>JABSTQ010009346.1:0-713296 GCA_013358835.2 Ixodes persulcatus
TGCCGTTATTAAATGTTATAGAAATGTCGCCTTCAAAGCTTCTAAATTTCCTGATTTTTGACGTCACCAATCAAAAGAAGCAAGGAGGTGAGGAGTGGGGGAGGAGAACGCCAAAAATAAAAAGGCGCACGCGCGCCTGGAAAACTTTTTTTTTTTTTTTTTCGCGATGCGGTATTTTTTTTTCGTGCCTACGACTACAACGTGCATCGTTTTAGACAATAAAAAAAAAAAAAGAAATACGACCTTTGGGGTGTCAGTAAAGGGTAACTGCAAAGAAAAAAAAAAGATTTTTTTTAAACAGTCTAATTGGGACAAGCATGTCAGAAAACAATTTTTCCGCGAGGAAACAATTTTTTTTTCAGCAATATTTATTGCGTGAGACTGATTTTAGTTTGCGGCTATTTCGTCCGTTTTAAATCGCGCGCCACGAATTTGGGATTCCGTGACGTTGATCGTTTGATTGACAGCTTAGATCTTGGTTGTTAAACCTTTGTCATATGTTGTAATTTCCTTTTGAGCGGCATATTTTTACGTTTAAAGAATATCCCATGTAATGAGAGTTATTATTTTTTACAAATGGTTTACAAGACGGGAACTTCTGTTTGGATTCATACCAAAACAAACAAAAGATTCGCCATTCTTTCATGGCCGCCGAAGTCTCTGCTCCCGCCTGTCTCGCCTACCTCGACTAGTCGTTTCGCCGAAGTGATCAGTGTTTCGTGTTGACCCAGGTGCTTGAGTGAGACTTCCTGAAATGAAGTAGTGTGTGTTTAGCAGCTGTCGCCAGTGTTAGTGATAGGAAGCGACGCGGAGTTTTGGCTTTCATAGCGCGGTTCGTTTCTTTTGTTTTCCTCTTTGCTTTTTTAGCGTGTTTTTTTTTTCCTTGCGCGTGCAAATGCCGACCTTTTTTAGATGTCAGCTCCTGTAAGCAGCGCCGTTGCTCTGTAAAGGTGCTGCGAGATGAGTGATCGCGACAGCGAGTCTTCCCGCAGCCATGTCGCCCCGAAAGATCACAAGCTGAATGCTATTTGGCTGCAGGCAATCGGGCGTTCGCGTAGCGACAAACGAGTCCAGGTATGTTCTCGTCATTTCGCTCCGGAGGCCTTCGAGATTCACACCGAGGCACTTCTCAGGTCACATCTTCGCGACATGTGCTCGCAAAACCCGGAGCTTATCGCGTCCCGTCAAACTAGAGTCCCTGGAATACTGGCTAGTCTGCCGTCCGCGCTCCTCTCCCTATGGGGCGAGGCGGCGAGGCGTCGCGCCGGTGATGACAGCGTAGAGGGCGCTGCGGAGAATCGGCGTGCTTGGCGTGCTGTCAAACCGGCCGCGCCAGCCACACCGGCCACCGCCACACTCCGCGCGTAGTCTTGCAGGTAGTATGGCCTGGTATGGCTGTGTTTTTGGTCACTTCGTAGATTTCAACGCATGATGCCGGGAAGAAAGCAACAATCCCGCGACAGTACTTGCTTTGTGTCTGGCTGCAGGAGTGGATACCGCTCGTGCAAAGAAAAGTTTTCGCTGTTTAGAACTTCACAAGACTGTGAGGCTGCAAGAGTGGGCGCGATGGTATAGAACCGTCGACGAGGCCGGCGTCATGTGTGAGAGACATTGAGCCCCAGCTTAAATATATCAGGGGTCTCAAACACGCGGCCCGCGGGCCCCGCGGGCAACCGGCCACGAGTCCCAGTTCCCATGTCTTGAGCGCTAGAAATGGCATACGCCATTGTGATCTCATCTCGTCGATTCATTTTCGCTCAAAAAGTACCGTAGCTCTGTTTTTTTCACCTATTCACATAGTTTACACTTATTTGTGTCCATTTTCCCTTTGTTTCGCTTTATTCTTTGCTTCCTGGCTTTTTGAAATGTAAAACAATTTCACGGCTGCAAGCTATTCGTTGAAGAATACATCTCGGCTGCGCGAACTCGATCAGCGCGATCGACTGACAAAGATAAAGCTACGATATCAGGATTCTCGGATGAAAACAAAATATCACCATTAAAAGAGAAGTATGGGTGTTGTAATAGAAATCGTCAGGAAAGCAAGAACTGTCAAATAACTGATTGTTTTTAGAGACATGTTGAGCTTGGCTAATGCCTGGGTGACTTGAGCAACGGGAACGACACTTGCTCTCTTGTTCTATTAAAAATGAGAGCACGTTGGTGTGGTGGTGTCATTTTAACTTTTGTTATCTCATTATGTGAGGACCCAAAATCAAGGTAAAAATGGCACTGGCAAAACTGAGTTTATAAAAAGCATTGAGCACGAGGCGTCTTCTCTTTTAAATCTTGTGACCCCCCCCCCCCCCCCCCCCCCCCCCGGTCTAACTTTGGCCCCCGGCCTTCCCAGTGTCTGCTAGCTGGCCCCCATGCTCAAATCAGTGTGAGACCACTGATCTACATTAACACAAACACAATCGGGTTTAGCTATAAAATGACCGCGAATTTGAGCCAGCACAGGCTTGAGAACCCATGGCGTTGTTCAACAATCATCTGGTGCGAACGATCACCCTACTGCTGCCCAGTCTTTAATCATGATCAATGCACTCGCATTTTACAACCTAGCCAGGCCACCAAAGTCAGGAAACTGCTCAGAAGAATAGATAAATTCTCTCATTTCAAACGTTGGATCAGAGCTGCAGAAGCAGCGGGCGTTATACATTTTGGACGGGCTGATCGACAAATGAAAGTTTAATGACGCAGAAGAAGCACTCAGCTCTTGCACACCATCATATCACAGTGCTTATGTAAAAAAAAAAAAACGACTTGTTTATTTACTGCATTGCTGGATATGTAGTGAGGAAGACACCGAAAAAGACTTCATGTGAGGTTTGTGTATCCTTCCTGCAAACTGACCAGTACACCGCTTTGGAACAGGATCAAGTTTCATAATTTCCAGCCCTCTTTAACAATGGGGGTTTGATGTACCCGTCTGGCCCCCTGAGAAACCTAATAACCCTTCTTGAAGACAGTTTTAAAGCATATTTCAGCTTACACGAGCTCCACTTGCTGGGCTGGTTGGTTGAACGACGCGCGTGAAAGTTCCAGTAAACCTTTGGTGTTAGTCAGCGTATGTCCTGTGTCCCGTCTTTTTTGCGCTGTTTTTTTAATATGAGCTCCACTTCAGGAGCACCCAGGACTTCTTTCCTTCTTGGTGAAAGTAGAGTTTCCTACATTAGGTTGCCAAACACATCAACACACCATAACAACAGGTGTAATAAAGTATTATGTACATCTTCGTTTTCGATTTTATACGAAGACGCTCAACAAAGACAGGATAGTGAAGCAGGAGCTTTTGAAGCTACTGAAAGAAAGGAGGTTGAAGTAGGATGAAAGCATGTTTTATGAACACGCGTTTTTTTTCTCCTGAAGTGCTTTAATGATGACTGTGTTCATTGTGGTATGTACTCTGGAAAAAAAGAACAGAGCTACTGTGTGTCAGTAATAAAAGGCTAGAAACTGTTGTGTGTTTCTACTGGGATTATTTTTCGAAAACCTGTTATGTTGTACAGATAAGAGTAATGCTAGGGCTGTTAAGCGCACTGTACAGCTATAGTTGATTTTATCATAATGCCAAAACGTTTTCTACGAGAACGGCGGCATCGCAGCTCACCTTTACTCCGTCAAATGCGAACGCGTGCGCGCAAAAGTAAACGCGCTTCTCCTCAGCTGCGCCCGTCGGTAGCACGCCGATTGCTTGCAGCGCCACCGCATCTTTCATCCCGGAAAAGACACCGCCGTGGCCGCCGGACGGCAGACTAGCCCTAGTCAAACCAAAACAATACCGGCGCCATGTTGAACGTGCGCTGTTGCCACATTTTCCCCGACCAAACAAAAAAAAACGAAAGCAAACCGGCTCTAGCTTCCAGCGTACATGGACGGCACCTTCCCCCTTCCCATTCGCCCCCCCCCCCCCCCCCCCTCCCCGATCCGCGGCCGGGAGCGCTGCGTACTCCGCAGCCAAGTCAATCCAAGAGAATCTAAGAGGGAGGGGCGGGGCGTAGTTCTCCTGCGCGCGGGTCGAAAGAGCGGGAGTTTCAAATGTGGAGAGGTTGTGACTCCGACTAAATTAGTCCTGTGGCGTAAATATTGCTAAAAATTTTTTTTGTTTTCGCGGAAGATTTGTTTTGTGACATGCTTGTCCCAATTAGGCTGTTTAAAAAAACACTTTTTTTTTCTTTGCAGTTACCCTTTAAAGGGATACTACAACGAAATTTCGGCGCTCATTTTTTGGTCTATATGCGTTCAAAAGTGCAGTATCACATGGAACATACCAATATCTTGTTAAAAAAGTCTCGAAAAGTAATTTTAAAACGAATTAAACGATTAGCAAAGAGCACCTGGTGGATGTCGCTAACGCCTCGTTTGTAATGCTCGTCTAGGAACCTTGACAGCTAGTGACGGAGGTTGTCTCGCCTCCGGCCACGACGAGAGAAGGGGGGAAGGAGGAACTCCCCTCTTCCCGAGAATCCCTTTTGTGTGTCGCAGAAGTCGCTATTGTCCCCCTACAAAATTATAGAAGATTAACCTGTCACTCAATATTCGTACAAAAGCAGCCGCTTCGGTGGCTGGAACGACTAGGCCATCCTCTCGGCGTCAGCCTCGCCGTAGCTTTGCTCGTCTTGAGACGACCTGCGTCACGATTGCGTTGGATGTCACGTGCTCTAAGCTGGGCCTTCTCCGAGCGCTTGCCAGAGTGGGCCGTTTAAACGAAAAATACAGCCACCAGGATCAAAATACAAACGTGCGAGTGTCATTTACGGATATTGTGGATCATATTCAACCTATTTTTGAACACGACGGGAATATTTCAAATTTCGTTGAAGTATCCGTTTAAAGGGGTACGGAAACGAAATTTTAGCGCCCATATTTTTGCATAAATATGGGCTAGGGACAGGCATCACCTCGGAAATATCAATATCGCGCTGTAAAACACAGGAGAACTAATTTTAAACCTAATTAAACGATTTCAACTTCACATCTGGTGGATGGTGGGAAGTTCTCGTGACATCACTTGTGGCATAGGAGCAGCGCCGTTCTGCGGAAATACGGCGTGCCGGCAGAATTAGCCTAGGCCTGAACACGTTTGCAAAGCCTTGGCGGAGAAAGCCTAAGCGTAGTTGGCCACAGTGAGCTCGTTCTCGTTGCGGCTTTATGCACGACAACAAGCGAGCACGCTTCTGGCACGGCCGGTATTAGTTGCTGCGAGTTGCGAGCCGACATTAAAAAAGACACGTTTGAACTACGAGAGTGTCAGCAAGAGCCACGCAAATACCTGTTCACACTCGGAGCGGACGCGCGCGTTTGATCGAAGTGCTGGATTCGTCCCGTTTTAGACCGCGTTTCGGTAAGCGCTTCGGGACCGATCTTTCACGATTGCAACTCGATACAGACGTGACACTCGGCAAAGAAAGGTTGGACCGACATCGCGCAGCTCCCACGAACTGCTATAGCTCGACAGTGACGTAGCGTCGTGTCAGAATAAAAATGGCATACTAATAACAAAGTGTACATACCGTGTTGCGAAGGTAATCCGCATGGCGTTTATTTGAGCTCTATATCACACAAAACAAGGAGATAGAATCAATGAGAGTCCCTTTTTGACGACAGCGTTCGTCCCCGCTGCCTCGGAAAACAAAGAGATCGAAATGACAAGGGGATAAGATTGACCCCTGAAATTTAGTTCAGGGATCAAACTATTCATCCGGGAAGGGTCCACAAGGGTCGCGCGGACATATTCCATTCAGCAGGCCAGCCGGTCGTGGGCAGACGGTCTTGGCCAAGGACCGCCGGAGCAACGGTGCGTCGAGTCGGTGTTGCTGCTAGGCCTACTATATTCTGCCGAGCTCGCTTGGTCGCTGGAATCGTGGCCGTTGTGGCTCTTCTCGGGTGTTTGTGGATCCAGCGTTCTTGTTCGTCGTGGTCTGTTTCAAGTACTCCTTCCTTTTTTCTTGCTGGTTGAAGTCGGCACGCGCGAGAAGAGCACGTAGAAAAAAAATGTCCGTTGGTCGTCGCGACCGTGTAACTGAGCGACGCTGTCGGCCATGCGGCTTTGATCGTAAAAAATGCGTAAGACAGCTTCGGAGCTGTCGTATACGACTCTGTCGTAACCTGCGCAAAAGTTACGACGATTTCGTTTCGAGAATACGGGTTTTCTTTCAAATTTGTCGTACGCACTTTTTTCATCGTAAGTTCGTTTTGAGAATCCGGCCTCCGAGCTGGTTTTGCCAGTGGTGCCGTGGTTGCCGACTTGCCGTGGTGCAGCGTGCGTGCAGCCCTTGCACATCTCAAACGGCCACGTTGTCACAGGTTGTAAATCGTCGACGCGCCACCAAGTGGCAACGCTCGTAACCACAACATCCACGCCGTAGCCTCTCCCGTCTGGCACAAGTGACGTCACGAATGCGCCGAATATCCCAAGACGCATCGGGCTCTCCGATGGCTGATTTTTGAGCGCTCGCCCAGTCGGGCCCCTCAGGGTGAAAAATATAGCCATCCGTTCAAAATACAAACGCGCGATTATGAATTACGGATATCATTGATCATATTAAACCTATTTCTGACCATAATAGGTGTATTTTAAGTTTCGCTTCAGTATCCCTTTAAGAAAACCTTGTGCGCTCTAACATTGGGTTACACGTTACAGACACTCACATCGTTTGCAGTGTGAGGAGGAGGGAGAGGAGGAGGAGGAGGGGGGCCCACCTTTTCCTCTGTACCCTCCCGTCCTCCTCCTCAAGAGCTGCACTCTAACTTCGCGTTACAGAGATTTGCAAACGTCTTTAATTTTTTTAAGTTATTGATTATTAAAGTGGCCGATGACTGAGAAAATTGACGTTTCTGCCATCTGTCGGGGATTGCATGTTTGACCACTCGCTATTTTTCCACTTCTCAAACTACTGCGCTAGGCCTCTTTTGGGGCACTCTCGAAACAGGTTTCATTATGTCCAATTAAATAGAAAATGCCTTACATTTCGAAATGCATATTTAAAAAAAAAAAGTCGAACTCTCTCCCTTTGATTATTTTTGGCAAAGTTTGACACGTTTTTAGGTGTTACTTATTGAAAATATTCTAATGACCTTGGCATCACGAGAAAGCTCTAACTTAGTTATTTTTATTAAATACAAATTTAATGTTATATGTTTAATATAAAATTTGTTACATAGATTTGCATTAACGAATGTTTAGAAAATTGAGCATACTCCACGTCAATTTTTGTTTTATAAACCCCATTTTTTATTTTTTTCATGATTAATAAGCAGCAAAGTATGATCGCGGCTTATCAGAAAATATAAACAGTGAATGTTACATTTTGTTTGTATGACTGCAATTAAAGCTTGAATCTCGCCAGTTGTTACTCGTACTCGCATAGGTGCTATCGCGGCCAACATTGTGGCGTGGATATAGTTAAATAACCTAATAGGAATACTTTGCAGCTAAAATATAAGTAAAATTGTGCGTAATGTGGAGTAAGAGTGATTTTACTCCGCAACAAAGCTTACCGTTTACATCTCACATCTGACAAGATAAAAGCTTTAACTGAAATCATAATAACAAAATATAAAAGGTTATTTTATTTGTTTGTTTCCAAATATAGAAAATATATCAATTTAATAGGCACAATGAAAGCTACTTCGATAGTGCCACAAACAAGTTCACGTGCAGGAGTGTGAAAAATGACAAAATTGCGAGCTATCATCAAACGTGTGATCACCGACAGGTGGAAGAGGAGTCAGTTTTTCTCTCGGCCGCTACTTCAAAACACAAGAATTCTCTAAGCTTGCCGTTTGCCTTCTCGTTCATTTGAAGAATGCTCCCAAAACATATATATTTTTTCGTTAAAATTAATATACTACAGGGTGTTTAACAAAACAACTGCAAATTCAATTTTGCTAAAACTACTCATCGCAAAAAAGGGGGGGGGGGGGGGGTAGGAGGAGGAGTTTGATGTCGTAGTGGTCTCTGCCAAAAAGCCAATTAAGAAAAATGATTAGCCTTCCGTATAATTAGGTTATTAATTATTTCTTCAGTAATTACGTTTGTAATTTTTAATTTTAAAAGTATTTTAGTTGGAGACTTTGTGCGAATCGTCGAAAACTACTAAATACACCCACATTACACTGATATAACGCACGCCTAAAAATTTACGCCGTTCCGAAAAAGAAAATTCTAATTTGAATGCGTTTTTAGATTTCGATGCCTTATCAGAGCGCACCTTCGTGCCAGCAATCCTGCTCTCCGTGGTCAAGCCGCGAAACGTGCGAGCGCCGCCACGCATCACACGTAGAGGTGCATCTTCACAATGGCACAGAAGTGAAACAGGCAAACCTCATGTGACAGTCCGGAGGCTTGCGCTTTGGCCACGGGGAGCGGGATTGCGGGCGCGGAGATGCGCTCCGATAAGGAGCCGAAACCTTGAAACGCGTCCGAATTGAGCATTTTTCGAAACGATGTAAAGTGTTTTTTGTGGATGTTAAGTATCTCTGGATGATGCCCAGCAAGACAATTTGAGACCGTTGGGCTTGTGACGTCATCTCCCGGTATCCACATCAATCGGATGACGGAGTTGTCTGCTTTTGGCCGAGTGTTTCCTATGGCTATTGGGAGATGGCGCCACAAACACAGCCACCGCAGAGCCACGGTACAGTGCCTTAAAGGGGGTAGTGTAGTTACCGCGCAGCCTCCACCACGCATCGGGAACGGCCGCTCCTTGGAAGACGGTGTAGGTGGCGCTTCGATCCGCAGCTCCGTGAGGGTGCCTCAATCGGCCGGCAGATAGAGGCACCCTAACACGCTTCATAACTAATATAAATACCTCAAAAACAATTATTTGTTTCCATTGAACTTCCAACGACATGATTTGTGTTTGAAGGTGAATAAAAATCTGAAACTAGCAGACGACAGTGTAGTCGACAGCTGCGAATCGGCCGGAGCTGGCCGGAGCCAAGCTGACCAAGCGGCCAAGCCGGAGCCATAGCCGGAACGACGGTGCTGCAAGCGCCAGCGCCACCCGCGGCCGTCTTCCAACGCTGTGCCGCTTCTCCGGTTTCGTTCGTTACACTACCCCCTTTAAGCCACTGTAGCCACGGTAAACCACGGTACGGTGGGTGGTACGACTTCAAACCATGGCCGCTCGATCTCCCTCTTCTGCTCCCACAAGAGCGGTTCTTCCGTCTGCCGTGACGGGTAGGGGGGTCGCTGCAGATGGCCGAAACCGCGAAAGTCAAAGCCGCGGTGAAAACTGGTGAACTTGATCCATATCAAAGCACTCTTGCCAAACTAAAAGAGAAAGTAAAAATTGATTTTTTTAAAGTTAATTAAATCAAGTTTGTTTGATTTCAACCAAATTTATTTTATTTTAGCCAAACTTATTTGATATAGATCATATTTATTTGATGTAAATAAGATTAATTTCATTAAAGACAGATTTATTTACTTTAAATCAGATTACTTTGATTTAAATCAGATTGTTTTGATTTCAATCACTGTAGCTAGAAAATAATTGTTCTTCACCACTAGATGTATTTTTAACATGGCAGATTGATTGATCAATTCGTCCGATTAGTGATAACAATGCGGAAGAAAGAACTGCAGCAAGGTGGTTATCTGGGCCAGTTGGTTCGTGGTCTTCAAGGTATAACAGCGCCGAAAACAACAAGGACGAAGGCGAAGTAAGTCAAACACAAGCGCCTTGTGTTTGTCTTACTTCGCCGTGTTAAGAATGGAACCCTCGGCAACCTTCTTCCGAGTTTCAACGCTGCGGAAACGAGTCCCAAAACGAGTCCCGACGTGTTCAGGACTGACGCCCACCTGTCGAAGGCTGCCCAAAACGTGTCTCAACGCGTCCGTGACGTCAACGGGACGTGTGTGTGTGTGCGTGTGGGTTCGTGCGCTCCGGAATGGGAGAGAGGCCTGGCCTAACTGCGGAGAACCTTGGCTATGACTCATTTCTGTCTACGTCGCGCCGGACCCAGCTGCAAAGCACGTGGCTGTCGCACCTGCTGCCCTGGCGGAGAGAGAGGGAGAAAACGGACCCCTATATAAGGCGGGGCGTGAGAGCTCCATTTGTTCTCTTGGATTTGACGACTGTATCGCTACCATGTAATTAAACCGTTCGTTACGTTACCAATTCTCCCACCTCCACTGGACCCCTGGGTTCTTCTCTTCGGGGAATGGTCGTCGTCACGAGCCAGGAAGCTCCCGGACGTGCGGCCTAAGCCCCGCCTCGAACAACTGGTTGGCAGCGGTTGGGATCGGACCATGCGACATCGTGCTACATCTGCGGGTGAGCGTTTGGACTTTGCTTTGAGATTCGCCAGGCTTCAGATTATGGGTAATTAATTTTGAACTGCTGGGAATCCTTAGTGTTTGACTCGTGCGCTAGGTTTGTGTACAACCTCGCGACAAGTTTTATTGCAAAGCCAAAGCTAAAGAGCAGCGATCATGGATCTGATGAGGTTACTGAGAACAGATTTACTCTGTTTATGTGAAGAATTGGGTGTGGAGGTGGAGCAAAAGATGAAGAAATCTGAGATCAGTAAAGCGATTTCAGAGAGCGCGGAAGCAGAGGAAATTAAAATTGCGTGGGAACTGCTTCAGAACGCTAAGAGCGAAGCTGCAGCTAGAGAGGAACGAGAGCGAGAACAGGCTGCAGCGAAAGAGGAACAGGCTGCAGCTAGAGAGGAACGAGAGCGAGAACAGGCTGCAGCGAAAGAGGAACAGGCTGCAGCAAGAGAGGAACGAGAGCGGGAACTGGCTGCAGCGAGAGAGGAACGAGCGCAGGCTGCAGCGACAGAGGAGCGAGCGCTGAAAAGGCTAGAGCTCGAAATTGAACAACAGCGATTAAACTCGCAGAACAGTAGAGTTGGGGCTCCGGTACGAGCAAGTGAGACCGAGTCGTATCAAATGAAGAAGCTCATGCAGCCGTTTAAAGTTGGGGAAGACGTGGGCCTATTCTTAGTTAACTTTGAGAGGACATGTGAGAAGTTGAGCTTCGCCCCAGAAACGTGGCCGCAACGGCTTTTGACTTTGTTGCCCTGTGAGGCAGCAGAGGTTGTCGCGCGCCTTAGTGCTGGAGACGCGGACGACTACGACAAGGTGAAGTTCAGCCTTTTGAAGCGGTACCGCCTTTCTGCCGAGGCGTTCCGTCAAAGGTTTAGAAACGCATCCAAAAAGAGCAGCGAGGGCTACTCGGAATTCGCGTACGGGCTTAAAACCAACCTGATAGAATGGTTGAAGAGCGAGGAAGTGTACGAAAGCCGAGACAAGGTAGTCGAGTGTGTGTGCCTCGAACAGTTCTTTCGTAGCATTCCGCAGTCAGTCAAGCTCTGGGTGCAGGACAGGGTGGGAGTCGACTCTGTCGAAAGGGCCGCTGAGCTAGCCGAAGAGTACGCAACGCGTAGAAAGCTGAGCGGAGAGGAAAGCGAATCCGGCCGAAGCGATCAGCGCAAGACCTTCCGACAGGGTAACGGCTCGCGAGAAAACGGGCCCGAGAAGCCCGAAGCAGGACAAAAGGTCCCAGAAAAGAGCGCAGAACACTCGAACGGAGACGAGGCGCGGAAAAGCCCAACAGGGCAGTTCGAGGCAAGGAAGCCGTTCCTGTGCTACAACTGCCAGGAGCCGGGACACACAGCGGCCAGATGTAAGAAACCGCGGGTTGTGTTCTCGTACGTGAACGGTAGTGACGGGGACCTGAAGCTTCTTCGTCCCTATCTTCACGAGCTCCAGGTAAACGGAAAGCCGTGCAGGGTGCTTCGTGACAGTGCAGCGACGATGGACGTTGTTCATCCGTCGTATGTAACGACCTCCGATTTTACTGGAAAGGTAGTTTGGATCAAGCAGCTGCTTGAAAAGCACAGTGTCTGTCTGCCTATGGCGACAGTAAGGATAACTGGCCCGTTCGGAGAGCTAGTGACAGAGGCGGCTGTCTCGCAAACAGTCCCGTTGGAATATCCTTATTTGTTTTCTAACCGGTCAGATTTCCTGCTGCGCGAAAGGGGTCAACAACTGGGAAAAGGGCTAGTACAGTCGTGTACGAGGTCCAAATCGCGTCAGGTCGCCCCTTTGTTGACGAGGGATCCAGAGCCAGAGGCAGCTGACGGGGAGCAAGCACTCCCAGAGTTGGAGGCAGAAAACCGGGATGAGAGGAACCAGGTTGTAGAACAGCCTGATCTCGTAGCACTAGGAAGCGTACGCCGTCCCAACGCGCCGGCGGAAAAGGCGGAGGAAGAGGGGATCAGTGAAAGATCTCTCGTAGCTCCGGCGTCGCGTAACTTTGGTCCTCTGCTACGAGTAGACAGAGTGTCTTTGACAGTCGAGCAGAAGAGCGACCCTAGTGTGTCAGGGTTTCGCTGTACAGCTCAGGAGATTGCTAGGACCAATGTGACGGGGCATGAAAAAGGCGGATTGTTTTATCGGCGCTATAAGGACCGCATTTTCACGTCTAGAAATCACGTGAAAATCGATCACTATGACTTCAGCGTAAGAAAAAGGAAAGGCAAATTTAACGGCAATGCCGATGGGTTGAGCAGATTTTTCTGACATCACGAAAATTAGTAGGGATGATCTCAGAGGTCTTCGTCATCCACGGGAATGAGGATCTAAGTGGGGGCACTTCGTTGAAACCCCAAAATGACCTCACAAATTGCGAAAAGGTTTTGTCTTTTGTCTTTTGTTCTTAGTGACCTCGTTGGAAAAATGAGTTTTTTTTGGCGACAGGGGGTCTCGATACCCGGAATTGTACCAAATTTTGGTAATCCGTAATCCAGTCTGGCGGGTCTTTGGCGAATTCCGAGCGTTTGACTGCGGTGTGGCGTGGTGTTGTGGGGGACGTTTCCGCTGATGCCTCCGTTGTGAGAGGTTTGGGAGTTTGTTTGGTGCTTGCAGCGTCTTCTCAAGGCCTACTCCAAGCCCACCTCTTCAGGCCAGCGATTGTACCACCGGCCATTCGAGGTTTCCCTGGCCCCGGAGGGGCTGTTAAGAATGGAACCCTCAGGCAACCTTCTTCCGAGTTTCAACGCTGCGGAAACGAGTCCCAAAACGAGTCCCGACGTGTTCAGGACTGACGCCCACCTGTCGAAGGCTGCCCAAAACGTGTCTCAACGCGTCCGTGACGTCAACGGGACGTGTGTGTGTGTGCGTGTGGGTTCGTGCGCTCCGGAATGGGAGAGAGGCCTGGCCTAACTGCGGAGAACCTTGGCTATGACTCATTTCTGTCTACGTCGCGCCGGACCCAGCTGCAAAGCACGTGGCTGTCGCACCTGCTGCCCTGGCGGAGAGAGAGGGAGAAAACGGACCCCTATATAAGGCGGGGCGTGAGAGCTCCATTTGTTCTCTTGGATTTGACGACTGTATCGCTACCATGTAATTAAACCGTTCGTTACGTTACCAATTCTCCCACCTCCACGGGACCCCTGGGTTCTTCACTTCGGGGAATGGTCGTCGTCACGAGCCAGGAAGCTCCCGGACGTGCGGCCTAAGCCCCGCCTCGAACAGCCGCCAAACCAGACCGAAGACAGTCCGATCCTGATTTTATTTTTGCCTAAATGTCTTCAAGGAAACATTAATTGCCCTGATCTAACTTCAGCAATAAATATTCATGTTCCGAGATAATTTTTGCGAATTTCTCTTACATTTTTCCTGAATCAAATCTTCCTATCTTGCCCCATGACACGCATTCAGAACTTGTATAATTCTATCGACGCTCCATGTATTGACGTTTTTAACCCATATTTTACCGTGTTCAAGTTTTTTTCTTAATAGTCTTTAGAATAAATTGTTCCCCTTTTTTCTATATGTATATTGTGCATCATTAAAAAGGTGAAATGGCATAAGATGTACACGCATGGGACAAGGGGTGTAAGAATATACCTTTTTTTTTTTTTTTTCTGAGAGTGTGGCTCTCGGTCGTTCAACTGTTCCATGGTATGTGCCCTTTCTATTCCCGAAATATTTTATGGAGAGAGAATATATGATGACGTGGAAAGTCCGTATATTTTTGGTGGGGAGGCACTCATTTGAGTGAACGACGCTTTAGTGGGCGAAACCTCGTTCACAATGTTTCATCGGATGACGGTGTTCATTTGAGCGGCCACAGTTGCCTGGTCAGCCAGGTGAGATTAGTTGATTTCATGAACTTAGTTTGAACGATTGATTCCCCCATCTTAAAATGTAATTAATAATTCGTGGTATTATCCTGCGAATGAACGTTATTCTAAACTTTATTTAATGAAATCATCACTATGTTACCCGTTTAAAAATATTAACTTTAGGCATGAGAGACACGTAATCTGCTCGCGAATAAGATAGTTTAATTGTGACCCCGGCGGGAAAGACGGACGTTTAGGGACGTTATGGTAACGATGCTACAACAAACAGCTTGACTGAGTTGGTCGTTTAGAACAGACATGGACATTCAGAAGCTGAACTGGCAGAGCGCCAAATTCTAATCCCTGATATACAGCCCATATTTCCTGTATTAACCGCTTCCAAGGCGCCTTCATGAAGGTGACGTGCGACCAAACTGAAATGACAAAAAGAAGTCGGGTTCTTCAACATCGAACCAAGAAAAAAAAAAACGGTTTTTAGGGTCGACTAACCGCTAACCGAAACGGTAAGCCCCGCCCCCCCCCCCCCCCCCCCCAAAAAAAAAAAAAAAAAAAAAAAAAGCGAGACGAAAAGAAACTGATTTGAAGAAAAAAACTTCAACAGTAAACCGAACCGTTATATTTATCGGTTTCAGTCCCTGTTTGAAGTTTGAAGTTTATTTTGTTTCTCCCGAGCCAGGCCCGGTAGGGAGGTAGAGACAAAGGGCATTTCTGCCTGACTGGGCCTTTACCCCCCCAGTTCATAACAGCGCAACTTGCATTAGTTGTAAACGTGAAGAAAGTAAGCGAAATACATATATCTACATAGCAGCAAACATGCACGCTTTTTACACAAAATCGTAGAAATTATTTTACGAATATAAACAAGGATTAATTTGTCCTCAGATGAATATAATATTACAAGAAATAAAAAAACAATTCACAAAACGTTTTAAAATTATAAACCTAGCTAGATAATGCCACACAAAGATCACTATCATTTGTACGACATTGATTCGTAATCACTCACGTATAATCACAAAATGATCAAAGGAGCAAAAAAATCACAAAAGATGTGTACACAAAAGGTTACAGCCATGTAACAAACCCATTTGTCATTGCAACACTAATAGGCGCAAAAACGAAACAATTTCTACTACGCGTAATATATATCGTTGTGTACGAGGGTGTGTCTGATGTTACTTTTATATTGATTAAATGATACTGTAAAACCAGTACGCCCTTCAAAAATGTTTAGTAATGTAGGAACCTGATAATTTAGTTTTCGTTCTCCATAATTTGTCCTGACCTTTGGAGTCTTGTGTTTGGCGTTTCTAAGAAGATAAGGTTGCAATGGCACTTCATCCATTTGATAAAGTTTTTCTTTGTATATTGTCTGCATAAGTTTAAAGATCTGGTTTGCTTTAAGCATGTTATGTTTTGTAAAATATAGACTGCTATAAAAATCACGAACATTTCCTTGATAGTTTTCTGAAATGCGCAAAACCTTTTTGTGGAGAATAATTAATTTGCTATAATTTGTGGAAGTGGTTGTCTCCCATGCCGTAATTCCATAACAAAGTTTTGAGTAAAACAAAGAGTAATATAAGTTTTTGATAAGCCACTTTGGTAATAAATTTGCTATTTTATATATACAGCCTAGTGTTCTCGATAGGTCCCCTTTTAGTTTGTTCACGTGAGTGTTCCAAGTAAGTGTTTCATGAAACCAGACTCCAAGAAACTTTTGTTTTATAACCTCAGATATGGGGGTGCTACTATATATCAGATGTATTACACTATTGTCGTGCTTATTGATAGGTCCAAATATAATGTACTTTGTTTTGTCCACATTTAGTTTAAGCGTGTTTGTTTCCAGCCATTGTGAAAGTTTTTAAAGATAATCATTTGCCTGTTGTTCTAAGGACGCTTTTGTATTGCTGCAGAAGAAAACATTGGTATCGTCAGCGTACATCACCATATGTGGGGAATTTGGGATGTCTGTTATATCATTTATATATATGAGAAAAAGTAGTGGGCCCAGTATGGAGCCCTGGGGCATTCCATGTTTTATTTCTAATTGCTGAGAAGCGGCGTTATTGACATGTACAAACTGTTTGCGATTTCGGAGGTTGGAGTTGATTAGGTCAGACGCTACACCACGTACACCACAAGTCTGAAGTTTTGACAGTAAAATATTGTGTTGTATCGAATCAAAGGCCTTGCTCAAATCTATCATGTGGAAACAAACCAGCGCCCTCGGAAGACAAAAAGCCTGCCAAATTAAAGCCTCCATTATTGACCTCACCGTGTCGCACCAGAATGCAGAGCCTCTACGTGTCTTCGACTGGAGTATTTAGCCTCCTATTCTGCCCATGCACCTAAAGTGGTTCTTCGAATGGCAAGAAATAACGGCACAGGAGTCAGCCTGTAGTGCTGTCGGATGTTGCGATCCATGCAGCTGGTCGTAGAAATGCTGGCAAAAATAGGCGAGCGAACGCGAGGGTCGCTCTCGTCGCGGCGTCCCATCTCGTGCCTGCTTAGGCTTCAACTTTCCGTCGTCTGTCTGGCTGCAAATGCGACCAGCAGCTGAACAGGCGCCTGCCGCGTCCACCTTTGCAGCTGTGCCACCACCCGGATCGCGGCACGCAACAGCATGCTGTAGAGAGTCTAGACCAGGGGTGACGAGAGTGACATGAGGTTAGAGCCGTAGACAAAACTATAAAAATTTAGAAAGCCGCAGAAAACAAAAAAAAAGGGGGGGGGGGGGTGTAGGGTGCTGTTTTTAACAACAAACGATATGGAGGGAACAGTACTTGCACCCTTTCCAAAGGGGACACGAGTACAACGAATAACAATTGGCAGCACGAACGTTTTTTCAACCTCTTAAGTCAGTGGTCCTCAGCCATGGATGTGTCGGGGACCCTTGCGGACCGCTGGCAGTGATGGGGGACCCCTTCCAGCGGGGGGGGGGGGGGGGGGGGGGGGGGGGGGGGGGTACGTAAGTAAGTTAACACATCTGGAGCATGAAACAGGTGCCTTTTATTGCTGTCGTAGTTCCGGAAGCAGGTTGCAAATTAGTCACAGCCGGACTGAACTACAAAAAGCGTGCCAAATAAAAAAAAAATTTTGTTGAGGGTCTTGCGGATTCCAGAAGTGGCTCCGCGGACCCCGCGGAACCCCATTGGAGAACCACTGCTCTAAGTAAAGATGCATTTCATGGTCCGCTAGCCAGCCACTGCCCCTAACGCCCGTTATGCAGTTTGAAATTCTTTTTAGAACAATAAAGGAAACAGGGTCACTGGGCACATCTATGTGACGAAAAGCAGTCCAGCTGTATGTGCTTGGTGTAGTACAAGGCTGCCAACACTGTTAGCTTTCTTTAAAGTATGGAATGCTTTCTAACGCTAATTTTGTCCCTCCGTCCGTCCGTGAATTTCCCACTAAATATAGCGGGGAAATTTATTTCGCGTGATCTATACACGAATTCAATTTCCCCGCTACATTTAGCGGGAAATGTGATGTTACGGGACGTGGCATCACGGGACCTACGGACCAATTCAGTCTCCCCGCTGGAAAAATTGACTCCACATGACCTATACACCAATTCAGGTTCCCTGCTAAATTTGTCTGGAAAATTGACGTCACGTGACCTACACACCAATTCAGTTTCCCCGCCAAATTTGGTGGGAAAATTGATGTGACGCGACCTATACGCCAATTCAGTTTCCCCACTAAATTTGGCCGGAAAATTGAAAATTCAAAGTACTATATTGCATTTCATGCATTGCTGGACTTTGAAGGTAAAGGTCGCTGCCATTTTTATTTTTAATTCAAGAACTCTGTTTTGGGGTCACAGGAGGGGAAGGGGGGCACGCTTATCAGGGAGCCGCAAGCCGCACTTGCACCCGCGAAGAGCGGCAGTTCGGCCACCCCTAGCTGGCCTAGATGGAAGAGATCCGTCTACCTCAAACCACTGAGTGCGTTTGCAATGTAATGGCGGACGCCTCCTGCCAACGTTACTAGAACCCAACGTTACTAAACCACTCAGTTGGGAAACTGCCATAGAGACTGCTCTGAAAAAGTGGCACCGACCCGTCCTCCAGAACCGAGCTAATGGCGATCACAACACCGCCATTTCTCCCGCAGCGGCCACTCGAGGAACTGCACGTGACTTCCATTTTGGTTTTAATCGGCCATTTTGGGGCCAGAACAGATACTGTGAAAAGAACTTCAGGGGTGCCACCACTGATCTCTATTGTAGTAGGCTGGATCGCGGACCGCGGTCTCGGCAGCTGGGGCCGAGTGTCGCCACCGGCGGCCATTGATTGACACCAGCCAATGCATTGGAGTCTATGGGAAAAAACGCGAAAAAGCGACGTTTTCCTCGTTTCTAAGCTGTTGTCGGCACTGAAAAGTTTTGGATGCTTTTCGATAAGCCCGTTACATAGCTTGAGTACAAACATTAGAACTGACAGCCCTCGCAGTTTTTATAAATAAATATTTTGTGGTCGATAGCAGGCACGTAGCCATGATTTTGTTTCGGGGGGGGGGGGGCCCGCCCATGACAAAATGCTGTATGAGGGGGAGGGAAGAGAGGAGGTCCCAGCAAAATCAAAGATTTCGGGGGGGGCCCGGGCCCCATGGGCCCCCCCCCCCCCCTGGATACGTGCCTGGTCGAGAGTGACTCCGCTGTAGTGCAGCTCAATGAGGCGAGTTACCTAGAGTTACCGCGGAGTCGGTGGCGGTTTTGTTGAGTTGGGTTTAGCAGACGACAAGCTCGAAGGCTTTGCTACGCGAAATTCGCTCACTCCCGGAAAGCCGCTGTCGAGATGGAACTTCTTTGTCATTCATCAACTTCTGGGCTTCCCCGAGGACGGTCTTATTGACGGCAGGTTCCTTTATTTACTCCACTACGAGAGCAAGCTTGCCAGCTCAGCCGTAGGTGCTCCGGTACGTTTGATTTTTTTAATCGGCGTTCGAACGTTTGACAAATACCGATTCGATCTCCGAACACCCGACATAAGGATCGCAGCACACCATAAAATACTCGCTTCCGAGCATAGCGTACATGCTTCAATGTTTTTACTTTTGTGCGTTTCTCCCATAGACTTGCGTGTATTGCCTGGTGTCAAGCAATGGCCGCCGGTGGCGACACCGACGGGCTCCCGATCCGCGATCCAGCCTACAACCCCCGACTCCCAAGCGGACGCGCCGCGAAATACTACTGAGGTTAATATGCGCCTAGCTCGGGACGCGCTACCTGAAATCACCGCGGAGGCACGGTTGTATAAAAACAATATTAATTGTACTGCAACACTTGCAAACTAAATAGTTTAGAAAACAACACGCGCCCATCATTTTGTACTAAACTCCAATAAAAGTTACTACAAAAAGAGTTTTTTCCGTTGGTTTTTACGCAAAAACATGCTTTCTAAAAGCTCAAGGTGACCACAGTTAAGACAAATGATACAGAGTGGCGCTGTTGTCGTATTTAGCTCGGTCTCGGTGGACGCCAGCGGCCCAGGTTTCAATGGTGAGTTTCCCAACTATAGACGTTTCCAAAAAAGAGATTGTGGCCGGTGCCATCTTGAGTGTTCGTGCGTATGGCGCGTGCTTTCCTCGATTTCCGAAGCGCCGAACGCGCACGTGCTGGGCTGTGAAGATCGCACGCTGGACTGTGATTTTGTAAACATTGGAAAGGTCTATACTCGGCGACAACTTTTCTTGGCAATGCTGCCAAAGCTACAATGCCTAAGCACGCTGTCTTCTTACGCAGCTGAACACAGTCACCGGGTCTAAATTGTGTTTTGGCTGTAACGTAAATTATAATCTTAATTTTCGTCATTTGAATAATAATTGTCACATCACTAGGAATCTTGAACAATAAAAATATAAAAATGAAATTAGTTTTCTAGTTACTAAAGATCTGGTATTAGGTAACAAGAGGAAAAGGAGGTAGAGGAGCACAGAACCACGAGATCACGAACGGCACGAGAGGGAACGATAAACCGACACCATCGAAAAGGACGTGCCCGGGATCTCTTCCAGATGGCATCTGCTCTGAGCCCGGGTATGTCCACTGGAAACGGTTTCATAGACACTAAAGAACTGTATAGATTGCTTGCCTTGAATGCCGGCAATGAAACCAAAACTGACGTAATGAAAGCCCGGATGTTTGTCGGAGTGATACATGTGCAGGAGCTCCGCTCCGCCTCCCCCCCCTAGCATTCCCTTCATTGCCAAGAAAAGTTGTCGCCGAGTATAGTTGGAAAACTGCCATAGAGCCTGCTTTAAAAAAGTGGCTCCGATCCGAACTCGAGAACCGAGCTAATGGCGATCGCAACGCCGCCACTTTTCCCGCAGCGTCCACTCCGGGAACTGCTCGGCTGCACGTCGAGTCGGCCAAGGGCCGGTGGCGCCATCTCGCAGGGCCATCTCGCAGTAGCTATGTAAAGCAGCTATCATGTTTCAACTCGTTGCTAAAGGGCGGCGCTGTTGTCGTCTTTATATCTCGGTGTCGGTGGACGCCAGCGGCCCGGGTTTCAAGGGCGAGTTTCCCAACTGAGGGTTTTATACCCCTGTCAGACGGCGTTTTAAAGGTCCTTTTCACTAAGCTCCTTTATAAAACCGGCAAACCAGCGCACGCCGTAGAGCACGTGCGCGCGCCACAGAGCACGTGCGCACTCCACATCGCGAGCTGATTGGCCGATTTTTTTAAAGGAGCTTAGTGAAAAGGACCTTTAGATCGCCGTCTGACAGGGGTATTAGTAACGTTGCCTCCTGCGGAGATTGGTCGCAAGGGCGCATGCGCTGCGTCGTCGCGTGGCGAGAATGAAAGCAGGTGGAAAGGCGGAGACGCTTGCAGACGATCAACGCTTTTTGCTACCTCCTCGATGCTCGAATTGCAAACGCGGCCCATGAACCACGTGACCCTGATCGAGCAGTTGGAAACTCTCTTTTAATACAGGCTCTCTAGCATGCCACTTCTATGGCGTCATCGGGCGGAAATCGACGAACTTCATTTGACGACGTTTCACCTTACGTCCCGACGCACCGGACGCTATATGAGCTATCCTGGCCAATCCCTCTCTGTTGACGTAGCCCGTGATACGCCTTCCGCGCTTCGCTGTGCCCCTTCTCCCAGGTCATGTGACACTCACACGGCTTTTGATTGGCTCCGATGGCTCGAAGCATCCGCTGCGCTCGGACGTAAGGGGAAACGGAGTAGAGACGTGCGCGCGCTCCAGCGAATGCACGCAAAACCTGCGTTGCGGTGCTGCTAACGCAGTGGCGTATGAGAGGCTTCTCGTGTTCCGTGACAGAGTGAAGCGCACGCAATAAAAAAAAAAAAAATCGAAGATGGTGTTATACAGTTGCTTTTATGAAGCGCTTCTTATGCAGACAGCAAATCGTCTGCTTCTTGCGCGGGCGTTGCGGTGACGCCAGAACGATGGCGAGCTATGGTTGGCTTTGATTGAAAGAATAGGAGGTAGAGCTCAATGCTACATGCCTTGAGGTCTACCCACTATTTTTTTTCAATGAGCCAATAAGAGATTGGCGTTCTGACATCGTCGCAATCCCCGTGCAAGAAGCAGACGAACTTGCGCTCCGCATAGTTTACGTATATTCACAAATGCTGCGAAAGCGACGGCACCTAACAGGAAGACCACAAAGCTGTCGAGGCAGATTAACTCGCCAGATATAGAATGGACCTGTGCATCAGATATTCGCAGCATTTGCCGGTTAAAACAAGAAACCTTAAAAATAAAAATAAAAATAAATAACTATATTCGTTTTCACCTCAAGAACCGTAGTAAAAAGAGTCCGGCTCCTCGCGGAGCGTTACTAATTTTCTCCTTTATGTAGGTGCATTTTAGATTAAATATGTGTTACCTAATCAAGACGTGCACGTTTCAAACGCCAAAAGCATCGCTTCTTCATCCGACAACCAAATCTTGTGAGAACTACTTCGCCCGGCGTATGAACAATGCGCAAAACGTCCTTTTCTCTTGAGGTGAAAACGAGTATAGGTGAAAATTGACGATATCGCGTGAACGGTCATTAGGTGGTATTAGTGATCGCTCCGATTGCCCCGATGGTGATACCCAATACTACAAGTTTTCGTAGATCGTTTTCATTACACCGCTACGCACTCCGCAACGAAGACGCCGCTAGTGCGCATGCGCGCCGCTGGCCTTGATGGCAGAGTTCCGGACTGGATGATCGACTTCTGAACGAAAGTCCTTGCTTACCCCTTGTTGACGTAGAAGTATCAGGTTCGGCTCTTATATCGCACGTATTTCCCAAAACTATAATTACCTACGCGTCGCAGACCCATGGCGTCGTCCTGCTGTTACGACATCTTGCAACGATCATCCAGATTACAACCATCTTGATAGGAACTAGCGCGCCCCCTACAGGCCGTGAAAGTTACGAATATCTCAGAGTAAGGATGTTTGTTGTGGTTGTTGTTGCTACTGTTGTTTTTGCACAAAACCCGATATCGCCGATTGTTTCTCTCTTGCTCCCATAACTGAAACTATTCAGTGGCAAAAGGCTGAAACGCCTTAGGAGTAAAACTTTAGTGTGCGGTACTAACCCTCAATAGGGGGTTTTCGTAGATCGCTTTTCCAGCCTCGTAACGCTTTCCGCAACCCGCTGCGATACCCGGGACTCTACAATCAAGGCCATGGGCGCGCAGGCGCAGTAGCTTCTTCGTTGCGGAGGGCTTAGCGGAGGGGGAAGCGCGGTCTACGAAAACTCCCTAATAAAACGAAAAAAAAAAAGAGAGAAAACTGAGCATTAGTGTTGTTTTTGCGCGAGCTGTGGGAGCGCACCATCTGCATACGCAAAACAAATACACGAGTTCATTTACG
Organism: Ixodes persulcatus; assembly: GCA_013358835.2. Lineage (NCBI taxonomy): Eukaryota > Metazoa > Arthropoda > Arachnida > Ixodida > Ixodidae > Ixodes > Ixodes persulcatus. The sequence continues at coordinate 22,962 of JABSTQ010009346.1, forward strand.
CGTTTATGTATTTATTTCGCCATATACAGACATACACATGAGCAATCAATACTCAGCGAAGCGATTTGCGTTCCGCAAAAAAGCGAGGTCATGCACCGGCTCACCGGTCCTGCCACTTACGGCAAAAGAATAATATCGCCGTTCTTTACGCTATCGGATCGGCTCAAGCACATGAATCACATTCGCTCACGGGAGAGACATTCATCCGCGACGACAGACTGCGCGCGCTCGGGGCAACCCGACATCCTATACCGATAAACTCCTCTTTAATGAGGCTTAACACCGCGGCCGCGTAAAAGCACGCCTGCTGCTTCCATTGTATACCTCGTGGCGTGTACCCGTGACGGTGGCAACTCAACGCCCCTGCAGCGCACCAAAAAATAGCAACCGGAGAACTTTCGCGCAGCGCGGCAACGTGACCGGCAACAAAGCTATCGGCCAGTCGGGATCTCTGCAGCGAGCGAGCAGCGCGCGCAGTTCGACGGGCAAAGTGTTGTAGCACACTGTTGCCATCTCGGATTCTGGTTCGGGGTCCGCGCGAAGACCGGAGGGGGGGGGGGGGGGGGGGGAACACAAAAAGGCGTGTTTCGTTTGAAGATTGCATCTCCGCTCTCGGGGTTCGGCCGCGTGTTGGACTCGGTGAAAGAAGAATGGGCCTCGATCCCGTGGCCAGATGGGCACGTCGGGTGACTGGTTGCCACTGCATGCAAGCAGTGCTTCACGAGGCGTTCACGTACTTGCTGCCCTTTGGAAGCCGCGAGACGTCAACCCCTCGTTCGCACGCTGGCGGATTTTCGGCAGAGTTCTGGGCCTGTCTCCTAGAATCAGCTTCCTAGCAGAGACTGTCTCTGTGTGGTGGAAAGCACCGCCAAAGCCAGCGCACGAGCCAAGGGCACCAGCGTTGTGGTCAATATTAGCAACTGTTTTTCGCAAAATTCCTTACAGCCTCCCTCGAAAAACCCTGCGCGTCCTGTTACGTTCCAAGCCCCGGCGAGGCCGTCCTCCATCTAGGGCACACTTACAGGGACGGTCCGCAATTAAAAAAATTGGGTTGTGTGTGTGTTTATACAGCCTAGAACTTGGTCTGTCTCAACGGGCGACGAGTCTCCCAGCTGTAGATGAGCAATTTAGCCAGTGCAGTACAACTGCTAGCCTGGGGTCTTTAACGTGCACCACGCAGTAGTGATACACGACCGCACGCCGGTACGATGCTCATCCAGATCGAAACGGGCAGGGGTGGGGATTGAACCCAGGATCCTGGGTTCTGCAGCTCGCAATTCATCGCTTGGTAGAGACCCTCTCGAAGACCCGGAACCAAGGCTTTCGAACATCATCTGAAGTAACCAACATCAACGGGTCTTTGTCTTCCTCTTTCTCCAACATCAAGAGAAGCTGCTGCTGCGGCGACATAAACCTCCGAACCAATGAGAGTGGCTGTTGGACCTCATCTTCATCGAAGCCAGCAGCCACCACCAATCACACCAGGATCCCGCCGGTGACGCGACACCGTCACGTCACCGCGACTATAAAAGGGGGACCCGCGGACACGAGCGGGGGAGACGGAATGGGACCTATACCATCGAGCGCAACCAGTCGCGGAGGGCCTTCTAAGAAAGCGCTGTCTCGTGGAAAACGATGGGAGTCAGCTGGCAAGAGGAAAAGGAAAAGTTGTTGTAATACCGTACATATACCGAGTGTCGCACAATTTAAAGAAAGTAGCAATGCGATCAAATGTAAAGAGTGTTTTCTGCGCCCAATAAGATCATGGACCTGTGCAAACTATCAAAGCCTGGCGTGCGTGCCAAACACGGATGTGAAAAGAAACACAGAACGAAATTTGTCGACTGCACAGATGGTGTGGTTTATCGCATTCCGTTGTCCTGTGGCAAGCACTACGTCGGGCAGACGGGGCGCTGCCTAAATGATCGGCTCCGCGTGCACAATAACAACGTGCAAAAAAAGAACGGTGGCTTTCTTGACTTGCATTGCAGGACATGCGGTTGTACCCCACTGCTGGATGGATCCGTAAAAATTGGGAAATGCAAGTCAGCGTTAACACGCGAAATCGTAGAAGCCGAGCACATTGATTATTTGGGAGACACGTGTGTTGCAATGCCGTCGATTGCATTATCGGAGAAGGAATTGTTTTTCCTGCGAACGAGATAGTGTTATTTTCCAATTATGCTCTGTGATGGTCGTTTTTTTTTTTTGCTTTTGTCGTTTTGTGTGTTGTCATTGTGACGATGGTTGATACTATAAATACCGGAACACTTTTTCACTAAAATTTAGTTGAAAGTTGCGCCTTGTTGTGTCCTGTTTCTCTCCTTTTGTCCTCGTCCTTGCTGCGCACAAGATTGTATAAGATGTCAAACCAACTCGCCCAAACAACCACTCTTCTTGAGGAATCCCGGAGAAAAGCTCACCGGAGAAAAGCTCACCGGAGATAAGCTCACCGGAGAAAAGCTCACCGGAGAAAAGCTCACCACAAAACCGGCGGATGCGGAGAAAAGCTCACCGCTCATTGAGCGTATGCGGAGAAAGGCTCACCGATTTTTTTTTTCTTCTTTTTATATGGAGGCTGTTGGATCATGTGCAACATATATCAAGTTATTATCATTAAAATTCCTCAGCTTTGTAAAACAGAACATTTTCTCTTTTTGTATTATTTCTCAAGATTATTGGGTATATTGCTCCCAAATTAATAATTGCGGCGGGTGTTTTCTGTGGCTTACTCTCTAGGCAACGAAAGCCTAACTGAAAACTTTATGAACTTGAAGAAAAGGAAAAAGTTCGAAAACTTAATAATATCTGCCTAAAACCAAAAAATCAAAACTGTAAATGCCGAAAATCCGAAAGTGCATGCGCGACAACGCGGTGCCTGAAATTCTCTTTGAAGCTTTTGTTAACCTTTGAAAACAGGATAAAACAGTCAGTAGGATATCGAGGCTTCTTTCTTCCACGAACATGCACGGTTTTTAGCTGTTCGTGCTGGTGTTTCCACACGTTGCCTTTGTGTGATAGTGCCCCTTCTATGGTGAGCCACATGATGACCTTTAGGCTGCACACTGTCACCGTTGTTACTCGTGACCTCTACAAGAACTAGTCTTCTGTAAGGTAGCGAATAGGGCGAGTTGGTAAACGTTATACATGATGAAAAACGCTCACACGACGACGACAAAGTGAAGACAACAAACACGACAGGACGAAGCTGGTCTCGGAACTGAAGTTTTGTTAGTGAAATTAACAAACAAAAAACTACAAAAAAAAACAACCAGCGTTGCCGACAATAATTACATCAACACCTACTTATCTATTAGGCACTACGCAATATTTGGAGCTGAAACGGTTCACACACCGCTATTCATATTAGCTCGCAAAGAACAAACCTCTTTATTTGACAGAGCTACCGACGGCGCACTGCCAGTTGTCAATAAATTGTTGTCCTTTTTACCGGTGTACGATGTTCTGATTTCATACTTCAAGCTTCATTAATATACAAAATGAGTGATTACTAATTTCTGAGGATTTAGTAAATATGCCAAATGAAATTCAAGAATATCACAAAAAAGCGGACATATGTTTAATGAAGTGACAAATGCGAATTGTGTTAAATTACCACGTTTGACGCAGAATGCGCTAAATTAAAAAAAAAAAAAAAATCGGTGAGCTTTACTTCGCATCCGCTCAAAGGCAGGTGAGCTTTTCTCCGCATCTGCCGGTTTTGCGGTGAGCTTTTCTCCGGTGAGCTTATCTCCGGTGAGCTTTTCTCCGGTGAGCTTTTCTCCGGTGAGCTTTTCTCTGCCGCCCCTTCTTGAGTACAGGTACAGTTACTTCAAAGATACTTTCTTTATTTATTTTCACAAAATTTGCCAAAATATATTGGAAGTAAAGCTTTTTACACTAAGGATACACACAAAAACGAGTTCGATAAATGCGCTTTATTGGTGTCAATGCGAGAAATAAGGAAAACCGTGTTCACATGAGCCGGTGCTGACGTCGACGGGCCCAGAAGACGTCGGCCGCTTGAAGAAACACATGAGTCAAGTGCATATGCACCGAACCTTCGGGACGACAAGCAAAAAACTTCAAACTTCCTCGTTTTTTTTTTTTTTTTTTTTTTTTGTCGTTGGTTGGAACAAAGATAAGCTTTTTCTTTAACTTTTTCAATTTTGATAACTGCGAAATTTGAGTTCGATTTATTGAGTGGAAACTGTATTATATACGGCGATGTAACATTGCTTTACGATTGTAATTATACTTTATTTTCAATTATATTTTATCGTATTTCTGGCACAGAGAGCCACCACCAGGACAAGATACAGGCAACAGAGACTGCGCACATCTTTCAAGTTATCTACTCCCTTGTATAGCTGTCAGATGAGCTTCAAACACGCAATGAAGTTTATTTTGGTTTGAGATGAAGGAAGCAGGTCGCTATTTTCCCTAAACAGAGTTCCGAAGCGATTCGATAAATTGGTGTCGAGAACGACATCGCTAATCCACCGTTCACTCAAACGAACACCGCCTTTCGCTAAAATGTCGTTCGATGAAACATTATGGGTGGGGCTTCGTTCGCTAAAACGTCGTGCGATCAAGTCAGTGCCTCCCAGGTCGTACCCAACTTAACGTTAATCACGGCACATGATAGTGTGTCAATACTTCAAGATTTATAGTTTCTACCATTTTTGCGAAGTGAATAGAAAAGTACCTGTAAAAAGTAACTTCTCTTAGTTAAAAGGTACTGGAAAATGTACATATCGCGACACTGTTAGCGCGAACACGACATTGGTGCATTTTTGAATTTTACTTCTAAAGAGTATTCGCGAGCACGACATTTTATCGCTTACATTATAGAACTAAATAAGCTTTTTTCGTAGCAATAATACCTTCGATGACATCTCTTGGTTTCAAAGAGAAAAACTGGAAAAACCGGCGATCGCTTGTTCGCGCTAACAGTGTCGCGCTCTGTACCTAAGATGCGGATACAGATTCCGAGAAATGACAGTACCTAAGTTTGTACCTCAGGTGCAACAAAAGTACCTAGATACCGATTTCCAGTTACTAGTGCCTAGGTACTTTACAACCCTGGTCCGCCCCCGGTGTATATACTAGTCGGCAGGCGCCAATTTCGGCTGAGGACAAGGGAAACACAGTGCCAGTATGACCTTGTTTCATCGTTCCGTTTAAACAGAAAACGAAAGCCCAGAACCAACGACCTTGTGTATAGTCCGCGCGGCATAAAATATCGACATTTAGGAAAAACACGTCACGTATAATCCGCGCAACGTCAAATATCAACCTTTAGAAATAAAAAAAAAAATATATATATATTAACGTGTATAGTCCGCACCTGTGTTTAGTCCGCACAGCGCAAAATATCAACTTTTAAAGATGCATAGTCCGCGGACTGTACACCGGAAAATACGTAACTGATTACTTGTAATCAATTATATTTTAATGTAACTTTTTAACGCTTCAATTCCTTTTTTTTTGTGGTAACGTTCGCTGTAATTCAATTACTTTTTTGTAATCAATTACAAGTAACCAATTATATGTTTCCGAAAAATATAAAATTATTGAGCTGATTTTTTTTTTACGTAAAAATATCGCTCTGTCTGCCCGTGCGTTACTCGTCCATGTTGCACCAACGTTGGACACTGTTTTGACCCCTAAACAACTGAATAAGAGATACCAAGATACCAGAAGGATTAGAAGGTTAACGGGCTCAGCGACGTTTTGACTGTCGAGCTGTCGAGAGTGTCTCGTTTCCTGTGTACGCGAATCCGGAAAATCCGTCCACGGACGATTTTTTCAGTTTTTCTCTGCCCCCACCTGAAACGCTTTCAACGGGCAGGCGGTCGCAACAGTGAAGCGCTTCGGTTCCTATAGGACTCGGAAGCGTCCGTCGAAGCACTGCGCAACCACGAACTGGTACGCAAAGTGCTTGTGCACTGCAATACCGCTCTTCCCTCAAGCGCTTCCGTCGAGAGGGTCTTCGGCGTCGCGGCAGATATCTTCACCAGGAAACGTGGAAAGATGAGTGACGAAAACTTCGAACAACAACTGCTGTTGAAGCTTAACAAGATGTGAATATCAAAAAAGAAACAAAATGTAACCAATTCGAAGGCATGTATGCATTTTTGATTTCGTAATAAAAAGTTAAAAAACAGCGGCAAAGTAATCAATTACTTTCTGGTAATTTTTAATTACTTTTGTGACGCATTAATTGATTACTGTAATCAGTTACATTTTCCAATAAAGTAATTGAAATTGTAATCTGTTACTTTTTTTTTTTTCAGTAACGCGTACACTCTAAAAAAAGCCCGTGCGTCTTCTTTCCCGCAGAACATGCGGACAGCCAACCACTGCTTTTTGCGGAAGCAGCTCAGCGAATGACAATGCCGAAGCATATGTTTAGACCAAAAAGCGAAGTCTGCGATGTAGCATCACGCAATGCAAGCGTGACGTTTTGCATTGCTTAATGCTACATCGCAGACTTCGCTTTTTGGTCTAAACATATGCTTCGGCATTGTCATTCGCTGAGCTGATTCCGCAAAACGCAGTGGTTGGCTGTCCGCGTGTTCTGCGGGAAAGAAAACGCACGGGCTTTTCTTAGAGTGTAGAATACCCCTGTCAGACGGCGTTTTAAAGCTCCTTTTCACTAAGCTCCTTTATAAAATCGGCGAACCAGCGCACGCCGTAGAGCACGTGCGCGTGCCACAGAGCACGTGCGCACTCCACATCGCGAGCTGATTGGCCGATTTGTTTAAACGAGCTTAGTGAAAAGGACCTTTAAAACGCCGTCTGACAGGGGTAGAAGACTGCTAGAAGCCCAAGCTCTGAGCTGTGACAGTTGCTCTTGCACGCGATAATTATTGCAGCCGAAGTGCGTCCTTGAGCAAGGAGCTTACGCGTGTAGCCCTGGGTGCTGTATCTAAGTTGGATCAGTGCGCAGTACAAATTAATGTAGCTATGTTCTTTAACTATTTACTTCGCTGTTTTCTACTAATATCTTTCTCGTGTCTCAACATAATAGTTAGCACTATGACAAGCATCGAACATGATGCAAATGTTTCGGAAACAAATTTCTTGTGTGTTCAGGACGGCACAACTAGATTTCAAACTACTTAATTACGCCCACGTGAACACGGGTGGACTGGAGATAGTGATTTAACATTTCCGAGAAACAATACACCGAAAGACTGCACAAATTACGGAAGGAGGCTTTTCCATTTCCTTGGACGCAAATTTTCGCCACCACACACAGTTGTTCATACGTGACCAATATGAAGTATTCACTGGCGGCCATAGCTGTGTGCGCGACTGCTGAGCGCGTGCTGATGGCGAGCTTCCACAGTTCTTTTGTAACGTGCATTCCGCACCCTCACGAGTGCCGGTCTTAGCAGCCTATTAATGTGGGCTCGTTCTGAGCATGCGCTCTAAACAGCACCCACAAATATGGCGCCCAGTGAATACTCCTTATAGAACAAGTTCTCAACATCAATAGACATCTCAGTGCGCACGTTCCAGATTCCGCCTATACGAAAACTGGAGAGTTTCCTCAAAGTTCTTGGGCACCTTCGAAGCAGAAATATGTTTGCAGAGAAGGCCGCCCGGCGGTGGCATGTTTACGGAGGTGGCCAACATGCTACCATATATGATTGGTCTGTGAGAAATATTACTGAGAGATTTGCTGGCAACACGCTGCCAGAGGATCTCTCCGTAAAAGATGACGAACCGCTTTCTCACAGTGTGAACAAGCACGAGACCTTGACTATGAAAGAAAAGAAGTATGGCTGACTTCGCCAATTCCGGGGTGTGTAAATCCGACACACAAAATAATATCGCAGTGAGTTGAACTCTGCGCCGGTGATTGACAAGAACACGAACGGGCAAACACTCTCCCCTAAGACTCTTTTCGCTTACCTCCCCAAGATTGATTACCATCCTAACTAATCCGGTAATTCCCAGTCACGAGTAGAAAAAAAAAATAAAAAGAAAGCTTGAAAGAACTCAAAAGTCACATTATCTCTCGAAAATCTGAAAAGCGTCCCCCACACCCAGGTGGCGCGCGCCTCCACATCGACAGGGGTGAACAGTCTAAAGACAGCCCAATTTGCGATTCCGGCACGGGGCAATGCGCGCTTTAAACGGAGAGACCCGGACTCGCTTAATTTGTATGTCGCCGTCCAGTCGCGTGGCCCCTTTGTCCCCCGACTTCGAAGCCTCGACTGGCGCCACCGGACCCGCTGGACTGGAGACGGTGACCTGTCCAGCACCGTTCAAAGACCCCGTGAAAGAACCGTGGACGATGGCTAAACACAGCTCAGGAAGTCAACCCGTTCGCCTAAACCCGCGGGGTGTACGCGGACGACTACACGTGGACGGCCCCAAGGAGCGTGAAACAGCGAGCTTGGCTAATCTGCTTATCCGAACCTACTGTTGATATGGGCAGTTCTCTAAGCGCTTCCTGGGTTGGTATGCGTCGTCCCACTGGAGCCAAGGTACGGGACTCGCGCAATGGGGGTCCTCGTTGTGGGGTGGGACAGGTAGAGCAGCCGGGGCCATGTGTCAATTGTTGTAAGCACCAAGCAGGGGTGGGCAGTGGAATTTGTATTTTGTTTTTGACTACGTCGTGGGGAATGTATTTGTCAACTTTATTTAAATAATGAAAATTTAGTATTTCAGACACATGCTTTTGAAGTACTGCCCAAAAACAATTTTTGGCACTCTTCTTCGCAATCAAATGCGATGCAGTAGGCGCTCTTCGCAATGAGAGTGATATGCAAAAGAACTAAACTTGCTGCGCTTGCGTCTACTAAAAACCGAAGAAAAAAAGGAATAAAAAGATCTCATGGAGAAAGAGTGGGGAATAAATAAATATAAAATGCTAACTCCGTCTGGAGAACTATTAATTCCTTTTTTTTTTCTTTTCAAATGATAAGTTCGGACCGGCGGCAGATGATAGGTCCACGGCCGGTATGAAGTCAAAAGAAAAACAAGGAAACAAAGAAGTAAAAAGAAAAAGAAACATTTAGTTGGGCATGGCGACGAAACAAGCTCCACGGGCGAAGCGCTCACACACTCTCTGCTCGAAAAAAACAAACAAAAAAAAACACGCTATGAAATTTTGGTCACTAAGGCCACGAAGAACAAAAAGACAAAACTCAAAACCAAGGCACAGCAAGACAAAATACTAAGTCTTAGCTTCCACTGAACACAAATGCGACTGGGAACAAGCGTTCGCCGGCGCAAATGAAAGTCCCGAAAAACAAACGTCCAAAGCCCAGGACCGGATGGGTGATGCCGCCGTGGCAAGGTCTGAAGCCGACGGCTCGATGCTCAACTGACCAACGCAGCACGACAAAATAAAAAAAAAAAAAAAATAAAAAAACACTCCTTACACAGCACCCGCGCGCACTCACGCTGCCAACAAGGGAAAAATAAAACGCCCGCAGTCAAACACACGGTCCACGGGCCACACGCCGAAAAGAAAAAAACTAGGGTCTCGGCTATCCCGCCAAAAGCCAGCGCTTTTGTAGCCCAACCTTGCGGGCAGACAAGGTTGTCCCACGATGACCCTTCGAGACATCTGGAAAGATCAGGACTAAAATTATACCCAAATCCCCAAAGTGCGCAATTGACGGACCCCCGTAGGCGATGGCGCGTCTACGAGAGCTGTCTGGAAAGACGCGCTTCACTCATGTGACCCTGAGTCAAGCAGAACAGAGCTCAGCGAATGCCCAAACAGAGCTTCTAGTCATCGAACGAGAAACGAACGCGGGGGTGCGTCTCAAACCGAACGAAAAATAAAAACAAACAATGCGGAGGGCAAGTTCGTCTGCTTCTTGCGCAGGGGGTAGCGGTGACGTCAGAACGCCGAGCCCTGATTGGCTGATCGCGACCCCCCTATCTGAGCGTCGTCTGCTCCTTTGCAACGTCGTCTGCTCGCAACGTCGTCTGCGTCTATCTTACCTTTCCTGCGACTTTCGGAAGTGCAGAGGCCAGATTCACAAAACCATGTTACGCCGAAAGAGTGCGTAAGACAAAACGTGAGAACAAATTCGTATTCACGAAACGAAATTATCGTAAGTTTTGCTCAGGTTACGACGGAATCCTACGACAATCAACTCAGCATGGCCGATAGCGTCGCTCAGTTACTTGGTCGCGACGACCAACGGACGTTTATTTTTGTACGTGCTCTTCTCACGCGTCCCGACTACAAGCAGCAAGGAAAAAAGTAAAAAGTACTCGAAATAAACCACGACGAACAAGAACGCAGGATCCACAAACACCTGGGAAATGCTCCAACGACCGCGATTCCACCGACCCCGAGTAAGCGAGCTCGGCTGATAGGCCTAGCAGGCACAGCGGTGCTCCGACGGTCCTTGGCCAAGACCGTCTGCCCACGACCGGCTGGCGTGCTGAATGGAATATGCCCGCGCGACCAACCCGCCGACGCCGTTAAAGAGTGAGGAGTCTCGCCGCACACGAAAGAGGGAAAAAGTATTTGGGAGGGAACTTGCGGACACTAACACGCTCACTCTCGGTGCTTTGCAAACAAACCTCGGCGCCTCGGGACACCTCGCCAGTGAGTCCTTTGACTTCTCTCCTTGATGCGCGTCTGCTAGTTGTTAGACAAAAACAGCGTACCGCTCGAGTTCATTCGTTTGCCCTCTCTGAAAGGCGAAGTTGAGCTCGCTCGTAAAGACCTGCACTTCCGAAAGTCGCAGGAAAGGTAAGACAGACGCAGACGACGTTGCGAGCAGACGACGTTGCAAAGAAGCAGACGACGCTCTGATAGGGGGGTCGCGATCAGCCAATCAAGGCTCGGCGTTCTGGCGTCACCGCTACCCCCTTTCTCATGCGCAGAAGACGCAAATGAGCCCACTTGCGAGGCGTATATCTACCGAAATTTGTGAGACTAGAACAAGGAATATATGAAAGGGTTGTGAGTAGTTATTGACTTTTGGATTTTCGTGATTTAATTTTTTAATCTCTTCGCATTAGCGACATGTAGTTTGAAAAGGCTTTCATGCAGCAACGGTCAGCCTCCGAAGTTAATCTCACACTGAATACACTGTTTTCCCTGATGTCGTGCCCGCCTATCAAGTAATTACAAACAAGTATAATTTTTAGAGCTGCAATGTGCTTTTCAAAACACTTAACCCTGAACCGGTCAAAAAAAGAAATATTTTTTTCTTCTAAATTTTATTGATGTGGACAAGGAAATATGGGAGCAATCAGAAAAACGTTGTTATTGACGTGTGTCTCGGAAGGCTAGGGATTGAACTTTCATCAGTCGAAAGAGCGCACCGCCCTGGTAGGTACAGTCAGCAAAAGTATCCGCCAATAATCGTAAAACTTTTTTTTTTTTTTTTACAAAGATAAAGTGATGGTATTCTATAACGCCTACAAATTTAAAGGTACGCTCTTTTCTGTGAGTGAACACTTTATACCGTCGGTGAGTCTCGCTCGGCAAAAACAACCAGAATTTGCGAAACTTCAACAACTGCATTTCAAGAAGACATGTACAAATTATTAAAAAAAGTAATTAAGTTAAGTTAGTGAGTATTAGCCTCAAAAGTAATTTGAGTAGAGTAGAAATTACTCAAATTAAAAGTACTTGAGTAAATTACTAATTACCGTAAAAAGTAGCGAATTACTTTTGAAGTTACTTTTATATTTTTTCATGCTAACAAGAAAGTACATGGGTTTTGTTCCGTTAGCGAAATTCTGCTAGCCGAATATAAAGCGGCTTGTGTTTTCACAGAAATGCTTTAAAGGAGCGATGCAACAATTTTTGTACTTTGCGCAAACACTGCTTAGAACGGATCCCTGACGTTAATGATCTATAAAACACGCGTTCGTTATTCACCCCACGCAGTAGAAGTCCCAGAAAAAAATTAAAGAAAAACGAGCACCGTTCACCCCCTCAACTCGCAGCCAGGACAAGCGGCCACGCGATCTGGAGCCAATCATATGCCGCCAATGTTGATCATAGCCACGTGCTGGGGTTGGCAAAGCACAGGGCACGCGCTGAGTTCCAGACACTGTTATGGCTCGGCTATTGTCGTCGTTGCAGCGATTGGACACGGGCCACTACCCGAATGCTTCTCGAGCCAGTAATTATCACGAGCCCAAATCGAGTGCCCACGCAATGCTCGGGTCCAATCTATGAACCGCATTCGAATATCGTCATATGGGTGTACTGCGATCCCCACGTTACGTCATCAAATTTTTCAAAGGAGAGATTGAATGAAAATGCTCGCTTTTGGGCTTGAAATTACACCGCAACAAAGGAGTTTCTTGGCTATACTTCGTTTCACCTTATGTGCGAGCGAAGGCAAAACTGGAAGCGCGAGCACGGAAGCTCCGTGCGTTCAGGCTTTGCTCGAGCGCGCGAGCTGGGGAGAAATGCAAAAAGCGCTGGTCTCACGCTTCTAGCTTTGGCTTCGCTCGCAGATAAAGTGAAACGAAGTATAGTGGCGTTGCGTGCGAGTATCCTTGAGCCCCACTATGAAAGTGAAAGTGAAAAACATTCATATTGAATATCGTTGCACTGCTCCTTTAATAGCTGGTTCTGCTTCTGCATGCCTCATTGTCTTGTACTTATTTTTCTTTTTGGTCAATGATACACTGCGGATGTATCATTTCTTTCTTGAGGTTTAGCACTGCCTGAGCTTGACATTGCCGACAGTGTTTGCTTGTTTACAGTGTTGCGTAAAGTAGTGTAAAAACTACTTAGAAGTACAAAGTAAATGAAAGGTTAAGTACTTCAAGTAAAGTAGTAAGTACACCAGGTGCAATGTATTTGAAGTACTATACTAAATACAATGTGCTTTCAAAGCAAAGTAGAAATACTTTTAAACACAATCTTTCAGAATGCCTTTTCATCCCCTATGGAGCGTTTGTTTAAAACAGGTATGCATTGCTCCAGGGGAAATGGGAGGTGCATCAATTTTTTTTTTTTCGGAAAGTACTGCAAAATCGGAAGTGCATCCGTTTTTTTTTTTTTTTTTTTTTTGGGGGGGGGGGGGGAATGGAGGCAAATACTATATGTCGCCACAAAGTAATTGTTTTATTCGCGCTGACGAACTATTTAATGCATTCAACTTGTAGGGCACTTTTTGTTTCCGTCTTATACCCGCCATTACTTCACTCAGAGAAATGACCAGATGACGTCTTGAAAGACAGCACAAAATATGCAGGAGCACCAGATGAGCTTCACAGCGGGTGCTGAATTTTGTTACCTCCTTTGAGTGATGATGCAGTGTGTACACCTCCTGTAGGGGGCGAGAGTTCCTACGTTGGGGAGAAGCGGGGACAAGCCCTTTCTTCAAATGTCTCCTTGAGCAACGGGACACAAAGAAACGCCAGTCTTCGGCGCTAATTCCGCAGTTACTCGTCCTCTTTTGCGACGTGTCTGCCCACTCCCCGCGCCTCGTAGCAGGGTTGTTGCAATGGGGGGCTCGTGAAAATTTTAGGGAGTTTTGGACCGTTCAAGCTACTACCCTCCCTTCCCTCCCTTGCCTACGCGCTACGCCACATGTTTCCCCCTCATTGCCAACATATCTCTTTTTGTGCAGCAACGTTTGTTAATTTATAAGCAAACATACTACTAAAATTCGAAAGTAATTTGTAATTTGAGTAAAAGTTACTCGGGAAAAGTAATTAAAGTAAACTACTAATTACCAAACCAAAATGTAATTGAAAGCAACGTTACTATATCAACTCAGTTGTGGAACTTTCCATAGACGCCGTACAGTGGAGGGAGTCCGAAACCGTGTCCGATTCTTTTGCGGCGAGGTGGCGCTGCCGGCGCATTAATCAATGCATTTTCGTCTGCTACTGCTCCGCGGCTGCCAACCGCTGCAACTGTTTGCGTGTCCACACCCGACTCCTCGGCGCATGGTTTACGGTTGGTTTTCGCCCTTTCACCAGTAAAAATACAACTTGAGCATGATAAGCGGTAGGACCATGATGGCATACGCTTTGTATTATTTCAAAACGCCGCCGCCTTAGCTGTGCTGACAGCGCGAAGCGTTTCGAACAACCAAAATTCGTCGGCGCCACAATCCGGTGGCTACAATCAGGGCAAGCTTGTACATACTGTAATAGTAGATGTACCGTCTTACCAAGGCAATTCCATTGCTGGCCGTGATCGCAGCACACCAATACGAGCGTAAGTATCCGAACGCTTCGATTGCGTTGGGGGCATTGCTTTCGTTCTGTTGCCGTTATTATCTTGGGCACGCTGATTTGATGGACGAGCTAAGTTCAGCACGCCTTATTCTCTGCCTACCTGGAGCTTTTTCGGTGGCATTTGTGACGAGAGAAGCAGTGCGCGTGCGGCGCGTATAGACGTTTTCTGTTTCCTGTCGTTCTCAGTCACGTGGGTTCCGTATCTGGTATGCGGAGCGAAAAAATAATGAAGCATTTCAACCTGGAATATGCGAGAAAAGATAGGTAAGGCAAAACAAGAATGTGTGACATTCGCGCATTTTTCGTCAACACCTTTCAGCGGTGAGGAGAGATCAAAACGATGTTTTACCGCATACCAGAAGTGATAAGACCTTTTCCGCTTACTCTCGCCCCCGACCGCCAAGTGGGCATATCCGGTATGGGCGACGAAAAAATATCAAAATGTTTCAACCTGCGAATAGTAAAAAAATAGACGGGAGGCAAAACGAGAATGTGTAACGGTTACATTCATGTCCTAAATGCCTTCTATTGGCGTGGCGACGGCAAAACAATGTTTTCGCCCATCCTGGAAGTGACGACAATTCAAGATGGCGGCGCCCTTGCGAAAAAGGTCTATAGCTATCACTCAGTCACGGCAGCTCGATGCTCTCTCGTTCCGAGACAGAAGCGAAGCGCATCGAGTGGCCGTGGCTCAGCGCTCGCGCTCCCGTAGCTTTGTCTGCATTGCCACAGGACAGGTCGGCGCCCCCAGGCAACGTTGGCTGAGCGCCTCCTGAAGAGTTATCCACGACATCTTCACACAGAGGCGTCTCACCGCCTACGCTCAGGATTCGTATCAAAACGCGGCAAATGGTCCGGGAACGACGCAAATATGCTTGGGACGGCGTCGGGTTTCAGGCTCCACTTACCCCGTGGCGTTAGGACGACTTCTCCACGAATCTCGTGCTTGAAGTACTTCAGGATGTCCTGTTCTCTAAAGCGCATATCACAGAGGACGTCCTTGTGCGATTGGTCTCGCCAAGGAAAGTTTCTCGACCATAGGGCGAGTCGTTTTTCATCCAAAGGGACTTTGAAGAAATGTCTCGCCTGAGTACCTCGCCTCGACCGTTTACGATGTCGACACTCCGGTGAGCAGCACGCCACCGGCATATTCCAATAAGATTGTACACTCACGGATTGTCACTTCACAAGTGTTGAGCAATGTGTGAACTCTGATGTCCTGGTATAAGCTTCTCTGCGTTGTTTTTCCGAGGCGTGAAATGCGCGCGGACGTCCCCGTAGCGGCGGTTGCAGACGACCGAAGGAACGTTCGCGCGCGCGCGATCATTATTTTGCGCCGACAGCAGACGACACTTGGAATGTGGTTCAGAGCAGTGTTGGACAAAATACTCAATAAAAGTATTTAAGTTAAGTTACTAAATACCTGCGTCATAAAGTATTTAAAATACTACTCAAGTTACTTTCTTTGTAAAGTATCTTGAGTAGAGTACAGATACTTAGAAATGTATTTCAGTTACTTTTGAAGATACTTCCGCACTGCTTAATTTGTATCGACGTCATTGACAACGGAAGTTATTTAGCTACGCAAACCTGGGTTACCAGAATGGTTTATTAGCACGCAATAACAGAAAACGAAAAAAAAAGTATCGTAGGGCTATTTTATGCAGTCCGACTATAAGAGCAAAATATTGTCACGAATGATAAATGATGACGCGGCGAATAACTGAAGAAACTAAACGTTTAATGGGGCGAACTTGTTCCCAAAACAAAAGAGAGAAAGGCTAGCGTCGCAGGCGTCGATGTCAGCGAAACAGCAGGATCGACCGCTGGGGCGACACTGACTCCGGACCGCCACTCGGAGCACCTTTTGTACCCGCGTGTGTTTCTGGAACATTCGGCGTAGAAAGTTCGGCGCGTAGAACTTTCGTAACGCAATCAGACGAAAAAAATTCTGGAACTTACCAGAATGTCAAGTTGAAGGAATAAATAAAAGAGAAGTCCGCTTTCTGGTATTGAACCCAAAGCCTCCGCGCGAGAGCCAAGCGCGGTAACCATCCGGCCACGCGCACGCTGGGCGACGCGCGTGGCAGTATCACTGATAGATGTTACAAAACATTTCTGGGACAACAAGAGGTCGCTTAAGCTATTAGCGGCGAGATGTTTTGGTGGCGCCCTCCTGTGGTTCCCCCTTGAGACGTCATTACCTTGCAAACAACAAGTTCGATGGTGTTTGTTATTAGCATGGTGGAAGCTTGAAATCATTGCGCTCTCAAAGGAACACTGCCAACACCGTCAAAATTAAAGTTCTTTCATTCCTCTTATTTCCGTCGATGATAAATCCCCTTTCCGACGTCATAGTCAGCGTTCGGCCAATCGTGGAAGGCCGACCACAGCGACGCTTTCGGTCGCGCACGGGGCTAATTGGGGAGATCAGACCATTCCGGCCTGCATGAACGGTGCAGCATGCACGGTCCTCAGCTAAGCACAAAAGCCGAAGTGGGTCAAGCTCGCATCCTCTGAAGACTGCTTTTTGGACAGATCCGGCACCTAACGTCATGGACATTCCCACAAGGCCTGTAAGCACGTGCAGAGGCCTTGTGTTGGGTAAACACTGAGGTGTGGGGACAACAAACGGGATAGAGCGCCTCGCCGATAGTGACATCGCTGAATATCACATCCTGCGGCGCACCTTAGACGCATCGTTTAACTACAATTCATATTCCCTATACGGGGAGTTCACTATTGGCCTCGAGATCGACCTATAGGTGGCGCTACTGTCGTGCTATCATCATCATCAAAGCGGGGATGGTAGCACGGCCGCCTCATAGGCTCTCCACGTTCGCGCGCGAGACGGCGTAGATTCTTGCGTGTATTTTGTCGTATAGTTTCGGTGGAAAAACAATTATACCGGAAAATGGTGCGGTACCGTCCGGTACTTCAGTGAAGATCGAATTGTGTTACCAGTGTACGGCCTAAATTGAAATAATCGCTCCTGTGGATGCGTCGTCTGCTCTTGGCAGACGTTGGGAAGCATGGATCACCACGACAGATGCCTCTCTCCGGGGGATCTGCACTATTTATGTTAATATTTAAAAAAAAAAAAATATATGTATCGGTATACTAGCGTGGAAGTTCTACAGAACATTGAATTCCGACCCGGATATCATAATAATGGTACTGTGGGCTGTGAAATCGCAGGTTCGATGCATTTTGTTTTTTACTTTTAGCTCTTGCAGTAATATAAATAAGTCAGTGCTGTATCGAAAATTGCCGTGCTATTAAGTTCCTGTGCAGTCAATGTTTCCCTTTACTGTACTGTGCCATGGTGTTGGTAAGTTTTTCGGAGTCAGAACAATTCTACTACGTTGCGATGAGGAGAGAGTGCTTCTTCTAGTTACGATCCGCAAACTGCACGTTGGCAGCACAACTGAAACAAGTGAAACAGACTGTTCTAATATATCTGCCGCGAGTGTAATGAACAACTGTAACCGAGAAACGCAGCAATGTTGGTGTTATTAAATTATCTTCTCTGTAGTGTTGGTTCACCCGCTTCAATCTTCTTGGTGAGTGCCGCGGATGTCAATAGGCTAATATTATAAGTTTCTGGCTAAATAATCTTCTATTCAAACACAGTAGACTTTGCAACTCCAGCAAACAACCCGCACCACGACAGAGACAGCAACGGCCACAGCGACACTCTTTTACTGATGAGGGCTAGCGACCTTCACGAGACTTTCCGATCACCCTCCGCCCTCACCTAATGCATATCGGGACTGGGTAGTTCATCGATTAATTTTTAGGTTATTCAAGTAATGCTCTGATTGCGATTTTTTTTTTTTTGCCGTTTAATCGGAATCTTGTGCTGGAAAAAGTCAGCAAAAACTAAAAGATGCCTGTTCTAATATTTCTGACGTATTTGTATTTTATGACACAGGCTTGCACGGTAAACCACTTTAACGTGCTTGTGGTTGTCACCGAGGTTGATTATACTGTTCAAATAATAAGTAAAAAATTACTTCACATTAAAAGGCTTCCCGTGTTCATATTTAGGCGTCACAACGAGAAGTTTAAAAATGAAATGCAATGCGCCATTTATGACATAGTAAAAAGTGTGTAGTTTTAACTTCTTTCATGCAATATGACCGGCGAAAAATCAACGAACGGATTTACGGTTGGTTAGTCTATTAAAGGGTAGCGAGCAGTCGGGTTAATTTTCTAATCAAACCACAGCTCCAATAAGCATTTAATGTTTTATGAAAGCTATTGCTTGTGCGAGAAAACAGAAATATGTGGGACAAGCGGTTGTATACGAACCAACACAGTAAGATTATGGAAGCTTCCGACTTAATAATAATCGCTTTGCTGTATTTCTACGCATGTGAAACGATACAACACAACCTTTTCTAAGAAGAAACGACACTTAAAACATCAAACATTTAATAAGGAGGGTGAAGCTCAGCCGGAAACGGGCTTGTGTCGTCGATGTCCACACTTCTGAATGTGCGCCCGTAGCAGACGACGCACGGCGGTATCCCCGCTTTCGCAAGTTTCCAATTTCGGCCGCACGGTGGCGACGAACTTCAGACACGGATATGAGTGAATGGATAACAAAGAGAACCCACAGAATAGCCACGGCACGTCACCCTGCTCGCAGTTAGTTTCCTGTCCTGTTCTCTGCTTATCAATGTTCGCTTACAGACAGTGTTCGCGAGAGCAATAAGCGCCGGACTGACAACACAAAGAAAAAAGAAAACCTTGACGTTTTGCCCTATAGCGGGGTCAAATATACAAAAAGCAAAACAAAAAATGTCTTCTTTTTTGTGTGTGTCCACTTCTCATTTTCTTCTATTTGTTATTTCTTGACACTCAAGTCTGCATTGTTCTCGTAGGTCGTTTCCCGGTCTGCTTTCGCCTCCGGGTGGCATCTTTACTTCCGTAAAACCACACCTTTGGTTTGAGGATTTTTTTGGGGGAAACAAAAGGCGCCTTTGGGAAGGCGAGGGGAGAACCTTCATTGTACGAACTTTCGGCTGAAATATGAGTCACAGTCGGCAAGAAAGCGATATTTTCACGAGCTCAATCTAAGTCACCGTAGCTAATCGGAGCTAGAAACAGGATTTGGTTGCTCAAAAGAATGTTCACGTTTCCTCGTGCCACGCCCACCCCACTTCATACCGAAAAACTCGGAAAATCGCGGAATGTCAAAATGTATTTAAGATAATGAGTACAAGATACTCGGAATTGTAATTAAGATAGAGTATTAAATACTCTCTATCAAAGGTATTTGCAAGATACCAAGATACTCCAAAAAGTATTTAAGATACAGTATCTTGAGTAGAGTATTTGAGATAGGCACAAGTCTGGTTCAGAGTCAACAGGAACACAGATTCAATGTTTTATTGGTTAAAACAAATATCGCAATTTCTCATATGTGACTACCAACTGCAGCAGAAACAATTTGAAAGTCGTCTGCTACAGTCAGAAAAAGCGCCACGAACATTGCAACGGCCACAAGCGCGCCGTCAATGATGATGATCGCGAGTATTAATGCGGAGCGCGCGCCCTCTAACAGGCGCCACGCAAAAGGACCCCCCTCCGGAGCGGACTTCCAGAACTGAGTTGGTTCTAATAACGTTGATTGAAAGTTACAAAACTATACTCAGAGAAGTAGTTAAACTACAGTAACTTGAGTAGAGTAATTTAACTACACTGTTAGCAAGTCCCGTGTATTTGGTGAATATTTGGGGTGAAAAACACGCTATTTACACAAATTATCATAAATTTACACGTTGAGTAACGGATAATTCGTTCAGAAATCATGCGAGGTTGTAAAAAACGTGTTTTGGTTCGGTCATACACAGATAACCGTGTAGCCGACCTCGAAAACACGCATCACCCCCGGCGACGACCGCAGCATTGCCGGCTATCGAAGCACCGGAATATTTGGGGACACACTTATAAAGGACCGTCGAGACAAATGCCGCGGAAAGAAACATTACATGTCTCGGAGACAGATATGCACCAAAAGCAATTGCGCCATGTCGCAGGACTTTGGCCTAACCCGCACTTACCGTGCTCGCTGCCATTTTCTGGTCGATGGCAATGCGGCTTCCCTCATGTCGCCCATGTTTGTATTCAGTTTAAGGGTCTTGATAATAGTTTCTTACACACCAAAAATAAAGTTATGGGTCTAATTATTCGTTTTAAACAGTTAACATGGATATAAAAAGCGTGTCCTCGATCTGAACACGTGACATCGCAGTTGGTTTCGTTTTGGCTTCAACCTTCAACTGCAAGCGATCTGGCCACGGCGCAAGCGCAACGCCGATGTACGCTGGAAGCTAGAGCCGGTTTGCTTTCGTTGTTTTTGTTTGACCGGAGAAAATCTGGCAACAACGCATGGCGCCGCTATTGTTTTGGTTTGACGGGACGCGAGAAGCTTCGCATAGAGCTTCGCAGTTTGCGAGCAGCGAAGACGTGACCGGAGAAGTGCCCCTGTGATGTTCCCGGAAGACGGAAAGTATCATTCGTAATCGTCGTATGTGCTTTGAAAGCGAAGGGAATCACAGGGTCCACGAGTGCGCAACCACAAGCCAAGGTTCACGACAGCGCTGCGTTCACTTCGGCGGCGATCTCGTTCTGTTTGGGGCAACACTGCGATGCGAGAAAGAGCCGAAACGTACGTGGTGTGTGGTGCGGTGCTTGGAGGTAGACACCCACACTAACACGGAGCTCAAATCGGTTGTTTTGGAGCTGAGTTTCAACGGGTTCAGTCCCGTCGTCGTCAGCCGATCCGGTCCAGCTGGTCCGGGAGGACGCAGTTCGTTCCGTTTCAAAATGTGGAAGATTCCCGACGCATACCGTGAGTAAAAAGCTGCAGGCGTTTTCAGCAAAATTATGTCATTTTAATTGAACAATGGACTTCGGATTGTTGTCCTAAATGTGCCGTTTTTATGCTTCGTGTCGTTGGACTGCATTTGCACAGCGACGTGTCTGCACAGCGACGCACACCGCTCGAGTAGATGATTCGGTCCTGCAAACGACCGGTTATACAGAATTTTAGGGAAACTTAAGTCACCACCGATATTTTTCTGTAAATCTCGTGTGACTCGTGTGAGTTTGTTGCGCTCATCGTGCGGTGTGAATAAATTATGGGACGATTTCCTACCTGCCCACAGATGCATGAACTGAGACCATTTTTTACGTAGTTAACATACTGCTTTTTCTTTACTTTCGAAAGAGGCGTTGGTGCATTTATTATGGTACAATCTTTGAGAGTTGAGAAATTGGGAGAGCGATCAAGCTTTCCCGACTTTGTCTCTTTTCTCTCTGGCACTGCCCCTAGTTTCAAGTTGCAGTTTCAGTAGACATACCTACTAGCAGGTACAAACTGCTCTAAAGCAGGTGAGAGACTGGGAAGTCAGGACGGTGCGGACTCCGTGTTTTGCGCTTTTTGCAATCGACTGGGTAAATGCTTTTGCGAGGTATGCGGAATATGCAAACGATTTTGTTATGCCCGTCGTTTGCGTCTCCAGCAAAACGAATAAGATGATCTACAAAGGCACAATCACAAGCCAAGATTTACGGTAACAGTGCGTTCGCTTCGGTGGCCCGTGTAGTTGTATTATACCCTGCTCTCTGCAACACCGCGTCATGACGAAAAGCTGGAACGGTCACGGTTTGTGCTGGGCTAACGGTTGACAGAAACCCGCATCGCCCGCATCGGCACCGAGTGCACTTGGGCTGATGATGCTCAAGCCTTTCACCCGCGGCTTGTCGCCAGCTGATCCTGCTGCTCGACGGTGAGGAAGCGGCGAGAGTGACCTCTGAAGTAAATCTAAATCCTCGTTCATCCAGTTATCCGGTGTCAAAGTGTGGAAGATGTCCAACGTGTACTGAGGGCGGGAACTACGAGCGGTTTGCCTTGCTTTTATAACCAAAACCAGAGCAGCGAGATAACTGCCTTGCGTAGTCCAAAATGACGGAAGCAATAAGTTTCAACAGGTCGAGCACGTCACCGCGGATGTAGGCGAGACGGTGCACACTGTTTAAACGCTTGCAGTATCAGGAGTGCTACCAGAAAAACGACGTCAACAGAGAAGGAGCTCGCGATTCAGCATAATGCAGTGCCATGGGCCCGTGAATTTTCAATGTTCGGGGAAATGGCGGTATAAAACAAATATTTAAAAAAACGCATCAGCGCCACATTAGTGATCACGAATAACACCGGTCACAAACTCCCAAGCCCCACCGCTCCACTCGACACCGACACGACATACGACAACAAACTGCATCAAAACGCCCCAAAAGTGAACGCGTCTGCTCCCGTACGCGTACTACAACTATAGTGGAAGTGTTGGGCGGATGTCCTTCACAAAAATATATAAAAAATGCTTTGCGCAAGGATAATTTCCATTGATTATTGAATACATAATGATAAAATCCTAATAATCCGTTTTTCTATCTGATTCAAGCTAGTTGGACTGCTCATAACACTGGTCGAGCATGAAAATAACAAAAATTGTAACTTTTTCATGGCCGGTTTAAGATTTATTGTTAATACATCGTTGTTTGTCGCAACGGACTAACTTTACAGATTTTGCCTCCATACTTTTTAAATGCAAGCAGTTCTTACATACGGCTGTCCATTGTGCCGTGTTTTGTATCTTCTTCTATAAATCTGTAACGGTCAGCGACCAAAGAGCTCACCCGCACATGTCAAGCTTATATGCGCCGCGAAGAGTAAAGGATGTTAGTAGGAAGTGTGGGGCGCAGTGTCGTGTCCTACGTGGTACTCGTGTTGACTGTGATGTATGTAGGGTTGCTGTCTACTCGTGATAGTTATCAGCGTATTAACAGACTAATAATTATTTTTTTTTTTCACTGGCTGCTAGAAATCTCACTAGGTGGCGCAAGTTACCGACCGACTTCAAATAGTTTGCTCGAGTTGTTTATCTATGTAAGTTCGGTATTCGTTTTTCTGTCTAGCGGTTCCGTCGCAGCTGCCGACGCCTAGACGCCTTTTTCGAAGGTCGATACGGGGCAGAGCGAAGTAGCAGAGTAGTAGTTTGACGTCTGTGACGTCATGTCCGGTTTTAGTCATTTACTTTGACATCTTCACTTCGCGTACTCCTCCTGAGTAGGTCAAGTAGGCTCCCAGCTCGGTCCGGCTCGGTCCTCCGAAGTCACCACAACTTTGGTAAAAAACGGCTCGTGCCAGTCATTTGTAAAGCCACGTCGATGGAAACAAATCGCCGCGGCGTTTTTCGCGGCCTCGGAGATGCAGGAGCGAGCCGACGTTAAAAAAGATACGTTTCAACTACGAGAGAGTCAGCAAGAGCCACGTAAATACCTGTGCACACTCGGAGCGGACGCGCACTTGTGATCGAAGTGCTTCGGGACCGATCTTTTACGAGTACCAGTCGTTACTGACGTGACACTCGGCAAAGAAAGGTGGGACCGGCATTGCGTAGCTCCCACGAACTGTTATAGCTCGACAGTAATGCACTATCGGAAACAACTGAGCGTGAACGCGCCTCCACGACGACAAGCGTGTCAGAATAAAAATGGCCCATCTAATAACAAAGTGTACATACCGTGTTGCGAAAGTAATCCATACGGCGTTTATTTGAGCTCCATATCCCACAAAACAGGGAGATAGAATCGACGACAGCGTTCGCTACCGCTGCCTCGGAAAAGGAGATGACAAGGGGAAGAGAACGAAACTGAGGTCAGCGTTCGAACTATAATACGGAAGGGTCGCGCGGGCGCGTATTCCATTCAGCAAGCCAGCCGGTCGGTCGTGGGCAGACGTTGTTTGCCAAGGACCGTCTGCAACGCCGGCAACGCTGCGACGAGTCGGAGTGCCTGCTATATAGGCCTCGAGCTCGCTCGGTCGGTGGCATCGTTGCCGCTGTACCTTTTCCCGGGTGTTTGTGGATCCAGCGTTCATGTTCGTCGTGGCCGGTTTCGAGTGCTTCCTTTTTTTTTCTTGCTGCTTGAAATCGGGACCCGCGAGAAGAGCACGTAGAAAAATAAATGTCCGTTGGTCGTCGCGACCAAGTAACTGAGCGACGTTGTCGGTCATGTTGATTTGATCGTGGAAAGACGGCTCCGGAGCTGTTGTCGTACGTACATTCTTGGCGTAAGATCGTTTCGTGTATCTGACCTCTGTTCTTTAGCGTATGGCACTGCAACAATAACACGCCGCGACCGCCGCCTCCCCACGCCCCAACAACCGAACAACCTGCAACAAGCTCTCCTAACTCTCCGCCAAACGTTAAAAAAAAAAAAAAACATTTTTTGCTTGTTTTTACGTTTCCGGCAGTGACGTCACTGCCCCGTATCGACCTCCAAAAAAGGCGCCCCGCCAACGCCACCGACCGCCGACGATGCACGTACGTACGTACCTTTGCACATAGCTACGTCCGCCGCTTGGAGACTTTACTGTGTATAAAAGACATCGAACGAGAACAAACGCGTCCTGTGTGCTTTCAATCCGGCTGAAAGGCGCGCGGCTCGCTGGGCTCGTCTCTCGCCTGTTCTCGGCTGTTGGCCGCCATGTTTCATAAGGAACACGCTGAACCGTGTTTCTCGGAAGGCAGACACGGTGTAGCGTTTTAAGTTTACACGGCACCTCGTGTGTAGGCGAATAACACACATGGCTGCGTGTAAAACGAACACGTTTCGACGTGTCCGCTATGGGACAATGGTTTACACGTCTGGGCGTGTTATTTTTGCTAACAGTGTACGTACAAGTCTGCTTTCAAGCTGCGTTTTGATAAGCTACTCATCAGGGATAAATGTTGCTTTTATGTTACTAGCACAGACTCTGTGAGCGAGTTGAACTTCTCTGCGCCAGATCCAAGTTCGGCTGAACATGACGGCGAAACTTTAAACCAAACTTGAACTCTTTCGAGCTCACCTGGACTTACCGCCACAATTTCCAGTTGAGCTTTAGGTCTATCATAACGTTCAGAGAGGGGTAGCAGCTCCAATGCATTTGCAGGTCTGGATGATATTTCTGTTGTTTTCACTAACCCGTAATGGATAAACGCGACGATTAGTCGTCAGTTGGGGACTCGTCTGGCGCGGATATTGTTGCTCTCACCGATATCTGGCAGTCAAGTTAAATACGAAATAGTGAAAATTTCAACTGCTATAAGCGTTTTAATTTATACCGCCATGACAGGGCAAACAAAAAACGGTGGCGTCGTGTTGGTCGCTGTGGCTGAAGATTTACAATCGTTTCATATCAACATCGCTTCCAAACTTGAGATAGTGGAAATTAATCTCTATTAAAAAAGCAGCAAAACAATTAGTGGTCTTTTATTGTTTTTTTACTGCAAGTGCCACTTTTCTTGGAAAGATTCACGATGCGGTTAACACAGTCACTGTACGCTTTCCAATGTCGTCAATAATATTGTTAGGCGATTTTAACTATCCTTCTAGAGCTTGGTCAAATGAAGGTGCTTCCGGTAGTCGTCTTTCTTCGGAGTGCTGCGAGTTTGTTATGTGTCTAAATTTTAATTTTGCGCGAATTGTTACGCAACTTACACGTACCGCTTCCTTGTTAGACCTCACATTAACCACATCACCCGACATTATTTTTTAAATACTCATATGCCTGTTCTTAGTGACCATTCTTTATTGCATTTTGTATTACATATTCCTAGATGTTATAAATCAAAGGAAATTAAGAAAATATACAACTATGGCAGAGCTGACTTTTGACTCAATAAATAATGAAACGGTCTTCTTAGATGAACACATGTACGGCTTTCATAAGCGCTCAGTTGAAAATAAGTGGTGCCTATTTAAAGTAAAGGTGGCGTCACTTATGAGCGCTCATGTTTTCCTCACCTTTGAAAATAATATAAAAAAATGGTTCGTGCTGCTAAGCGCTCGACTACGATCAACGCTGGGCAGCATGTCATCTTGCTGCCGACTTGTACAAAAAAGCAGTCGATGAGGCGAAAGCTATACTTTTCTGAATAGTACATTACCATCCATGCTAATAATCAATTTTGGAAAGTTATTAATCAAACTACCAGTGCCGAAATAACGCTCAGGAATCGCGACGGAGTAAATGTACCAGATGACGTGTGCCCTTCTATATTAAATGATGTGTTTGCTAGTTATTTTTCAGTGTCCATTAGCTAGAGCTCTCCAGTTCTCCAAGTATGTGTTTTTCTGCAAATGTTTCCAGTTATTGTGGACTGTAAAGGTGTTCGAAACATTATTTGAAACCTTAAAGCATCAGATACCGCAGGCATCGATAATATTAATGTAAAGTTTTTCAAGAATGCTAAAATTTATTCCAGCATCATCTTAGCTAAGCTATTTACCCAGTCACTTCAACAACATATACTACTAAGAGCCTGGAAGGTGGGGAAGGTGATTCCTCTGCATAAAGGCGGTGATAAACATGTTTCTTTAAATTTTCGTCCCATCTAATTAACTAGCATTTCATGCAAAATCTTTGAGATTTTACTGTATTCCAACCAAATTCACTTTTTAAATTCGAACTCTTTTTTTTTTTCATCTCTGCACAGCACGGCTTCCGTAAATTTTACTCATGTGAAACCCAACTTTTAACTTTCACTCCTGACTTTCACGCCACTCTGAAATGGGGTCCATGACTGAATACATATTTCTAATTTTTTCCAAAGCTTTCGACAAGGTTCCTCACGTGCTTCTTCTTCACAGACTTCGTAACCTAAACATAAACTATAATGTACTCGCTTCGATATGATCGTTTCTAATTCAAACCGCACCCAATTTGTTCAGGCTAAGGGAACCAGTTCATCACCCTTGCACGTTAGCTCCGGTGCCCCACAATTGGTTGTGCCCCTGGTTCAGTTGTATTTATTATTTATATTAACGACCTTCCTACACGCATCTCCTCTTTCATAAGCCTGTATGCTGACGATTGTGCTATTTATAAAAAAAAAATTCTTAACGATTCTGACATCTCCGTCAAACTAATATTACTAATGTCACTTCTTTTGCAGGTTGGCTCATGGAGCTTAACATTTCTAAATGCCGATCTATGAAAGTGTCACGTCAAAATAACACATGTCCTTCCTACTACATTAATATTTAAATTCTGCCTTCTGTTAACTCCTAAAAATATCTTGGTGTTCATCTAGCCAATAACCTCACCTGGGATATCCATGTGGAATATGTCACTAAAAGTGCTCACTTACTAGGCTATTTCAAAAGAAACTTTTCGTTAACTCCTGTATCTCTAAAGCATATTTTCTACAAAAACTTTAGTCTGAAACTGGAATATGCGGCCTCTATCTGGGACCCCGGTCACCCTTGCATCTGCTGTTGAAACTATTCAGCTGAATCGCTCCGTTCGTTCCATTCGTTCAAACTATTATTGCGCAGCCAGCGTATACCCTCTATGAAAGCATGTCTATCCTTATCTAATTTCTTTTTTGTAAAACATTCGCTCGTTTAAGTCTTTGTTCTACAAGATTTATTACTCGAATCCCACATTTCGTGAAAAAGTATTTATACAACCATTTTACACCACGAAGAAATCACCATTTAAAGGTAGGCATCCCCCATTGTAACACCTCCTCGCTTAGTGCCTCTTTTCTTCCCCAAACCTCAATAGATTGGAATCGATTTCCCGCACCCTAAGTCTCAGTAACTGATGCTGCTGATTTTAATATAGCGATTTGGGGGATCGGTGGCCAAGTGGGCATGCGCACACCAGTTCGGAGCACATGGAGCGAAAGCTCGCGCTGCAGAACCCAGGGATCCTGGGTTCAATCCTCACCCCTGGCCGTTTCCATCTGGGTGAGCATCGTACCGACGTGCGGCCGTGTATCACTACTGCGTGGTGCACGTTAAAGACCCCATGTTAGCAGTCGTACTGCACTGGCTAAATTTCTCATCTACAGCTGGAAGACAAGTCGCCCGTTAAGGCAGACTAATGGTGAATTCCTGCTCGCAGATCTCATGCGCTCCAAAAGCGCTCCATTTGGAGCGCGGATATTCCCCTAACAGATCTGGCTCGAGTTGGTCTCTCTTACGCTCGTCGATCTCTGGCAACGCTTGCTCCTCGGAGCGCCCCAAATCGTGCCACAACCACTCCGTGGAATCGAGCAGATCTTGGAGGAAGTTGACAGAAGCGCGTACGTTATTTCCTTTAGCTCGGCAGTACGCATCGTGGTGGGCGCGGTTGGCGATGTCGTCGGACCGGTCGGGCAGTCGAGTTCGATCTGTTCAGATGCGTCGGTTGTTTACGCGGGATTGTGACGGCTCGAACGCTTCTACCTCGC
This sequence comes from Ixodes persulcatus, assembly GCA_013358835.2. NCBI lineage: Eukaryota > Metazoa > Arthropoda > Arachnida > Ixodida > Ixodidae > Ixodes > Ixodes persulcatus. Next base: position 51,464 of record JABSTQ010009346.1, read on the forward strand.
GTAGACCATAGATACAAGTGGTAAATCGCCAGCGCTGACATCTGTGATTGTGAGAGGAAGAACGAGAAAAAAATAACAACAGAAAAGCCGGAGGCAGACGCACGTTTAGGCCCGTTCATTCTGCAGCCAATGATTGTTTACCTTTTTACACTGTATGCCACCGGCGTTATCTCGGGCAATAAAGCAAGAGCAGATGAAGCAACAACCGTGCAAGTAATAGTTGGTTACGTCTTTGTGTTTATTAAAATCTTTCCAGCAATCTGAACTCCAGTGGCGATCGCTGTACGTGCCCCGCCGCTTCGAGGCAGCCGAAAGGTATGTGACGGTGCCGGTGACGAACGCTCGAGGGTACGGACATTTCCGCCCGGCCTGTGTCGCGTGTTATTTCTGCAGCTAAGCCGTGACAGTTGTCACTGGTCGTCGGAAAGATCAGGCGGCTGAGGCTTTGGTCGGCTTGTCAAGTTCGAGCAGCAGCCATTTTGGAATGGCCGACCGTCTGGGGCGTATCGGTGGGGCGCTCAAAAATGCGAGTCCATCTTCAACTCGTCGATTCGGAGTGGGCGAAACGGAGCGGAATTTTGCCTCCCTCGCGGATTTTAAGCGCTCCGGATCTAGCAGTGGAATTCACCGTAAGTTTTATGCTGTATAAACATACACACACCCCAATTTTGTTTTTTAATTGCAATTACTAATTTTCTTGTTGCTCCTTAACCATTGTTTCTATTTTTGCCTTGTTTGTTGTTATACACACATATTTTACAGCGAAGCTGTTTATGGCAAGGGTTCTGTCAATTTCATGTACGTCAACAAAAACTCTGCGCTCGCACCGCCTCACGCGCCGCTCGCGCACGCCCTCCTTGTAAAATAACCAAAATAAAGCGTTGACAAACGCGCGTGCAAGGTGCTATTTGTTTTAGGCTTTTGCTTTAGAACAGCTATTGCTACAAACGCCGGCACCTGCGGCGCGTGGAACACCATTCGCTGCATTCTTCTTGATTCTTGGGTAATTTAGCAATAGGTCTATTCAGTAGATTAGTTAACAATAGGCACCATTTTCAAGATCAGTAGACTCTCAGGTAGATAATAAAGGTTTTCAAAGATTTGCCGCTGTGCGAACGGCGTCGGCCATGTCTACGCTCGCACCGCCCTCTCTTTGTCGTCGTTCCAAGCGCTTGCGTGCCTAATTTCCTTTCCTTCCGCTCTCCCGGGGTAACGGTCCCGTCGCGAGTGTCTACTTTCCGCGGGGTGGCGGTCCCGTCGCGAGTGTCTATAGTTTCCTCCGGCTCCTCGGGGCGCGGTGATAGTTCGTCCACGCGAAATAATGACCACCAATCAAGACAAAAATAATTGCGTGTGCGTACGTTTCGTCACGATGACCACCGATCATGACAATAAATGTGTTCGTACCTTTGTTCAAAATTCTGTGTCACGTCTGTGCCGCGTGCTAAACAGCTTCACTGGTCATCCACCTTCAGAGTGAATTGGCTCATAATGTTTTGTTAAAACTCACTCCTCTCTGTAATGCTTTCGGGGCCCGAGAGAAAATAAATGAAATGAAATGAAGTTAAATAAAATATATATAAACTCTACTCTTTTATTTTCACGGTGACTTCTTTTTTAATCCTGAGTCAAATTTGAGCCGGAGATGTCAGTCTATGAGTACAAAATGTACTTCTAAAATTATTTTGAAGATGGTAAAATACCATCGTTGTACTTTATTTTGTATTTAAATACTTTCGTAGAAAGTATATTTGACTTTGTAATTAAAATATTTTTGGCGAAGTATTTTGTATTTGAGTCACTGCGTTTTTGCAAGTATCCTTGTCCATTCCCGGAACCAAGAAATCCCATATGCTAGCTCTTCCAAACTTTTGTTGTGATTATGTGTCTGCTTGTGCTTTTGAGCCGAATAGTTCAATGTTGCTATTCTGGTTATAAACGTGCTAAGCGTTCGCTGCGTCGCGTCGGTTTTCGGATGCGCGTGCGATGAAGTTCAGAGGCAAAAAGCTGTCGCTTGAGGCGGAACATCTACTGGGTTCTTACGTTGTCCCCGACAATGGGTCTCGTTTACACGAGAGGAGGCAAAGGATAGTTGGACCGGTTATGCGTGGAACTAATTTTCTGGCTCGCTGAATTTTCGTAGAAGCGAACCGCAGCACTACGACACAATTATAATGTCGTCCGTAACGCAGGGGACCTCTAAGATATTTCCAGGCCCTCAAAGCCTATGCGCCTTGTGTACTGTATGACGTTATAATAACTATTCTGTTTCGCTTTTGAATGACCAGTATAACTGTCTAAATTGTAAAGGTTTCTTTTTTTATTTTTTTACTTAAAGTATCCGGGTTTTGGCGTGAATGAAACTAAACAATCAATTTCAAAGATATGCATTTTGAAAACTGCACAGTGGCGAATTACTTCTGCTTAGCAAACTTCGGTAAGTTCATCACCGGCACCCATGTCATGGGAACGTGATGAAGATGCGGCCTTCTTGCAGTCAATCTCTTGCGTCCCACGCTCATGAGGGCACCCCGCAGGGTCCTCCACCGTAAGCCGGACCTCGGTTCGTTATTGCGCGGCCGGTCCCGCTTCCGGTGGAAACTGCCCAAATCGCCCGGCCACACTCTCTCGAGCAACGCAACAGTCGCGCCTCCTCCAACGCCCGCTGGGAGGTGTCATGGCCTCGGGCCCTGCGACCGCGGTTACACACCACAAAGAACGCGGCGGGGAACTTGAACGCCTCCGGCCGGATTTGCATGCGAGAGCGAGCGCCGGCTTAGCGGCCTCGGCCGGGTCCAGGGGTTCGACCGAAGCCACAATGCCAGCTCCTGATCGACTGCGACGAGTCAGGCCAGCCGAAGCAATCTACGCCGCTTTCATATACAAATGCGGACAAGCTATCCAAACAACGTGTGCGAATCGCAGCTCGCTGATGTATACATGCAACGATCTCTAAGTCTGTAAGCATATGGAAGCGGGAGGGGTCAGACACTCCATTCGGGTGCGCGTATACGGGTCAGAATTTTGTGTTGCGGACGGTTGTTTTCGTGTGGCGGGAGCGTCAGGGGCATTGACGTCCTTAGATCAACTCACTTGTGGATGCGTGGGTTAGCCTCGAGCTCCGTTGTTCGATGGCGTGGGCATTCGTCATTGTTCATTCAATTGTACGGTTGACAATATGAACCTTCTCTCTTGTTCGTGCGGAATTCGAAGACCAGGCACCCGCACTGCTGCCTGGATTCTGGAAGACGTCTCCGATTGGTGTGTTTGGCATCCTATTCCGCCCATGCATCGAAAGGGGTGATAGGAAGTGGCCACAAGGGGCGTCACAAAAACCGGAGTTGTGCCGTCGGACGTCGCGATCCTATAAATCGGGCGTAAAAGGTCTTGAAAAGAAAAATGAAAGACGTTTACAAATTTCTGTAATGCGAAATTAGACGTAGCTCTTGAGGTATATTGATTTGGCGATTGGAGAAAGAAATATATATATGTAGAAATATAGACCACTCTCCACACTTGTTATGGGAACTCTTGTGATCTGAGAAGTGGCAGGATATGTGTTCGAGGGGCTGGACCAAGGCTGATTTTGAAATACGAGGTCTTTGCATGTGCGGGAGGTCGTGACAGCAGTGGGAGGAGTTACGAGGGAGAGAAATGGGACGTTTTCCTACATGAGTGGTGTGAAGTGCTTGTTTGTCTTTAAAGGGGTCATGAAACGAATTTTGGGCTGGGATAAATGATTTTAAATTGGGACTTTTCTAATCGCATATCGTTTAGTTGGCCGGCCTATTTTGTACCTTATTTCCTTAGAAAACTCTCCGCCTTTTCACTATGATACATCCGCGGTTCCCAAAGAGCGTCAGCGGGGCCAAACTGACGTCAGCTGAGCCCAGCTTACGCATTGGACACGAGAACTGCGTCAGTCGGACGTATGCGCTCGTCAACAATCAATCCGTCGACGAATATTTGGATTCGCGTTCGTGGCCAATGAGTGCCCTGACGGAACTTATCGTCACTGGCGATTGACAAGTTCTATGGTGTGCATGAAAGGCGCTGTGGAAGGTAGGAGTCATCGCACCGGTGCCGAAGAATGTCAGGACGACGTGATTTTACAATTCGCATTTGAGTTGAGGATTAAAGCTAAGAAGGAAGAAGTAGGAAAATCGTTTCATGACCCCTTTTAGTTCCCCACTTCTAACAATGGCGTGGATCCACCTGTGCTTAACGCAAGAAATGCACTGCACCTAACCTTACGTGGTTACGAGATCACGTAACTTCACGTGATCACGTAACCTTCCTTCTGCCCCGTCCTCCTCTTCCGTGTCCTGCTCCTCCTTCGTACCCTCCTCCTTCGTACCCTTCTGCTACGTACCCTCCCCTCCTTCTCCTCCTCCGTACCTTCCCCTCCTCCTCCTCCTCCGTACCCTCCCCTCCTCCTCCTCCATACCTTCCCCCCTCCTCCGTACTCTCCTCTCCTCCTCCTTCATACGCTCCCCTCCACCTCCGTACCCTGTTCTCCTCCTCCTCCGTGCCCTCCACTTCTCCTCCCGCGTACCCTCCCAACAACCTCCGGTTACGCCGACAGCGACGGCGACGCCGACGCCGCAAAACGCGGGAACGAGCACCTAAGAGCTGCGCTCTAAAGAAAGCACGAGAGAACGCGTTTGTCCAACCTCCTAGCTGCCGAAGCTTCCGGGGACTGCCAAGATGGAGCGAGGCCTGCAGCAGAACAGGCGTCTGCCACATACACCACCACTGCTACGGTATCGCCAGAGCCCAGGGTCGCGGGCCGGCGACAACACGAACATTCTGTGACGTCATCGGGCGAAACTCGAGGGACCACCTTTTTAGGACGCGGTAAACAACGCACCAGTCGGAGACGCGTTCCAGTGATACCCGGATTAACCATATCATAGCAGTCTGACAAGGTGATGGACGCGAGCGCCTGGTTCGGAAGCTGCAGTGCGTACATCACAGACGAGCTTGCGTGACGAATCGACGCAACGTTTTAAAGCCGTATATCGTTATTTGTTGCTGCGAAGCCACAGGCCCGCGCAAAAGGAAGGGAGGGGGATAATTAACTTTGTAACTTACAACTTACGTTCACGCTTCTTGCTTCCGGATGTGTTCAACTTGTCGGACGTTCTCATCGGCTTTCATTAGCTGCGGCTGCGGTGCAATAGTGGAGAGTTTTAGGGAACCGTTTTGGCACATCCGATACGGTACAATGGGATCTCCGGTACGAACTCCGCATATGCGAGTCTTTTGCGGTAGCACATGCACATTCCGTGCATGTGCATGCACGGAATGTGCATGTTTAGATGTGGTCGATGTTGTGCCGGCCGCCTTGAAACACTAGCCTAGACTAGTGTTTCTGGGCTGCAGGCAGAGAAGTCAAGAAAACTAAGTTTTTAACGAATTAACAGATTACAACATTGCGCCCGGTGGCGGTCTGTGAAGCAGCGTTGAAATGCCATCACGTCATAAGTTCCTAAGAAGCAGAGCCAATTCGCTGCAGTGTGGCTCGCTTGTGGAGTTATTTAGTCCTGAATGTGACATCGCGGAGAACGCTAACGAATTTACTACGTTGCGTATATTAAAGCTTACACAGTGCTTCTGCAACGGGCATCGCACACCATCAAGATCGCTGTTTTTCGCAGACGATTAGTAGGAGCTTGATCTGAGCTTGATCTTGATCCAAACTAACCATATATCCCCTTTTATCTGTTATCTTATTCAAAAGTTGTAAGTGATTTTCTCAAGTTTTCAATGGGAAAATTGGACCCATTTTTTCTCGTTTTAGGTTACTGACGTCATAGAGCTCCATCTATTCGAGAGCTCTGTCGGCCGACAATTTCCCACTGAAAATTTCAAAAAATCCCTTATAACTTTTGAATAAGATAACGGTTAGTGCTGAAACTTTGGCATCTGGTTCGGACCGCTAGTTTATTTTTGCGCTTAAAAAACACCCTAAAAATTTTGCTTCGGGGGACACCTTATATTCCTGCGGTGTGTGACTAACACGGTGAACCGAACGCTCGGGGCACATAAAATACCGGCATGGCCGCGAATGACGTTACGGGCAAGTTATGTATAGACGTTTTTCGTTTCCTTTCGTTCTCAGTCCCCTGGGTTTCCTATTTAGTAGGCGGGACGAAAATATAGGTGAGACAAAATAAGAATGCGTCGCAATCAATCATTTTTTGTGAACACTTTTCAGGACGTAAAGAGATCAAAACGATGTTTCAACGAAGTGACGACATTCAAGATGACTGCGGCCTTGCAGAAAAGCTGTATAGGCCATAGGGCATAGAGTTCTCAAACATTGCTGTTACAGTCGGTGACTATAGTTAAGAGTTCAGGGGAAGCTCCTTTCCCCCCTATCCACTTTAGCAGAGCGAAGGCTGGAGAGGAGGCGGCCTCCTTTACAGTGTTTGCCCTGCTAAAGTGGGGAGAGGTGGGAGTAGCTTTCCACTTCAGATTGTCACGCGTTGACGCCAGCAAGCGGGAACGGTCGCAACTACAGTAATTTTGGCCGTGCAAGAACTCTTGATGTCACGAGCGCGATACGCATTGCGCTTCTCGCTGGTCGACTTTGAAGCGAGAGGTAAAGGGAGAGCTCGCGGTTACGTCGTTTCGTTTCTGTACCCCTTTAAAGGGATACTGAACCAAGGAATTTAGTGGCCATAATAAGTGGCGCACGTTCTTTCCACGAGCCAGCAGCCACCGGTGTGCGCGAGCACACGCAACGAAAATGACGTCAAAGACCTCCATTCGCGCTTAAGAGGACAGTGAAATGCATGGGCTTCGGGCCAAAGGAGAATAAAGACAAGTTTTTCATCTACACAGTGGTGTCTGTGTAAAAGGTGAGACCCGTGACCCACAAGAGCGACAGACAGAAACAAACGACAGCGACAAGCCCCAAACCAGAGTCTTTCGCGATTTCAGAGGCTTTGTAGAATAAAGGAGGCTATGCTCAAACACGAGCATCTTCCACGCGAGGGTATCTTTGGCAGGCTTGCAATCGCTCGTGCTTACTTCACGAGCACCGAACGACTAAACGCCTGCCAAATTTACCATCGCGATGCATGCTGCATGGGTTTGAGGCTTGTCACTGTCTTTTGTTTCTGTGTGTCGCTTTAGTGGGACACGGGCATAAGCGATTAATTGGTCTAACAAGCACGTAGCTTTCACTTGTAGATATGAAAAGCCTGTCTTTATTCTCCTTTGGCCCGAAGCCCATGCATTTCAAAGGTCTTTGACGTCATTTTTGTTGCGTGTGCTCGCGCACACCGGCGGCTGTTGGCTCGTGGAAAGAACGTGCGCCACTTATTATGGCCACTAAATTCTTTGGTTCAGTATCCCTTTAAACTGTCAGTGATAGTGGCATAAATTTGTATGGAGGCTCGCGACAAATGTCAAAGTGTGAGTGAGTGAGAATACGTTTTATTGATGCTGATAATCAGAACCAACGACGGTTGGCCCTAGTCCGAGGAATGGGATTTGCATTTCTGACATTTTAACAATGGTATATCACTCTTAAAAAAAAGTGTTCCAAAAGAAAGGAACGGCGAACTTTTGCCTTCCCAGAGCGCGGGTATAAGGCGCGAGGGAGCGCGTTTGCCTTTTTTCCGAGCGTCATTAGCTTCTAAACGCACGAAGTAAAAGCAATCGAAATGTTTTCTCCCTGAGGGTGTAAGCCGTGAGAGCCACGATTGGCTTGGATCGGCGCAAAGGAGGCGCTCGTCATTCATCGCGCATGCGTGGACGAGCGCCCGCTCGGCGGGGAGCGCGCTCCACGCCGCGCAGCCGGTCATATAAAGGCTCGTTCATACTTGCAGAAAACATCTCTTGCTGCCGACCCAATTTACTGGGCGGAAAGAGACCGCGCCGTTCACATTTGCTGTCACATCGCTCGGATACCGAGCAGACTGACCCTGGCTCGAGCGGTGTTCGAAAAACTGTTCTCGCGCATTTCCTCTTGCAGTCAACTCTTGCCTGCAATGCCGAGACTGAGAGAAGGCCCAACATTCTCTCGGCGATACAAGAATGCAATAATAACACAACGAGCGAACGGAGCCAACCTTTGTACAATACGTACCGCTCATCCAATTGTATTCCACAGATATTCTTTGTGGACAGTGTCTTCGTTGTTCAAATGCCTCTTGTCGAACAGCCTTGAATAATTTATAGTCTCAATGGTCTCAACGAGTATTTATTTCGATACAACAATGCCAGAGAAATGGCGCCATTCGCACAGCTTGGGAACTTCGACAACTCCGACGGCAACCCACCTCAGTCGACTCGGCCAGGATGTGACGTCCGTAAACGTCATTTCCTCCTTGCGTTCTAATTGGCTGCGGCAGCGTGGAAACTTTTTCTGCGCAGAAAAAATCGGTCCCGGACCGATGGCTCCGCCAGTCAAATATTCCGTCGCTGATTGACGCCGATTGACGCCAATGGACCTTTTGTCAGGCACGTATCCAGGGGGGGGGGGGGGGGGGGCCTATGGGGCCCGGGCTTCCCCCCCCCCGAAATCTTCCATTTTGCTGGGACCTCCTCTCCCCCTCCCCCTCATACAGAACTTTGTCATGGGCGGGCACCCCCCCCCCCCCCCCCCCCCCCGAAAACAAAATCCTGGCTACGTGCCTGCCTTTTGTAGAAATACGCGGTGCGCATGCGCGGAGTATTTGATACGCCTGGGTTCGAGAGTATCTAGTTCCAAACAATCCGCCATCTTGCATTTCTCGCCTTTGAGCGCCTTGGAGACCCTCGAGACTCAAGTTTTGATGTTGCGAACAAGGTGAACACGAGTCAACGTACTGACGACGCCCATTCTAGATTACGACGTACACCGCAATCATGCCGGTGAACTGTGTAGCCTTCGGCTGTCGGAACTATTATCGCCCGGGTTGTGGAATGGACCTTTTGTAGAAACATCGGTTCGAGAGTAAATAGTTTCAGTACCCTCTCTCTCTTCCTTCTGGCCGAGCAAAGAGGGAAGATGGTTTCGTTGTGTCGACTTCGGGGCGGAAGATTACGCACGATGGGGACAAAGGCGAGTTTGGGGAAGCCGTATCTAGGTCACAGCGCCTCAATGGGTGAACAGGATGTAGCTGACGTTTTGGGTGTGGAACGGGTGGGAGAGGCCTTGCGCGCGCGTTGTTTTCTCGCCGCTTAGCCTCGAACCCAGTCGCGTGTCTAGGAGGCAGCACATATTCGCCAAGAGGTCCATTCCCACTCCCGGCGTCAATTTTCCCGCGGATTCGCCTGCAGATCCGCAAGTGCGAACGAGCCCTAACGGTCTTTCTTCGTAAAACTCGAACTTTCGAATGAGGCGTACTAGCGAAGGAGAGTTGTTCATTGTTTTGCTCTGCTCAATCTCATCTTACGAAGCAGGGGCGGATCCAAAACTCCGTTTTGTGTGGGGGGGGGGGGGGGGGGAATTTTTAAGGTTACTATTCACCCATTCTTTGTTGTGCAAGGGGGGTCCACCCATTTCAAATTTCCCTCCGAGAAGGGGGGAGGGAGGGGGGTCGACATTGTTTGGGGGGGGGGGGCGGCGGCCCCCCCCCCCCTTGAATCCGCCACTGTTACGAAGTCACCGATAGAGCTGCATTGACTTCTGTCGAAGGTCCAGTTCGTGTGTGCCGTATGCCGGTATTTAAATGTTCTGCCCGGGCGATAGTTGGCTTCGGTTGTGACGGCCCCAGGAAGCCGGCCTGGTTTTCCCGCCATAAATGGGTGGCAGACATGTTTGCATGTTTGAAAGCGTCGATCGTTCGATGAAATCAGTGTGTGACGTGAACGCACACACGGTTTGGGCAATCGAAGTTCATAAATGGCAAGAGTTATATATGACGCGCACTTGCACGAGCGCAGAGCGCATATTTACAACATTGACATGCGTTCTTCTAGTGGCGTAGCCAGGAACTTTTTACAGCGAAGCTGTTATGTGCTAGGATCTGGAAAAAATACGTCCATGAATGTTAACAAAAAAACTCCCGTTTAAACGGTTTTCCTTCGTTCCGATTGGTCGTGGCAAGTATAAATAAAAAGAGGGGGAAGCCTGCCTGAGTCAGCCTTCCTGGGCATTATTAGATAGTGAGGTCTTGATCCCTTTTTATCAGCTACGGTCACCGACTTATCTCAGCTAAGAGTGAGCTGTGACGGGGCTGAGGGCAGAACGCGCTCATCTAACCTTCTTTTCTTTCGCTTCCGCGATGCTAATAAAGGGACTTGGGCTGGCTCAATCGGAAAAAAGACTGTCCTCGAGGTGTGCCTCAGAAAAGTTGGGTTTAGAACTTGTCCATAAGTGATCATAAGGCAATGATCACTTTAGTCACTAAGAATTAAATAAAGACAATTAAACAGCGTAATCGTGTACGCGTCGTCATTGCAATTATATGTAAATCGCGTAGATGTCGTATAGTTGTCGTAAAGTTGTCGTAAAGATAACAGCTTGGCTAGTCCCCCATCTGCACGTGAAGTGAATGGACTCTACAATGTTTTGGTGTATGTGTGTGGAGACGGAGGAAAGAGGGGAGGGGGCGGGGGGGAGCGGCGGCTGCGGCGGCTAGGGCCGTGGCGGCTACGGCGTGAAGTCGCCTTGTGTATTGAGGGTCGCCTGTATACGTTTAAAAGAGGGAGAGGTAGGGTGTCTACTCTTTTTGTGTCGTTGGTGCGTCGCGTTCGACATTAAAGGATCTCATAAAATCGTATCTTTTCGTAGAGCGGGAGCCGATCAGGTATTGGTTGGTGTCACTGGCCAACCACAGTGATTGAATCCCAGCGTCGTTGATAATTGTAATATAATACGCTAAACATTGATTTTTACTATCAAGAATATGTATATATATATATATATATATTTAGCAAATGGTTTCTTTAAATTATTTTTGGTAAAAGGTCACGTTATCTTGGAGTTACGAATATAAATGTTTGAGTTAACTATTCGTGTGCTTCACAAACAAGCAATAGTAGCCTATCACGGAATAAGGTATAATTATGTTATTACCCTCAGTGAGGCTAGAAATCATTTTGTTTTCTTTGCATTTTCTTTGCATATGATCACACATTTCTAAATGCCTAAAGTTATTCTGTTGGCGGTTAGATGGCTAATATTTGCTTATTTGAAGTTGACTGAATATCTCTTTCTTTCATTCTGCGTCAACATTCAAGGTTGATTTCGTCGAGGGTCCTTGACGTCTACTAAGGATCACACCACTACATGCTGTTCACTCTGAGAAATGTCTGCGCGTCTACTTACCCGCAAAACACTCGAAGAGCCAATCTCTGCGATCTACGAAATCAGCTCAGCGAATGACTAGGCGGAACATCTGTTTAGACCTCAAAATTAAGTCTACGCTGTGGCATTACGCAATGCGAGTATTACGCTTTGCATTGCGTAATGCCACAGCGCAGACTTCATTTTTAGGTCTAAGTGGATGTTCCGCCTTATCATTCGCTGAGCTGATTTCGTAGATCTCAGAGATTGGCTTTTTGAGTGTTTTGCGGGTAAGTAGATGCGCAGGCGTTTCTTATAGTGGTGTTGTGTTGCTACCTTGTTCTTATCTCGTGGCCGTTCTTAACACCGCTTACTGCAGGCAAGAGTTATAAATTACTTTCTCACATTTGGCACCCGAAAAGGGGCTCTTGTTTTTTGTCTTTTATTCGTGTGTGTGCGCGCATTTCCGAGAGAAAAATGAAGGTCATGGTCAACTTGGTGGGACGTAACGTGAAACAAATGTTTTCGAAGAACTGTCAAATTTCTAATTGATTTACGTTATATTATATCCAGGTAATTACAGCCCTCGGAAACATTCCAATAAACAATATAAATTGAAAATTTTGTGAATGTGGCCCATGGGATTCAATGCAAAAATGTTTGTAGAGCCGGAAAATAAAAACTATACGCGCCCAAAAGTTTAATTACTGCTCAGTTATATTTCATGACTGCCACCTAAAATATTACCGGGGAACATTGCGATGTTGGTTGTTGTGCAGTCTGCAGACATTGCCTTAAGCCGGGGTCACACTACAGAAATTGCAGTCATTGCCTAAAGCCGGGGTCACACTGCTTATACATATATCATACAAAAGGCACTCATCAGTCACCGGGTAATCCGTTGTTCGAATTCCACGTGCCAAGTTTCTCCTTGAACTCGTTGCCATGCGGCATTCGAAGCAGGGCTCTCGTGCTGACTTGCGTTCGAATCTGTGTGCAGACTGCCTTTTGTAGGATATACAAGCAGTGTGACCCCGGCTTTAGGGATGACCCGCCTGACGAAACGTAGAGGGCCTCAAATAAGTCTCAATCATCCGTATATCCCCTCCATAAACAACCGAGACAATCTTCTATCGACCAGACAAAGCAAACAGAAACGAGACAGGAAGAAGGCGACAGCAAAGCGAATCACTTTTGGGTCGCCACACAAGCACATTGGCACGTGGAGAATCAGGCGTCAACAGGGTGGAGGGGCGCACATTTCCACGCAATTTGCATATCAAAGCTCGGATATAACGTGGTCTCGCGGTTTGGCGTAACCGAAGCTTCCTCCCGCCTCCCTCCTGCGTTCTTCACACCCGGCGTGCAGCCGCGATCTCTTTTTCTCTTTTTCTCTTTTTTTCTGTTACGCAGATAATCGGCCGTGTTATTTCGGTTCCGAGGCACAATGCGGCGCATAAACGCGTCCGCCCTGCATGCACCAGCGGCGCCTCCCGCGGTGCCACCGGGAGGAAACAGTTTCCAACAGCGCGATCGAATAAAGATGCGGGCGCGTCCTGCAAACAGATGCCAGCAGTGTTGGGGCACGCGTGCGAGACTCCGTCTTTGGTTGATCCACTGCGATATAGGGTGAAAGGGGACGGGGGTCACCCATCACAGTGAGTCGTGCGTAGATTAATTTTATCGGGAGATTTTCAAGTGGATGAACCCAGAGCAATGTTGATGGGTTTCTTACGTCACCCACGCGGGGTCGGCGCTGTGCACAAACTGAACGCTTTGGCGTGAGTGTTCGGCTGTACTCGTCCCCTCGCAGACTGAACACGAATCCCAACCGAACGACGATGCAGTAGTCGTGTCCAATCAGCGCGCTGTGATAGCCTATCGTGTCACGTTGAAAATCTAGCACATGTATACGGCCCTGCAGCTTGGTAGAGGCTGAGTTTATATACTCAGGGTTTGCCTCACTGCGTGGAGCTTGTGAACCGCGCTTGAACAAGCTGTCTTCGCGTCGCGATAACAAATATGAAGTGCTATCTGGAGACGGTCAGGGTTTTCTTATACGTCGGCTAACTAAGATGGTGGGTGATAAGGCCTTTGCAAAGATCGCCTTCTGCGCGCATGCCATCTTTGTCTGCTGGGCTGTTCAACGCCTTCGGAGCATGCGCTGTTGCTCTGCTGTGCGGCATATCAGACGCTGCGCATGCGTCCAAGCTCAGGGACTCGGCATTTTTCGCCCGGGCGATAAGCGATGTAAAGGTCTATAGACTGTCGGCACCTTGGTAAGACTGCTGAACTCAACGACTGATGATCGGTGGATTGTATGCCATGCACTGATCTCACGGAGCTGAACCACTCTTCCCCCTTGCTGACAGTTGTCGACGAATTCGAGAGATACGCACACAGTGGTAAAGAAACGAAATAGCATCTGTTTAGTTAAACTTGAAGCCCAGCGGGGATTACGGACGCCTCGTTAAATCGCCGGAAGCTCTCATTGCGTTGGGCGTCACTGTACGGGGGAAGCAGCGTCTGAAATCAAAGGTATATTTCAATTAGCCGTCACAGTTTGGTACCAGGCATCCAAGCGTATACACTTCGAGAACAAATAGAGAGCCACCGCACAGTAAAATGGCTGTGCTGCATCATTCATAAAAAAAAGGCAAGTAAGTACAATAGATTGAAAACTCAATATATTCCAATGGACTCGTGCACCAGGTTGTTGACAGCCACTTCTTTTACTTTTTGTCTTGCTCTCTTTTGGACTTTTACTTTTTACAGGCGTGTAATCTCCCGTACTTTGGTCATAATTTAGTTACTGCCGCGCACGCACGGGTACAGTGCAAACGCTGTTTAAAACAACATATTAGCGCTTGGAGATGAGGATGAGGTTGTGCTTGCCCTACTTGAAAGCGGACTTCTGAGCACACTACTTCTGCATCATGCAGCTTACTCTTTGTTAATGGATGTCTTCATTGACACATTTCTCACGTGTCGTAACTTAAAAGTGGCTCGTATTGGGGTGCGTTATAAGCAATATAGACTTCATTTCGCTTTAAAATAGTTGTTGGCCGAGCCTTCCGTTCCAACTCCGGAGTCATACAAGCTCCGTAAATTCGGCTTGTAACAATTTGATTGGGTGCAATGTCACGTGTTATGTTCGCGACACGTGATTGTTCATTTCGGCCAAAGTCAAATTGAGGGGCCAAGAAACTTGATGACCAACTTTAAGTGCTTTGCGTCCATGAAGATTTTGAGGCAATCAAGTTAAGAAGTTCGCAGACCGGACTGGCCTTTACCAAACAAGGCAAAGGCTACGCCACAAATGAAAGTCTCAACCCTCGGAGTACAAAGAGGTGAACTCACACAAAGCATAAAGTCGCGAAAGAATCAAAGGCTTTCAAAGCTGCATCTCCATCAAACGTCGTCGCCAGTCAAAAACTCTTATCCGGTCAAAAGCGCATCGTCTTCCCAACAAATCGACGGGGAGAATTTGATGATCTCGGCACGACAAACCACTCTATTGTGCCCGCGAACAAATTTTTCGAAGCCAGCTAGCGTTCTCCTACCGTATAGTCCGCCTTACGCCTTTATTTATTTTTCACTCTCTTTTGTTGGCTTTTGACGTGCGCTGTTTCCAAAGTCTGGCGCCCGACGTGGGGCGACCGAACCGACATTGGCGCCCAACGTGGGGCACACAAAACATGGCGGCGGCCACCCCCTCCATGCCTTCCGGAGGCTCGCTGAAAGCAGGGCAGTCCGCCATTGTCATCGATGGTGTGTCCCCCTCTCCCCCCGTTCGGTCGGCCCACTAATCCGAGCGCCATCTGTGGACCCGATTGTGCGCTCCAGCTCCGAAGAGCCGGGATAAAATAGCGGACTGAATTTAAATAGCAGCTCGAAGGGAAACCATTATCCGGGGCTTAAACGGCGGCGGCAAGGGGTCTCTCCCGAAACAGCGACTTTTTCAACGGCGCTGGGACGGGGAAATAAAAAGAGTCGGTCGGGCAGGCCTCCTTTGTGCCGCTTCGACAGTCCGCCGCGCCGATTGGTCGGCCGCTACTGCCGAGGCGCCTGCACAATGGCAAAGCCAAAAAGCAGGCCGGGTTGCCGCGCGTCGGAGAGAGCGGGAGGGTAAAGGGCGAGCCCGGGGTCCGAGAGAGGAGGCAGGGCGTCTGGCTTCCCGGGTTCGATATGTTGCTGCCTCGGGGATGGCGTTTTGTAATTGGGGGAGCGCGCTCGCCAAGCGGCCGCTGCGCTTTTTTCCGGGATCTCCGTGCGAGCGGGTATTGGAGCTCGGGCTCTGCGTGGGCCTCTCACGAAACGTGACGAGACATTTCATGAGTGACTGGAAACCGTTGCGGTTGGAAGCGCTGAAGCGTTGCGTTTGGAAGCTGTCAGGCTTGGAAGTATTGCACGTGTGAGATCTCTTCTTGGGGATATCCGAAGCTGATTGCAGCTAGCTCGGAAATTGCCGGCTAAAATTTATTTATTTTTACTTTTACTGAGACTGGCATAAAAAAATAATAAAAAGAGATAGAGTAGAAGGTGTTTAACGTTTGAAACTTTTGTGGGCATTTTTTTTTCTTTATAACGAAAAGCTACAACAGCACGTGTGGATCCATTTATTGCTTGCTCTTCCCAGATACATATCATAGTGAACAGCTCCAACGAGCCAGTGTCGCAAGCACACGCCATAACGCTGCGCCGTTCATAAGATCGGCCACTGCACGTGCCCATTGTCCGCCGCACTCATGTCGCTTTGTTTGAAAACAGACTTTGGAAAAGACGCACTTGTGCTTGCGGGGCTGTAGGTCAGTAAACACTGAAAATGTCTATAGACCGTTTCAAGAAAAGGCTTCCGTCGAGCGCCATTTCCAGTGTTCGTGCTTACGGTGCGAGCCTCGCTTACCTTCCAGAGCGATCAGCACGCGCATTTCGATATCTGAGAGCAAAATGTTTATTTCAGGTAGTTTCATGATCTTTTGGAGAGAGAACCGTCATATATACGGTATAACTAACAGGAACACAAATACTTTAGATCGTTTTTCTTTGTAAATCTTTGCGCATTAATTTATCGGATTTATATTTAACTCGTTTAGGAGGGTATAGTAGAATCATCACAAAAAAAGTGTGCTGCGTTGCGATAGTTTTACAGTGAAGTGCAAGAAAATGAAATTACTTTTATTTTTATATAACGATACGATGAATGAAAGCGAACAATGACCTCGTTGCTATTTACTCTAACAAAAAAACACGAGCATAAATTGCTGAAAAAAGAAACGCGAAAATCTGTATTGACGACTCGAAACGAGGGAAGTCACAAAGCCGCCAAATACACAAGAACACCGATAACCACGCATACATGCCGGCAACTAACTTTGCGCGCTGCAGCGGCCTTCGATCCCAAACATCGCGCGGTGGTGGAACAAGCTTCGGTGTCCATAAACCACGAGGAAACCGATGAACAAACGTTTTCAGGAAAGGGTATATACCAACCCCTTAAAAATCATAAACCAAGCCAGCTAGAGGCGAAGAAATAAAATAAAATCCTAAAGTCGGTCCTCAGGGAAGCGCGACAAATGGGTCTACAAATCTGTCCCGTCCAGGGAGCCGCGCGGACAAAAAGGGCACGGAGTTTGGCACCATTGACGGCGAGGCTTGCGGGGGAGCCCGCCGACCGGGTGCGACTCAAATGGCGCCCATTTTCCGCCTGCTTTCACCCCGGCAAACAGCAGTCGTCGACTTGCACCGGTCTCGCTCTTCCGTAGCCAAATCCGAAGCCGCTGCCTGGCACACACTCCGCGCGCCCTCAAAAAGGCGGGACTTTTCTTTTCATCTTGGGAAGTCCTAAAGGCAGCCGAAGTTCATTGAAGTTGCTCGATGCAACCCCCACCTCAACACTCACCCCGCTCGTTCTCGCGGGCGGGGAAATCTTTCGGTTGGCAACTTCCATCTCCCGACTATGCTCCGTTTCGGATGGATCGTATACGAGTCATTCAGCCAATCCAATACCGCGTGAGTGCCACGTGACCAACGGAAGGGGTCGCAGCGACGCACCGGGCGCCTGGTCACGTGATGGTTTCACAGCTTTGTATTGGCTGGGACGGCCTGTAGTGTCTCCTGTGTGCCATCGTAAGGCAAAACGTCGTACATATAGTCCCTACTCCCGCGGAATTTCGGCAAATACCAAACAAAGAATTCCCTAGAAAAAAAAAATGAGAGCGTAGTTTAAGGAGTGGAAAGAAGTGCACACACCGGGAGCCGCTGAGGCTCCGAAGAAAAGAAATTCACACCTCACTTGTTGGTTGAGCCGGACGGACGCCTTTGTGAGGCTGTAGCAGGGCGCTGTTGTCACTCCTTGGTGCGACTCGAGTTCTTTTTTCGGTGGGGGACGCGGAGCAGTGCGTCGCCGCGGTGCTCCAACTCGCGACGACTTCATCGAAAAGCTGTTTCTTTCTCGGGTTTCAAAAAGCTCGTCGAGGGGGTGGTGAGGTGGGCCGAGGAGCGAACAGACCTCTCGCGGTTCGGCTTTGGTTGGTGTAAAAGACGCGTCGATTGGGGGCTTTTGTGTTCGGGGCTCATTTCGAGGACCGGGCGCTGTCCGCGGGTAAATACAGCGTGGGGGGTTGGTTGCTCGCAGCCCGTCTTTTCTTTCAGCCGATTGTGATGAGGCTTCCGAGATGCCTGATATCGCGGGAATTTGCGTTTATGTTGAATGGGCGAGCCAGTAAGTGAAGTCACCAGTTTCTCACATGGTTAATCACACAGAATGTGTGATTATTCTGTGTGATTAACCATGTGAAAACTGGTGACTTCACTTTTCGTTGCTCGCAGCCCGTCTTTTCTTTCAGCAGATTGTGATGAGGCTTCCGAGATGCCTGATATCGCGGGAATTTGCGTTTATGTTGTATGGGCGAGCCAGTCAGTGAAGTCAACAGTTTTTCACATGGTTAATCACACAGAACGTGCCTTAAAAATAGGACTTCGTAAAAAAAAAAAAAATGTTCCCCGGAAATGTAGACGGGTAAGTGGAATGCCCTAAATTTAGCGGACACGCTCTGCTACATTTAAAAGGGAGTGTTTTTTTTTTTTTTTTTGCTAAATTCAGCGGGAAATATCTATTAGGGATTTGTCATAGACCGTGTTACCCCCTCCATCGCTCCTCGCAACGAATGCTACTGCGCATGCGCGCCGCTATACTTGACTGCGGGAACGATCTACGAAATCTCCCTACTCTCACGCTAAATTCCGTTAAATTTATCAACATCTAGGTTGACTCTCGGTCTCTATAGAGAGGTCATAATAATAAGCCCTGCGCGGATAACAGTTCAATCATCCGCATCCGATCCGCATTCGCAGTCTTTCTATTCGTATTTAAACCGCATCCGCGAAATTCGGAACATGCAGGAAGAACAATTTAAAAAAGAAAAAGTGTATAAATGATATCCTACAAGGCGTCTGATTACCTTTGTACAAAGAACTTTTCTTTTCAGAATACGGTGAAAGTCATTTTATGGAATCAAACCTTTGGAATCAAATCTTTCTTGACGTAAAGAACAATTTTCTCCCCGATTGGCGATTGCCACCTTTTATCTAAATCCGGGGTCATGGCACCCGACTGGTGCCCCATGCGTGCGAGCACCTGCTGTGTGCGCGTGAACAAAGCTTTGGCAAGCTCGCAATTTCACGCACTTGCCTGCACGAGCAGAGGCATGGCGGCCTCCAAACGCCCTGCTTGCAATCGTCTATAGACCTTTCCAAAAACGAGCTTGTGGCCGGTGCCATTTTGAGCGTTCGTGCGTATGGCGCGTGCTTTGCTCGCTTTCCGAAGCGACGAACACGCACGTGCCGGGCTGTGAAGATCGCACGCTGGACTGTGATTTTGTAAACATTGGAAAGGTCTATAGGGAGTATTCACTGGCGGCCATAGCTGTGTGCACTACTGCTGAGCACGTGCTGATGGCGAGCTTCCACAGTTCTTTTGTAACGTGCATTCCGCACCCTCAAGATTGCCGGTCTTAGCAACCTATTATTGTGGGCTCGTTCAGAGCATGCGCTCTAGACATCACCCACAAATATGGCGCCCAGTGAATACTCCTTATACATCATACAAAAGAGAGTCTGCATACAGATTCGAACGCGAGTTAGCGCGAGATCTGTGCTTCGAATACCACGTGGCAAGGAGTTCAAGGAGTAATAATTGGACCGCAGCGTTCGAACCACGAATATTGCGGTGACTCGTGTTTCGAGACTGTCTTTTGTACGATGTATGAGCGGTGTGATTCTGATAAATCTGATTCAAATTTATCCGCATCCGCCAGTTTACTGCGGATATCTGTGGGTGATCCGCTGGTAATCCGCGGATATACACCCAGAGCAGTTGACCGCACGTTCCTCATTTTGTGTCTCGCGACTTTCTCAGTATGATTGAGACACGTCCATTTTCATATCGTTTTCGTAAAGACCAGAGCCGATGTGAGATTAGTCATCCCCAAGCTGAAAGTCACGTCTTAGATAACTGCCGCGGAGGCTGGAAGCAGCCACTTGTCGGCCTTCCGTTGCGTGACTTTATGCTAGTACAGAACGCACTCACCCGATGTGTGGTCATTGGCACGAGCCGCGAGTAAAGTGATTTGTTGTCCCTAATAAAAAGAGCTCTGACGCGGCAGTATAAATCTGTTTAAAGTTATCTGCCTGAACGTGCTCAACAGCAGCACACGCGTTTACGGTGACCTGGGAATTTATTTCGTAATTGACAGTGCACCCGCGGTAAATCTCCTCGACTTAAGCCGCCGCATTGGTAGTACCAAGACAATGCGCTGGCCTACGGGTCCCCAGGTGGCGGACTTGAATCCCGGTCGAGGTGCCCGCAATCTGACGGAGGTTTATTACGGTGTGCGCGCCATGTAGCCGAGCTTTCGGTTTCACGTTAAAAGATCTCCAGGTGGTCCAAATTAATCCTCCGTCCTCCGCTGGGGCGTGCCAGATGCCCTTCGTTGGTTTGGCACGTAAAACCCCCAAATTTGATTTGATATCGTCCCATCCACTTAGTTAAACGCCGCGATATTATTAATAAAGTGCTAATGAACATCGATTTGTTTTCGTATACAAAACCATTATTTTCTTCTTAATATAAAAAAAAATGCAAAGGATATTTCACGGCTTTCGACTATGGGTTGCGCTGATCTCTGCCATTCTAATTTGTAATAGCATTTTTTGTCTCGGTAATTTTTCGCAATATACATTCGTTTATTTTTATTACATTATTTTCTTTCGAATATTTTTTACGCGCTTTTATGGCTGGGCTTTGGGTTGCACTGCTCTCTTGAGAGGATCTTGAAGACTCTCTTTGGGCCCATCTGAAGTCCCACTTGACCTATTATGACAGATGGGCGGACGACCAAATGGCGAACTCACAAATGTCGGCCCGCGTTAAGTGCAACCAACAACAGAACAACAACAAAAAATATATATAATATACGCTAATATGACGATGAGGGCAGGTGATGCTTCCTAAACAGCCTCACAATTGAAGTTATCTCGAACCGCTTTTGTTATTCAACTCCTGAAGTGAAGACTTTTACGAGAGAAAACATAAAAAAGCGGGGAGTGGGACAAAACAGATAAAAAATGAGAAAATAAACCCAGCTCATTTTTGTGGTATAGATTGGGGAACAAATGTGCGCAGTCAGGCATGATGACGTCAACGCCGGTCTGCGTTTTTCTGTAATCGAAAACACTATCTGTATAGTGTAAAACGCTCACGTATAGAACGCAAGACGCATTACGCACACAAGGGTTCTAATTCTTTTTCGCAATACATGGAGTTCGCAATAACGGGTTTGACTGTACACGACTAGATAGGCAAGTCATTGGGGAGCGCCAAAGACATGGCGGACTTTGTGCCGTTGACAAAACGCCCCCGACCAGAGTGAAGAAACCGGCAGTTCTTAAAGGGCACTTTTTTTTCCCCTCTTTATAGTATATAATTTTGAAAAGCCTTCTTCAGCGGGCTGGCGGCACCGCTCGCGCTGAGGACCTGGGTGTTTCGTTGCCTTTTGCGGATGAGAGCCCCTTCCTCCCAGACCCCCCGAACAACTTTTGTCGTTCGTGAGGAGTCCTCGTCGGACCATCAAAGGACCCCCTCCCCTTCCTTCCGAGCATGAAAGGACCGCGTCTTCTTTGGAGTCGAGGCAAGAGACAGGGCGGTCCCGGATCACGGATCTTCAGAGCATCTCGCCCAAATCGAGCTCCCGCGTCTTTAGAGGGGACTCCCAAAGTCGCCGCGGCTTGAAATTCGAACCTCTCTGGAGCTAACTTCTGGCAAGCACGCATTATTAGTAGTCTCCTATTCGGAATGCAGTCCGTGGCTTTCTGATCTGCAAGAGCGAAACATTCCTCGTTTCTCGGGTTTCCTTGCTTGCTCCAATCGACCAAGCAACTGCGTGGTCGAATCAGGTAACACGAGATCTCGTATTGTGACCAGCTGAGAGGGAGTGCGTGAGCGACAGCAGGGAAAAAAGAGAAGCTTTCTGAAGATATGTACATGGGACGTTTTGGGGGGCTTCGATGTATCACGATATATATGTATATATATACATGTTTAAAGCTATCGAATGTAGCCATTCATAGAAGTCCAAGAAGATCATTCGACCTTAGTTTGATATAAGCATTGCCTTGCTGCATTGTTGCACGCATTCCTCCAAAACAGAAAGAAAATCTCGCTCCTTGTGTTTTTCTTAAGCTTGGAACAAGTTACAGTTACACGCTCCGGTGGTTCGAAAGGAACGCGTTTCCGTTACCTTTTCATGATTGGAACATTTTTATTTATTTATTTATTTATTTATTTATTTATTACCTACTTCGCCCAGTGGGCATTACAGTAGGGGGGGAATAGTACATGAGAAATAGCGCAGAACAGCAAAATATACAGAAGATGCCATATAAAACCAAAAACAATATCCTCAGTACAGTGCTAACAAACAAAAAATTGATACAACAAAGAATGATAGGCACCTTACATCAACATGATAGTGTCAAAAAAGGAGCGAACAGAAGAAAGTTCTACTAAGGCATCCGGGAGCATATTCCATTCGTGAATCGTCTGGGGAAAAAACGAATACTTTAGGACATCAGTCCTCGCACAGAATTCTCGAATTTTTTTGGAATTATCTACCCTGCGGGAAATGTAGGAAGGCGTTATACAATATTTTGACTTATCTAGACCTGTGTTCCCATAATAAAGATTGTGCAAAAACTTTAAACGTAGACATTTCCTTCTAAACTGCAAAGATTTCCATCCCAGTGTGCGCTTTATTTCTGAGGAGCTTTCCCTAAAGTTATAATTACCTGAAACAAATATAGCCGCCTGGTTTTGAATCCTTTCTACTTGATTAATACATGTTTGCGTATGCGGGTCCCACACAATACACGCGTATTCTAAAATCGGTCGAACATAAGAGAAATAAAGAGTCTCTTTCAGGTCTGCAGAAATTTGCCGAAAGTTGCGACGGAGGAAATGTAACATGCCGCTAGCTTTAGAACATAAACCCGTGACGTGATTATTCCATCTCAAATCATTGGACAACAAAACTCCAAGATATTTTGCCTCAGTAGCAAGATCCAAAGGCTGGTTACCTAGAAGAAAAACTGAAGGAATTACTTTACGTTTTCTTGTAAATCTAACATAGATACATTTGGATGTATTAAGAAACATCTTCCATCTGTCGCACCACCTTGAAATGCTATCTAGGTCACTCTGTAGAACTTCAACATCTGCGTCACCGCGTATTTCTTTATACAAAACACAATCGTCCGCATACAACCTGATGTGAGATGAGATTCTGTTTGTAATATCATTTATAAAAATTAGAAAAAGAAGGGGGCCTAAAACTGAACCTTGTGGTACACCCGATGTTACGGCTACATATGATGAGTGAATTCCGTTAATGACGACACTTTGCTTCCTGTCACCGAGATAATTTGCTATCCATTGCAGAACTTTTGTATCGATGTTCAGACTACGTGCAATACGTGCAAGTAGCGAGAAGTAACATGGCGTTACTTCTCGCTACTTGCACGTATTTAAATGAAATATTATACTTGATAGTTCGTAAATAAAATAAAGCGAGCAACTGAAAATATCCAGTCCGAACTAAATGTCGTGCCGCCACCATCACATTTTTTTAAGTTTTTTTTATTCTTGGCTGTTTCTCAGACACTTCCCCAACCCTTAAAGTCGGAGGTTAAAATAGTCGATTCTAAAAAGCCAAGATGTCTACTGTTTTCGGGTAAAATTGAAGATGAATAGACAAAAAGAAAAGTAACCCAGTTCCTTCTTCCTTTCATTCGAAAACGTAGCGGTGTTGCCGTTCCAGTTACTCCGATACAAGATGGAACGGAGGCATTGCTCCAAAATATTAAGCGTTCTAAGAACGTCATTCCTTGGAACGTCGTTCCGAACAGCACTGCTTCGCTGTGCCAGTGTTTACAATCGTGAAGCAGTGTCACGGAGCCTATGCCAAGGCTCAAAGCTACAAGCCCTCGCTTACGCGTCCGCGACCGATTAGCTTGAGGATGTACAGAACTGCTTCAATAGACCCCTTTCAAAGTTTGCGTGCCGATTATTAAAAGGTCGGAACCCCCGCACTATGGCGGAACAACTGACATGGTGGAACGTGCAAGTCATTCCATAAGATAGCGAACGTCGGAGCGCGGCCAACGCTAGGAGCCGACGAGCCAATCAAACCGCGTCGAAAGTGCAACATCACAGGGCTCATCATCTTTTTCTGTGGGTGTCTTTTTTCTTCTACTTCAATGAAACGCATAAAGTGTGCCGTCACGTTGCGGTTTTGGTCGCCATTGTGCAGGGGTTCAACAGCTGCCAACAGCTAAAGCAGGCAGGTAGTCAGGATTTTGTTTCGGGGGGGGGGGGGGGGGCCGGGGGGGGGGGGGCGCCTATGACCAAAATGCTGTATGAGGGGAAGGGGAAGAGGAGGCCCCAGCAAAATGGAAGATTTCTGGGGGGGGGCACCATAGGCACCCCCCCCCCCCCCCCCTGGCTACGTGCCTGCAACAGAGGGCAGTATTTCGAAAGGGGTCTAAAGCAATATGCATAAAACATAAAACCAAACACACACAAAAGAACGTAGAATTATTTGTTTTATGGCCCTGCTATCTCAAAGAAGAAGCAAGTCTGCAAACACCACGCATCAAAAGATTCGGTTGTAGCCAACGTTTCTTTTATGTCAAGGCTCGTTCACACACGTCGGTTGCATGCGACTACGTCCGTTGCAACCGGAGCGACCGGAACGACCGCTCTGCGCCGCGCGTATACACACCTGAAACCAGTGCGACAAGCGCGGCGGGTCGTCAGCACGGCGACCGCTTCTATATACATCGCCGTCAGCTGTTTCAGCGGTGCCTCTAAAAAGGGGACGCACTGCCACTCAATGCCGTAACAGAATATAGACAGACAGTTTTCTATAGCCTAAAGCTTTATTATTATTATTTTTTCTTGATAGGCTTGCAGGGTACAGTGGATAAAAAAAAAAAAAGAAAAGAAAAAGATGCAGTACGCCGTCTTGGACGATCAAGACTCTAATACACGACTTTGCGAATAGTACAAATCTTGCCACACGCCTTTTCTACGATTATAATAGACGATGTAATCTTAGCAGCGATATAGCAACTTAAAAATATGATTTTGTGATCAGATAGACGTTGCGAGCGTTGAGGATTGCTAACACTAATCACTTTTCTCCGGTGATGAAAACGCGTGAAAATTCGCATCCTTTATATGGTACGCGCCAGAAATACCTTGAACTTGAGCACACGTATGAAATGCGCCAAATAAGAAATCCGGGCGATGTTTGAGGACACAAATGCTTAAAAAGCACCACTGTAGTCGAAGTAAACAAACACGACGGCACGGGCGTTTCTGCTGTCTTGAGAGTGCCGCCACGACATCGCCGCACGAGTAGGTGGATCTTCCATTCTAGTACGTGCTGGGTTATCATAGCGACACACGACGAAAATTCACAGTCAATGGTAGCGTTTTTAAGCGGAACGATGAGCGTTTACCACGCCGTCAACGTCGACGATCACCACCGACGCCATGTTTCCAGCTAGAAGGAGCCGGCCCGCGACCGGCATGCAACGCGCGCGACCAGTTCTCCTCGACCTGTGATTGGTCTGTCGTTGCGGTTGTTTCCAACGCAGCGGGGAAAGTTGGGCTCGCTCCAACTCCTTGCGTCGTGAACAACACGTGCGGGCGTCCCTCCGTTGCTATGGCAACTGACGGTTGGAGACCCTTGCAACGGTCGTTTCGGTTGTTTCAGTCGTTCCGGTCGCTACGGAGTCGGACGCATGTGTGAACGGGCCTTCAGTGTAAAAGAAATCACCGGCCGTGCACTCTGCAAGGGCCCCGAATAAGTGCACAAGGAAAAAGGAGGAACTAAATATGACCCACGTGAAATATAAAGCCACCACAATTAGCGTTTATCCCTTCAATCAAATTTATTAACACTTTTTACATTCTTTGGAGACACCTGTTCTGAAATCATCGCAGATATTACCCAGCATGTGTGAAAAATGAACCGACAAATTCAGGCAGGTTGCAAAGGCGACGGCAATTCCAGCGGAACGATATATTATATGTTATGGCAAAATAATTAAATAAAATATAATCATAATAAAAACACTGTTTTGGCAAGCCTTATTACCTGGGCAAAGAAATTGGGCGGTTTCGTTGTCGCCGGTGCATTGTGTTGCATTCATAATACACACGCTGCGCTCACACTATGTCGTGGTGCGTTTCTCATATAAAGCATTTATACTTAGATTCATAAATAAGAAAAAAAAAAACTTTTCGTTTTACGATTTTTGACAGAACTACGCTCAAGAACGTGAAGCTATCACAAAGTTTCTGGCTCCTCCTCACTTTTCGGTCGACACTACACCAGTCACGTGGTTACTGTTTTACAGTTTCGTGGGCATAGCATCGTTGCAACCGACTATACGACCAAACCCGACAGAACCAGTTTTGAAGCCTCTGGTGACGGCTTAGGACCGTGTCGCGCAGCAGCAATGGCGGTCGTAAGCGACTTAAAAAACTCCGTTACGTTGACTCGATCATAGCCGGTTGCAACAGTGTGAACCAGCCTTTACGATAATTGCGATAGTTGCTAATTCCCCTTTTATCAGGACAATCTTCAGAATAACTAGGAACTGGATGTTATTGAGAACAAAACTTTGCAGCTCCTCTCACAATAAAATTATATAAACACTAGCTAGCTTATGTATAATAAATAAAAACCGCTATAAACTGAGATGAGCTCATATCTACGTTCATATTTCAACTTCACCTAAAAAAAAAAAAAACACGTTGCAAAGGTGGTGCGTTTATACGACACGTTGAGATCAATGTAGTATGAATTTGCATATCCGAAACAGTAGCTCGTTCTTATGATGAAAATATTGATAAATTTTAAAACATAAATCAATTTTGAAATTTTAACCAACACTGCTCACGAGACATCACATGAATGAATTAAAGTTGTTATCCTAAGGAAACTGCCTCCACTAAACATTAAATTTGCACACTGAGTGATCGCGAAAATTATTATGAAATGTGTGAAAGAATATCTTGCGATAACCTACAGCATATCATACACACACACACACACACACACACACACACACACTGAGCGCAATATAAAGTATTTAAATTATATCTAGATTTGAACTTAGATAATATATACTAATTCCACCCTAATAGAATCCTACATATGTCATTTTTCTACTGTACAATTTTATACAATGTTCCACTCGCAGTTTTCGACGGTCATAGGCTTTGCCGTGACCGTTTCTGGTGACAACCTTCGCTAGACGCGTTTCCTGACTCGCTCACTGCACAGCACCTATGGAGCTAGCAACAAACTGCTCAGATGAACACGGTAACGTCTTTTCACCAGTTACGTGTTCATATTGAATACTCTCAAACACACGGGAAACTAAAAACTGCCACAAACAATATAATGCCAGGTATTAGGCTCAGGGTTGTTTTAGAGGCACGGATTTCCAGGAACGACACGTTCACTGTAAGCTTCTTATGTGAAGGTCCCAATGTGTCCAGAAGAAGAGGTGTTCCCTCGAAGATACCCAGGTCCAGTCAAAATACACGCACATTCACACGCAAAAAAAAAAAAAAAAGAAAAGAAACTGAATAATAGAGATGGGCGAAGAGAATGTTGGCCTGAATAAAGATGATCACCTTTGGCGACGAATGCAGGTCTTCCACAACGATTCATAATGGTTCGGTGTTTTGGCAGAGGTAAGGAGGCATCGTGAGTAGTTCGTTAACCGGGTGTCTCAACGAGTGCACTCATGGTCACTTCCTCGTCTGCGTCTCGCGTACGCACTATTCCTCATGAAGCTCATAGCGTGTCTTGTTCTCGTGCTTGGGGTGTCTCGGTCAAAAGTCTCCCGACTTGTACATGTCGCAGAGCAACCTTTCGATGGGAATGGCGCCGATTGTCTTCCTGAAGAAGAGGTCTTCGATGGCCGTCGCCGACACGGTCCTCAGACACGGCAGCGTCAAGAGGAGCTTGCCGAAGCGGAATGGCTGCGTGGGGTACGCCGTCTGGATGTACTTGGACAACGTCAGCTGGGCCTGGTCCTGGAGCGCCGCGGCAGCGTGGATGTCCCGCAGGGTGCGTGTCTCCGACGTCTGTCCTTGGAAGGCTGCCGGAAACAAGGGTAGCACGCGCGTGAACGAAGTACGTACTTGTGGTGCCTACTCATGTACTACGTTCCAGCACAGTCAGGGGTGCACTTAAAATGTTTCGTCATTCGATCTGGGTGACGCTTGAATCGTGACGTTTCATCTCCTTGCAAACTCCACCCCCCCCCCCCTCCCTAAGCATGGGCCATAAATCCGCCCTGACTCTACCGAAAAACCCAGTATAACTTTTCACTATAAATCTGTTTCTGGAAACCTGAAATCCAGATTGCAGACAAAGGAATAATTTCCAAAAACCTGAAATCAATATAGAATCTAGATAAATTATCAATTCCCTAATCCAGATAGCAAAAATTTATTCTGTTTTTTTTTTTTTTGTAGATTACCACAGTGGGGGAAACGGTTACTGAAGAAGAGGGGGGGGGGGGAATTTGATATTCGAGTCTTCAGCCCTCTGCGGATAAATATTTGTCTAGCAAAGGAAGTCACAGGCTAAGCAAATAAACATATAACCGCAGAGGGCTGTTCATTTATGCTGGAAGGAGTGCCGCGAAGAATGATACTCCTCAACTTTAGTTCTGTGCAGTGCAAGGGCCGTTGTCAATAAGGGCTCGAATAAAAGTGCCCGTTTTTATTGTCGTTTTTGTTTGTACGTGACATGAGCCCTCCGAGTCATTCTTTGCCCTATCGAACATTTGGAATTTAAGAAATCCGCGTAACCAGAAGTACCAACGCAATTCGTGAACGAGCACTCACAGGTTTTGAAGAGGAGGATAGCCTTGACGCAGGCATATTCGGTAGCGTCCACCTGCATCTCCTTGAACCTGGCAATGATCTCCTGGAAGTTGCGGATCTCGGACACCAGCGTCACCACCCGTTCCGACGTCGACGGTTCAGAGCTCAACCCTGCGAACATGATGCGTCATCGAGTCCTGAATTGCGCGTCCTGTCTTCGATTATTCGGCGGGAACGCGAGAGCGTCAGGTACGCAGCGTGTTGTACGGGCCTCGTCTCAAAAGAGAAACAAACAACGAACGCAGCACGCAAAAACGTTAAGTATACACGTTTGCAAGCAGCCGCGTTTCAAACGTTAGTCTGACCCCCATGGACGAAAAAGTGGATTGTTGTGACTTGACAATAACAAAAAGGAGATTAGAAGATTGGTGGAAATAATCTAGAGAGAACACCAATGACGTACAAATAACTCGTCCAGCTGGGGACAAGCGGGAAAAAGGAAAATTGGGACGATCCCTCCCGCGTGGCTCCGGTTCAAGGACTCAACCTTGTACCTATACTCCCAGTGTGCCCGGTGTTGGGGTATATAACGCCGACGAGACTTGGCCAGGGGAAAATTGTCGACTCCCTCGCCGTGGGGAAAGGTGAGGGGTGATGTTTTTTTTTTTTTCAGTTTTTCTCGCCCGATCCCTCTAAGGTCATCCCGGTGATATTCCACACTGTCTGGTGATACAGTTAAAAAAATGCAAAAGGGAAGAAAATTGGCTCAGAAGGGTGAGGGGAGGAATCCTGCTTTTGGTTTCTATAGGCTATAGTTAGCGCAAGCTATTTCCCATTATCAAGAGAACAGCCGTTATCATCCATTCTTGTTTGGGCTCCAGTCTGGTCACCAAGAGGAAGGCCTTAGCGAGGCTCGACTAACAATAGTACATACGCCAGCAGCAAAATGGCGTCGCTCAGAGGATACAGCTGGAAGAGTCTGTACACCAATTCGCGGCTCTGACGTCATGGCGCTGAGGTGGCGCTGCTGTCGGTAAGGCGCATGCGCGGAGGCTTCACGCGAAACATTTACAAACGCCAACTTGTTTGTAAACAACGCGAGGGTGTGGACACCTTGTTAGAATCCTGAGCATCAACGGAACATTAGTGTCAATAAGCGATAATGCGAAAGGTTGCTCGAGGCTGTAAAAGACTGCAGAAATTCTGGCTCACCTGCGGCGGCCAGTAGAGGGGCCACCTCAAGGGGCAACATGAACTGCGCCGCTGACAGCACAAACAGCTCTCTCCAGCCTTCTTCCAGAAGCGTGAGCTGAGAAGAGAACGGGCGAACAATCGATTATCCCACAGATACATACACACGTCTCGTAAAATTGGAAGGGAACTGCGAAAGAATATTGTGCGATCATCATAAACTGAATAGGTGTCTTTTCAGTTGCGGCATCAGTTCAACTGAAGAAAGCGGCGCTATTCACAACTCCGGAGGAGGCGACGCCGCCTAGAGGGAAAGACGTGAAGGAGAGAAGCGGGGAGGTGCAGCCTCTCTAACTCTATATAGCAAAAGGCCTGGCGGCCGAAATGTTCCACGGAGGAAAGGAGATTAAATGCACCCCGCTAGGATTGCCGACCAACTTCGAGTCAGTAAACGTTCTTGTTGCAAACC
Source organism: Ixodes persulcatus (assembly GCA_013358835.2). Classification (NCBI taxonomy): domain Eukaryota; kingdom Metazoa; phylum Arthropoda; class Arachnida; order Ixodida; family Ixodidae; genus Ixodes; species Ixodes persulcatus. The sequence continues at coordinate 81,824 of JABSTQ010009346.1, forward strand.
GTCTGTGTCGTCCCCTTTTATGTATTTTTTTCGTTCCTGTGTAATTTCCTATCAACGTTCTTAAAGGGGTACTCTGGCGATTTTTTTAGCTACCTCAACTAACTATATTTTCTGACTCCCCGGCCTTTTCCCTTTCCGGTATGCTATTTAGTAGGGCTGGGAAATTGATCGATTAACCTACCGATTAATCGATTAATGCTTTAATGGCGATTAATTTGTTTAACCGGTTAATCGGTAAAAGTTTGACGAACGAAAATAAATAAAAATGAAATGCTTTCAATATCCAGACATGGACGAGCACACCTATATGAAATGAAAAATTTAGGTGAAGTATTAACTTAAGGTAAACTGTAAGGGGGAGATTTGTAACTTCAGACATGGGCAGAAGGTTACACATGTCCCAGCGACTTCAACGCCGTGCGAATGTCCGTTTAGCGCAGCAGAGACTACTGTGAGCAATCAAAGGAGGTCGCCCTTCACGGAGAATATCAACGAACATTTTTGCCTCATGGAGCTGAAGTAATAATGTGTGAGTGTGAGTGGTTTTTAACTGTTCTCAACTGTATACCGAAGCTGATTCATAATTAAAATTATTGCGTCGTTTAACACATATTCAAAAAAAAAATATAGACGCAATTTTTATTTTTAATCAATATTATTATGCATAGAAATAAACGAGACCGATTAATCGATTAATTAATCGATTAAAGGGTGGCGATTAATCGGGTTAAAAATTTTAATCGACGCCCAGCCCTACTATTTAGTATCACGCAATTCATAATAGTTATTGTGAAATCGGCAAATGAAAATGATGCCAAAACCAATATTCAAATATACCCGCACTTTTCAGTGCCGTGACGTCAGTGGCGGGCAGGCTTGCCAGTCGAGCAAGCAGTCTAAAAAATGGAATATGCCAACCATTTGTTCCGTGCTGGAGCGCATGCAGGTACTAGAGCGAGCTTCCAAAGCATTCATTTCACACCATGAAACTGCTTCGAATCAGTTTGGAACAAAGTCTACAGTTCAAAGAGTGAACCCCTGCCTTCCACTGACGTCACTTTTTCATAGTTGCTAGTAGAGACTTTCAGCTTGAAAAACACGGTGAGGACCAAAATTGTAAATTCAATAACTTCGTGAAAAAAAAAATATTTTGACCTAATATTTGGGATACTATTTTAGCGATGTTGTTGGCGAGTTTAGCAAAATTTCAAGCAAATCGGGGACCATGAAGAAATCGCCGGAGTACCCCTTTAACTCACCACGTGCACACCACCCCTCCCTCCTTTTTTTTTTCTTTTTTAGTTTTGTGACATTTTGAAGTAGGGAAAGTTACACTCCCACAAAAAGGCAAACGTATACCGCAAAATTCCCATTGAACTCACGGTGAAGACAAAGATCTGAGGAGGGCGATCTTTTGAGGGAGGGTATTCGTTTAGGATTTTATACACCAACTCATGTTTACAAACAAACCGGAGCGCCCGGAGCGCCCCTAGCGGACGCCACCGGCGCCGCGCATGCGCGATGGGGGAGTGGGCAACAAGCTCGCCGTCGCCCATAAACAAACCATTGAAATGCGATGTTGTCGGCGTCGGTGTGAGTCGCCCTGCCCTTTTTCGCGTTCGAATTGTTGGTTCTACGTCTTCCTGGCGATGTCTGACTATCTTGAGCGGCTTCAGCGAAATTACCGAGGCTCGTTACACCGCAAAACTTCGCGTGAATAATGTGACATGTGGCGATTCATTCCGCGAGGACGCCGCAGATTGTACGCTAAAGCCTGATTCGCATGATGAGATTTCGCTCGGAATTTTCAGTCGCGACGCCGCTCGGGCTGCAAAAGCGTGAACCGTAGCTGAGATGGTCGACGACGATACTGAAAATCGCAAGCAGAATCGGACCAACTGAATTAGGCATAACAAGTCGGTGTTGGTCACTGGTAAGAATGACCAACATCTCCTTGTATCGTACTGTTTACATCGAGCCTGCTTACCAACCTTCAAATTTAAGTCTTTTGAGGCCTGCACTTACTTCTTATCGCAAGTACCGGGCCAACATTTGGTCTACGGACCGGCGTCGTCTAAGAGAGCAGACGACAAGCAGAAACGTTTGAAAGAGCAGACGACAATGCGAACAATCAGGCCGCCGTTTGAACTTGAAGACGCACAAATGTAGTCCGCAGGTGGTCCGCACAACTTGACAGTTTTCTGGCGTTCATGTTGGAACAAAACAAATAAATCTGATGACCACAAGTATCCGTGAATTTAACCCAAAGTGCTTCGCCCAAGCAATCGTTGTCCGACGGCGTCTGCTTTTCCCTTTTCACGGCACATATCCAGATTCTCGGACGAACCGAGCACGTGAAAACTGACCTTCAAACCTTTCTCGACACTTTTGGTACGGCCCCAGTCGCGGCGTTTTGACGAGAAGGCAGGTTTTTGTCTGGTTCCTTTCAAAACAACGCAGGAATACACGTCTGGCATGGGGACTTCTGCCCACAGCCCCAGACCGGAAGTGCGACCGACGCGCCACCACCGCGCCGTGACGTCACAGAGATGAGTTCGTGTATAGTGTACAGACTGTTGTACTATCCCCTTCCAAAGAGCTTTTCTCCTTTAAAAATTAATTGTGTGCGTTCCAAGGCACTCCCTTGACCCACGTCCACTTAGGGAGTGGGCATGCAAATAAATCGCCCCCCCCCCCCCCTCAAAAAAAAAAAAAAAAAAAAATTGCAGGGACGAGGCTTATTGAGCAACGGGAGCAACTTTGATTGATGGGCGCTGATAAAACAAAATGGCGTTGACGCATGCTATTTTTTTTTCGTTACATCAGAAATGATGCCCATGTATACTGAGTGGCACTGCGACGTCAGTTCGATCTTGAGACTGTGGAGCAGAGGGCCTTGCATTGTACGGCGTGCGCGAACTACAGGGGGCGCTTCTCTAGCTATCATCATCATCGTTTGTGACGTCATGGGTAGGACAGACGGGGACAGACCGTGCAGATCTTGGATCCCTCGGCTCGTCAGCTCGCTTCATGCGCTGTTTAAGTAACGCACGGCAAAGCCTGTTTCATGCGTTGTGTTTATTTCGTGAAGTGATATTTGTAGTAGGACATTTTACCAAAGTTTGAAACCGTAGCACGCGTAGTCTCGCTAACAAGCAGATTTGGCGCTGAGGTGTCGAAGTGCTGGGATGGTCTTGTGCTCTCCCCACCACAGTACAAAAAGCTTGATGATACAAATAGAATATCCAGCGCTTTACCCCACTACATGTACTATCGGAAACAATATGAGCGTGAACGCGCCTCCGCGTGTCGCCGCTACCTGAGGCGCCGCCCTGCGGCGCCGTTGTGAAGTTTTGCGCATGCGTGTAAAACTCTTGTCGCTGTTCTCGCTTTGGCTGTTAACCCCCGTCTGTCGTCTGCTATGTGCGCGCTGGCGGCCGCTCGTGCTGTCTCTGCCGCACAACATTGCGTGCTCCGGCGGACACCCGCGCTTCCTACGCGAATCGTGTTTGCCCTGGACAGCTTTAATGGTGTTGATTTGCACCAAAGTCTTCAGTGAAGCACAATGCTTTTATTTTTTGAACACGTGGCCCTGACACGTGAAAACATCTGTTATGCCATCGGCCATGGGCTCGACAGGCTTATTAGTAGTGCTCATACTGTGTCCTTTCTGGACACAGGAAACTCGTAAACTGGAAACAGGAATGGAGCGGAAACTCGGAAAAACAGGGACAGCTCAACTATGTTGACCCGTTCGTCGTCAGGAACTCTAGCCATTTTTCACTAAACTGAATCTTTTCCGGGCTCCGCGTGGTTGAACGCTAAGCTTTGCAGATATTTTGTTTTGAATCTATCGGCATGTTATTGCTGTATCTCGACCCAATGAAAGAAGCCAGCTACCTATGACGTATCAAATGTGGGCATTGCGTTATCGCGCAGGAAACTCCTGAATCATGTTAAGTCGTTTGTCTGAATTGCGACGGAAATACACGACTCGCATAGCAGACGACAGCGCGAGCGGCCGCCAGCGCGCGCATAGCAGACGACAGACGGGGGTTAACAGTCAAAGCGAGAACAGCGACAGGAGTTTTACACGCATGCGCAAAACTTCACAAGGGCGCCGCAGGGCGGCGCCTCAGGTAGCGGAGACACAGAGCCGTTTATACTGAGAGAGTTTGGCCAATGGGCGGAGCTTGTTGGCCGCTAGAACAAGCGGATTTCGCGATAACACAATATGGCGTTACTTCTTTGTCTTGTTCATTCCTGAGAAATCGCGTAGAGTTCCTATGAGTCAGAGCCACAATATGGCGGACGGAAGTAGTCATCCCCCGGTTGTCAGACTACGCTGCTGTGGTTGTCAGGCTGTCAAAATCTCCTTAAGAAGGCCAAACTCTCTCAGTATAAACGGCTCTGCGGAGACACGCGGAGGCGCGTTCCCGCTCATATTGTTTCCGATAGTACCACGGCGAATAGGGTTATTTTTTTATTGTGGTTCAGACAAAATAAAGCTAAGAAAAGACCGTCTCGTAAAATTTATTTATTTATTTACAAGATACTACACGCCAGTAATCCGGCCCAAGCAGGATTAAAGATTAAAAATAAGTAAACGAAAAAATAAATTAAAAATAAGAAAGCGAAATTCGAGAACCTCTCGCGTGCGAGTGCTGGTCTGTTATTAGGTACAAGTTGGTTTCTTTTTTTTAATTTTATAAACCAGTAAACAAATATTTTCTCAGAATACTTGACCGGAAGAAGCGGTGGCTGTCTTCCGGAGTCGTTTCAATTAAATCCCTGTTTAATCACCCGGTCGACGAGAAACGTGCGAGACCCCCTCGCGATCGATGACTATACATCTAGCAAGTCGGTGACACTCCAGAGTCCCAAAAAATTAGGTATACAACTGCTATGAATTACTACCGTTTGTACGTTTAATTTTGAGGACCCAAATGTGTATAATGGAGCGATTTTAAATTTTGTAAATAATTTTTAGTAACAACTGAAGATATCCAATTAATCAATCTCATGAATTTGCCGGGTCATGCACGGAACGAATTTCATACATTTACTGCCCCTTCATAACGGCACGTTGTTTAGGGTTTTTTCATTTCCCGGCGTCCACCGAGTATTGACTTAAACAGCGCAAATAAGGCAAGGAAGAGACAACAGGAAAGAAAGAGCGCTGTTGTCTCTTCCTTCCTTCCCTTATTTGCACTGTTTAAGTCAATATGTCTAACCAACTCACCCAGCAACTCATTTTGGTTCACCGAATATTATTTTTTTTCTTTGTAATATCATTTATCTATCAACAAAAGGTAATACTCGGATTTATCACTTCGAAAGTAGAAGACATGTGCCCTCAACTTTTACCAGACATGAACACGGTGCGTCTTATCTTCTGTTAGCGTATGCTCTTAGGATAGCCTCTCCTACAAGAGCGGCGCAATAAAAGCCACCCAAAATGTAAACAAAAAACACAAATATATATATATATATATATATATATATATATATATAGATATATATATATATAGATATATATTACATTTCGGGTATATATACACAGGGTGCCACAAAAGATAATTTACAGGGCTTTTTTTACCGCAAAAATAAACTCGGCATCGCCGAACGCTCATTCTCCGCCCAAAGGTAGCGCTAGAGGTCACAACCAGATGCCAAAGTTTCAGCCCGAGTGAATTTCTGAAAATTTCAATGGGAAAATGGAACACATTTTTGCCCGTTTTCGGTTTCTGGTGCCATAGAGCCCCATGTATTCGAAAACTCCGTCGGCCGCCATTTTCCCATTGAACTTTTCAGAAAATCACTTATAACTTTTGAATAAAGTATAGGATGAAGCTGAAACTTTGGCATGTGGTTGTTACCTCTAGCGCTACCTTTGGGCGGAGAATGAGCGTTCGGCGATGCCTAGTTTATTTTTGCGGTAAAATAAAACCCTGTAAATTTTTCTTTGTGACACTCTGTATATACTTTGCCTACAAGTTTGTCTGTGCTTTGCGCACTTCGTGCGTTTGTTTACCCGCCAAATCCTTCCCCGTGCTTTTTGTTTACCCCTGACCTCAACCAATGAGGACGAGAGCTTGGCTGCCTGGTCATTGAGCATTCCCTGCGGGTTGTCCTCTGATTGGCGTTGCCCTCCCTTCGTTCACATGCGCGAAAGACGCATTTTGGAACACTTGCTTGCCGTATAGTCGCCGAGAGCTCAAGAAACGCAGGGTGAGGGTGACTATAATCATGCTTCTTGCTTCATAAAAAAAAAAAAAAAATAACAAAAAGCTTTTTTTTTTTTTTTTTACGAGGGTTATTTGCTCCCCTCTGTCAACACACCGTGCGAGCGAAACCGAAACCTCGCGGCCGGCCGAGCTGCTTCCGCGAAGCGCGTCGAGCAATCGACCGGTTTCTGGGCGGTTGCCAGGGTGCGGAAAGTCAAGACGGGACCCCGCCCACCTGGTCTCTCATTGGCAGGGCCGTGAGGGCGGTGACGGTCTTCATCCATTTGACGTTCATGAAGAGCAGCCGGGCCGCCGATTCGCAGATGGTCTCCGGGTAGGCCGCCAGGACCTCGTGCGGGTACTGCGCATGCGCGGGCAGACAGTATCACTCAGCTGGCTGCCGTGAAAGAGCAGATTTCACGCGGCTCAACTGTCAAAGGACTGGGCCGGGCCCCTTGACTCCCAGTCTTTCCCAACCCGGGCCCGGCCCGGCTGGAAGTGCCCCGACTAAAGCACATCACGGCCAGGGCCCGCTAACCATCATCCTTACCCGACCCGAACCCGGCCCGGCGGGTTGCCGAGCTCATCAGGCTCGGCCCGGGCCAGGCCCAGGCCGGCCCCGCTGCAATCGTCCCGACTGTGGGAGATGAAACAAGTCTTAGCATGGCGAGTCGCCGAGGCGTGCTTGATCCCCTAAATCCGAAGCTGCGTTCGGAAAGTGTTGGCGCACTTGATCTGCTCAGAATAAATAAAATAAGAAAAGACAGCTACCTTTAACTCCAAAAATAAAAGACGTTCCTACGATGCATGGACTGCAGTACTCCAGGAGAAATCGTTTTAATATTTTAAGAGGGCGAGAAAGAGTCGTTTCGGGGTGATGAACATAGTCGAGGTGAGAAGCTCGCTAGGCGCTTCTGTTTTCCTTACTGTGTGTGCACGTGCTACCCAGGCGGTTATGTTTTAATTTTCATAGTGCATAGAAGCTTGGGATTGCACGAGATTGCACCAGCAGAGAAAGTGAACTATCCTCACTCTGGGTAGTAGAATAATTCCACCAGGCGGCGCTACCAAAACTTCTCATCGCAAATATCTTTTAAAAATCTCCCCGTTAAATCTAGCGAGGAGGTTGAATTGGCGTTTAGGTCATGTGTAGTCAATTTCTCCACCAAGTTTAATGGGGAAACCAAATTGGTGTATAAATCCCGTGACGTCAATATCCCCGCTACTTGTAGCAGGGAAACTGAATTAGTGAAAAGGTCACGTGATGTCAGGTGACGTGACGTGAATTTCCCCGCCAAGTTTAATGGCGAAACCGAATTGGTGTATAAATCACGTGACGTCAATTTCCCCGCTACATTTAGGGTGGAGACTGAATTAGTAAAAAGGTCACAGGATGTCAGGTCACATGATGTAAATTTCCCCGTTGAATTTAGCGGGAAAATACACGGACAGACGGACGGGTTTTGTTAAAAATCATTTTGTTGTATCGGCCTCTAACTTAAAACAAATGGTGGGTGTACAAGATGCTAACTTTAGCTAGCGAAACATCTCATAAAATAGAACTATGTGCTTAGGCACGTGACCTTTGTTTCAGTCAGAAGAGTTATGTTAAACCAGATAATTGAGCGAAAATAAAGGGAGATGTATATTGTTTTGTGTACTTTATCCTTAAGATTTGCTAAACCCGAAGCAGGTATACATGGGGCCCGCCTGAGTGCCTTTCCCGGGCCGGGCCCGAGGACAATGCGTGCTAGCTACCCGGCCTAGACGGGCCGGGCCCGCGGGCTGGTTTGGCAAGGTCCCGTGCATAGCTCTTAACAACAACACTGCTGTTCTCCGAGGTGAGATTTACGTGAAACGGTTTTGTATGAAGATTTATGGACGAAATAGATCCTGGAGTTTGCTATAGACCTTTCCAAAATCGAGCTTGTGGCCGGTGCCATTGTGAGCGTTCGTGCGTATGGCGCGTGCTTTGCTCGCTTTCCGAAGCGACGAACACGCACGTGCTGGGCTGTGAAGATCGCACGCTGGACTGTGATTTTGTAAACATTGGAAAAGTCTATACCACGAGTCACGACCAATTCCATTCGTAAGTCAACACACGTGAAAAGAAAATGAAAACTGAATCATGTTGCGTAGAAAAAAGACAGATGCCAACCTTAACAATAAACAACAAATGTAAACTGCAATTTTTTTTTTTTTTTTTTGGGGGGGGGGGGGGGGACTGAGATTTTCATTATCTTCTTACACCCAGGAATATTGCCGCGTGCGGCGAAGTTTGCAACGCACACGGCGATATTTGACTCGGAAATGTACCCCCGCGGACAATGTTAGTTGAAAGCCCGATTCGACCTTTTTCTCCACCTGTGGTACCCAGTAGCTTTATTATCTTACAATTTGTGAAATACTCCGAGATGATGGGACATCAACTTCACATTCCATTCCTTTAGTTTCTTTCTAAAAAAAATAGCAGATATGCGAAAACACACATACACAAACGCACATAAAGGCCTGTTTTAGCTCACATTGTCCACGATAGTACCTGAGGGCAGTTAAAAACACTTAGGGCCCTGCAATCATATTTAAGCGTCTGCCTTTTTTGCGGTTTCCACGTCTCTTGGGGTTCGGGAAAGCCAGCGGGCACGGAGAGAGTAACTAAATATCAGTGCGTCATATTTTAACCGGACGACACGGAAACCTCCTCCACCTACGAGGGCGACCCACGTTGCCGAAAGCGCGCGAAATGTGACGTCTTTGGTCCTGGGCTTACTACTGGTCACAGCCGCTAAAAGCTTTTTTTTTAGTCGAGATACAAAATATAAGTGTCGCGAACCGTTTCAATTATGTGCGAAACTAGATTTGTTCAGTATTTTAGATCAGAAAAGAAACAAATGCAGTTTATAAAGTACGGAAACAAGAAATGACCCGTCAACATACCCGTCACCAAGCGGCGGAAAAAACGGCGCACACTAGAAAGGGCTAGTGGGATGAGTCCCCGACCAACGCTGAGCGTAGACAAATCCCGGATGTACGCGGCGGCGCTGCGATCGTATACCGGCTCGAGGATCCGACCGGTTCCGAGCGTTCCGAAGGCCTTCGGCGCGGGCTTGGTTGGCGATTTGGCCATTTGGCGGTATGGTAGCGCGAAGTGGCTACCGTTCTGAACTGATCTTTACCCCGTGTTTGCTGTCGTTTGTGGCCAATGAAGTGTTATGCCGAATTAGTCTTTAATCGCGCAGCAAATGCAATGCGAGCCGCCCTGGCCGCCCGCTTCATACAGCCTATCCAACACATGCTTTAGTGGCGCCCTCTCGAGCCGTCGACACGGAGTGCGGCAGCCGTGAACGCTCGATGAGCCCACTACCCCTCCTCTAGTTCACGGCCACTCAAGCCAGGACCTACGACGTCATGAAGGAGGTTATTTTTTGCTTGTTTTTGTAATTCTAATTTGCCTATAACTTTTAAAATAAAGCGAAATTTGAGAAAAGAAAAGTTTCATTAAGTTACTACGTTCAGTGCGCTCAGGTTCGGTGCAAATTAAAAACCAGTAAAAAAGTCATTGCAGGGCCCCTTTAAGAAAATCGCAAAAGTCGGACATCTGTGAAAGATGGGCAGTCGATTTCTGTTTAGAGGCGTCGGCACGTGGGCGACTTCGAATAGCTGGCCACCGCAAGCGTTGTCCATAAGCACCCCAAGTTTCAATTCAGTGGTTCACTCCCACCAAAGCTGCCATGATTAAACGGATAGAAGAAATACATTTTAAATAATCAACCACAACTTCAGTAACAAACTATTATTCGCAGTCCGGAGGAAACACCGTCCACCGACCATGGACGGAGTTATGTTTCCTGCGAGTTATTTGTAGCGCAAACATATTTAATGTGTTTCAGGGCCAGGTGGCGTCGGAGCAAGGGGGGGACCCTATTGAAAATAAGTCTAAAGGGCCCTTCAAATCTTTTTAAAAGATTTGAGGGGGCCTTCAAAAATTTTTAACGGGTTTGACGTACCCCTCAAGGGAATCTAAAGGGCCCATCAAAACGTTTTTATGGGTTTGACGTACCCTTTAAGAAAGTCTAAAGGGCCCGTCAAAACCTTTTGAAAGGTCTAAGGGGGACTTAAAAGATTTCTTAAAAGGTTTGAAGGACCCTTTAAGATTCCTTGATGCGTTCTGGGCCACATCAGAATCTTTCTTAAAGGGTTTGAAATGCCCTTTAGGAAGTTCTGAGAGGTTTTTTGAAATGTCTGTGGGGCCTTCAAACACACCCGTCAAACAATTACAAGCAACTCGCAGAAGTTTGTTGAAGTAAAGCCTGGTTCAGACAGTTGCGTTTGACTGCGTTGCGGCTGTGAGAAACCAGCACATCCCTGCTGCTTATAGCGCGTGCCAAGATGATTCCTCGAATTGGATTCCACGCTTCATACGAAGCACAGATGTGCCGGTGACTCGCATTCGGTTCTCGACGCAACGCAGTCAAACGCACTCAAGCGCAAGTGTCTGAACCGGCCTTAAGAAAAACTGTAGCCTGCAAGTTGTATTTGTATGCAATTTCGAATTCAACATTTTTAGTGCTTAAAATACTAGGCAAAAATTATGACTGCGTGTTGTAATGATGTGATCAATACGGCGACAAAAAGAGGAAGAAAATGAAAGGAGACAAGAATAAAAGGGGAGGAAAGAAAAGGAAGTCTAGGGGAACGAGGAGATTCAGAGCGAAAGCGGACGCATTCGGAAAAGCTTGGCTCCGGAATACGCCGGCAAAGGTGTCATCCATAGAAGTCTACCGACCTGTCCTCACCGTCAACTCTGAACGGCAAGCCTGGCTCAAGAGCGAACCGGCAAAGCCATCCCAACAACCGGTTGACTGGTCACCATCGGTACGCCGGCAGCTGGAGCCAAACGAGACCGGCTTCTACCACCAGCGTAAACCAGTGCCAACCTTGGCAAGTCGAACTTTGGATGAATGCCATTTTCTTTTATTTATTTGCTCATAAGTTTCCTTTTTTTTTCTTTGCGGGGATTCGGAAAGTAGAACAACTGGGTGCAAATATATTTCTTTGATATCAAAAATCAGACGGACCTCTCAGTTTCCTTTCTTTTTACCATAACGAACCTGACAATAACTGGCGTCCGCTTCAGGAACAGAATTACGAACATGGGTTGATCAGGAACGAGCTCAGCAAAGAGAGGACGGAGTGGCCGAAGGAGAAGCTCTCTGACAGAAAGTGGAACTGGAGGAAAGAACGGAGAGAACGCTCCAGCTTAAGCTTAGGGTGATTGAGGCCGAAGGGTCGGCAAGTGACAGGCATGGTGCGGGCGGTAGTGAAGGACCCCAAGGAGTTACTGCGTCGCAGTACCTCAGTCCCCATAATCTAATGCCGTCGTTTGACGACCAAAGAGATGACTTGGATGCGTACCTTTGCCTTTGCACTTGATGAAGCCACATGCGCGTGTCAGTAGCCTTGACAGTGTTGTACACTAATTATGAATCGGAGTATAGAGAATTCAATTTCTGAGGGGCTAATAAGTCTAAAGAGTTGATGGATCTAAAGGGTTGTTGGGTCTAAAGGGTTTATGGGTCTAAAGGGTTGACGGGTCTAAAGGGTTGACGGGTCTAAAGGGTTGACGGGTCTAAAGGGTTGATGGGTCTAAAGGGGTGACGGGTCTAAAGGGTTTGAAGGGCTAACAGGGTCCCATAACACATCAAGGCTGATGGGTTATTTTCAATAGGGGAGTGAACAAGAGCGCGAAAAGGATAAGAGCTGTCACCTTGGGCGTCGGGTGGCAGAGTCCCACCGCGGTGGCTGCGGCCGCCGACGTCAGTGCGGGGGGCCTGAGCGAGGACTGGTAGAGCGCGGCCGCACACGCTCCGTCAGGCCCCATGAAGGCCGGGTGCAGGGCGAAGGGCATCGGGTGGCCGTGGGGACTGCCCAGGGCCCCCGGCGGAGAAGGACCCGGGGCCCCGGAGGGCGGGCCGCAGACCTGGGACGACGCCGCGGAGTGCGCCATACGTAGTCCCGCCGCCGACGTTGCCTCCTTGAGGTAGAGCGCCACCTGGCGCCGTAGGGTCGAGTTGCGGGGCCCCCGCTCGTGCTGCACGGCTGGAAGGCAGCGAGGGCCTTGGGCTGTTATCGAGGGGGCCTCACAGGGGGAGCCACCGAGCGAAACGCCCGACAGAGAACAAACAGCTCGCTCACATCTACGAACCGATATATCGTGATTGTGTACTGCTCAAAAATATGCGGATGAGTGTACCGTACTTGATCGCACGAAACAAAGGTTACGAAGACACTGATTTTGAATTTTGGTGGCTTGATAACATTTGTTTCGTTAAATCAAATATAGACCTCCTTTCGCTTACTCTTGTCGCCAGACGCGAAGTAGGCATATCCAGTATGGGCGACGAAAAAAGAATAAAACATTTCAGCCTGCAAATAGTAAAAAAAAAACAAAAAACAATAGAGGGGAGACAAAACGAAAATGGGTGGCGGCTACGCTTTATCTTATTGGCGTTGCGACGGCAGAACAATGTTTTCGCCCATAATAGAAGTGACGAGATTTCAAACTGGCCGCGTACGCGCTGCAGGGTATACACAGCCGCCTTTGCTGACCTCCTCTTGTCTTACCGATATGCCGAGCAACTGATGCGGATTTTGACGAGCCTATACAAAGGCCAATGCGGGGCAGAATGACATAGTAGAATCTATAATAGTAGAAAACCTGCGCTCCTGTAGTAATGGTGAAATTAATAAAACGAAATAAGAGGAAACAAAAACTGAAGGTCGGTTATGGCGAAGCCCATGCGCAGCTACTGCAAAGCGTTCGTTCATCCGCACATTTCCGAATATTCGGAGACCACGTAAGATGATTCAGGTACCCCGTGATATGATTACGTATACTGTATAAAGCAGGGGTTTTCAAATGTTTTGGCTAAGGAGCCGGATCGGGGATCTGTTGCTGTTTCGAGGGTCGGAAAATAAATAGGTAAATATAAACGAGGAAAAACTAAATAAATGACCCGAGTAAGCATATAAATACAACGCTAAAAGCTAGAATAAAATTAAAAATATATATATCAAAAGGGAATTAATACATAGACGTTATGTTAAAATTCCATGTCTGCCCTATAGTATATGACACACAGTAATTGGCACCCAGAATACTCACCAGGCATTAATTAAAGCACATGGGAACTTTGGCATGTTACCACAGAGAAGAAAAATGATAGAACGGATGCTGACAATATGCACAATAGATAAGACACCGGACTCTAATGACAATATAATACGTGGGAACGAAAAAGGAATTTTGACATTCGTAGTTACACAGATATGAAACAGGTGACTAAGCAAGCACGTAGCCAGGGAGGGGGGGAGGGGCATGGGGCCGGGTCCCCCCCCCCCCCCCTCATACAACATTTTTTTCATGGGCGGGCCAACCCCGAAACAAAATCCTGGCTACGTGCCTGCATGACTAAGTATGATGATGCTGCTGATGACAACGTCCAATGAACAAACTAATATGACGAGAGGGCACGCCTTACAATAAACAATTTTCTCTCGTTTTTTTAGCTTTCTTTTTCTTGCATATTTATTTATTTTGCGGCTCCGTTTCTTTACACGCGCGTTTCCGCCGGTAAGAACAGGCTTGCTGGAAGCGGGCCACGTGCCGGGCTTTTTTGGAAGCACAGCGACCAGCCACGGGCCGGTCGGAAGACCTCCGATTGCCAGGGTTTGAAGACCCCTGACACAATGTGTGCCGCCATATTTGTCTACTGATCCGTGGAACGGGACAGAATGCCTAGAAATAGCTTCGGAATGTCAGACGTCACGCATGTTTAAGCAGCCAATTGCTACTCGGCATTTTTCAACCAGTAATAAGCGTTGGAGAGTGCTAGCCGTGCTGCCATCGTAGGTAGTTTTTGTTTGTTTATTATTAAAAATATATATCACTGTGTGTTTTAAAACAATTAACACGGGAATCGAAATAAATGGCAAGGGCGGAAAGACAAAAGAAGAGCTCTCTTCTGTCGAGGAACTGCTTTCCTGGAAAGTTCCCATACATCCGAATAAATCTTCAGCGCTCTCGTCGGTGGAATAATGAAATTAACTGTCTATAGTCAGAGGAGTTCGTACCCGCCTCCCAACTTCTTCAAAGAAGCCCGGGTGGGTGTGGATGTGCCCAGCCGAACAATTAACGAAGCCCATAGTGGCGGTTGTAATAAAATATATTGCCAAGGCCGGCTAACTGAAACGGTTCTGTATTTGAGTAAACACACTTAAACCGTCTTCATTTGGCCTCCAGGATCACGGATATTGAAATTATTTTTCAATTTGGTGCACCAAGACTGCGGAAAATCATTTTCAAAGTACCGCCAAAGCCCATCCTTCCTGGAGCGTTATGTCATAAAAGGAGTTTTCGAAATCTCCCGCCCTCCCGCATCCTCAGTACCAATTAGGGCTATGCACGCGCACCCTTGTTATTTTTAAAAAGGTCAGAAAAGGACGTCTCAACTGGTGTCAGTGCGGGGGAATATACCTATACTTCGTCTCACCTTAGTATGGACAATTGTTAGCCGCGCGTGCTAAAAGCGCGAGCTAGTCGCTTTGAATGAAGCCGCGGCGGCTGCACGAGCGCTCGTGCAGCAAGTGATCTAGTCAAGGCAGTCAAGGCTGGCTGCTCGCGCTACCACAGCCTTCGCGGTTAGTCCTAGGGTGAGACGAAGTATAGCAAGCTTTGCAATTGCACGTGCTACCCACATGAGCAGCACGCGCTGGTGGCTTTTATGACGTAACGACTGGTCAGAGGTTTTTCGTATTTTCTCGCATTTAGTTATATCTTCGGGAAAAAAACGAACGTGATATTCGGATTCACGGGATAAAAATCCCGTGAAACTCTAGAATTCACCTCCAACTCATTTTTTTTTTCAAAATCTCCTTTAGCTTTTTTTTTTTTAATCTAAACCACATATATCGAGGCAAACGAACTGTAAGTGCTTCCTAGACTGATTAGTCACATCAAGGCACGATAACACGGTATCGCGAAAACAAAATCGGATGGTGAAAGTGTACCAGTAAACAAAAGGAGAGGTTCGTGTTTGTTGAGCATTTTGTGATGTAAAAACACAAAGAAGGCATGACGATAAGAAAACAGGCCACGTATCGGCTATGTTAGACATTCTTTTTGTTTTCTTTGCGTTCTGTACTAATAGTGGTAAGAGAGAAGGAATCGCGTCGCTAGCTTCCTGGGCGTGCGGGGCCTATTCGCGACTCCAGCGAACTATAGGGGGCGCGCTGGTCAGGCAAAATGGCGGCCGAAAGGAGGTCGTTTTCGTCGTTCAGCACGCGGACCACCATAAATTTCTTGCACTCAATGCACTGCAGCATAAAATTGGTGCTACATATAAAAGCAAAGGAATTTTTGACGGTAAAACCTTCTTCTAGTCAGTGCGTAAGAATAACACGGCGGAAGCATAAAAATGATTCCTGGAAACAATGTTTGTTCATATGCTGCCTACGAGAACCAAGCAGCGATAGCAGACGACAGAGTCGAAACGACCTCTTCTCTTGAGCTTCTCGGCGTTGCCGCTACGCGGCGTTGATTTCACTGGAGTGGCCAATACGAGTCAGCCCGAGCGTACATCGGAACGTCCCCACAATTATCCGCGGCGCGCGACGTAATGTAGGGTCGCTGAGGGGACTCGCGAAATTTAAATCTAAGGTTGTCTGAGAAAGGTGAAGACACGTAACCACCTATCATGCCACAGAAAAGAGCAAGGCAGAGAATATCAGTAAGGGTAGCGGGCGCGGTGCCCTGTAGTACCTTCTTTGTTCATGCCTGCCTCGAGGCACTTGCGCAGCCTGCAGGCGCGGCACTGGTTCCTGTGGGTTTTATCCACGGGGCACCCGTTGGCCGCCGCCCCGCGGGCCTTGCACACGTACTGCCGGTTGCGCCGGATCGAGCGCTGCACCCACACGGTCGGAAAGAAAGGACACGCACAGTCAAACTCCGGTCCTGTCCTCCAAAAGGGTCAAAGGACGAAAGCACGTCAGCCGCGTTTACTGCGCCGACGTTAAAAAAAAAAAAAAAAGCAGTTACAACGATTTTTTTTTTTTTTTTAGATTCCAGGCTTTGAATGTACTGATTAAGCTATTAAATAAAAAAAATAAAAAATTGGAAATGCAAAAGTAGAAAACAACACAGAAATGACCGCTCATCAGGTTTTTATTTGTAAAGTCGAACGGAGCATTTGTTACCCACATTTCTTTCTCGAAGTTTACTACCAAACACCGACTAGACGCAATCTTATCAGTCGAAGATTTTGGATACACGACTTTTTTTTCTGTTTTTTTTTTTTTTGCTTGGAAGGCAATTGTTTGGACGGAGTTTGCACCAGAAAGAAATTAGACAGTCATGGCCCATGTTTCTAAGTGAAGAGTCATATTAAATTATAAAGTCATTGTCACATTAGTCATCGAATGTTGGTTCGTGTTATGTTGATTAAAAAAAATAACTTTGATATTTAGACAAATGATTAAGTAAAAAATCTGAGAACACCTAATATATTTCCTTCTGTAATTCATAGAAACAAACTAAACCTTGGGAAGTCATCTCAGTGGATTTTTCATGTTTTTTTGTTTTTTTTCTAGTTCTGTGAACTACGAGCAATATAAGTGTCGTGGTGTCGTATTTCCACGCTGCAAGTAGGCATCTTTATTGCTAAGCCGGTCATCCAGGAGCTAGGAAGTTTTCGGTTTAATGCTTGGGTATCGGGAAAGTTCCGAATTTGCAGCAGGTAAGGTAGAAATAAGAATCCGAACTTTGACTCACCTTAAAGAACCCCGCACACCTAAAAAGCAAAGAAACCAAAGATTAGCGACACATGTTGGGTCGGATAACAGATATGCGATTAATTTACAAAGTGATGGAGTACTTTCTCGTGTAACAGTTTGGAAACTGCAATAAACATCGGCGGTGTCCCTTTACTATTAAAGAGACTTTCGAAGTAGGAAAGACTGAACCAGGTATGCAGTTATGTTTACCCCACCCCTCTTTTCTTTTTTTCAAGAAACATAATGTTACAGAACAAGGACAATCGAAAAGGTTATGAAGTATACGAATGGTGACATAAAGTGCGTCATTCATATTCTTCACAGTGAGGGAAATTCACGACACACCGGCTGCTCATTTTGCAGTGTCGAAGCTGGGAATGAAGCAGCGCTATCTGATTATCAGATTCGCACATCTTTATGAAGTATTATACATCAAAGAAGCCGTCGCCGTACCTGGACGCTGACGCACATAATGTTTGCATGCTTCCTTTTTTTTTTTCTTATAAATGACGAGGAATTTGTCAGCTCATGTTGCGAAGTGTAATCTTACTTGTCCTATACTATCTGTAAGGCGCTGGAATATCAAAGTACCGGCCAATCCATGATATGGTCGACCGACCACATAAGGAACCGCAGAAAAGGCTACAACTATATCGTTCGTATCTACTACAACTGCGGGCGGGCATAGGGCAGGGGGCGGGGGGGGGGGGGGGGGGGCGGGGATCTGTCGCGTTTCTGGCGCTAAGTTTGTAACTATATGACGTTCAGATTAAGTACAGACGCAGCCGATACTACGAGCTACGAAAAGGCAAACAGCGCACAGTAAACGGGGACTAAAGGAAGTGCAAAAAGGACAAGCGCTGACTCTCAACTGAACTTTAATCACATGAAAACAAAACAAAGAAAACAGCAACCCCGCCCACGTCACATGATACATTCACCACGTGTCCAAAAAAACAATCTCTTTATAAGCCCAGTGACGTTTGCCTTACGCAACTGGAGCCTGCAGTGATAATTGCATGCGCCTCTAAAATTTCTCTCTTCACTCTGTCCCTTCCATTGCCAATGATACCAGTCTTACTGAAGATAGGTTTGCACCACATTCATGACAGTGCAGTGGCAGATGCCCCCCTACAGCTCCCACCACTGATCGCAACGACAAGTCATGTTCCCGCAGTCTGTAATTAACACATCTCCCAGTCTGACCGACGTAGGCTTTTCCACACGTCAGTGGAATCGTGTACGCAACTCCCACCTTGCAAACAACATATTGATGTTCATGCTTCACCGAGCAAGCGCTCAAAGAATGGTCTTCTTCCATATGATTCATCTCACTCCAAGCTGGTCAAGAGACGCACTGCCCCGTCTTGCCTACAAGCTGCACTCGAGAAGTCATGTCATCATGTGGTTAACGATAATTTTGCCCGGTAGGTTGAGAGACTGACACTGGCAGATGTCCCAACTTCGGTTTTATTGAGTGTTGCGGAGGGTTTGTTAGAAAAAAAAAAATCAAGGTGGAACCCCGTCCCCAGAGGGAAAGGCCAAATAAGAGACCGCTCGTAATACCGTTATCTCCATAAAATTTCACACGACTTGAAAAAAAAGTTGCCTTGAGGTATGATGTGCCACTGGTGTTTTCCGCTCCGTGTAAGCTGGCGCAACAATGCGCGAGAGTTGGCGATAAAAAGGACAAAGGCCCCGCGCAAGACGATGATACTACGGAAGGTTGTAAACCCATGGGACGGTCTTTCGGTTTTTTTTCTAAATTGAGAAACAGCAATGAAAGAACAAATTGTTGGTGACGTATGCAATGTTTTAATCACACTACATTCACAAAGCCCACACAAAACAGATACTGACACTGAAAAAAAAAGAAGAAAAAGATGCAATGGCTTTACTATACAGCGAAAAACTGAAATTGTGAAGATAAAAGGGAATGCAAAGTATAAAACTACGAAAAAAAAAAAGAATGACAGTTTACGAACATCACAATCATGAAAACATTAAATGTCAATAAAATAAATAATTCACCGAGTCTGACCAGCAGACGGCAGATAGAAACCAAGGAAATGATGCATCGAAAAGTGTATGTAAAATTAACAAGTGTCTAAAAATTCTCTAAATCGTGAAAAAGAAAAGATACCAAAGGGCGCGTTAATATAGCGAGAAGCATTACATTAATTTTACCGTGATAAAGGTTTTGCACAATAACTGTTAAGCCCTTATGAAAGTACCAAACGAGAGAAAACGCTGAATAGGACCGGGGATAGGCAAAGTAAGAAGCAGAGTTCACTCCATCCGTGTCTCCGGACTTCCCTTGAGGAGCTCCCCACCGGGAGGCAGGGGAAATTCCTGCGAGGTCTGGGCCCAGGTCGGCCCATAACACTTTGCCGGACGCTCCACGTAGTGGAACTTCCCCTGCGGAGTGTCGTCGGGGAACATGGGGAAGCGGGCCTTGGCTCGCTCACTGAACCAGCACTTCCTGAATTTCTTGAGACAGCAACAGACGCAGAGGAGCACGAGGCAGAGGGCCACCGCAACGCTGCCAGCGACGAGGCCCTCCAGGCCGATACACGAATAGAACGGCACGTAGGCGTCGACTGTATGCCTTTCCGCGCTGGTCTTCGGCTCCTTGGAGGCCGCTGTCTCGGAGTAGGCTACAAACTCGCAGAGCGATAGCAAAGACGCCGGGCCGGACGAGTGGACGCTGACGAAACGGCCGCCACCTCCGGGCGTGCACGGAAGGTAGAGGGAACGTCCAGGCAGAAGGGCGCCCTTGAAGACGCTGCAGACCGGATTCTCATCGTAATGCCCGTCCACATCGCCGACGCGAACGGTCAGTTGAACGGCTGAAGGGACTATACTTTCCTTGAAGTCCAGCTGGACGACGGCGATGGGAAGAGTTTCCCTCAGGTCGACAGCGAACCAGGGGGACGTCTCGACGTCCGTTTTGCTACAAGTAGTCTTGTTTCCGTCCAGGGCGAGGGAAGCCATGCCGGTGACGTTAGAACCGGATGATTGAAAGGCTGGCCGGTCGGTTACAACGTTTGAGAGGCACATCGGTAGGTCTTTGGGCTGCCAGGAGCCGTCCCGTCCGCACTGTTGAGTTCGTGGTCCCAGGATGTCGAAACCTTCCAGGCAGACGTAAGCGATGATGGTACCCGTCGAGAATTGAGTCCCGTTGGTCGCTGACTGCGCGACGGTGATTCTTCCGTTCTTGGGGGCTTCTGGCGCATGACAGGCGTTCGTGGACACGGCGAGGAAGCCGAGAAAGAGTAGAGTGGGAACCATGTTGCACGGCCTGGTCTCGACGAGTGGCTGCTGCGAACTGACCGCTTCCCGGCGAAAGAAGGGCTCATGACTCAAGATCCATATCTTCCATGCGGATCTTGCCTCGAGCCCCCGGTGACCCAGTTCTTTTCGAGTTTGGATCGCTAAGTCATACAATCCGTTGCACCCACTACACATACAATGGCCGCTGTAGTTTCCCCCTTGCCTTCCAACAAATCCGTTGTACTTCCCTCTCCGCCACGCATCCTTGTTAAAAAAAGCAAAAAAAAAAAAAAAAGTAGCGAGAGAGTGTGAAGGGAACGTTACTTTCCAGAGTGAGCTCGGATACCATAGTCGCGATTTCAAGGTTCGATCTGTTTGTGAAAAGGGGTTTAGCACCAAGGTCGTTCAGAAACTGTGACACTGATACCGTTTAGGTGGGCTGTTTTCTTTTCCTCCGCGTATCTCAAAACGCAGAAGGAATTAATTCCGCATAACATTATAAAAGCCAAGATAGACATGTACTGCTTTTCCTTGCTCATGTCTTATCTCCGCCAGCGTCTTTCTTTATGTTTTCTTCTTTTAGAGTATCTTTCCTCTTAACTATTTTTACTACAACGCGGACTGTTAAAATAAATTAGTGGATAGATTATCAAAGAATGTGAATGTTACTGTCAGCTTTATTCCACAATTACTTTGTCTGTATTGTTGCATTTGAGAACAAGCTAATCTCTAGATTATAAAAATGATTTCAATTTGTTCACTGCCTATTTGGCTGTCGTAGACACCCGTGTACAAGAGTAAAAAATGGAAATTCACTCCGGAAGCATAAGACAAAAGAGACGGCTTGATAATATCATTATTGCAATCTATCACTTTTTACTCTCGCGATAATCTGCGTATCCCCTTATTTTCTAGTCATTATGTTTTTAGGCATGTTGGCCAGTAACCTAAAACAAGAATAACTATAAAACAAAAGTTCCGAACAATATATACAGATTATCCCGAGAGGGATGAAGTAATATATTGCAACTATTATGTTTTCAAACAATCTCCTTTTTTTAGGCTTCGGCTGTGGATTTTAGTATTATCTTTTTTTGCCCAGATTTATATAGCAAGCATGTTTTGATGTTTGAAATCTTCATATTATTTTAAACTGGCAAGTACTTAACCTGAATATTTAGCTTTTTGTTCGTAACCCGCAATGAAAGCCAAATGCATGCGACGGGACAGAAAAGGAAACAAGTTTGTTTACATTTAAGAGTATTATTACAGAAGGTCGAGGTTAATGAAATATAGATGCAATATTTTTTAACTGCTGGATGATTTTTTTTTTTACTTCCTGCGATTGTGACGGTTGGTCAACCTCATTCGTTAACGTATAATTGTCATTCTTGTCCAGCTCGCTTGCACCTTTGCATTAATTGCATTATCATCACAATCTTAAAATGCAGGCCGTTCACCCTTGTTGGTGTTAGACTGGTGGCAGTTAATAAAACCCATTTGTTTTACGACGTCTAACCCCTGGTTAGCTCAGTTGGTAAAGCGCTCCACCTGTAATGGAGAGGTCCCGGGTTCGATACCCGGACCAGGCGGATTTTCTCGGTCGCGCACCAGTCACCTAGCTGTGTTTGGAGATTTATGTTTGTCCTTTGTCCCTCTTGTTCCCCTTCTCCAGGGATTATTTTCGTCATTCTTGTACAGCTCGCTCGCACCTTTGCATTCAATTGCATTATAATCAAAAATATTAGTTTCTTCGGACCGGAATAACCTTTTCTCGAAGAAAACGTGGATGAGGTAAGAAGTATCCATACTACACAAAAAAGACTCGCTTGTCCTTAATCTTTTATCGCAATTAGTAGAGGGATACAAATAAATTCATTAGAATACCAACCACGCGATGCTGCAATGCTAATTCTCAAAGAAGTCGCTCCTTCTCTTGTGGGGTTTTCTGCGCCGACCCAGTGTCACCGCGCATACAATTATCTCAATGGTAAAACAAAAGAAAAGACGATTTGCAGAAAAAAAAAACGCGGGTTTCTTCATTGTATATATTCCACGCACGCAGACCACAATGGGTCAATGCGAAGATATTGGTCCTTTTGTCACAACTCTGGCTACTTTATGAGATGCAAACATTATGTCAAATTACCGCAGTTCACATCGCGAACACAGTAATCGCACTTTTCTGTCACAGAGCAGGCCGAGGTCATCTATGAGCGCTGTCAACTATAATACGTTCTATGACCGCCTTTCGAAAATGACACCAAATAAAACACACAAATCGCCTGTTCTTGCATTATATTCTGAAGCAGACGGCACTCAGACTAAAATTGACTTCCGGTTATGTATTTCTCTATGAAAAAAGGTGGGTGCATTTTCATTTTGCACTTGAGAGCAAATATTACGAAGAATTCTTACGTAATGAATTGCCTGGAGCATTTATCAGTCGCGCAGATTAAGATATTCCCAAGTTATAGCGTTTCGCTTCAAATTTATGAAATTAAAACTATACTCAAATAGCTTCATACGTGCAATTTTGCACTGTCCGACACTGCTAGCGCGAACACGTCATCGGCGCTTTTCTGCAAGGGGTTTACGGGCCAAAGCATCTCAGGGCATCGCAAAAATCAAGAGACGTCAGAAGATACGCGCTAATACTGAATCAGGAGCTATCAAAACAACCCGAAAGCCGTATTTATAGTGCAATTTGAAATAAAGTTGGTCATTTATTCGCTCTGCTCATATAGAGGTGTCCTGTGGCGTTCAAAGCATCATAACCGCATGACCGCAAACTTTGCAAAAAGAAGAGAAAATCAGAAAATGCGGGGCGCCCGACGAAAGTGACCAATACGAAATATCAAAAGAGAAACACACGTTATAGTTTGTGAATGTTTGCCCTATATAAGATTTTTTTTTTTTACCGTTCGTAATACGTGTATTAGTTGTTCTCCAGTGACTGGTAGTTTTAGCCACATATGTTCCATGAGGCGCGGGATAATAGCGAGTTTTAGTAGACCGTGATTCTCCCTCCGCTAACCCCTTCGCTACCCGGAACTCTACAGCCAGCAGGCGCAGTGGCTGTTTCTTCGTAGGGGTGGGGGGGGGGGGGGGGGGGGGGGGGGGGGGGGGAGGGAAACACGCTCTACTAAAAATCCCTATTGATTACGAGTTTGGAAGTTAGTGGACTGGCGAGCGCAGCGCATAGCAATCGAGGAGCCCGTAGTCACCGGACCGCCGATATGGGAACTGCGGTGTTAGTGTTACATATAGACCCTTTAAAACAAAAATTGGGTTGTGTGTATGTTTATACAGCCTAGAACTTGGTCTGCCTCACAGGGGCGACGAGTCTCCCAGCTGTAGATGAGAAATTTAGCCAGTGAAGTACAACCGCTAGCCTGGGGTCTTTAACGTGCATCACGCAGTAGTGATACACGACCGCACGCCGGTACGATGCTCATTCAGATCGAAACGGGGGGGATCGGTGGCCGACAATAAAGAAAAAAAAAAAATCGGTGGCCGAGTGGTCTAGCGCACACCAGCTCGGAGCACGTGGAGCGAAAGCTCGCGCTGCAGAACCCAGGGATCCTGGGTTCAATCCCCACCCCTGCCCGTTTCGATCTGGTTGAGCATCGTACCGGCGTGCGGTCGTGTATCACTACTGCGTGGTGCACGTTAAAGACCACAGGCTAGCGGTTGTACTGCACTGGCTAAATTGCTCATCTACAGCTGGGAGACTCGTCGCCCGTTGAGGCAGACCAAGTTCTAGGCTGTATAAACATACACACAACCCAATTTTTTTTTTTTTTTTCAGATCGAAATGGGCAGGGGTGGGATTGAACCCAGGATCCCTGGGTTCTGCAGCGCGAGCTTTCGCTCTACGTGCTCCGAGCTGGTGTGCGCTAGTGGTGTGCGCTAGCCAGGCCACCGATCCCCCTTTAAAACATTCAATTTGGTCAGGCCTCCATGGGTTGGTATTAGGAAATGAATCGACCTTTGTTCTATTCTTTTCTGAACAATAAAGTGCCTCTGTTCAACGTGTGCTGAGCAGCTCTACATAAACTGCCTCTTTCTCGGTTTTCGTTGTTGTTGCAGGCTTCGTGCGTAGTAAGTGCACACGCGGGACTATGCATTTTTTTTTCTCGTTTACTTTACGTTGCATTGTCACTGGAGAGATACAGCATGTGTTTAAAATCAAAATGTTCGACAGATTTTATTTTGCTCGAAAACTAAAAAAAGAAATGCAGAAAAAAAAAACACGAAAAAGCGATAAGGAGCGTTTATGTTGGCGGTATCACAATACGGTAGCCTTTGAAGTTTAATTTACTCAGTGGGACAATGCTCGCGCCATATGTCACTCGCAGTCGCTTCGTCAGTGTGCCGTGGCAAAGTGGAGTCCCTCGAAAAAAACGGGACCCGGCATTATGTCATTACAGTGCTCGATCCCATTATCCCCTCCTCGTTTCACCCCCAGATCAAAGTACGGCTCCAACACTTTGGAATAAAAAAAAAAAAAAAAAGACGAAGAAAAAGAAGAGAAAGATTCGAGGTGAAAGAGCCGCCCACTCGAGGCCCCCCAAAACCCGCTATCATCAAAACTCAACGCCACCTCCGGTCACACCGCCAACTGACGCATCCAGTGCAGCAGAAGACCAGAGTAGAGACCGTAGCAGACGACACATCCTTCAAGCCTCGACGCTCCAGCTTCCACCCACTTGAAATCGCTTAGTCAGTGGGGCCTCCAAAGGGGGTTACCGAAAGAAGGGAAACGTTGTATCAGGGAGTGGAGAGGATGGAAGGAAAAAGAGAGGAAGAGGGGGGGATCCAGTCCCGAAATGGCGACCGAGGAGTCCTCTCCCCGTCCAAAAGCAGTCATGGAGCCTCATTATGTCGGCGACGCCGTCGTTGCAGACGACGGGATGCGGGCCACTCGGCAATATGGCGCCCTTTCATTCATGAGAAAGGGGGGGCAAAGTGACGCCGTTTCGGACGTGATGGAGCGGGAGGAGTTGGTCATTGTGGGCCCTCCGTACGGTCCTGGCCATTATGCGTCGTCCCGGCAGGACCAAGTGGGGATGTTATGACGAAATGGGGGAGGAGGGAGAGAGGTCTGCCTGACGAGGACTGCTTTTGACAGCTGCCGCAGCGGCGCCAGCGGGCGGTGGACGCAGGGCGCAGTTTTAGACAGTGTGGGAAAAAAAGAGGTTCCCCTTCCGACGGAAACTGGCTTCTGGGGCTTGCAAACTCCCGAGTTGTGACACCGATAGCGGTCCTCCAGTCAGTCCAGAACAATTAGCCAAAGCTTTGTAAAAGAAAATAAAAAGGAATTATGTTTTACTGATTGGTTTGTGTGCATTTAGAATATAGGGAGTTTTAGCAAGTCGTTTCGGCACACGAACGGTTCGTCCTCGAACGCATCGCCGACGCAACTGCGCGTGCGCGCGCTTGTTGTTGGGAGTTTCGGGATGTGCTTCTTGTTCGTTCCTCCCTCTCCAGCCGCTGGAGTCGTCACCGCTAAGCAGCCACCACCGTTGACAACTCAGGAGAGAAGAAGATGGCGGTCGGTTCAGCGACTGACTCCGTTGGTCGCCGAACCAAATTATTTTGAGAACTGCTCACGATGGTAATGCGATCGTGAATGCTGTAAACTACGCATGTGAGTAAAATTCTGGTAATCTGGGCTAACGAGCCGCCGTGGCGACCGCGAGCAGACGAAATGATTTGGTTCGACGTCACACATCGTGAACGATCGTTCAAGTTCAAAATGGCGGTCACGCTTTTTACCCTATCTAGATCTGGAGCTCTTGAAATTCCGACGGCGGTAAATGTTACCTCGGCCGTCTTGTTTACATCAGTCGTACGTACGCCGTGAAACTCGAGCCACGAACACCACCGATTTGCACGCTGCAGTACGTTTCAGATGTTTACTAAAAGATGGCGTTCACGGTCAATCCCAATCATCATCATCTTTTACACGGTTGCGCGAGTTTTACGGTTTAATAAAGCACTCTCAATCTTACGTAGGTTTCACGGAACGAAGCAGCTGCACCGTTCATAATTCCGCACCCATGTGCTCCAAAAACGACTAGCTAAAACTCTCTAACACGACTACACCCCGAAAGTCTGAAAGCGTGCTTACCCGTCACAGGCGAATATGCCGTAATGCTTGCCGGACGAGTGGTCCAGGCACACCTTGCAGGGGATATCCAGCAGAATGCGGCCTAGAAGAGAGAAACAAGATATTGCTGAACTGCTTTCTCATATTTGGAGATCGAGAAATGAGCCTGCCATTCACCAATTCATAGTGTATATTCACCAACGTAATTCCGTCCCCAATTTGTCGTTATTATTCAGGGGCAAATTTAAAAATAACACTCGGGGGGGGGGGGGGGGGGGGGAGCACCGCTTCCCTCCCCCCCCCTTTTTTTACCATAAATTCGCTCCTATTATAAATTGTCTGGTGCGAGCCGAAGGCGAACAGTCCAACGATTCTCGAGACAGCTTTGAATGCGTAAACACAGTGAGGATAACCCCGATAACCTGAGAAGAGATAACGAGGGAAGTATATAGAAACCTGGTAACTCTAAAACGCGGTCAAAGAGACAATGCAGAGACAATTACGTGGAATTAAGACCATGATATGAGGTTTGAATTCCCCCAACGGCTGGAAACGATCTTGTTCATCCAAGTCAAATGATTGACACCAAACATTCCTTAATTCTTGCCAGATTTATTCAGCAGCCGTAGCGGTACAAACCGACGCTGTTTCATATTCAGCGACTATGATTGAACTTCCCTTTCACCAAAGACATTCTATATGACTTTCACATAAGAGCCGCCGCCCTTGCGGAAGCGACTGGCGTTCCCGCGAAACGACGCTTCTCGTCTCGTCGTTCCCGAAACTCGCCTTTAAAAACCAGAAAGACGCACCGACTGCAGGTGCCCTGACGGATTCCCTGCAACGGCATACACGGTCACGATGAATCCTTCCGAGCACGGGCGTAAACTTCTTCCAAAGAACTAAAGAGCTCGTGCCATTCTACGGACGCTGTCACCTCCAGTTAATAGGACGGTCGGTCGGTCGGCGCCGCCGAGTGAAACGCGTTCACGGTGGAAAAGAAATAGCTCGGGTTTAATGACGCCGCGGAGTACACGGGAAAGAAAGACTTCTCGGACGACTCTGATAATAAGGACTGTCTGTCTCTTCGCGAGCAAAGGCGCCGAACGACTGACGCGAACACCGAAGCCGAACCGCGTGGTCCTCTTCTTTCAGACCGCTCAAAAGCAAACTTTTTATCAAAGGTTGGCTGCGTGACGCGCGCCGGGGTTGTGGGGGTGGCCGTAAATCAGAAGTCGCTTCAGAGCAAGCGCCCGCGCTCTTCGCATTGAGAGGCTCACGACACCCCCTCCCCCGCGGACCGTCTTCAAAGACACGACGAACACGCTGCAGAGAGGACGACACGATGGCTTTTCACGATAATGTGGCGTGTGAAAGAACGCGAAACAATTTAAGCAGCCACCCCCACACATTCACACCGTGGGGATATATATATGACACGAAGTTGAAGTTTCGTATTCGTCAAAAGAAGTAAGGAAAAAAAAAAAAAAAAGCTCCAAGCAGCAGTTAAGAAAAAAATAAAACAGACAGCATCGGCGACACGAACTCCACCGAAGAAAGCTCGACACCCCACAAGCCGCATTATACTAAGCTCGTAAATTCGAATACACAGCGCCCACTCTTTTGTCAAGTCGTGTGATTACTACTACTAAAAAAAGAAAAGAAAAAAAAAGCATATATAATACATAGATGTGTGTGCCGCGTTTTTTGTTTGTTTATTTTTTCCACAACTTGGCGCGGGTATATACTCCGTGTAATGAATATACGCAACCGAGCGCGTCATAAAACGTCCGACGCTAACAACGATTGAAAGGAAAACGCGTAAAAGTTGTTGGAAGGCAGATACCTTACCGGAGCTTCTTTCGTTTCCACGAAGATAGGCGAGCAATTAAAAACGCGCTTCCGTAATTAGCGGTCGAATAATTAACGACCCGCGAGTTCCTCCCGCCACATTTACGCCACTGCGTTTGCTAACGGGAATGTGCTCCCGCATAAACAGCCGCAGGTGCTCGGAATTGTAAAAAGGCCTTTTCGAGTGGTCGGACAAAGACTGGGCGTCGTGCCGCAGTTTGCTTGGTCAATATTGGCGCCGTTTGGCCGCCGAAAATAAGGAGGGGGACGGGGGGCGTTAACTGAGCAAACTGTTTGCCATTGTGAGGAGCCAAACGCTCTTCTATTACACGTTGACGAGGTTGGTTGTTTGACTTTTTGATGCTTCTCAAACAATCGTAAAGACGTTTTTTTTTTTTTTAGAACATTAGTTAGTAATAGGGGATTAGCAAATAATGGGATCTTGTTGCATAAAGTATGTCGGGGTGGGAAAAAAACCCGTAATTAGGCGAATAAAAAATATGAATATTGAAGCTTGAGTGTTTTGTGTTGTTGTTTTAGACATGCATCAGCTCGCCTGCGACCTAAACCTTTATGTGTTAGCATTTTGCGCCAAAGCCCCTGACTTATATCTTGTCGGTATTTTGAGTTTTCTTAAGTCTTTCTTGTTTTTATAAGATGCTAGCAAATATGTGAAAAGAGTAAGTGTTATTTTTTATTTCTTTTTGGTTTTAGTGACTGTCGACTGTTGCAGTATCAACGCATAAAATATTAGAAACAAAAATCTGCGGGTCTTTTTGCTTCATTCTATATGAAAGTGTCACGCCACGTGCCCCGAACCTTTTTTATTTGAAAATAAATGAGGTTTAACTGAATGTTCTCCTCCATTTGGGGCCCATTTATCCGGGGGAAATCACTGGCCGCCATAGCTATATGCATGACTTGGATCAAAGCTGCTCTCGACAAAGGACACATTCCTTTTCCCATACCTACTGTTTATAATGCATGTGGTACATAAATATGAATTGTTGTTCTTTGAATTTTTTATAAAAAGTTACTGTATTTCCCTTTTCTGCCCTTCCTGCCTGGGCCATTCAATTGTCTGCAGTATGCAATAAATAAATCAAACTATAAATAATAACATCCTTAATTGCTTACAAAAGTAATGTGATAAAACCCCTTGTCCGGTGCAATCAAACAGCCCAGTGGTGCCAGCTTACATCAGTTGCATGCTATTTCAGCAATCGAGGAAAGCACGCGACAAAATTCGGCATATTTGCGCCTGTGGCAATGTTGGCCACGGCGGGCGAAACGCAGTTCTATGCTGGAAACCGTTTAGACGTCAATATTGTGGTGTGATCAAGGACAGGAGATGAACCCTTTCTCTGCACTAAATTATAAGAAGCTAACACGACGATAACACGAAGATAACAACCAGAAAGTGCTGAATCATCGTATATGTATACGCAGCGCTATCAAAGGCACGAGAATGATATTCCATCTATGCTATTCCCCTTGAGATCCAGACTAAATTTAGGGGAAGCGTGCTCTTGTTTATCTATGGTCCTGTATAATACAGGTCGTGATGTCTTCTGTCCACAATGCAGGTGAAAACACAGCATCCAGACTCGCTGGACAGAGAATGGTCAAGGCCTATAGCCTCATATATACTCACAAAGCCTGGCAGTTCGTCGACGGAGCCATAGAGTGCCCGGTCGTAGATTTGGAGCGCGAGGATCTGATAGCACAGAGCGTTTCTCGGGGAACCTAGACGTCATCGCACAGATTTTGCAGCGGCAAGGACCCGAAACAAGGTTTTGAAAAGAAGCGGCGCGAGGAACGCGAGGAGCACGAGAGGACATTCCATGGCTCGGGAGAAATGTGTTTCGGCGTCTCGCCGCAGCGGGGCGCCCGTCACGGGGCTCTCCTCTCATCCATTGTCCGCGCCGCAGCGTGACCGTATGTCGTGTAACTGTGCTAGGCTTGAAGACAACGTTCTGCAGCAATATATATATGCAAGCAATCGAAGGTAAGGGAGCACGCGCTACGAGCGCTGATCAAAGCTGTGCACGCGTGTTCTCTTCCTCTTTGGAAATGCGAGACTCATAGGAAATGCCACAGAAAGTTGTCCACGACTATTTGTATAACTCTGGTCAAAGCAAACTAGGGAAGCCGACAAAGAGGAAGCGAACGCGTAAATCGTTTGGAAACTATCGTGAAGCCTGCCGTGCCCTACTGCTTACGTTGTGCTGGAAATGCGACATGCGCGTTAGGTGCTGCTAGATTCTCGGTGACTGGCGGTGAACGTTAATACGTTAATTCTGAGTAGGAACTCTGAGAATCACAAAAAAATAAAAATTACAACTCTGGTCGAACACCTGAATGCTGACTCTCCCCGAGGTAATGCACGGCACAAAAATCGCAAACTAAATGAGTATTCTCTTCTTTATTCATTTGATTGCCATTAAATCAATTATCTGCTGAACGTTAGAGGACTTTACGCCCACACCGTAGATGGATGCTTGTTGGCAACAAAGTTATTTCTTGGTATCTTCTTTTTTTTTTTTACGTGCTGCTTAGAGATTCATCGCTGGGGAGCTGGTGAAAAGACACGCAGGAATCTTCTCCGAGTTTGAATGGCAGCTCGGAACACAACACTATATAGACCATCGCTAAGGCAACCGTTGAGCAGGAGGTTGGAACTGCGACTACTGAGCGGTGGTCATAATTGAAGGTTTTGCTGCTGAGCACTTGGGATGCAATAAGCAGCAGGTCGCTCTGAGCATGCGCTGTGAAGAAAGCTATAGTTAGAGTTCCTGTATAGGCTCCCTAAGGGAGTCAGAGTTGCACGTTTATCTCCGTAGCGCCGTCTTTCCCTCACGGCAAAATGATCCCGCTCGTCACGTGACTGAATTCGGCGAATAGCGGCGCCGCGCGTTCGAGGCGCGCGGCGCGCTCAAAAGCAGGGGAATGTACGCCGGGGCGCGTGCAACGTCTACTTTCCTGCACGGCACTTGATCCGGCTCCTCACGTGATCGGATCTCGGCGAATAGCGGCGCGGCGGCACGTGGAAAACAGACGCGCAATTCTGGCTCCCTACCCGCTCATTCACACTGGAAGCGGATCCGCGTTCGCAAAGCAGTTGCGAACGCGGTTGTATAAAGATCCAGTACAATTGCACGCGCATTTGATGACATCAGATGCGTGTGCAATTGTACGGAATCTTTATACAACCGCGTTCGCAACCGCTTTGCAAACGCGGATCCGCTTCCAGTGTGAATGAGCGGGTAGGGAGCCAGAGGAGCCGGATCAAGTGCTGAGCAGGAAAGTACGTCGCGCGTTCGAGGCGCCGCGCGCCTCGAACGCGCGGCGCCGCTCTTTGCCGAATTCAGTCACGTGAGCAGCAGGATCGACATGCTGTGCAGGAAAGACGGCGCTACGGGGATGAACGCGCAACTCTGGCTCCTGTAGGGAGCCTCTACAGGAACTCTAGCTATAGTTAGAGTTCCTGTATAGGCTCCCTAGGTGAGCCAGAGTTGCGCGTTTGATTCCACGTGCCGCGTGCCGCCATCGCCGCTATTCGCCGAGATCCGATCACGTGAGGAGCCGGATCAAGTGTCGTGCAGGAAAGTAGACGTTGCACGCGCCCCGGCGTACGTTCCCCGGCTTTTGAGCGCGCCGCGCGCCTCGAACGCGCGGCGCTGCTATTCGCCGAATTCAGTTACGTGAGGAGCTGGATCCACATGCCATGCATGAACGCGCAACTCTGGCTCCCGTAGGGAGCCTATACAGGAAATCTAGCTATAGTTTGCTTGCAGCGCGCCCACGTTGGTGCTCATGCTTTTTTCTGCGACTGAAAAGGCCGTAGAAGAAGAAGCGATAGCGTGTGTCCAGTCCGGCCATGGGCAGACTAAATTACGGCTGTACAAACAAACACACACCAAGTTTTGATGTTTTACGTCACGTGCTTGTGGATCCCAAACAACATCACACAGAGCTCATAGGATGGAAAACGAGGGGGAGAGAGAGAAGGAAAATATGTTTATTGATACAAATACGATGGGGACTTGTTATAAAACAACAACACCGACGACATAAAAACACGAGGTAAAAGATATATATATATATATATATATATATATATATATATACCATAGTTAAATATATATATATAATATATATATATATATATATATATATATATATATATATATATATATATATATATATATATATATACCATAGTTAAATACCATGGTATGTTTTATGCAAGCTTGGTACAGTTATTTGGTTGGCTCAACTCCTCAGCTTTAAACAGGCAGGTAACTTGTCAGACTGTGTAGCGAAGCGGAACGTCGATTTGGTTTTGATACGGAAGGAGAGGTTAGCCGAAACAGAACTCCAAATTTCTATCTCTTTGAATGAAAAAAAAAAAAGCAGAGTGTAAGGACGCAAAAAAAAAGAACACACAAAATTTAGGTGCTTGATTACTGTTTATTTCGAGCCGCAGAGAAATGAGGGAGAGGTTATGGAGTTGTAACGCAACTGAAGCTTTCGAAGATAGCCAGCGGGCAACACGACCACAGGCCATGCGTCGCACCTGGAGGGAACCCACGCTCCGTGGAACAGCTGTGGCACGTGATACGGGGCCCACGTGGTGGAGGCGACGCGCTTCGCTGGGCGGCAGCACCTTTCATTAACCTCCCGCGGTTTTGACGGTCCGCTGAATGGACGGCGGCTTCGAGGTTGGCCGGGCCTCGGCGATCTGCGCAATCCACGCGCGCAACTGATGGAGCGAGACGCATTCGACGCTTTCAAGATCGGGAATGACGAAATCAAAAGCACGCGTCGGAGCGCGCTTTCTGCTTTTATTTTTAATCTTAGTTGAAAGATGAAGCTAACGGACAACAGAATCTCGAACGGCGACGATGGGCCCCGAGCGGGCATGGTGCCCACAATAGACATGCATACACGCGTGTTCATTTCACGTTCTCACGGTGAGGGTATAAGTGTGATGTTGTGGAAAAATGTCGATATTATTAGAAGAAGGAGATGAAAAGAATAGATGAAGATGACGTTTACAAGGGCGAGAAAGAGACACAGTCCGGATCAGCCAGCGGCCGGCAGCCAGGACTGGGCGTTTGGGACACGACCGCGCCCCAACGCTCCACCAGGATCCAGTTAGCTCCCATCGTCATCTCTTGGTTTACTCATCTTTCTCTAGCGTTTCGAACCATTTAATTACACTAACTGACTTAAAATACCGCCTGAATGCTCGCCCAAAACAGAATATAATAAATCTCTCCTTACGGGCCCGTGGGCATGTGGCGATTCTCTGGTTCTCGCTCGGAAGTTAAGAAGGTTATTGGCCACTTCGGAGAAATATTTTTACGGCTTTTCATGAGATTTATGTTTTGGCGGTCAGGCGCTGTGTAATTTAATGTAGTCACGGCAGCAGGTACGTTCTCATCCTCGTGCTTTGGCGCAGAGCAATGGCAGCATTGGGTTACCAATACAGCGAGGTTTAAAAATATGTATACTGTCGAGACCGGTTATGACGAAGTCGGTTATAACGAATTAGCGGCTACAGCGAAGTGATCACGATTTCCCATTCCCATTGGCACTTCGTTAACCGAAGCGGTTATAACGAAATAGCAGATATAGCGAAGTGATTTTTGATTCCCGTTTACTTCGTTATAACCGGTCTCGACACTGACTCTAAGTACAACCGTTTATTCGTGCCACGCATAGAATATCCACAGCGCCAATACATAGCTTGCATCATGAGACGTCATTTGTGGCCATGCCAGTATTTTATGCGTCGCGAGCGTTTGGTTCGTCGTGTGTGTTGCACACCCCAGAAGTTGTAGTTAGAAGAAACCAGTAAGTAATAATAAACGTCAATACCCAGCCATGGCGACACTTGCAAGCTATGAGGTTAACAGTTCAGGGGAAACTCCTCCCACTTCTTTCCACCTTAGCAGAGCGAACGCCGGAGAGAAGGTCACGTCCTTTCTAGAGGCTCCGCTAAAGTGGAAAGAGGTGGTAGGAGTTTCCCCTAAACTCTGAACATGAAGCTGTAAAAGTATGTCGTACAAGGTGCTTTACACAAGCTAACAGATTTTGTCAGCGCTTTTAGCAAAGTTTTAACTTTGCGCCCGTGTACCCGGGACACAAAAGATCGTATGCCAGCTTTAAAAAAACAAAACAAAAAAACTGTGCAACTCATTCCGTTTCGCAACACTCTCAATTGTAGAAGCCGTCTCAAATCAGACTTGTACGTAATCCGTTACAAGTAACGAAATTACTTGTAATCCCTTACATTTATCAGTAATTTTGTAACGGAATAATTACATATTTCCTGGAGTAATTTTAAAGTAATTCCCTTACATTTTTTACGTAACGGATTCCTTGTAATCCGTTACATTTGTTTTTTTCAGGGCCAACCCCCCCCCCCCCCCCCCCCCCCCCCCTTTTTCTAAAGAAAGGGTTGTTTTGATTTCGGTAAAGTCGAGCGCAGTGACACTATCGCGCGAATTGACCAGCGCAAAGGGAGACTTGGCACTCTTCAGTTCCGCAAAGCTTTTGTTTGCAACACCAAGCCCCTGAATCTATTTTTTTAGACGCTAACAACAATGTCAAAAAATCCAAATAAACATTTCTACAAAAAAAAAAAGAGGGGGGGGGGGCAAGTTACATCCGCTTTTTTAGTCCCTTTGGTTTTTCTTTGCGATCGAAGACGGGGAGAGGAGGACACCAAGTGATTGTGTGCCTCTTCGATAACCTCGAGGTGGTGAGTGCACAGACAAGAATTAACAATGTCCTTCTCGGTTATAGTGACTACGACCATTTTCATAATGTCACAACACGACAACGCTCCGTCTACCCTAAAATCCACTAAAAGAGATGTGATAATATGTGAAGGTGTTATTGCCACAAGCATCCTTGTTCGTTGCTGCACACTTATCATCTTCTCTTATAAACCAGGATGCATTTTTTTTCCGTTTCTTTCACATTATTTTACCCTGTTTTAAAAGCTACTTACTTTTTTGTAGTCCAACTTCTAGGGTTGGCCCACTTTATTTGTGAATTCCAGCCAGGTTATCTCCATCTCAGTCACCCTTTTTGTGAGTCAGCTTTTTTGCGAGCACTTGGAAAATGGTAATAGTCCTTCCTTCTTCTTCTTCCTGTTATTAGCCCAGCAGGACGCATCCTATCTCTAGCAGATATTCTTTAGAAATAAAACATAATGGTGGCTGACGTAGACTTCATATTCTGGGCTTGAGGAGAGAGTGGAACTCGTGAGTGGGGCCATAGCGCGGCTTACTTAGTACTCTGCCCTTCGCTGCCCGTGGCATCAGCGGACGTCTACCTGGAGAACACCGGAGTAAACTGCAGTCGGTTCGTGCTCCGTGCGTTTTTGAACGGCACCAAGAAAGGTACACACGGCAAACGTGCGTTTACATTTCCTTGTTTTAACCGACGTTCTAATTAATTGTTGTTATGAGTGTCCTTTTATTTATTACTTATATTTATATACTGGAAACTTTTTTTTTTATTCACCAACGCCTCAACCGAGGCTCGACCTGTTCAGAACCAAAGGAAGAGGAATATCGAGCCAAACCTTATTTATTATTTAATTATAACCTTAATGTTACAACTATATGTTTTGCTATTGTCTGGCAATATATGTCGGTATAGTAAGATGGACATAAATCAATACTTATTCTAGTTTTGGCTAGATGTATGATGACTTCCACAGCTTCGAGGCAACAGCTGCAACGAAGAAGCTTTGCTCTATCTTCGAGGTATATAGTACATCCATTGCTTCGCTGAAAAAGCTCATTGCAGAGCATGAAGCATTCGTGAGGAACAATATGGAACACCCATCCAGTGCCTCAGTTCAAAGGGTGTTCAGCGTAGCAGTCGACATATTGAGTAAGAAATAACGCAAAATGTCTGACAAGACTTTCGAGAGTCAATTGTTGCTCAAAATACTCAAGGTCATTAAATGGAACAGGTTGCAACAATAAGAACTTAAATAACCCTCTTCCATTTTTTTCTTACTTGAGGACAATAATGTTGAAAGTAACGCCACGAAAGTAACGGATTACTTTTTGGGGTAACGGTCAGTTACTTTTATGTGAGGGTAATTGTAATTGTAATAAATTACAATTTAGCCTTGAGTAATTGTAAATGTAATTCCTTACTATTTTTCAGTAACGTGTACAAGTCTGTCTCAAATAGAAGTGAGGTCTAGGGGTCCAAACTTTGTGTCAAAGGGCGAGAATATCTCCACGCCTCCACCGATATCTCCTTTCCCCGTCGCACTCGCGTAGTCTCCCCAATAATCAAGTGACGCTTCGGGGTGCTGGCTTCATATTGTAATTCCGCCACTGTTAGAACCGATTCCACGGGCAATCACGAGCGCGGTTCACGCGACCAGCCTAGCTCACCGAGGCGGGGGCGTGTCACCGCCGCGCGGCTGCTTTTTTCCCACGCCTCGGCGGATTGGCACCGAAGGTGACGTCAGGTGGCACGTGGACTTCGTCACGCCGGACGGATTCCTGGTGCGCCCGTTCGCGGGTCGGTGGCGCCGCCGGGGAACTCTGCGCCCGACACGCCACGCCCGCTTCACGCCAGACTCCGAGGCAGATATGTACTCCGCTCACCGCTAAGCTGACAGTGCGGTGCAGGCTACGAGCTCGTCGAACCAGTAACACGCCAATCTTTGGTCACGTGATCACGTTCCCGGCTATATACCCCTGAAAAAGAGAGAGGGGTCAGGTGATGAAAGAGAGGCGGTTGATTGGTCCGACGAGGGGGTAGTTTCGTCCACGCTGTCAGCTTAGCGGTGAACGAAGTATAGCTCTAGCGCGGGTGTCGCTGCCCGCGGCGTTCGCCAAGAGAGGTGCTGCTCTCGCCGCACGTTCCGAACCGGCGCCAGCATTGCACGGACAATTTGTTTCCGAGCAACGCAGAAGGGTGTCAGAAGGCGTTAAAGCACTGCGCTGGCGGCTTACTGACTGCCTCTCTTATATATGATGTGCGAGGGTGAGTCAGTGCCCGCGGCCCCGATTGAACTGTCTCCGAACTTGTTTAAAAAATTGAGATCCGAGTTCGCCTGCTGCGGTTACAGAATTTAAGACACCATATTCTCAACGTCTGAACTGAATTGAAACGACCACTGATCCCGACGCTCATTCTTAACACCATGTGTCGTATATTAGCGTCATATATACGCGACATAAAAGAGTGGCCTTCTACCAGTTTGGAAGATGTTGATGAGCAGACCATTTTTTGTTCCGTTTAATTTCTTCTGGCGGCGGCCTTACATCACGTCTCTCAACCCAAGTATACTGCGATTGCTGCCGACCACTATGAAACGTTTCATTCACTTAATCTTCCTCCATAATCGTAGCATTCTGATTTGGCCTTGTGAATAATCAAACTGGCGACCACATCACAAGCCCCCTCTCTTCTTTCCGCGATATAAGGATCGACCTTCAATCCCAATGTTACGCGATTCTAGTGCCCGCGCCCAGGTGTATTTATATGCGCACACAGGCAGTTTTTTTTAACCGGTTCTATCGCAGCAGCAAAAACAAACACTCTTAAAAGAAACTGAAGTATGTTTTATTTGCAATCTATGATTTACCACAATCTGTTGACCGAAAAAAGGGAAAAAAAAAGAATCGTAGATTCAGCACAGAGAAAGATGATACAGGTCGCCCGAAAGAGACTCTCATTCAGCCTGCGAGAATCAGATGTCGTTGACAAACTTAGTAGGGAACAAGGATCAAAGTCTAACTTAGTTTCAAAAAAGGCCGACAAAACTATACTGAAAGTCATTGCATTTTACTGTGAGTTAATTGACGAGACTGGGAGCAGTGTGAGCCTTCGCACTTTTTTGCAGACAAACCGCAGGGGTGTAGCTCCTTCGAAACGTTTCCACGCTGGATACAACCTCATACACAGCTATATATACCCACTAGACAACCAGCGGGCAGCTACGAGGACTTCAGCACCACCCAGAGGTCACAAGAGGGATCAGCTGCCAGAATAACCATTATCTAAGAACCGGGCAAGAAGTCATTCATTAGAGCGATCTAGAGATGGCTCATCAGAGCCTTTGCCTTTAATACAAAAAAAAAAGAATTGCAATTCGAGGAACTACATTATGAGCAGCTGGTGATACAGGTTCGTCTTAGAAGCATTAAATACAATAATCGTTCATGGCGAGACATATAGGAGACCATATTGGTTCTGAAAGATTTGATGTGTTTATAACTTAATATACAGACATATTTTCTGTTGAACAAAAGAGAGCACAGGTTCTCTCTTTAGTCTAAGAGGGCCGTAGTGTTCGTATACGCTTCTCGGGGGCAGAGCGGGGCACTGGTTGGAGAATATACGAGTGCTTCATCAGCGCTTGGCTGGGGCTCGTGTGAATTCCGTGTGGACACGGGTGTCCCCGACCGAACGCTGATGAAGCACTCATGTCCGTAATCTGTGCACAGCGCTGACCTCCGCGGTAGCTGACATAGAAGATCCAGCACTATACGACCTCGTTATCTGAGGTGTTGCTTGGTCCCAGTGTTGGACAAAATACTCGATAAAAGTATTTAAGTTAAGTTACTAAATACCTTCGTCATAAAGTATTTAAAATACTACTCAAGTTACTTTCACTGTAAAGTATCTTGAGTAGAGTACAGATACTTAGAAATGTATTTCAGTTACTTTTGAAGATACTTCCGCATTGCTTAATTTTTATCGACGTCATTGACAACGGCAGTTATTTAGCTACGCAAACCTGGGTTACCAGAATGGTTTATTAGCACGCAACAACAGAAAACGAAAAAAAAGTATCGCAGTGCTATTTTATGCAGTCCGACTATAAAGAGCAAAATATTGTCACGAATGATAAATGATGACGCGGCGAATAACTGAAGAAACTAAACGTTTAATGGGGCGAACTTGTTCCCAAAACAAAAGAGAGAAAGGCTAGCGTCGCAGGCGTCCATGTCAGCGAAACAGCAGGATCGACCGCTGGGGCGAGACTGACTCCGGACCGCCACTCGGAGCACCTTTTGTACCCGCGTGTGTTTCTGGAACATTCGGCGTAGAAAGTTCGGCGCGTAGAACTTTCGTAACGCAATCAGACGACAAAATCCTCGAACTTACCAGAATGTCAAGTTGAAAGGAATAAATAAAAGACAAGTCCGCTTTCTGGTATCGAACCCGGAGCCTCCGCGCGAGAGCCTCCGCGCGAGAGCCAAGAGCGGTAACCATCCGGCCACGCGCTCGCTGGGCGACGCGCGTGGCAGTATCACTGATAGATGTTACAAAACATTTCTGGGACAACAAGAAAGAGGTCGCTTTAGCTATTGGGGAGAAGATCAGACCGTGGCGCCGCAAGCGGTTAACTTTAGAACTAGATGGATGAGGACAACAAATACAATGGCTCAGCGCTCGGCTGACTTAACCGAACGCGGCGTCAGCGTTTGGCTGGAGTTCGTGTTCTCTGGTGAGGGGGAGGAGGGGATCTTTTGTTACCATTCCGGCCTGCATGAACGATCCAGCATGCACGGTCCTCAGCTAAACACAAAAGCCGAAGTGGGTCAAGCTCGCATCCTCTGAAGACTTCTTTCGGGACAGATCCGGCACCTAACGTCATGGACATTCCCACAAGGCCTGTAAGCACGTGCACAGGCCTTGTGTTGGGTAAACACTGAGGTGTGGGGACAACAAACGGGATAGAGCGCCTCGCCGATAGTGATATCGCTGAATATCACATCCTGCGGCGCACCTTAGACGCATCGTTTAACTACAATCCATATTCCCTATACGGGGAGTTCACTATAAACGAACTTCAGACACGGATATGAGTGAATGGATAACAAAGAGAACCCACATAATAGCCACGGCACGTCACCCTGCTCGCAGTTCGTTTCCTGTCCTGTTCTCTGCTTAGTGTTCGCGAGAGCAATAAGCGCCGGACTGACAACACAAAAAAAAAAAAAAAAACCTTGACGTTTTGCCCTAGCGGGGTCAAATATACAAAAAGCAAAATAAAAATGTCTACTTTTTTGTGTGTGTCCACTTCTCATTTTCTTCTATTTGTTATTTCTTGACACTTAAGTCTGCATTGTTCTCGTAGGTCGTTTCCCGGTCTGCTTTCGCCTCCGGGTGGCATCTTTACTTCCGTAAAACCACACCTTTAGTTTGAGGATTTTTTTTGGGGAAACAAAAGGCGCCTTTGGGAAGGCGAGGGGAGAACCTTTATTGTACGAACTTTCGGCTGAAATATGAGTCACAGTCGGCAAGAAAGCGATATTTTTACGAGCTCAATCTAAGTCACCGTAGCTAATCAGAGCTAGCAGCAGGATTCGGTTGCTCGAAAGAATGTTCACGTTTCCTCGTGCCACGCCCACCCCACTTCATACCGAAAAACTAGGAAAATGGCGGAATGTCAAAATGTATTTAAGATAATGAGTACAAGATACTCGGAATTGTAATTAAGATAGAGTATTAAATACTCTCTATCAAAGGTATTTGCAAGATACCAAGATACTCCAAAAAGTATTTAAGATACAGTATCTTGAGTAGAGTATTTGAGATAGGCACAAGTCTGCTTGGTCCTCACGCAGCCAATTACTTCACTTCTTGAGAGCTCCAAAAGTTTGGCTAAGCTCTCTGTCTCTCTCTTTCTTTTTCTGAATATGTTTGTCATGTCATCTTGGTTGCATCGAACAACTAAGCCTATCAGGTTACAAACAAAACGCGAAGCTGGCGTAGGAATAATTTGAAAAAAAAAAGAAGAAAATAAACCTTTAAAAAACATTAGAGTTGCCGCCGACGATTCACTAACCGACATAGCTTTTTCAAAGCTTCCGTGAAGAAGGCTTCCGTGAAGATTTTGTAGACATAACACCGTGAGGTGTTATGTCTACAAAATAATCGGAATATTTTTGCTGTTTTCTACCGCCCACCAGATGGTAATGTTTCTGCCTTTTTTGAATTTTTTGAAATATTTTTGGAGTATGTAAATGAAAATCACTATAACGTCATTTGCGGCGGTGATTTTAATATCGACATGTTTTCGGATAGTGTCTCGCAGAGAGAAATGGAGAGTCTTATTAGTATGAATGGGTGTGTCAATACAATTACAAACCCCACAAGAGTCACTTTACACTCCACAACTGTTTTAGACTTATTTATTACGAACTTTCATATATATCAAATAAGGAGCGGAGTACTTAGTTGTAACCTGAGTGACCATCTTCCAATATTTATATGCGTTAAAGTTCATGTGTCTCGAAAGACGGTAGAGAATCAACCAATTGTTTTCCAAAATATAGATATAAACAGCCTCGAGGCCTTTAGACGGGACATCGCATCTACCATTTGGAATACAATTCTTTTCGAAGATACTGCCGATGGTGCTTATAACGTATTTCTTGAGCAAATTCTTAAGCTATATAAGCATCACTTCCCATATAAAATTAAGAATATATCAAAAAAGATCCGTAAACCGTGGGTAACTTTCGATTTAGTTCGTAAAATTCGTAAGAAAGACATACTTTATAAACGCTTTCTTAAAACGCGTGACCCCGATGCACTTAAAACATTCAAAACCTATCGTAACTGCTTAACTAAAGACCTAAGAAATGCAAAAAAAAGTTATTACTCCTCTCTTTTTTCTTCCGCGAATGGACGCACTGACGTAATGTGGAAGCACATAGGTTCTTTGGTGAAAGGTGCTCCTTCGTCAACTGCCATTGAAACGTTAGTGTATAACGGAGTTACATTAACCGTTGAACAGCTTCCTAATCTGTTTAACGACCATTTTGTAAATATAGCTGTTCATACCGATGGTACCGACGCTTGCAGATACATGTGCCATAGAAACTGTAGCTCAATTTTTTTGGAACCAACTACTGCCTCAGAAATAATTAACGTGATTATGCACTTAAAAAATAGTAGTAGCTGCGACGCTGATGGTATGCAGATACGCCCAATTAAGTATGTTGTTGATATAATTGCCCCTGTTTTAAATCATATTTTTAATCTCTCCTTAGCGTCTGGTGTATTTCCAAGAAGGATGCAAGTAGCGAAAGTAACCGTTCTGTATAAAAAAGGTGATAAGAATGAGTTGGGGAACTACAGGCCCATTTCTATACTGCCCGTTTTTTCTAAAGCGCTAGAAAAAATAATTCATCGCCGTCTGGTGGACTTTTCAAATAAACATGACCTTGTTACTTCTTCGCAGTTTGGTTTTAGAAATAATTGCTCAACTGAAACAGCCTTACTTAGTCAAAAAGAATTTATATTAAAAAACTTTGAAAAGAAAAACTTGGTTCTCGGAGTGTTTTTAGACTTTACCAAGGCGTTCGACTGTATTAGTCATAAGGTCCTATTTAAAAAACTTGAAGCTTACGGTATCCGTGGGCAGGCGCTATTACTTCTGCAATCTTATCTAGAGCATCGACAGCAATATGTATCCATCAATGGTAATTCCTCCACTATTAAGCCTATTACGTCAGGCGTTCCACAGGGTAGTGTGCTAGGGCCATTCCTTTTTAACATGTACATAAATGATATAATTAACGTCAATAAGGAGGCAAAATTTGTAATGTATGCTGATGATGCAAGCATATTTTTTTCCTCCGAAACCGCTGATGAGCTAATCGATATGGCTAACTTAACTTTGTCTAGAATTAAATCTTGGGGTGATAGTAACTCGTTGACAGTAAATAGTAGTAAAACAAAAGCTGTTATTTTTCGTCCAAAAAATAAACCTGCGGTGGTGTCTAAGCTTCTCTGTTTTAATTCGTCTCGAATTGAAATAGTCAGTTGTTTTAAAACGCTCGGAGTATTTTTTAGTGAAAATATGTCCTGGGATAGCCATATAAACTATATTATTCCAAAATTAGCTCGCGTGGTAGGAATTGTGAATCGCTACCGTTACATATTGCCAACGAATGTGAAACTCTTGATCTATAACTCCTTGTTTTACTCCCACTTAGCCTACTGCTACCTCGTTTGGGGTACATCAACATTAACTAATATTGAAAAATTGTTCATACTACAAAAGAAAATACTCAGAGGTATAGGTAATATACCTTTTGATTTTCACACTGCTGAATTATTTAAAACCTATAGGATAATTGATGTTCACAAATTGTATTCATATCGACTTTGTATCAGTTTTAAGAGTGAAAGAATAAAGGGCACACGTTTCTTAGAAAATCTTGCATTGTTGGAGGAAAATTCACCAGTGTATTCTACTCGTCACGCGGAGAAGTGGAGGATGGTTACTCAGCGAACGAACTATGGCTCTCAGATGCTCCAATTTACTCTTCCAAATTTGTTAAATACTTTTTGCGCTAGTAATGTTTTCCTCGAAAACTTGACTTTCAAAGACTTGCGTGGATATTTTTGTACATGATGCATTCTTTTCATAGCACGTTATTTGTTTTCTTT
Source organism: Ixodes persulcatus (assembly GCA_013358835.2). NCBI lineage: Eukaryota > Metazoa > Arthropoda > Arachnida > Ixodida > Ixodidae > Ixodes > Ixodes persulcatus. The sequence continues at coordinate 125,585 of JABSTQ010009346.1, forward strand.
TCTTTTTCTGTTAACAATACCTTCAGCTGCTACATGATGTGATTTTCATCTTTGTTTCTTTGATGCTTGCCGTTGACCACTGTAAGGGGACCGAGGACCAGTCAAGCTGCATATCGCAGCTTTTTTCTTCGGGCTCCCCCATCAAGATTGATGGAAATAAAGATATTATTATTATTATTATTATTAAGACATGTCTCTTAGCACGCGTTGACTGTCACTCCTTTCAGGAGACTCCTTCTCAAAACCGAACTACAGAAAAGAGACCAACAATTTAACGGGAAGAAATCGGCACCTCTTCTTCGACACCGCAGGGGCCCACACGCTCGCCTCCGAGAAAGCGCTTAGCTCATTCCCTGATTATCACGAGACCCAAATTCTTAGCGGAAATCTGCCACGGCGGTCTGCGCGCCTGCAGAAGTTAGAGACGTGTCACAATCTTTCATCCGTGCCAATGAGCGCGCACGCACCGGCCGCGTGTCTCTATCGTGGGGCAATTTGGGAGCGTTGTTCGCCTGCTCGACGACGATCAAGCTAACCGATGTGTCACCTCCCACCTATTTCTTTTTTTTTTTTTTTTTCGTCTCCAACAATGCGTAACTTATTCCGGGGGATTCGCCGAAGTCGTCTAGCAACAATGGGCTTCTGTCGCGGCACCCGGGTAGAGTCTTCCCCGAACGGCATCGTCGGCGTTCGTGACCGCAGAAACAATCTCTCGGCTGAGAGTCGCGAACGAGTTCGCCGAATCCTGGCTGGTGTCAGCCTGCCGCGGCGTGCCACTGGCGTGACGTGCAGAGGAGGCCTTTTCTGGGACGTAGGGCGGCGGCAGTCAGTACGCGGCGGTGTACGTTCCTCGAATGGCTTGCTGTCGCAGGTGCTGTAGTCGCTGGCTTCGCTGCCGATTCCTGACCCGACGCTAATTGAGTCAGCCCACTAACGCCGACAGCGTTGCGATGGAGGAGCTCGAGCGGATACCGTGGAGCTCGACGTTTAATCATTGAGCGATCGCTGCGCCGAATCGTTGTCGCTGATTTTTGTGTTTACGAGATGGGAATTGTTTGTTCCATAGCGACAGCTGTTATAAGGATATCCCAACTGCATTCGCGGCTGCGTTGTGATAGGCCGAAAACATCGTGACGATAACCAAATCACGTGACCACATCCAACCAGAGTAGTTCAACCCTAAGCCGAGAGATGGCTGGAGCAAGCATCCCGCTATTATGGCGACAGTCATAGCGGTGGTTGAACAGTACCTGTCTCGATGTGGTCGTAGGCAGATACGTCGACGCACCTGTGCAGTGTATTTCCTTTCCTGTATACTTCAGCGAGAACAAGACAGCGCTGTGTGTGATCGTGTAAATAAAGAGTGGATAGGCGTAAAAATGGGTGCCACACGAGAACAACTGTCGCCTCTTTCGCACACTGCCGCAAAAAGCTGCGAATTTCTTTGTTTTCACATAATGTGTTGTTTAAGAAACAAACATATGGTTGTCTTGAAATGTGTCGTAGCGCGAAACGTACCAATTACAATTATTTCTTAGGCCCGCTCCAGACGTGGCAAGTTTCCTTGGCGGCTTGGCGTCGCAGAGGAAACACGGTCGACTTCCGCGTTCACACGCAGCAGCCGCTAAAATTCGAATGGCTACGTTCTGCAATCATCATCATTAAAATTGTAATATCTTCCACTTTTTAGACACAAGGTTAGTTGTCAGTAACGAATTTTTATTTATTTAAACGGTGTTGAGAATAGAAAACTTATCTCGCTGAAACAATTTATTGAAAAAACGACCACCTGGTTCCATAAGTGTGACGTCACTGCTCTGAACAAACCGTGGCTACTCAGTTTTATTTAATACCCAAATCACACGGCAGCGTAAAGGTACCTTTAGCTTAGGTCCCTTAGCTGAAGGTACCTGCAGTAAACGGCGTTCATGATCACACGATAAATAAATGGAGCACTTTAAGTTGATGTCGATTGCATTCCTGGTAAACTGCGAGAGGAGCGCATGATAGACAATTATTCCTCGAAATCGGTTTGACGCGCAGTTTTTGATCATTGTGTGTGAAATATTACATTGAAATCCTAAATATTATCTGTGTTTGCCTTTGCGGCACTTTATTTTTTTCTCTCTAGGGGCGCACCTAAATGGCTAAATTTTCGAAAAATTTAGGTTTACATGTGATTCCATTTCACAAAGCACTACTAAACAGCTCTACGTCTTCGGATTCGCGAAATGTGGAGTATTATTTGTGTAATCTTAATTTAAACATCAGCTGATACCGAAACCGAAACTTCGGTTGCGTCAGGCAACATTGGTCTCGTGTCGACAGAGTCATGGCCACGTCACGTCGAACCACGTGGTCTTGTGACGTTCGTGGGTGCGAGACAAGGAGGTTATAATGGGCAGGAGGTGGCGTCCCTATCCCCAATGCATGGAGCGAAGTGTAACGGAAGTAGGCGTGGCCACGAGCCGCGACGAGCAATTCTTGACCAATGGGAAGCCTAGTGAGTGGGCGCCGCCATTAATTTCGGTGCAAACAACCGCGTTGCGATGACATTTCCGTGGCAACGCGATTGTGTGCACCGAAAGTAATGGCGGCACCCACTGTTATTTGAAACAGCGCTTAACGGGAGACTTTTAAACCGGTATGGTCGGAATTGGATGAGATTATTATAAACGAACGCCTGGTTGCCCAGCAGAAAGTAAGTGACTAGAGTTGAGACGCTCTAGACGACGCACCGACTGAATCGGTGTCGAACAGGTGAGATTTCGAGCCCAACACTTGCCTGACCAGTAGGACTAGGAAGTCGGCGTGTAGCGGACGCTCTCGACACCGCGCGACCGCGCCTGGAGCGTCGTCTCGAACGAGTCGTCGTAGCGCGGCTTTGGAAAGCGATCGCGAGTCAGTCATCGTAGGCACGAACGCTGAGAAGGGCATCGCGGGTTGAGAAAGCCGTACAAATTAGCAGACCGCAGGCACGGAGCAGACGTAGCCTAAGCCTAACGACCGAGCGGAGAGCAGACGATGGGAGCAGGGTTGAATTTAGTTTGGATGAGAGAGCGTCGGTGCGCGGGGCAGTCTGGGATTGGGTTGTTCTTCCGGCGTCGCTGGGCATGACGTCATGCCGGGTCCTGCCCTATTTAAACGTCCTTGGTGCGAGAGGGCAGGACACGCGACGCGGGCAGGTCGCTTCGCATGGCGTGGGCGGTGATGGCCCGGGGGAGAGGGGGAAGGGGAGAAGACGAAAGAGGAGAGGGGAGCGGAGAAACAGACCGATAAGCCCGCAGGGCAGCGCAAACTAGCGCATCCGCGTTACGGTGATCACGTGGACGCCGTTGAGCCAACACCGGGAGGAGAAACTCATGACGTCATCGTTCAATTTCGCTCTAAGAAGTAAAAACAAACAAAACGCGAGAATGACGTAGTCATGCCTCTGACGTAGTGGTTCAACGTTGGCCACTCCAACTCCGTCGCATTGACTGCGCTGACGATTGCGCCCCGCGTCGCACGCTAGAGTTGGCAGATTTCGGCGACTTGGCTCATTTGCAAGTTTGCTGGCCAGTTTGTTAAATATATAGACGGAATTAGATCGTAATATTTGACATGCGGTCTTCCTATATGATACTGAAGAGGGCTGCATAGTTTTCTAAATATCAAAAATGAAGCGGAGTTGCCCTTTAAAACGCCTGACCCGTCTGGCCACACTGGCCCTAAATCATCTGCGTTTACGAGTTTCCATTGCGAGGTGGGCGACTCTTTTCGGTTTGGCAGCTCCATTTTTCCGCAAAGTTCTCACCGAAGTAGCTAAATAGTGCCCGGCAGGAACGAACCACGTCGGAGTCTCACGGTTACGCCAGTCCCGCCATCGAAAGGGATGGACGACAACGAGGATAAAAGGTCTTGGGCGGGAGAGTCTGACGACTCGTCTACAATCTCGAAAAAGAGCTCGCAGTGGTCCATCGTGTTCGGGTTCGTAGCAGACATTGTTTTCCACGTACCGCCGCTGCTACCTGCTAACTGGAGTATGCGTTCCTCGTTAATATATTATTCCATGACATTTGTGTTCACAATCATTCTATAATTTGCTACTTATAAATATTCAATTTGTTATAATGCATTAAACAAGATATATTTGTGTATCTGTGATTTTGTTTTGAGTTCGTGGGTCCGAGGCTACTCCCTGTAGCTGTAAAGGAAGCTTGGCGAGCTCCGTTTAACACAGGACCTCCCTTAGCGAAAGGGACCTTTATGCGCCGTGTGATCACGATCTCCACCTCCCTTTACTACAGGTACCTGTGCCAAAGGTACCTTTACGCTGCTGTGTGAATAGACCATTTGCTTTATTACCCAAGCATCAAGGAGAATGCAGGGATTGGTGTTCCACGCGCCACACGCGCACGCCTTCCCCGTATAAAAGATTCGAAGTAAATAACCAAAATAAAGTGTTGACGAACGCGCGTGCAAGATGCCATTTGTTTTAGATTTTTGCTTTAGAAAACTTACTACTGCTGAGGCCAGCACGTGCGGCGCGTGGAACACCAATCCCTGCATTCTCCTTGATGCTTGGGTAATATAGCAAAAGGTCTATTGGGTATGAGTGCGAGCGTAGCAAAAGCTACAAGAGCGAGCTCCGGGCTTTCAGCGCCCCTGACAAGCACGCGCACTCGTACTGTGCAAGCACTGTTCGGGGCCATGCCCGCGCTTATAGCATCGGCTGCGTCTGGACTTAAGCTGAAACGAAGTATATGGGTGTTGATACGGACGAATATATGGGACAGGATTTCGCTCAGAAAGAGCCATCGTTCAAAAATCGGGCGGGGAATAAACGCCTAAATAGAATAGACATAAAAAGCGTATAGTTGCCAGTCGCATAGTCGATTTTCTGCGGGGTGATGCAATAACTGTGGCAAGCAAACCTATTATTTGTTTTTTTAAATAAGAAAAAATCATTTTTTAGGTTTACGGCTAGCTAAAATAAATGTTTAAATGACTGTATATATATATATATATATATATATATATATATATATATTTTTTTTTTTTTTTTTTTGCCTTTGCCTTTGCCAGAAAAATGGTTTCCCACAACGTATACCCAGTTGGCGGATCGTCCTCTTTAAATTGAGAAACTAGCGGCAACATTCTGTTCAGTGGGGTTTGGCGTAATTCCTTAAAGGGGCCGTGAAACGAATTTTTGGTTGGGATGAATGATTTTAAATTGGGACTTTAATAATCGCATATCGTTTAGTTGGCCAAAAGAAAGAGGCTAGAAAGTCAAAAGCCAGCTTTTCGGTACGAACATTTGAAAATATAGCGGACTATTTTGTACCTTCTTGCCTTCGAAAGCTCTCCGCCTTTTCACTATGATACATCCGCGGTTCCAAAAGCGTGTCACCGGCGCCAAACTAACGTCAGCAGAGCCCAGCTCACGCATTGGACACGAGAACTGCGTCACTCGGACGTATGCGCTCGTCAACAATCAATCCGTCGACGAATATTTGGATTCGCGTTCGTGGCCAATGAGTGCCCTGACGGAACTTATTGTCACTGGGGAATGACAAGTTCTATGGTGTGCATAAAAAGCACGGTGGAAGCTAGGAGTCATCGCACCGGTACCGAAGGAATGTCACGACCACGTGATTTCACAATTTGCATTTGAGTTGAGGATTAAAGCTAAGGAGGAAGAAGTAGGAAAATCGTTTCATGACCCCTTTAAATTCTGAATAGTGTGATGAGTGTCACCTGCCTACTTAAAGGGGCCCTGCAATGACTTTTTACTGGTTTTTAATTTGCACCGAACCTAAGCGCACTGAACGTAGTAACTTAATGAAACTTTTCTTTTCTCAAAATTCGCTTTATTTTAAAAGTTATAGGCAAATTAGAATTACAAAAACAAGCAAAAAATAACCTCCTTCATGACGTCGTAGGTTCTGGCTTGAGTGGCCGTGAACTAGAGAAGAGATAGTGAGCTCATCGAGCGCTCACGGCTGCCGCACTCCGTGTCGACGGCTCGAGAGGGCGCCACTAAAGCGTGTGTTGGATAGGCTGTATGAAGCGGGCGGCCAGGGCGGCTCGCATTGCATTTGCTGCGCGATTAAAGACTATTTCGGCATAACACTTCATTGGCCGCCAATGACAGCAAACACGGGGTAAAAATCAGTACAGAACGGGAGCCACTTCGCGCTGCCATACCGCCAAATGGCCTTTCTACGCTCCGAGACCTTTCTACGCTCGTCGTTCGTCGGCGCCTCATCCCACTAGCCCTTTCTAATATGCTCCGCTTTTTCCGCCGCTTGGTGGCAGGTATGTCGACGGGTCATTTCTTGTTTCCGTACTTTATAAACTGCATTTGTTTCTTGTCTGATCTAAAATACTGAACAAAAACTACTTTCATACATAATTGAAACGGTTCGCGACACTTATATTTTGTATCTCGACTAAAAAAAAAAAGCTTTTAGCGGCTCTGACCAGTAGTAAGCCCAGGACCAAAAACGTCACATTTCGCGCGCTTTCGGTACCGCGGGTCGCCCTCGTCGGTGGAGGAGGTTTCCGCGTCGTCCGGTTTAAATATGACGCACTGATATTTAGTCACTCTCTCCGTGCCCGTTGGCTTGCCCGAACCCCAAGAGACGTGGAAACCGCAAAAAAGGTAGACGCTTAAATATGATTGCAGGGCCCCTTTAAAGGCAAAAAATAAAAATAGTATTCAAAGCCCCAGGTTCAGTCGCTAGCTTCATTGTATAAAAATAATTATCCCCTGCGGCCTCGGTACTTCGTCCTCGAGCATAACTTCGCTGCGGTGGCTATTCAGGGCCCAGTGAGCCAAGAGGAACGTTGGACCGAAACACGTGACATTGAACCGGGGCCGTTCACTCCCCCGGTTCCGCTCTCACGTGCACTGCTCCGACACCCTTTGCGGGGCACCAGCGCCCGACTCTGATGACTTCACGCCTCTGCAGTGGTGGCGCTGCTGTCGGCACAACGCATTAGCAAACGCTTTAACTCACGTAAAACTGGCATCTCCGCACACGCATTTGCCCACCCCTGGTGTGGGTAAACGCGGTCTTGTTTTGCAAACTGCGTGTTAATCTCCAGCAGGCGGGGATAATGCTGACCGGCGAGAGCACAAAGAGGGTTCCAGGAGTCCCCGACGGACAAAGCGCGCCGGCCGCGGTGATTCCCCGAACTTGCACCGTGAGGCCGGACTCACCAGAGGGCGGTTGTACCGGTGCACGCTAAGCGAGGCGTCGTACAACAGTCGCGTATGCAACGAGCCGTCAATCCGACGGTATTCGAAGAGGAGCACCTTGCGGCACCTTATACAACACCCTTCCCGGAATTATGCGTATGTTTTCGCCAACGGAGGAAGCTGGACTCTTAATTTAGTTCCCAGTTTTGGCGTTTCTTTTTTTAGAGCGCAGCTCTTAGGCGCCCGTTTCCGGCTTGAGCTGCGTCGCCGTTGGCGTCGGCGTAACTGCGCGGTGCATTATGGTAAACATCCCATAATGTCGTCACGAGGGTCCCTCGCGTTGCATTGTGGGAAACGTCCCGTGACGCCACGAGGGTCCCGTGCGTTGCGTTATGGGAGATGTACCATGATGCAACGCGCGGGTCTCAGTCTCGACCCGCGCGTTGCATTATGAGGCTTCCCATAATGACGTCACACGTGACGTCACGAGCGTCCCGCGCGTTGCATTATGGAAAACGTCTTATGATGCAACGCGCGGGTCACTCGTGACCCGCGCCTTGCGGTCATGGGACGTTTGTCATAATGACGTCACAAGGGACGTCACAGTCACTCGTGAAGGTCACGACCAAGGTATGCCTCCTCCTCGCAACCATCCCCCCCTCCTCGGCATTACAGCGAATTGTAAACGTCTTTAATTTTCTTTTCCCGCAGAACGTTTATGCGGCAAGCTTCCTAAAGCTAAACAGAAACATACGAGCGTAAATGCGGCAGTGTTATACCCTAGTTACACGGGCGCTTTCAACTGCCATTGAGTCAACGACAGTTGACTCAATCGCGATCGGCCGGAGTTACACGGCGGCGCCAACTGCCATCGAGCCGCTAATGATAGTTGAGTTCAACTGAGCTCCCCTACCTCAGTTCAACTGAACGGACTTCCCCAACTGAGGTAAAATGGCGCCTGTCCGCGGGACCGCTGCCGCCGACCATCGTTTCCGAGGCACTTACTGTTTCGGAATGCAGGGGGAGGCGTCTAAAAAGAATCGTAGCAGCAACATATCCGGGAAGGAATAGATTTAGGCGTCCGAGCTGCCGCTAAAACGATCCCGGCTAGCCGGCAAACCACCAAACGAGTGAAGATGGCGGCGGGACCAGCTGTGTGAATGGACAAAAAGTAATAGGTGCACCCATCGTAGCGGGCGGTAGCTTACTCCACCTAGCTTAAAATATGCGCAACTTAGCCCTGAATCTGCTTTGGTACTGGTGTAAATGGCGCTAACAAGCAACAAGGTATTGAACATAATGTAGGATATTCTTATAATAAATAAAATATGTTTCTCCGAGTAAATTACTTTAACAATTAGACTGATCACGTGGCACAAGAACTAGTTTCGTTTTAGCTTCAACTGGGTTCTGGAGAGCCGTGTAGCACCATCTCAGTTCAGTTCAGTTCAATCACAGTTGGGGCCGATAACTGTGATTGAACTCAACGACAGTTCAAAGCGCCCGTGTAACTAGGGTATTAAACAGTCAAACCTGCTTTATGGATGTTTCTGCACCGGGACCTCAAGAGGCGTCTAATGTCTCCCGTGTAGATGAAAAATTTAGCCAGTGTAGTACGACTGCTACCATGGGGATCTTAAACGTGTGTCAGTACAACTGCAGTCCGGTGTACGATATTCACTCATATCGAGGACAAAGGCGCAGGTATGTAGGGGGGGGGGGGGGGCGCCCATGACAAAATGCTGTATGAGGGGGAGGGGGGAGAGGAGGCCCCAACAAAATGGAAGATTTCGGGGGGGGGGGGGGCGGGCCCCATGGCCCCCCCCCCCCCCCCGGCTACGTGCCTGCAAGGGCGGAATGTGTGCTGTCAACTGTACAGCGAACGAGTAAGAATATTATAAACATAGAGTAGTAGTATATTAATACCTGTTAACACAGTTCGAAACGCGTCCCGAACGCCTTTCTAACTGTGTTTACCACGTCCTGAAATGGTATCTCTCAATTTCCACATAATTACGTCATTGAAATGAAAGTGGCCGACGCCTATTCCGGAGGTCGCTTTCCAGCTTGACAGTCCACACAAGCTTCAGGAGCTGCAGCTCCTGAAGCTCCTGAAGCTGTCGCTGTCCTGGAGGCGTCCCATGGGACGCCTCCACTACAGCGACACTCGCATTTACCCGTACTTTTTTTGAAGGAAATTCTACGACCAACCGCCAGGATTGCGACATCCGACGAAATGCCAGGCCGTCTTCCATGAGGTCAGTTGTTGACACTTCGGGACCATTTTCGACGCGTGGGGGAGCATATGACGCTAAGCACACAAATCAGAGACGCGTTCCAATCACGTATATAAAAAGTGTTACACGGAACTCCCCCCCCCCCCCCCCCCTTTTTTTTTTTTTTTTCTTCCCCTTCCACCGGGAGGCAGCGGCGCCGGATAGCAGTTAAAACTTATGGGCTGGTTTCTAATTCCTCTCATTACTGAGCGAGAGGCAGGCGAGTCCGCGTCCGTAGCTCCGCGAATTCGCTCGACGTCCTTCCTGACGCGCAATCAATGAGGCCGAGCCGGACTGAGTGTTTTACGAGACGGCGCCGCGTCGTAAAGCAGGGCGGCGAGTCGATCTGGAGAAGGCCCGGCCTATCGCCTTACATGCGAGCGGGGCGACCGCCTGACAACCGCCAGAGACGGCGTTCGAGTGGCGGAAGTCGTGCACGGGGCTGCACGCGTGAAGTCGATTAGCCGCGTGACGAATGGGCCCTCATAGCCACGCCTCGAGCGGACGCTTTGTTGGGACCCGTCGACCTCTCAATGAGACCTCGTTGATGCAGTCGCAAACAAATTATTTAACGACCGGGCTTCTTTTAATTACGCGCATGGCGCGGTTTTCCTACGCAATGTTCGAAGACAATGCCTTCGTTCGCTCACACGATCTGTGCGCACTGGACGTGCGCGGAGGCGAGATTGGCCTAAGGCGAAGCGTTTGCGCATATGCAAAACAGCGTTGAGACCAACATCACAGAGTAACCGAGGACTTCGAACGGCTTCCTCTTCCCCCATGGACCGTCATCGCAGTCGGACGACACGTTGCTCTCGGGCTGGGGGCGCGAGCGCGTCCGCAAGACGCGACCATGTTATGCTGGCAGCACCATCCAGGCGGCGCAGTACCGTTCAATTTTGCACGTGCCACGTTCGAATGCAAGTATCTGTCGGCATCTGTAGACGCGCGATAAAAGAAACGTATATAAAAAAAACTAAAATAAAAAAAAAGAATTACACAGCTCGCGGCCTCCGCGTCCCATTAAACATTCCTTTCAGCTTTATTATTTTATTGCTCTCTTTCATAGCTTCCGTGAGCCCGTATGTTTCACTTTACTTGATAGCGAAGCCGAAGCTATACTTGCTAAAGCATGTTCCCCTGAACGATGCTCGCAATGCATGAGCGCGCGTGCTTGGCAGGGACACTGAAAGCTCGGAGCTTGCTTTTGTAGCCTTTTCTGCGCTGGCATTTATAATGGAACGGAGTATAAAAAACTGTAGTGGGGAAGTGTATTGACGCATGTCCGAAACGCGAGCCAAATATTCTATTTTGCTCTTGCTCGCATGGAGCGCTGCTCAAAACTTGAGAGCTACGGGCCTATTGGACCCGAGTCCGATGCCGTGCGTCCTTCGACGCGTTGATTGCAGGGACGCGAGGCCCAGCCGAGCACTGACGCAGCGCTCGTATCCAATCTGCGTCTTCGCTCCATCTCACTGTGATGACGTCAAAATTCTAGTGGCTTTGATTACAGTTGCGTGCGCGCTTTGGGCTCGAAATGAAGGACTGCCGGCGCGAAGGTGGAGTGTGCCTCGATTACAGACTGCGCCCAACCGTTCGATGAAGGTCACGTAGTTTATGGGCTGCGTTTCAACACCTCCTAGAAGAGAAGGCCGTAGCACTCCGAGTCGCTACGTCACAATGTCGGAGAAGGAAGTCCATAGCGCAACTACGTGAGAAAAATGTCTGGGCATCGACGTGAAAAAAACGTTTCTTGTCGTGTGGCGCGGGGTGTTCGTGAGCGTTTATCCGACATTAATATAAGTTTTAAAAGCGCAGTATAGTAAAATTTATTATATATATAATATAAACATAATATACAACGCGCTACCAACGTTGAAAGTACCATTTTTTTATATTTATGATTATCCCCGCAACCGCGGGACTACGTGCAATCCCGCAGATCCCCAGACTTTTCGAATGAACCGGTCCGCTGGGGCGTTTTCTTCCCTCGTACGGGGTCCGATTCTGGTAAATTTACGTTGTGTGTGAGCTGCTGACTGTCTAAAAAGGAACGCTGAGACTTTCAGAAGGGAAGGGAACCGAAAGAAATCTAGTAATCGCCGCAGGGAACGCACGCGAGCAAGAGATGGGTCGACGACGTTAAGCCTCCCGCACTGCGGCCGCTGCTCTCGTGTGCGTGTGTGTGTGTGTGTGTGTGGTTCTTTTGATCCTTCCCGTCGTTTCTTGGTCGTCACCGGAGTCTCGGGTATTTTTTTTTTTTGTGTTCGCTTGATACTACATTTACGTGGATTCGCGGAACAAGTCCTGTTACGGATTGAGTGACATGTGTGGCAACTAGCCAACGATGACACTGGTCGATTATCGATAGACCTCTCTTTCGACAAAGAGAGAGACTTAAAGTTCGCGTTCAAATGTTTTCGTCACGGATATTGTGGGACGTATGGATACGATCGGCAGGTGAGAAACAACTTATTTACGGACTTTCTTGGTCATGTGGGACGCGAGTAAAGTGCTGCAGTCGGTTTTTTTCTTCTTGTTTTTCGTGATAGAATGGCATCTTGTTCGTCGTTATCCGTGTGCGGTTGCGTCGACGTTTGTAAATATGCGTGGTAATATTATAGTTTTCACTGGAAGGTGAATAACAAGTTTGTGTGATTATACAAAGTGCGTTGTTTGTGCTTATGTGTTTTTTTTATACTAATTTTATTTTATTGCCTTTACCGCTTTTATACTAGAATCTTAACTGCATTACGGTAATAGTATTATTGTATACAAGGCAGCTCGAGCCCATAGGAAGAAGTAAATTAGTTGACTCTAAATAGTAAGTTTAGTACCCCTGCCACACGGAAAAGTTAATATATTTTCATTAAATGATATGGGACTTAATCAGCTCGCGGTCTTGAGTGATGATACGAGCGTCGCAAGCTGATTTGTCGACCCCATAATGTCATTCGTTCGAAATTACACTACTTTTGCCATGTGGCCGGGGTATGATGCAAGAATATATTTGGTTAGCCGTGTCCGCGTTGACTAGGTCTACCTGATTTTTAACTGTGATCTGTTTCGCTATGTCCAATCACTGCGTGTCTCGCCAATTTGTCGAAGTATTTCTGTGTAAAATATGCATTCCTACAGCAATAATTGCGTGACTCAATGTTTTCTCTTATACGCCTACCTCGTACCATTTCATACCGATTATTTAGCGGTGTAATGTTTTGCCCGTGTAATAAAACTTTTTGAGACCCCTTGCTATATGCAGCTTTCATTTTAGCTAATAAGACACGCGTATGTGGCTAAAAGCGCGTTACGACGGTCGATCCACGCGCGTTGCCTTCGCTTCGACGCGCACCCCCGATGGCCTTCCTTCGCGACGTCACGAGAAGAGCACTCTGGCCTTCTCTTCTAGGAGGTGTTGTGCGTTTGCACTACAATGTGCGAGGAGGTGACGAAAGCGGTTATTGGCGGTGACCGCATCTGCAAGCGTCTCTGCCTTTCCGCCCGCCTTTCTCCTCGCCACTCGACAACGCAACGCATGCGCGTTTGCGACAGATATGCGTAGGAGTTTGAGTTGCGTCCTCTATTAGATACAGTCTCTCTACAAAGATGCGCCTTAGCGAACACGTGTTCAAATTGTGTATTTTTATGAAGGCGTTAGCGTTAGCACCCGCATGACAAAAAAGCTGACGACGTCCATCTGCGGACAAAACAGTGGAAAGGGAAGCGCTTAGCGTGGAGAGGAGGAGAGTAGAGAGAAACAAAGGCGAGAGGGAGGCGCCGTCACGGGGTGGAAGGGGATGCAGGGGCGAGTCCGAACTTGCGGCTATGCCTTGGTTAGTGCTACAAAGTGGAGTGTGAACCAAATACTAGCGCTGGTCCAAGTAGGCAACAAAAAAAAAAAAAAAAAAGAAAAAAGAAAAAGAAAAAGGAAGATTTATCGGTGGATTCTTAGGATTCTTAGGATTCCCTTGAGAAACGCCACACACGTCCCCGTTTGGGAAATGCTCTGATCCCGTAACGAAGCCACAAAGACGCAGCAAAAAGTAGAGGAAGCAAAAGAGAAAGCCAAAACAGAGAGTGAAGGGGTCAGCGTTAGCGTTTCCTAAAGGGAACGTCTGTGGCGTTTCCGAAGGGTCATGTATAAGGGATTCCCTAACGATCCACCAATGGATCTTCCTTTAATTTTTCTTGAACGATGTATAATGTTACGCCCGCTTTCTATTTAGTGAATTTAGTGGTTTACGATTCCCAGAAATTTTCTCATTGGAACCATACCTTCAAATTTTCTAATTTAATATTAATTAATCAAAAATAATTAGGAAGCCAATTATGCCGAACGTTAATCATTTTCCCACAAACACCATACTATTAACTTTTTTTTTCTTACGCAATACATACTTTTTTCAGCGGCGATCTGGCCAGCGTTTAGGGAAACACGGTGTATAGATTCCTTTCGGATTGCCTCGGTTCAGATTTTGGTTCCAATGATGTCTCGATCACTGCCGAATACATAAAGGACGCAAAGCACACACTTTCACACGTTATATGTTGTAAGCATTACTACATGTGTTCACATATGCATGAAATATTTGTATATTCACCGTTACGCCGATGGGGCGGTATGCTCAGACAGCGTACTATGGTTGACTGCTTCAGAGATAATGTTGCTTTCATCGCACTGCCAGCTAAGCTTTGAACAGTGTGTACGTACATCTCTCGCCGTGGAGAGTGTGGCATGTGGTCGCTTGCCGAATCCTGGCACTTCCGACGATTCTTGCCGAGGTCCCGAGCCTGGGGTTAGCAAATTTTAATTGAACGTATTTGTCGTCCCGCCACTTTTTTCGGAGAAGTAATCTGAGATCCGTCCCAATAGAACTGCTCGATTCATATTTTTATCTGGATTATTTTTTTTGCCCGGTTATGACTTTTACAGGGACTGGTTCTAATGTGCATATGACCTTCTGGTTAGACAGAGGGCCCTATTTCCTAATGTCCTACGAAGAATAAACATGTGGGAAATGAGCCGCGTTTTTGCACCCGGCACCAACACCGAGTGTTCTGACGCCAGGCGCAGAGCGGCCGCCGCCTGGCGAAATTCGTCCCTCGTTCACAAAAATAAAACACAAAAATATTTTTTAGGCTTCCAGTATCCTCGATCCCCGATACCTCTTCGTGTGATGGAAATAAATCGATTATTGATATTAACCTCGCCAGAGAGACGAAACACAGCGCTCTGTCATTACACTTATCACACGAGAAAGTTGAATACGTTGAGTCATCATTGCGATAGAAGGCACACAGATATATATATATATATTTGTGACTTTCACCGTAAAGTTCAGTGGTTAGTAGCCTTAGTATATAGCGCATCTTTTGTCTTCTTTCCAGTCCTCGTTACATGGCTCTTCTAGTATTCTTACGATGTACCTTCAGTCACCCCATATGAGCTCTCCAAGCACGCGTGCGCGCTGAAAGCTCGTGCGCTACAATTTATAAAGTTAGAAATACTAATTGATGCCCATAAATTAACTCTACCTGTCGTTTCTTAAACCTACTAGCACAATACCAAAATTGGGACTCCCACCGGTGGTTTCAAGCATATAAGCTGTTGTAAAGTAAAAACAAAAAGGAAGAATTAAGCGCGGAACTACTTCATTAAAGAAGAAGGACTCGCAAGGGCAGGGAAGAATATGGAGTCCGTGAACATTTTGACCTTGGTGGCAAGCTGGGATCAGCGAATACTCCCAAGAATGTATCAATCAAAATACCAAATACTTCGCCAATTTTTTTTATTTGGTTACGAATACAATTACACTTTCTATAAAAGTATTTGAGTACAAGGTCAAATACAAAAAGTATTTTATCATCTTCAAATACTTTAACAAGTACAATTTGTGTCACAGTCTGAAGATACCTTAGACTTAAATTTGACACCGGGGGAAAAAAGAAAGACCGCGTCCGAACGAAGAAAGGAGTGTATATATAACAAGAATCAAGCGCTTAAAAGAAAGTTTCAGCTCTAAGCACAAAATGTGTTTCTCATAAAATAAGCGAGCACAACGTCAGGAAACACAATGCATTCAGTGCGGGCTTTATCTGAAAGGCTCAGCTGAAGCAATAAAGCCCTTAAAAAAAGACATGTCGCTAATTCGACGCTTAAAAACCTACATGAGCCAACCAAAAAGGAAATTATTGTACCCACCCCGTTCATTCATTGTGTTAATCCTTCTTTTTATTTCTTCCATGTTTATTAGCTTAGTGCAGCAAGTTTCATGCTCTTCGCCTATGACTCTCATATCGAAAAGTGCTTAATATCACATTTGACTGTTCGAAGAAGAGTGCCCAAAATTGTATTTGGGCAGTATTGTAAATACTAAATTTTCAGTGACAAATGCAGTCACCAATATGCAATTAAATAGTAAATACTCGAAATAATTTAAATACGTACTTCAAATACTGCCCATTTCTGGCGGCAAGCAATGGGGCCTTTATGGCTAAGAACAGTGCGTTGAAAGAATATGTGTTCTATAAAGATGCAGTACGCAAGCCGATGACTCAGGAACGAAGAATAAACAGAACAAAACACAAGAAAAACAGAGATTCGAAGTCTCGTCGTTGCGCCGGGAGTAGGTTCGTCGGGATATTTATTTCACAGACCATATGGTACAGGTTTCCTCATAGTGAGAGAACCCGAATATGTGGTATGAAGATAATATTCCCCGGAGAAGGGAAACAGGGGGGACAAAGGACAAACACAGTATACGTGACTGGTGCGCGACCAAAAAAGTCCGCCTGGTCCTGGTCTCCCAGGGACCTCTCCATTTCCAGTGGGGCTCTCTACCAACTGAGATATAACCAGGAGTAAGACGTCAGTAGAGCAAACGTGTTTTATTAGTTGCATTAATTGCATCATTATCATATTTGGCATGCTCTTCTGTCAGGCAGATGTACAAGATAAACCTAAAAGTCATTCTGTGCTTATTTGACATGATCTTCCGCCAGATAAACCGAAAAGTCATTCATAACACGTCAAACTTCAAGGAGCTGATCTATGGTTCGGGCTAGTGGAAAGGGGGAGGGTGGGAGAGAGAAATTGGGCCTGTAGATTAAAAAACAAAACAAAAACAAAGCTGTTTTTTTAATAAAAAAGAAACAACAGCTTTGTTGTTTCCTTGAATCCGCCTATGCATCAAAGGTATATAGTTGAGTCACATGCTTGATAAAGAAAGTAGAAATGATGTAAGTTCGTGCTTGCTGTAGAGGTCTGAAAAAACTCAAGAGAGCACGTGCACGGCTTTGTTCTACGTTTGAGGTCTGGACGCCAGCGCTCAAGAGTCCGTGGCCCTTATGACTTCATTGCCGTTCACTGGTGCCTTCATGTGCGTTTTGAGCATTGGGCACCCTGCAGTAAACACTGTGTAGACGTCAAGGGTAAGCGGGAAAGTACTAGTGTCGAACTGAAGAAGCTGTTGGAAACTCAGTCATGACCTCCCCAAAACTTCGATAACAAGACAAAAAAAAAAAATATATATATATATATATATATTCGGACACACTGCGTGACACTGTTAGAGCGAGAACGGCATCGGCGACTTTTCGTATTTTACTGCTCAATGGCATCGACGGGCGCCAACTTTTACTGCCGAGGCCTAAATGAGCACCGCCCACCTCGCTACAGAGGTTGATAGGTTAGGAGCTCGATTGAAAACACCTCCCACCCTTTTCCACTTTAGCATGAGCGAACGCTGGAGAGGAAGTTGTCTTCTCTCCAGCGACCGCTCAGTTCAAATGGAAAGAGCTGAGGAAAACTTCCTCCAAACCATGCTCAATAAAAAAAAGAAAAGTGTGGTGTTTGTTTTATGCGGCGATGACCCACTCTGCACCTAGTAAATTTTGACATGCGTTGTGTCAATTTTCAGCCGAGTGCTCGTGCACCATGACCGCCAAACTAAGATGGACGCGCGGTATCTTTACCTTTTCCGTATACTGCCATCTAATTTCTAAAGAGTCGTCTCCAAGTACACGATTCACCAGTTGAAGCGGTTTAGTGTTGTTCAGCAGTTATACTACTCCAAAAAAGTAATTGATTTCAATTACTGTTACACTTGATTCAAAAGCACTTCACTATGTGACTCGATTACCTGAAAGGAAAAGTAATTGACTGCTCATTGACCGAATAACCGCTCCTTTTCAGATTATTACAGATTTTTAAAACGGCACAATTTTCCGCTGCTTTGAAAACGGGCATTACGTATTTTCTATTATTGGGCCAGAATCATCGGATCAAAAAATACACATCTTCTAAATCCGGCGATTTTGGTCGACAGTCCCCCATCGAAGACTTAGTTCGAGGATGATTCCTCGGTAGGGAGGTTCTGCAAACAAAGGGCGCCATTCGGGAGGGATGAGGAAAAAATAGGGTTACGAGAGATGCGTCATTACTTTCAAAACCAATCAGGCTGCTCTTGTGACCACTACCCAATAAAGGTAACCAAATTATTAGAAAATCACCCCAGAAAGTAATCGAATACAAGTAACTTGAATGCTTGTAATCAGTACCGTACAACTCCGGCGTTCAATGGCGAATGTATATAGCATGAGCAGAACTTTTATTGTAACGTAAAGGCCGACTGCGGGGACATTTAGAAATGTCCCATTGGGATGCGTGCGTTTGAGACTGGCGCGTCAGGAGCCACGCGTCGCTCGATCCTCTGCTGGTGCTGACTGTATCTGCTTTGAAGAGTGATGTGCCATGTTGGATGCGAACTGAAGGTCACGGGGCTTTGCTCCAGTCTTATACATGCATGATCTTGGACGCGGGAAAGTGTTTCTCTTATGGAAGACACTGACAAGGTGAACACGTCAGGGAGGAACCTCGGTTGTCCAGGCTCCACGCGGGCTTCCTACCTTCGACAACGCTTCTGCTTCTCGTGCACCTCGAGCGTGTGCGCTGAGCGGAAGCACGACGGAAGGCATGGGGCGCGTGCCTGCTGAAGACCGGGCGTTCGAAAGACACGCCCTGCCGTTCTTATTCTGTCAGTGATAACGCCACCCAAATCACATCAAAGTAAATAGCTGTGAGTATAAATTTGCTCACTAAAACAAAAACTACATGAAAGCAACCGATTTCTGCCAAGAACTCCTCGAATATTTTAATCTCCAATTACCGATTCTCTCAAAACACGTTTAAATATGTTTGTTCGACCATCTCTGATTTCCTTTTTCATTTTTTTTTTGCACTGTCTTCGTACTGTTTTACTTGATGCGCGAGAGCGAGCTCCTGGCTTTCCGCCGCGTACCTGCCAAGCACGCGCGCTTCTGCAAGCATCGTTCAAGGTTACAGTTGTTGTTGTTGTGAAGACGAGAAGAGAGGAAATGTCTATACGTAAATGTTATCCTTCCACAACAGGAGAAAGATTCGCACGGGCAGGGGAGAGGGGATTGAAAGAAGTGAAGGGGTGATGGGAAGACAATTTTGGTCGTGGCGGCAAACCGAGAGATTCGAATAGGTAACCGCAGATGTTCGGTGAATTGGTATGTACCATAAAATGAAACGAACTCTAAGAGTTCGAAGCTCATAGACAGTACACTACAGCGACCGCTACTAGGCACAATGGGTTGACTCGCTCAAAGTCGACCAAACGGAGAGGCGAAAATAGGATAGGTTGAAAAGGCAGTTTGCACTCACTGGACGTCCCGGGCGGTTTGCTGACCCCCGCAGCCATGCCGGTGAACAACAGCTTGCCGACGCCGGCGCACCCGCGGCTACGGCCCGAGTCTCCCGTGGCTGACCTGGCGTTGACGATGACGACGACGCGCGGCGCTGTTTCCCACACGTCGGCACACACACAATCCCAGCCACTGACTGCCGAGCCAGAAAGCCGCACTTCCCCAGGTCCCCACGCGAAAACGAAAGCCAAGGGAGTCCGTCGATGAGGGGGGGAGCGGCCCAGCGCCCGCCTCCGCCGGCCGAGGGCGCTGCCCCCGGACGCTTCCCATTGGCCGAGCCGACACAATGGCCGTCCAGAAGGTAGCGGCAAAAAGGTAGTAGCCAAAAGCCGAAGCCGCCGACCCGACTGAAGCCAGCTGAAGCCCCCCTCCACCGCGGGATCAATGGGAGAGGGCATGCTTTCTAACGGGCCGGGCCCCTTTCGAAAGAGGGGAGGGGGGCACAACTGGTCCGAAAAGGGGACCCATCTGGGAAAGGTGGAGAATTGACATTCGCGTTTGGCAGCGATTGAAGCGCCGGCCTGGGTGGATCGCGAGCGCGGGACCGGCTTTTGCCAGCTTCGCTTAGTGTTTCGGGACGTGTTTTTACGGCGGCTGCGGACGGCGGCGGCACGGCGGACTGACAAGTGGTCGGGCTCGCGCGAAAGGCTGCACGCTTGTAACGTTCTCTGTTTCGTGGGAGTCGTCTTTTGGAGCTGCAGTTGCGAGCGGCGGCGTCGGTGATGCGGATCAGACGCACGTGCAAGCGTGGAAGAAGCGCCTTTCGAGGAAAGGTACGAGCGTAAGCGGGCTTTGTGGTTCAGTTCTAAAGCGCAACCAACGGGCATTTTGCCTCGATCTTTTCTTTGGAGAAAGCCATTTCACGATGTGCAAAGAAGGCCGCCTTTCGGGCACTATGAGGCGAATGCTGCGTGAATTGTGAAATTATTCCGCGTTGACTTCCGCCCGCGTCCGCGAACCTTTCGGAGTACTCTGTGAAGCCATCTGTGATAGGAAGAAAACGCGGTAACAGTGGTATGCAAGACGCACGCCACAAATGCAGCGGCATCGCGACCGGAACGTAATAAAACTTTTCAATATGTGGCTCGCGTTGAGGTCATATCAGCTTCCGTTGTGGTGGCCTTTCTGCTGAGCGCGAACTGTCGGCAGTGTTACCTTTTCCACCACCGAATTCGTTTTCCTCGGGAAAAACGAGTACAGATGATCACCCGCATGGTCGGTATTCTTTTCCTTTGCCGGGGATCCAAAGAATCGACAACGCTATGTAGGAAGAGTTCACTCGTCATTCTGTGATTGAGAAAACTTTGGAAGAAACGCAGGACACGATAAACGACCAAACTACGATGGGTGCAGCCCAACGTTACTAAAACACTCAGTTGGGAAACTCACCCTTGAAACTTGGACCGCTCGTATCCACCGAGACCAAACTAAATACGATAACAGCGCCACCCTTTAGCGGCTAGTGAAAACATGGAAGTTAATTTCGGAATCTCGGAGGCCATGGTTCATTTATATTGCTACTGCGACATGGCACTGCGAGATGGCACCACTGGCCCATGCGCGACTCGACCTGAACCGATACGTGCCGCGACGTGCAGTTTCCGGAGTGGCCGCTGCGGGAGAAATGGCGGCGTTGCGATCGCCATTAGTTCGGTTCCCGAGTACAGACTACAGATCCAAGCCACTTTTTCAGAGAAAGCTCTATGACAGTTTCCCAACTGAGTTGTTCTAGTAACGTTAGTGCAGCCGAAGTCCGATGCAGCCATTCTAGTAGCTCCCAAAAGTGCATTGTCATTGCGCACGTCGTCTTTGTGCGTCTGCAATCACTGGCGCCAAACACGCGCAGAAAAAAAAAAATGCCCCACGATCACGGCGCGTTCATTGTGCGTGTTTGGTCTAACCGCTATTAGCGAACGCACGGAGACGACCAGCGCTGTGACGAGGCACTTTTGGCGCTGCTTGCCTTTGGATCCGTCGAATCTATAGCGTGGGCTGCGCTCGGTGAAACGAGGTATAACTGTAAAGCGACCGAATTTTCGCCCATCTTCTGCGATTCCCATAATCTTTGCAGTGCGGAGTTTGGTCGAGTCAAGAGAGAACATTTGACATGTAACGGAGCTCCAAGAACGCGTAGTACACATGATGCTCTTTTGAAAGATACTATAAGAAGTATTCACTGGGCGCCATATTTGTGGGTTCTGTCTAGAGCGCATGCTCAGAACGAGCCCACATTAATAGGTTGCTAAGACCGGCACTCTTGATGGTGTGGAATGCACGTTGCAAAAGAACTGTGGAAGCTCGCCGTCAGCACGCGTTCAGCAGTCGCGCACACAACTATGGCCACCAGTGAATACTTCCTATAGACCCTTTCTTCAAGGGCGCCGCCATCTTGAATTATCGTCACTTCCAGTATGGGCGAAAACATTGTTTTGCCGTCGCCACGCCAATAGAATGCATTTAGGAGAAAAGCGTAACCGTCACCCATTCTCGTTTTCTCTCCCCTCTATTTTTTTACTATTTGCAGGTTGAAACGTTTTAATATTTTTTCGTCGCTCATACCGGATATGCCTACTTGGCGGTCGGGGCCAAGAGTAAGCGGAAAAGGTCTATAGGTTGGGTGTGTGTTTCATGGTGCGACTTATCAGAACGAAGAGAAATTGAGGTCAAAAACATCGCTCGGGACGAAACGTAAATTAGCAGGCAATACCATAAAAACTTCAGTTTTTTTTTTTTTTTTACAGATCAAGTGTGTTTAATGTTGTTTTCCCGTAACTTTAATATCAGCGCGAGGTGTGTATACATACAAAAGTCGAAGCGGGCCTCTTCTTGTCGCCCGTTAGATTTTTCTCTCGCTGTAATTCATGCACGGGAATCTCTACTTCCTGTTTTGAGTTTTAACTTTTCCATTGTCCTAACTGCGTTCGGCGCTGATTTGGCGGCACTAAACGAACGGTTCAAGGCGTCATATTAATGGTGGTGGTGAGGTGAACAGTCATAACTTGCGTTACTATATATTGCGACCTTTATTCGGCGCCCCAAGCAGGGCACTCATGAGAGTGCCAGGATCAACTATTCGTCTTTATTGCGGCGAAATGTCTGCGTGTCCGATGCGTAAATTAAGTAAAGTTCTAAGCACTTGTTTCACAAGTGTTACATTCCCTGTTTTAAAGACGAAACACATACCTTTCGATGAAGCGGCGTACGAAGGAACAGCTTCGAACAAATGCACGGCTTCGAGGAAAATGCCGCGATGAAAGTGCTTTCCGTAAAAATGGACGTTCGGCGAGAGTGCTGGACTAAAATGCTTCCCTTAAGCGTCAGGTCCCAGCAGTCTTGTACGTAGCGAGTTACAAGTAACTGATTGCTTGTAATCAATTACGCTTGATTGTAACTTTTTAACGCTTCAATTATTTTTTTATGTGGTAACGTTCGCTGTAATTCAATGACTATTTTTATTTTGTGATCAATTACGAGTCATCAATCATATGTCTCCGGGAGAGCTAAAATGATTGAGTTGAGTTTTTTTTTTACGTAAAAAATCGCTCTGTCTCCCTGTGTGTCACTCGTCTATGTTGCACCAACTTTGGACACTTTTTGACTCCTACACAACTACAGAAAGATATCAAGATACTACAAGGATTAGAATGCCAAGGCTCGCGACGTTTTCACTGTCGAGCTGTCGAGAGTGCCTTGTTTGCTGTGTACGCGAATCCGAAAAATCCGTCCACGGACGATTTTTTTTTTCGTTTTTTTTTCCTGCCCCACCTGAAACGCTTTCAACAGGGGGTCTCAACAGAGAAGCGCTTCGCTTCCTAGAGGACTCGGAAGCGTCCGTCGAAGCACTGCGCAACCACGAACTGGTACACAAAGTGTTTGTGCGCTACAACACCGCTCTTCCCTCAAGCGCATCCGTCTAGAGGGTCTTTGGCATCGCGCGCGTAGATATCTTCACCAGGAAACGTGGGAAGCTGACTGACGAGAACTTCGAACGACAACTGCTGCTGAAGTTTAACAAGATGTGAATATCAAAAAGAAACAAAATGTAACCAGTTTGAACGGATGTATGCATCTTTGATTTTGTAATAAAAAGTTAAAAAACAGCGGCAAGGTAATCAATTACTTTCTGGTAATTTTTTATTACGTTTTTAATGCAGTAATTGAATACTGTAATTAGTTATATTTTTCAATGAAGTCATTGTAATCGTAATGGGTTACTTTCTTTCAGTAACGCGTACAAGACTGAGTCCCAGGGATATAGAACACTCGATACGTTGAGCAATAATCTCTCTTGCTTCGGAATGATCGTATGCACGGAAACGTTCATGCTCCAACAGACGAGTGCACTAAAACACCGTACGCCGAAACATGTGCATGTCGAAACGTTCTTGAGTACCGAAGGGTCTGTCTGTAAGGGGCGAGTACAGAACAACTTTCTATTCCCAGTACCACGATTTTTTTATTGGAATAGGTTTTTTTCAAATTTGTTCCGAATTTCATGACGCCAAAGAGGAACTCGCGTTATACGTTCGTGTACCTTTGTGTACTTGAACAAGCGGTATGAAGAAGAAAGGACGCCGAAAGGCGCTATCGGTTTTTATGCGTTTTTGTCTTTTAGAAAACAAGCCTAATTTTTGACAAAAGTTACGATATATGTTTTTTGTTTGTATATCTCAAAAGCCAGTCGTCCCACCTATAGGCGACTTTCAGTTTTAACGTTTCATATATGTGAGTTTTGTCTCTATGCCGCGCCTGTATTATTTTTACCACAAAATAAACCACCGAGTACGAATCACAGTACAGAAGCTTCTCTGTAGTCGGTGACATGATATGAACAAAAAATCCGCCTTCGGCAAGCGCACGTTGCCATTCGGCGGGCTTGGACTGCACGTGCGACGAAGTGGTATCCAAAGCAGAAAAATCGCACTGTAGGCGGAGCATCTGCTGCATTTTTAAACTTTCACCAGTTCTAGTAAACTAAGAATAATTTTTTTTTATTAATTTCTAAAGTATTCTGTTTACTTCCTAACAATGCCTCACTCTCACATGAAGTTGTAATCATAAGTGATGTCGCTTCAACCGACGTCCGAAATCGTCCACGAACGGTCGACTCGGCCGGTTGTTATATGATCTATAGGACACCCATACGCTCAGTCGCGATTCATAGCAAGTTGAACGCGCGATCGATCGGCCGCTCCGTACTGACAGCGTCATGAAGCGGCGGTCGTGGCGGCGTGCGTGTGCACTTGCATGCGTACCAAGCGTGGTGAAAAAGCTAAATGAGGCGCGCCAGCTGCCATGACCGCCGTTCTATAATGATGTCAGTATAAAGCGCCTGTAGACCGACTGTTTATCTTCGTATGAATGGCGACTCTGCACCTCCATATAGCACCTCAGAGCACTGAGAGGCGCGGCCGGTGGCCAAAAAGGACAATCCTGGGCAGGCCGTGCTATACCGAACGCCCGGGCAGGTTTGCTGTGTCACAGTTCGGCGGGACACTCGGATGTTCGAGCTCAAGATATCGGATCGATGCGGCAGAGGGCCGTCTCGTGGGGCTACCTGTTGAACCGAATTCCATTGAACCCAACTCCATATTGGCTTTTAGAGCGAACGGCGGATCGCAGCATACTGTATCTCCACTATGGAGTTTTAGTAAGTCGTCCTGATAACTCCGATAACAATTTTCGATACAGCGCCGACGCATTGGACGTGCGTCCTATCGTTTATCGTTATCGGAGGTATCGTAACGACTAAAATTCCCAACAAACACGCTTCATAGTTCCCTGTCAACGACGGCGCCGGATGTCGCGGAATCTCGGCCGATCTTCCCGCGTAGCGAGTTACAAGTAACTGATTGCTTGTAATCAATTACGCTTGATTGTAACTTTTTAACGCTTCAATTATTTTTTTATGTGGTAACGTTCGCTGTAATTCAATGACTATTTTTATTTTGTGATCAATTACGAGTCATCAATCATATGTCTCCGGGAGAGCTAAAATGATTGAGTTGAGTTTTTTTTTACGTAAAAAATCGCTCTGTCTCCCTGTGTGTCACTCGTCTATGTTGCACCAACTTTGGACACTTTTTGACTCCTACACAACTACAGAAAGATATCAAGATACTACAAGGATTAGAATGCCAAGGCTCGCGACGTTTTCACTGTCGAGCTGTCGAGAGTGCCTTGTTTGCTGTGTACGCGAATCCGAAAAATCCGTCCACGGACGATTTTTTTTTTCGTTTTTTTCCTGCCCCACCTGAAACGCTTCCAACAGGGGGTCTCAACAGAGAAGCGCTTCGCTTCCTAGAGGACTCGGAAGCGTCCGTCGAAGCACTGCGCAACCACGAACTGGTACACAAAGTGTTTGTGCGCTACAACACCGCTCTTCCCTCAAGCGCATCCGTCTAGAGGGTCTTTGGCATCGCGGTAATATCTTCACCAGGAAACGTGGGAAGCTGACTGACGAGAACTTCGAACGACAACTGCTGCTGAAGTTTAACAAGATGTGAATATCAAAAAGAAACAAAATGTAACCAGTTTGAACGGATGTATGCATCTTTGATTTTGTAATAAAAAGTTAAAAAACAGCGGCAAAGTAATCAATTACTTTCTGGTAATTTTTTATTACGTTTTTGATGCAGTAATTGAATACTGTAATTAGTTATATTTTTCAATGAAGTCATTGTAATCGTAATGGGTTACTTTCTTTCAGTAACGCGTACAAGACTGAGTCCCAGGGATATAGAACACTCGATACGTTGAGCAATAATCTCTCTTGCTTCGGAATGATCGTATGCACGGAAACGTTCCTGCTCCAACAGACCAGTGCACTAAAACACCGTACGCCGAAACATGTGCATGTCGAAACGTTCTTGAGTACCGAAGGGTCTGTCTGTAAGGGGCGAGTACAGAACAACTTTCTATTCCCAGTACCACGATTTTTTTATTGGAATAGGTTTTTTTCAAATTTGTTCCGAATTTCATGACGCCAAAGAGGAACTCGCGTTATACGTTCGTGTACCTTTGTGTACTTGAACAAGCGGTATGAAGAAGAAAAGACGCCGAAAGGCGCTATCGGTTTTTATGCGTTTTTGTCTTTTAGAAAACAAGCCTAATTTTTGACAAAAGTTACGATATATGTTTTTTGTTTGTATATCTCAAAAGCCAGTCGCCCCACCTATAGGCGACTTTCAGTTTTAACGTTTCATATATGTGAGTTTTGTCTCTATGCCGCGCCTGTATTATTTTTACCACAAAATAAACCACCGAGTACGAATCACAGTACAGAAGCTTCTCTGTAGTTGGTGACATGATATGAACAAAAAATCCGCCTTCGGCAAGCGCACGTTGCCATTCGGCGGGCTTGGACTGCACGTGCGACGAAGTGGTATCCAAAGCAGAAAAATCGCACCGGAGCATCTGCTGCATTTTTAAACTTTCACCAGTTCTAGTAAACTAAGAATAATTTTTTTTTATTAATTTCTAAAGTATTCTGTTTACTTCCTAACAATGCCTCACTCTCACATGAAGTTGTAATCATAAGTGATGTCGCTTCAACCGACGTCCGAAATCGTCCACGAACGGTCGACTCGGCCGGTTGTTATATGATCTATAGGACACCCATACGCTCAGTCGCGATTCATAGCAAGTTCAACGCGCGATCGATCGGCCGCTCCGTACTGACAGCGTCATGAAGCGGCGGTCGTGGCGGCGTGCGTGTGCACTTGCATGCGTACCAAGCGTGGTGAAAAAGCTAAATGAGGCGCGCCAGCTGCCATGACCGCCGTTCTATAATGATGTCAGTATAAAGCGCCTGTAGACCGACTGTTTATCTTCGTATGAATGGCGACTCTGCACCTCCCATATAGCACCTCAGAGCACTGAGAGGCGCGGCCGGTGGCCAAAAAGGACAATCCTGGGCAGGCCGTGCTATACCGAACGCCCGGGCAGGTTTGCTGTGTCACAGTTCGGCGGGACACTCGGATGTTCGAGCTCAAGATATCGGATCGATGCGGCAGAGGGCCGTCTCGTGGGGCTACCTGTTGAACCGAATTCCATTGAACCCAACTCCATATTGGCTTTTAGAGCGAACGGCGGATCGCAGCATACTGTATCTCCACTATGGAGTTTTAGTAAGTCGTCCTGATAACTCCGATAACAATTTTCGATACAGCGCCGACGCATTTGGACGTGCGTCCTATCGTTTATCGTTATCGGAGGTATCGTAACGACTAAAATTCCCAACAAACACGCTTCATAGTTCCCTGTCAACGACGGCGCCGATGTCGCGGAATCTCGGCCGATCTTCCCGCGCAGACCCCGAGAGCCATCTGCACCCCGATTACCCTGTCCTCTGGTCCCTCATCCCCCCTCTCAACGTGACGCGACCACAACAGCCCCGAACTCGCCCCCGTTCGAACCCCCTGGACAGAACCGCTGACCAGTCCATTAGAAGTCCGCAGAGCGCATAACTACCGAGTCTTCCGGCGCGGCTCAGCCCCCCGTCTAATGACTCGGACCCATTGTGGCCGCTCGAGCCGCGCTCCTTGCTCAGCTCGGAGGTGTGTCAGCCGGTATGGCTTCTTCTGTTGCCAGCTTTTGAAGCCCCTTGACCCCCCATATTTTCGTTAATCCCCGATCCTGGAGTCCTTTCCCCTTTGACAAATTACCCCACGGGTCACACTGAGCGGAGATTAGTCTGTCGAGCTGGGATTACCCTCGGGCCGCTCCCTCGTGTAGACCATACAGCTCGGACCATAGCGGAAGGAGACCGTTTTGCGAGATGCTGCGCTTGGGGTCGATTATGCCCACGGTTTTTGTCTATCTCGAGCTGCGCTATCTTGTGGTCAAGTTGAGCCCCGTTTTGGCTGGCTCCCTCCCTGTGCCAGTCAACAACCCCCCCGCGTCACAGGTTTCGTGCCCGCTCCTGTCAACCTTTCCGTCCCTTCCTCCGTGTTGCGCTCGATGGGGGTGCATGTTGATGCTTAGCCATTCACCATCTCGCGAATAACTCCGCATCGTCTTCGCCATTCAGAAAGTGCTGTACACATAGACGTGGGATTCCCGAACGCGCGCGGGAAGTTACGTTAACTTTGCATGAATCGGTACATGTCGAGTAAACAACGAGTCAATAGAGCGCGCGACCGGACGAAATGTATTCGATGTATTACGTTATTAAAGAGTTTTCGTAGACCGTGTTTCACCCTCCGCTAAGCCCTCCGCAACGAAGAAGCGCTACTGCGCCTGCGCGCCGTTGACCTTGATTGCAGAGTTCCGAATATCGTAGCGGGTTGCGGAGTGTGTTGCGGGACGGCGAAAACGATCTACGAAAACTCCCCTATTACCTAAAATAGAGCCTACTCACAAGCCACGGCGTGTCATTCGGAATACCTAAAGTTTATTTCAAAGTACTTCCCCTTCGGCTACGCATGAACGTCAGAAGTTCCAACCCTCGATTAACTACGCCAAGCCAGTCTCAGTGAGCTTTCAAGGTCGTTCATTATTCTTCCCTAATTCTGTTACAGTGGTATAAAAGGCGCCATATTGATAGCCTAAAAAGAAAAGTTTAAAGTGTTTTTATTTTGCTCATTGTACTATGTATAGTCGTTCGTACCTTCCTGGACTATATATATATTGAAAATGTTAGAAAATATTGATGGTTATATCAAACATAAATTATTGTTCATAATGCATTTTTTCTTTCTTCTCATATTTAAACTGATCGCCATTGCCAAGTATATAGATCGAAGGCACCGCAAAAACGCCGTAGAATATTCTCTGTCATATCAGAGCCGTTAAAACGTTCAATTCACATACCCTACGCGTTTATATTACGGGATTGTGCAAATTGAATTGATGGCACTTCGTAATTTATAATTTATATCTTCATCTAGCGAACCTTATATTTTTTGTACAATTATTATCTGTACAAAGTTAAGTTAAGCATCGTCGACACCAATCAATACTTTATTACTCTAAAGCAGACTTGTACGTAACGCGTTAAGCGTATCAAGTTACATCTTGGGTAACGAAATAACTGCTGAGTTATAATATGTGAGTGAAGGAAGGAGTAACGTATTTTCGTTACTTTTTAGTAGAGTAATGAGTAGTATTTTGTTAGTTCTGGGGGTCACAAGTCACGACGACAAATATTGGAGGTCGTGACTACTTCATAAAAACGACACCTTCAAAGTAAATAGAAAATTAATGCGTTGCTTCTCAAAGCTGACGTAAGTAACGCGTTCTTTTTTAATCTCAGTAACGAGTAACATACTTAGGGAATTTTTGCGCGAGTTACGAGTAACGGTATTTAGTTACTTTAGTTCAGTAACTTGTATACACGTCTGCTATGAAGCGAGGCTTTCCCCGAAGTGCCAACACAACCCTCGAAGCCCTGGGCTGAGGCCCTGGAGCCTCCGGATCAACGTTCCCGTGTAGGCTACGCATCCGCGCCCTACTCTCCATATGAATGATGCCGGCCAGCCAAGCCCTTAGAGGCTGCAAATTCTTCGGTTGTCTCTAACCTGAACGCGGAATGTCGACGCCGCGCCTTCCATGTTCTGCTAATGAAGAACTGTCTTTCTCCACGCGGATTTCTCCCAGAAGTAACGCGGTGTCTTCCGACAGGCACATGTGAGAAAACGAGAGCCAAACAAACGTGCTTGCAGTGTTGCCGGTAACGCGTTCCAAGTAACGGCGTTACCGGTAACGCGTTACTTTTTGGGGGTAACGTGTAACGTACTTGTTACTTTTTCAAAGCAGTGACGGGTACCGTACTTACGTTACTTATTTTGAGTAGAGGCTAAGGTATTGTTACGTTACCCGTTACTTTTTCTTCCCAAGACTTAAAAAAATGTTACACTTGAATTCTTTTTTCTGCTTCTAGGCGCCAAGCCATGGGAATTGTTGCGTTGTTTTTCGTTTTCTTTGTTTTTTTTTTGTGAATATTTAGGTGAAACTGTAAAAATGATAAATTCATTAATTTATGTTCAGTTTGTGCATGAACATAATGTTTCTTGAATATGGCGCTTATGAGTACCTGTAACATCAATACAGTAAAATGTTTTAATTCATAATTAAAAAAGTAACATGGGTTACTTTTTGTTGGTAACAGTAACGGTAACGCGTTTCTTTTATTTTGAGGTACGTAGGACGACAACGCGTAGGTTACTTTATTTTGCAAGTAACGAGTAACGTATTTCGTTACTTTTTTTCGGTAACACCGACGACACTGCGTGCATGCTACAAATTCTGTGAATGCCAGCATGTTATGAGTGGCGTGCTCTATACACACGACTGAAGAAGTAATAAGCATGTAGGACAAAGACAACACAACCAGGGTGGAAATGCAAGATGGCGGAACGAAGGGACCGCGCGACATCGCCACCTGTTGTGATTCGTCAGCGCCACGCCGCTGACCAATCGCAGCTGGAGAACGATGTCCCGGTCCCTTTGTCCCGCCGTCTTGTATACCTATACCCTGATGCATGGTTGCATGGTTGTGTTGTCTTTGTCCTACGTGTTTATTTTTGTTGAATCTTGACCCGCACCAATTCACGCTCTACGTCCACAATGCACGTATGGCTCGGTTCATTTTAAGATGGTGAGATCAACTCCATGAAAAAGCGAAACTTTTAAGGCGGAAGGCGACTTGTAGGTGTTGGTAATTCTCCTTTCTTCGAAGAGCTGAGGGACAAGTTGTTATGATATTATTCTTATTATATTCGAGAGGATACCACATTCGCCATTTTGCAAGAATTTACAGTGCGACGCCGTGAATTATTTTATTGGATAGAAACTGTTTGGCAAGGAGTCAAAATTGTCAAAATGACAAGTTTTTTCACGAGGAAGAGCAAACATGCGTGCCAGTTCCCCAGCTTAAAGTTAATTAAGTGCCAAGGATTGCTACCTCAATTTTCAAAGTTGGTCAATTAGCGCGTGCTATATAAATCGCAGTTCTAATTCATTTTGCTGAGGGTATCAGTATGAATTGTGTTTTAGTTAGATTTAAACTTTAAATTATGCTGAAGGTCTCAGTTCGAATAAGATAGATATCCTTAATGCAGCTCAATTCACCCCTAATACCCCTGTCAGACGGGCACCTTGAATGTCATTTATGCTAAAGGCCTTTAGGATTTTCAAATGACATTTAAGTCGTGTCGTGTCAGACGGGTAACTCAAATGTCATTTGGGTGATGTCTATCACGATAGCGGTCTGTTCTTAACCCGGCAAACTAGTGTTTATTTATAGTTTACTAAGTAAATAAAATGTAATAAACTCTCAGAACATAGAATTCAAACTTGGTGATGAAAACTACGTACACGTTGTGACGGAGACAAGGTGTTTCGTGGCAACTATATGACACGACGTCAGCAATTCCAAATAATCCGTAGCCGTAGCCGTTCCGCCGCTTGGCTCGTCTGCTTTCGGAACTCCGTGCATCTTGCTCGCCGTTGTTCCTCGCGTTTTTCGTTCTTCGCCGGATTCGTATACCCCGTTGACGTTTACGTCTGCGATCGATTCAAGCGAAGACCGTGACCCTGTAGCGATGGAGCCTGCTGACGACAATGATCGTAGTGCGATGGATCCGGAACGTCGGATCGCGTTCCTGACGTGCAACTGAGACCGAGAGTATATTAAACAAATATATCGCAAAAGGTGTGCGAGATATACACGTTATAAGCATTTTTTTTATAAAAATAATTGCTACAAGCATTGTTTTTAATTGTATTTATATTATTTATAATGTTTTATTTCAATTCGCGGAACTTGTGCTGACCGCTTTTGACGAGACTACACATTTGCGAGCCGTAAATGAGTTTGGGAGAACTCAGTTGAGCTCGAACGTCATTTAAGTCAAATGTCATTTGAGTTGCCGTGTGACACTGCCTAAATGACATTTACACTGAATGTCATTTGGGGTAAATGTCATTTGAGGTGCCCGTCTGACAGGGGTATAAGCTTGCTATGGTGTCTTCACATTTGGTTCGAAACTTTAAATCTTGACGTAACTGTATCATAAATAACAAAACAGATACCGTATGAACATACGTATTGATTGACATAAAAGTAGCGATCTGAATCTAAAACTTACTGTTACTGCAATTTATAATCTTCGGCATTACTAGAATATATAGGCTATCAGTGTTTATTTATGACGGCGTATTATATCCCCAAATGTGTGAAGCTGGAGTATGATTTTGTAAATTTTTATCCTTGATAAATGATATTGAAATCTTTTGACATAAATTTGCAGAGTTAAAGAAGTTTATAAGGTAAATGTGACATACAAGTCAGATCGACTCATTTCATCGTGACAACCTATAACTTTTGAAAGATGTGCCCGAGTACTACAAAAACATGCATCCTCTGGAGGTATTTAGAAGAAGACAAAACTAATTTAAAAAGTCATGTAACTTTGCCTCATAAAAAAAAAAACTCAATAAAAAGTGTTTTTTTTTTTTTTTTTTTCTGCCGCATTGGAGATTTGGTTGTTTTTTTTCTCTAACGAAAACGCGAAATGTTAATTCTGCGGAAAATTTATTTCGGTGGCATAAACGTCAACGTCAAAGCTCAGACAGACAAGGTAAATAGTTGTTTGTTAGATAAGAACAAAATCACGTATATTTGTTTAGAGTCATGTAGATCGTACTTCTTTCTCCTTCTTTGTATGCACTGTACTCGCGGACAGCGTTCTCTGGCTTTGCAGTCAAAGGTATACGGGAGCGCGTGCTTAAGTGCCGATCAACGCTAGAAAAGCGCATTCTTCCTCTGCGGAAATGACACAGAAAGTTGTGAACGAGTATGTGCCCCAAACCAGTCATGCAGAAGTATACAAAATCATTAAAAATACCTTCCCGAAAAGAGATTATTTCATTATCTCTATTTCTGAGTGGCAAAATGTATTGCTCTTTCCGTATTTCCAAATGATCCCCTTTTCTTAAACATGTGTCTTATATAGACCATTCCATTTAGCGCTCTCTGGGAGGCACCATTTTGTTCGACAGGACCGCCCTCTCCATACATCCGGGAAATTCAGCGGGTTCGGTGGGGTAAAACGAGAGAGAGGGCACGCGCCCGACTCCGCTAGCAGACGACAAACCGGGAGGTTGCCATTCTCCATTTTTGGGCTGTATCGGCGAGCTGTACGGAACATCGAACTCTCGCTCGTGGCTGCCGTTGTAAAGTGGTTCGCGTTCTTGAAACAGTTATGTCTACTCCAAAATCAGCCTATAGCTCTCTGTTGTTCTATTTTGGTAAATGATCAACTAGCGTATCTTTTTTTTCCGTTACTTAAAGAGCAGTTGAGTCAGCCGGCAGTACTACCCTCAACTACTGCGTGTATTGCGGCAGGAGAGCACGTTTTTATTTATTATTACAGACTTCCACTCATGGTCGCTAAAGGCCTACACCAGTACGAACTTTGTATAGTAAAAAAGGTACAGCAACCGGGTTCAGTTTTCGCCGGAGATACTGGCCAATCTGACACAGTTTCCCCTATTTTTTTTATTTGCACGCAGGTAACAGCGCAATTGAACCCTGTTAGTCTTTTTATCTAGCATAGTATTACACGATAACTGGCATACCAAAGTCTGCGCATCTGCGCTTGAAATTCCAATATGACGCGATATTAAACAGAGTTTGCACGCCAGCCGGATGCTATAGGTATACAGCCCACTCGGCGGAGACGACATGCGGGGTGAGAGGGGGAGGGCATTTTTTTCTCTCTATAGACTATTCCATGAGGGTCATAGCAGAGAGGGTAATAGAGAGAAAAGTGCCCTCCCCCTCTCACCCACATGTCGTCTGCTCCACCGAGTGGGCAGTACCTAGCATCCGGCTGGCGTACGAACTCTGTTTAAAATCGCGTCATTTTGGAAATTTCAAGCGCAGATGCGCAGATTTTGGTATGCCAGTTATCGTTAATACTATGCTAGATACAAAGACTAACATGATCCAATTGCGCTGTTAGCTGCGTGCAAATAAAAAAGAAATAGGGAAAACTGTGTCAGATTGGCCGGTCTCTCCCACGAAAAGTAAATCCGGTTGCTGCACCTTTTTTACTATACAAAGTTCGTACTGGTGTAGGCCTTTAGCGACCATGAGTGGAAGTCTGAAATAATAAATAAAAACGTGCTCTTCTGCCACAATATACGCAGTAGTTGAGGGTAGTACTGCCGGCTGACTCAACTGCTATTTAAGTAACGGAAAAAAGATATGCTAGTTGATCATTTACCGAACTAGAACAACAGAGAGCTATAGGCTGATTTTGGAATAGTCACAACTACTCTAAGAACGCGAACCACTTCACAACGGCAACCACGAGCGAGAGTTCTATGTTCCGTAAAGCCCACCGCTACAGCCCAAAGATGGAGAATGGCAACCTCCCGGTTTGTCATCTGCTAGCGAAGTCGGGCGCGTGCCCGTCTCTCTCGTTTTACCCCGCCGAACCCGCTGAATTTCCCGGATTTCTGGAGAGGGCGCTGCTGTCGAACAAAATGGTGCCGCAGCGCTAAATGGAATGGTCTATTACCCTCTCTGCTATGACCCTAATGAACGGTCTATATGCGTAGCGCAATAAAGTTTTATAAATATATTTCAATAGCGGTATTTTAGCTGCCTCTTTCACGTATTCCAGTATTTGTAATTCCAAGTGCATTTTGGCATTTCTGCAAAATCCTGGCTCTAGATACGTCGGCACCTTCAAGCCTGGTTCACACATTTGCAACAGTTGCGTTCGCATGCAACCAAAACGACCGTAACGACCAAAACACCGCAATAACCCTGACTCATGAATCGCTTCGCGAAGCTACCCCTTGCATCGCTTGCCATGCTGTGTACGGCAAACACTTGTCCCGGTGACTTTGTCGTTACGGTCGTTTCGGTTGCATGCGAACGCAACTGTTGCAAATGTGTGAACCAGGCTTAACTGTTACACAAATGTAAGGCTGCAACGTAAATATTAGGAGTGGCGCAAAATTTGATCGGCAATTTTCATTCCACTCGATATCACCGATTAATAACCAATGCCTGAGATGCTCCTTTCATTATTTGCTTCTAAGCAACACACTATAGGTAACAATTAAGCACGCGTAATGCTGGAGTGTTTTATTATTATCTTTTTACGTCACCCATTAGAAGACAGCGCGGGGCACCGATTGCATAAGAGTTGAGTCAGCGTTCAGCAGGGGCTCGCGTTTTCACTAATGTAACACTGTGATTATGATGTCGGTCATGCAGAATCTTCAACTTCTTCATGAGCTCCAACTTTGACAAGTTGTCACGCGTGACAAGTGGTCAAGTGGTCCCTTCGCCAGATCTTATCGTTAATGTTTGTTATGATCACGTGCCTGGGCACTCGGAGCACCTGCTGTGCTCCTCAGATTATCGAAGTTTGGCGATTTTTATCACGACGTCGGCACTCGTAGGCCGCGAACGCGGAACCTAATACGGACCGACGAATTGATTGTTACCGAGCGAAGTTCGAGAGGCTCAGGTGCAATTTGTGAGCTCGGTTTGGCTTGTTTGGATGTGTACCGCGCATTCGTCATGGTGAAAAGGCAGAAAGCATTGCGAAGGAAGATAATAGGGATTTTTGGGAAACCATTAGCGTGTTTCGCGTACGGCACTACCGAGCCATTGAAGCATGCAGTCACGGCGGCATCACTCGGGCGCGCGCTTAAAAACATGCTTGAAAGGGTCAGGTAGTGAGGCACGCGGAGCACGGTAACGGTTTTTTAAAGTCCTTAATAAATACAGTCATGTCTCGTTGTAATCCGTTAATAGGGAGTTGTGGTAGATCGTTTTCCTTCTCCGCTACGGTATCCGTAAAGAAAACGCTGCAGCTGCGCGTGCGCGCCGCCAGCCTTGTCTGCATAGTTCAAGGTCTTGAGGCGGATTACGGAGCGCTATCCGGGTGCTTAGCGGGCTGCGGAAACGGTCTACTACAACTCCCTAATATGTATACCCCGTTATTTAGACAAACGTTTGGGGACCGGTTGAATAAATAGTTCTGAAAACATGCATCTCTTCTGTTAGTACAGACAACTCACATTATGGACGATTTTCTGGGGTACGGAGCTGTCCATATTAAACACACATCACTTCTGCTCTTATTTACGAAATTTCTCAACGCAAATCAGGTATCTGTTTTTTCTTTATTTATCCAATTGTGCTATGTTTCTCCCGTTAAGCGATATGCAGCTGAACCCAGTAATGTTTTACTATCCCTAAAATACATAACATACGTTAAATATATATATATATATATATATATATATATATATATATATATATATATATATATATATATATAGGTGAAGTAAGGTAAATAGAAAAACAATGGACCGGGAAAAGTTAATAAGTCAGAGATGCGTACTGTCGGAGTTACTAATTCAAAATTTATTACGACGTTTCGAGCGGGGACCGCTCTTCATCAGGTCCTGCGAAGAGCGGTCCCCGCTTGAAACGTCGTAATAAACTTCGAATTAGTAACTCCGACAGTACGCATCTTTGACTTATATGACCACGAGTTCGCGATTGATGACTGGTAATGAGATGGCGACGTGGCGACGGCGGCAACATCCTTTTTGTTGTACAGTACACACAATCCGCTGAGTACGAGCAACGGCTGCTAGATTCCTCCGGGTCCGTATATTCAAAACGCGCAGTTCCAGCCGTCAGCTCACGCACGCCAGTGGAACGGCAAGACGATGTAAGGACAGTCAGTGTTGCTTTATTTAGCCAGCCGCTGACGGCCCTCAAAAGAGCTGAGGATAGCATTTTAACTTAGGCAATTCTTAGTAGGGGTTCAAGCTTCCTTCTTGACGGAACCCCCCAAGACAATATCAGTGATTTTTTTTTTTTCGTTCGACATTTGAGTGCAATTACCCATTCAGTCTGTCTTCCCGCGCATAGACAGTGGCAGCATTGAAGAAAGGGGTGGGTAGGGACGGCGACCTTATGGCGATTTTGATTCTTTATTAAAAGAAAAGAACACATGGTATATCTGTTTCTTGTTTTTCAGAAGAAATCCGTCGTCCACGGTGAAATGGCAATTACCTTTGTTCATTATGTCATATCCATCCGTGATGTTATATCTTTTGTCTCAACCCCCCCCCCCCCCCCCCCCCCCCGAGCAATAAATGCACCTCTGCGCTCAGGTTAGACAACTTTGCTCAAGGATGAGTGTTTAATTTTTCTTTTAAATTGACGTGAAGCGAATCAACACTTCCAGTACGTACACATGATGATCCCTGTTCGTAAGAAGAACGCAAATCGGCCATAAACACAGGCACGAATATTCGCAAAGAAATGTATTGTCACCGAGCGCGGTCCGTCTGGCACAGTATACTCGTAAGCAATTCGTAACAAATCCCCAAAGACAATGCAGTCCGGAGACGAGCAAAGAGGCCGCCCGTGACGCAGCTCCGTGACAGTTGCCGCCGGCTCATCAATGCGTCTCCACTTCCGTCCGCGCACGTGTTGCGTCGGACAAGCGGAACAGCGACAGCCTGCAGTCCGCGGCAGCGGTAACTCCGAAGCTGTCCACACACGAGGCTATACCGCACCGCGTGCCGTACCCTGCCACGGAAGAGAGGCCGGTGTCCTCGCAGCGGGACGACCCATTCATCAGGCCACCGGTGCTGCGGACCAAGGTGGGGCCATCCGAGATTTCCCAGCTCCGGAAGCCGACCAACGACTATGGGGCAGATGCGCCCCGCGTGATTCGGCCACGCTTCACCGGACGCAACAGCCGCCAACGCGCACGCACGCACACATATGTGTAGCTTAGCCCGCGACCGTAAACGCGCTGTATGTACCAGGCTCTAACGCGTGCTCGGTGCGTCGGCCGTGTGAGGAACCGTGACGACTCGGGGCTTCGCATTTGCCAGTCCCGGCGCGTGGTTTAGAAAATTGTTCTTCGGGAGGTTGGGAGGCTTTGAGCGGGTGAAGGGTTAGGGCGGGCGACCCGTCGAGGTACAGTACATTAGAGACAGCAATCTTTGGGGATGGGGCTGTCTGCGTGGTAAGGAAGGGCAGGGGCTCAAAGTAGATGTTAACTATCGGGAGGGAAAGGCTTTGGGTGAAGTGTGTCTGCGTGCTAAGTGAAAGGGTCAAACTGCGGATAGGCTTTGTGCGGAAAGTGGGTTGCGGAGGGCGAGTCACAGAGGTCGAATCGTTCATAATAGCCCGCCCGATTTTTGTTTTTTCTCTGGGAAACGATTTTGTTTGCTTGTTTGTTTTGAGATTGGGCAACATTAAAATTGAAACGTGAGAAGGTTCGCAAATGACCTGAGCATCGTGGGGCACTTTTCGCATGGATATGTATAAGGCTAGTTTCATCTGAATTCGATCAAACCCGCCCGGGAGGAACCACGCTTTAAAAACTTAGAACTCAAAAGTGTTGTAGAAAAAATTTCAAGGTGCCGCCTGGTGGAATGCGTCAAAAGCTCGATTTCATGTTTCTGCAAATTTGGCCGTTGTTTAGAAACCTATAAAGTTAATTCACGCTAATGTTATTTTCTAAACATTTAAAAACATCTACGGACTATGTTCGAAGAGAAAAAGCTTATTTTTATCTTTTTGTTTTTTGTTTTGTTTTTACGAAGTCGCAAACTTGCTACGTCGAGCAATCTTGCATCCCAGGTGTAAAGACTGCATTAAATTTGAATGGCGACAGTAAGCCATCGGCTAAGCCCTTTGCCATGAGACATCGGTGCGCAGCTGTGAATTAAGGCTATTTTCTGGTATTTTGTTCATGTAAGTCAGTGGTTCTCAAATGGGGGTCCGCGGACCCTTTAGGGTCCCCGAAGGCATTCTAGGGGTCCGCGAAGCCCTGCCTCGTCAGTCAAGTCCGGCACTAAAAGTTGTCTTTTTTCAGGTCGAGAAGAGATGTTACAGTTTTCGGGCGAGTTTTCTCGTGTGTATGTCAACAAGAGAGGTCTACTTCACAACTAGCCCTTAGTTATATCCATTTATTAATTCATTATTATATTTAACCTCTTATCTTTCCCCTCCCCTTACCACGAACGGGGTCGTCCATCATCTCCACCGATCCACATGGGGTCCGCGAATCATCGATGGTTGAGAACCACTGATGAAAGTAAACAGGGCAGAATGAGGTAAATACTGCTTCTGAATTCCTAAGAATCATTCTAAAATAAGTTTTTTGAAGTATTGATCCTCGAAAAACAATTGTTGATTGAACCTTTTCTATTTATTGCCCACGCTGTCGATAACGAGCTATAAATATTATTTGAACTTTTTTTTTTTTTTTTTTGCTGTGTTCGTTCTAACGGACATCTAAATACCGCTCTACGGTGCCGCCTGTGAACCTCAGCCTCTGTCATAATAACTTCAACACAGCGTTGGAAGCAATAAAGAAAACAATCGAAGCACAAAAAAACCAGTTATAGTAGATTATTCATAATTAATGCGAGACAAAGAAATAATGAAAAAAAAAAACGGACAGAACAACGAAGTTTTAAACACAGCATTGAAGCTTATTTAAAAAAAAATGTCTTATATACACGTCCATAACTCCATCACAAATTCAAAACACCACCTCACCCACACTAAACAGTGGCCCTAACCTCCAACCAATACGGATAGATCACACACTATAACCCCAACACATAAAAAGGACGCGAAAAAAACTAGAGCTGCGCAATTGATAGATTAACCTTCCGAATATTCAATTAATACTTTAATCGCGATCCATTTTTTTAACCGATTAGTAGGTTGAGTTGTTGGTGCCAACAATTTATGTTTTATTAAGTTTAAATCATTTTTTTAGGAGGCAGTTATCTTTCACGGTACATCTCTTTAGCATTCCATATGAATGTCAACCTGAGCGATTGTAATATCAAAATAATAATTAAAATATTTAATACGAATTAGTCAAAAGGGAAATGTGGAATTTTGACACTTTATGAGATATTTTGTCTGGAGTTCAACACAACCGATTAACCGATTAATTAATCAAATAAATAATATCGATTAATCTGGGTTTAAAATTTTGATCGACGCCCAGCCCTAAAATAGCACAAAATAACAAACCTTGAATTACGAAATTTTCACCAGACTTGGCAAGGTCAAACTTTGTAGTTTGGGCGAGGACATGTGTTTTGAATCTGTGAAGGAGTTGTGGGCGTATATATAAGACGATTTTTGTTGAATAAACTTCAAAGCTATTCTTAAAACCTCGTTTCTCCGTCCGTTTTCTTTAATGTATGTTATTATTTCTCTGTTTCGGGTGTACTATAAATGTCATTCACCAGC
Organism: Ixodes persulcatus; assembly: GCA_013358835.2. Taxonomy (NCBI): domain Eukaryota; kingdom Metazoa; phylum Arthropoda; class Arachnida; order Ixodida; family Ixodidae; genus Ixodes; species Ixodes persulcatus. The sequence continues at coordinate 166,056 of JABSTQ010009346.1, forward strand.
TCACCGGCGTTTTTTCCCATTTTTTTTCTAATTTACAGTATAGCAGGTATTTTAAATTAGCGTGACTTTTTACATCGGTTCGAAACAGTTCCACAAGACCTCTTTCTGCGTGCGGTGCACAAAAACCATAGAGACCTCGTAGAAAAACAAATACATGTCGTTATATTTATTGATCATCCACTCCAGCTGAATTATTCTAATAACATTTTTCAGCCAAATATCTCCCATGTGTTTTATGGAATGCAGCTGAGAGGTTCATTAACCCACAGACTCAGATATGTAACTTTCCCCATGGTTCAATCTTTCGAGACCTTGCTTCAGAGTTACAATTACACAGTCACTAAATTTAGCATTTCTTTTTACCATCTTCGTGATTTTTTTTATCATCTTCGTGATATTTTTTTATACCATTTTTGTGACATAATCGTTCAAACATATATTCAACTACAAAGACAACTTCCCGGAACGTGATCTTAGGGGTTCTTCCGCATAATAAATCACGCATTGTTTTCTAATCCGAGTAGTTATGGCCCTTGAGAAAATATTGTTTTTAACAAAAGCTTTGGTGTGAAGCGGGCACAGGAAATGGTATGAAGATACTCCTTCGAATTGATGTAATAAAACACACTAATTTAAAAATCACGATGTGCTGTTGATTGGAGCAAGATATAATTAATTTATTAAAAACTCACCTACAGGAACAATATATCCGTAGATAGCTTATGTTTCAAGAAACACACTGATGGTTGTTTTATGTGATACTTCTATTCGGTTTAGTTCTACGACAATCCAAATTGGAAGCAAGATTGCTCGGGGTAGCAAGTTTGCAATTTTGAACAAAACTAACCCTAAACGTAAAAGAAATTTCTCTACAAAAATAGTTTAGAATTTTGTTTAGAAATCTTTCTAGTTCAAATATTTTTAAATGCTCAGTTTCATTTATCACAGGACTTGAGCTATAACATATATTTATTTAAAACAACCCCCTCCCACCCGCGTCAAGTTTGGTCGAATTCAGAGGAAACCACCCATAATAAAAAAGAGCGATCAAAACCAGTTAGAAAACATTTTTACGAAGTAACAGAGAGTAACCGTCTAAAACTAAGTGCTACAAAACAAAAGTTATGCACAATGCTTGTGCGAACCGGACGTTACCGTTCATAAATATTTTATCTGGACGACGCAGTGACGACCCACAGATTCTAGGCTGCGTTAAGGCATCGGATGAGCAGACTTAACCAAAGCAGTGGATTTGATTATCACTGTGTTTTGAGGGAATTATCCCGCTGACAACTTGCTGGTGTTAACTGTGCCGCACTCTGTAGACAACTGAATAGGAAGCTCTAACCTACAGCTTCTCAGCAAGACGCCTCTGCATAAATCTAATGTATAATACGAGGGCTTCTGAAGTTTGAGATGTTTCATCGACTTATTGAATCAAAATATGAATTGAAACTCAGATAAATTTTCAACCTCAAACGTAGTTTACATCGAACGGTGACGTATAACTGACAGAGGAAATGCAAGCGTGCAGGTAAACATTCAACATCTTAAAGGGATACTTCAACGAAATTTAAAATATTCCCGTCGTGTTAAAAAATAGGTTGAATATGATCCACAATAATCGAAAATGACAATCGCACGTTTGTATTTTGAGCCTGGTGGCTGTATTTGTTGTTATAAACGGCCCACTCTGGCAAGCGCTCGGAGAAGCCCCAGCGGAGACCACGTGACATCCAACGCAATCGTGACGTAGGTCGTCTCGGGACGAGCAAAGCTACGGCGAGGCTGACGTCGAGAGGATGGCCTAGTCGTTCCAGCCACCGAAGGGGCTGCTTTTGTATGAATTTTGAGTGACGGGTTAATCTTCTATAATCTTGTAGGGGGACAAGAGCGACTTCTGCGACACACAAAAGGCATTCCGGGGAAGAGGGGAGCTCCTCCTTCCCCTCTTCTCTCGTCGTGGCCGGAGGCGAGACACTCACCGTCACTAGCTGTCAAGGTTCCTAGACGGGCATTACAAGCGAGGCGTTAGCGACATCCACCAGGTGCTCTTTGCTAATCGTTTAATTCGTTTTAAAATTCCTTTTCGAGACTTTTTTAACAAGATATTGGTATGTTCGATGTGATACTGCTCATTTGAACACATATAGACCAAAAAATGAGCGCCGAAATTTCGTTGTAGTATCCCTTTAAAAACTCGAGATTTGGGAATACAAAGAAGACAACACAGACATTGTCCACTTCTTGTTTCTCAAGTCTCGAGTTTTCAAGATGTTTTAGACAAAAATATCCTTTGTAAAAAAAAGCTTTTCGGAATAACATTTAATGAAATATTTGCCGTTGCATATAAATATAAAGTTTTAGGGTGCGCTCGGCCTGTAAACATGAGCAGATTCACATCAAAAGAAGTGACCGCGAGTTGTGCGGCGGGAAAGTTTTTATTGAGTACGGATTGGGCACCTCAGTCTAATATGACGTCTTTATTAATATTTTAGCGGGGTAATCATTAAGGCGGAGAAGAGCCAGGAGCTTCCAAGGAATCGAACGGTGGCTTGACCCTGTCACATTGAGGAAACACGACAGCGACAACAACAAAACATGTTCATCAGCAGTTGGTCAACTTTGTTCTCGGTGGCCCTGTTGAAGGACAATCCTGTCACATCGCGGGAACATCAGCAAAAACACAGGCGCCAGCAACAATGTTGTCTCGGTATGACAGCTTTCGGCGGCAGAAAGAGCAGCAACTTGTGTTGGACGACGCTTGTTGCCCAGATCGATGGATGAGCGAATTTTGTGCCGTCTACACGACAACACATATAGCTTCGATGGCAGAGTTCCCTATCAATAACATTTTTTTTAAGAACTTACTCAAATAAAGGCCTGAAAAACGCTATTTAACAATTGACCTTTTTCATAGTTTGGCCACGATCGTGGCGCGCCCTCGCGGGAATCGCTCGAAACACTTTTGGGGGCTCTGGGACCGTCTCTCCGTCGTCTGCGCCAGGCCTGGCGTGTCACCCGGTTCATGTCTTTGCGTGTGTTCTCTGGTGGCGTTGTTCCGTCTTTCACCATTCTGAACGTGTATTTCTGTCCTCGTTTCGCGTGCATATTTTTTTCGAAATGGCTGAGGACGACCTGGGGCCCTAATCTGAACACTTGGCGAAAAAGTCGGCGAGAAATACGGCAGCTGTGATTGGCAGGTGCCAAAGTCAAGTGCGACATCGGCCTATCGCAGCCGCCGATTTTCTCGCCGACTTTTTCGCCAAGTGTCCAGATTAGGGCCCCTGGAGGATTAACAAAAGTCACTGTTTATTATACAGAGGATCTCGTTCGTTTTTATACCTTCAAGGATGGACAGACCGCCGACGTCGCATCGGTTCACCATCGACTCGGAGTCACTTAATCGTCACTTCGGTGTCGCGTCTTTTCAAGCAACTAAAGAAGGAGTCGGCTTTTTAGGCAGAGTCGTAAGTGTTATGTGAGGAAAGTAATGGTGACCAGTTTTGATACCGACTCAACCATTCCCCTTTTGCGGAGCTTGTAAGCTCCATTTATGAGGCCGCAGGCCACTACAAACAGCTGATTTTGCTCTCCTTGATTGCTTAATTAAGTTATTGAAGCTTATTGCGTCCGTCACTTCGCCGTCCCGTGTACCGCGCGAGCGCGCGGAATATCGCCGTATTCGGGAATGTCTAAACAAACTCGGACGGTGTGAAATCCGGGCGGTCTTGATATTGCTAAGGCTTGCCTGCACCGTCAAAAAGTAAGGAACGTACGGTATGTTAGAAACAATCTCTCTTCGAATTCGGCACGTTTACGAACCTTCGACAAAGTGGGTCTAGCAAACGGGAGTTTACGGTTGGTTGCCAAGGCATTCCATCGTGGTTCTGTCTCCGTAAGGCTTAAATTCGTTTCGCACGCTTTAAATGCTGTGCCAGTGACTGATATCTTTTGTGTTTTCTCTTCACTTTTAACGTGGCAAGACGCGAATGTGTATAGCGCACGCTTGAAGAACGGAAAGCTTTATCTTGTTATTCTTTACTTGAGAAGCGGCTATGGCATGATTACGTCACACAACCGCGTGTGCACATTCACTGTTAACGGAAATATAGTCAGAGTGCAGGCGAGCTGGTGTAAGTTGAACATGATGGTAAACTTGATATACGAATACATGGAAGGAGAGAACATTGAGGACAGGACGGAAACAGGACTTCTTTCAAGAAGTGCTTCCTTGATGTTTTATCCCTTCATGTATTCGTATCTATTCATCAACACACTTGTTTTCAGTTATTAAACCTGAGACTGGGGTAGCAAAATGAAAACGGAAAGGAAGAACAGGCAACGTCTCAAGAGACGTCGCCTGTTCTTTTTCTGCCTCCTTTTACGTTTTCGTTTTCCTAACCAGTTTCAGGTTTGTCATCATGTTCACATTTACTGTATTTTAGTTAAAAGCAGAATGTCCCGCCATCACACTGATGACCCAGCCCCCCAACACGGAAGATTCGCGTCCTAGGCTTTTGAAAGCAGGGCAAAAAGGGCGGGGTGTTTGACATCGGGTGCTTTCGTGCACCACCCGCAAAAGGCTGCTGAAACTCTATACAATCTTGCGTTTGAACCATTTTTGCTGTTATTTGTGCAACCTATAGCTGCATGATGGTGAGGCCTAGCCGCGAGAAAAGCGGAGGAGTCGAGCCTAACTAAGCACTGTCCGAGCGACCGAGCGGACGAGAGAGCCTCCAAAAATGGCGCCTTTCCCTTTCCTCCCCTCTCCTAGAGTCGGCGCATGCGCCTAGCGATCTCTGAAAAAGGTCAATTAAGGCTGGCGTGCAGATAAAATAATTTGATTAACGTTTTTACTGCATAATTACAGAAAGTGATTGTCGATATGGTCACAGCTATGGTCGTGGACGTTCAGACGGTTGTTGAAATTATGAACTGCCGAGAGACCAGCTCACATTACTGCTTGTGAGATAAAAATAAAACGACACGCCAACTCAGCCGTTCATAAAATGTAATACAAATCACCCACAAAAGCAAGCGATTCGAAAATTAAAGCGTGAAAACGACCACTCTGATTATGATTGTCGATGAACTTGAAAACAGCCGCTGCCTGATACCTGAACTGTTCTGAAAATCCCCAGGTCGTTTTGGAAAATCAAGCGATCACATAGTAGGCGGTGAAGGCAAATAGACAGCGTTGAAAAATACTTATTCCACAGCACGCCAATCGTGTCGGTGTCGCAGTTTTTAAACACTGTCAGTTCAGCTCAACACCACGTTACAAAAGACACCTAGGGGTACTGCTGGTGCTAACTCGATTTTACTATAGGAACTGCGTGAAAGAGAGAACTAGACAGAAACAGTTCATACCAGGCACGTAGCCAGGATTTTGTTTCGGGGGGAGGGGCCCGCCCATGACAAAATGCTGTATGAGGGGGAGGGGGGAGAGGAGGTCCCAGCAAAATGGAAGATTTCGGGGGGGGGGGGGGGGGCGGGCCCCATGCCCCCCCCCCCCCCCCCCCCCCCCCCTGGCTACGTGCCTGGTTCATACGGTGGCGTAAATCACGAACATAGCAGCGATTTCATCTTCCTCGGTTAAGACCATAGCGGCTTCGTCAGCGAATGAAGAACATTTTGCTAAAATAAAAAGTGAAAAGTACCCCCCTTGTCACGTCTTCTAATCACAGTCACTGGTTGTTGTCGTTCCGTGGTAATTTGCGGCCCTTCGAAAGCAATAGCATCTTGCAGAGTCACATTTCCAGGACCGCCGCAAGCATTACACACGAACGAAGGTAAACAATCAAGATGGCGGAGTGTTCCCCGTGTTGGTAGCGCCGTCAGCGCGGTGTGACAAGGTGTTCTCCCACTGTCGGACAACAAATCGGCGAACACGGTTTCTTGGTGACAAAAACATGTTTCCCGACAGTTGATGTTGCCCCAATGTGAAAGGGTCGAAGAAAACATGTTTCCCTCGTGTTGATGGACAGAGTTGTCCAGCTGTTTCTTAAATGTGACAGCGCCTTTGGAGGTCGGCCTCCAGAAAGTTCACCAGGAATGAAAATATTTCCCTTCCTTGCCTTACACTCGACAGCAGGAATTAGTCCATCTCGTATGAACTTTGGTGGACAATATGCTCAACATAAGGCACAGAACCAACGATTGCTTGGAAGGCTGGGCTGAGACCCGAGAGTCCCTGTGTTTGGCCGGCTCGCCTGCTATGAAGAGGGTTACATCCCACTTGTACATCGTTCTAAATTCAGGGGCCCCTTTAGGGACTTCACGTCATGCTGGTGCACCTTCGTCGTTCTTCGATAACTGAACACTAACAGTGCACGCGGACTTGGCAAGACACCTTGCTACCAATTTTTTGTTCACGCCCGAGTCTGACCAACTAAGAAAAAACATGTTCTTTAACAAACGGTACATATTTGTTTTCATTATATCAGCGAGGAGCGCTTGTTGTTTGTAATAGTAGGACTAGACCCTGAGATGGCGGCAGATGTCCCGTGGAATCGCTGCCACATACGAATTCATTTCACGCTAGATATCAGCGATTAGGTTAGGACTAGACCCTGAGATGGCGGCAGATGTCCCGTGGAATCGCTGCCACATACGAATTCATTTCACGCTAGATTAAAGTGAAAATATAAATGAAAATTACTTTTGATGCTCTATATTCTTACACAGTCGAATTCTTTATATTCGCCGGATGTAAACATGTCTCGGCAGTACCTTCGAATATCTCATCTATATTTTTTTAATATATACAAACCACCGAATCCCTAAATACCCATCTTCCCTGAGCGAACCGTCAGGACGACGGAGTGGTCTTGGAAAGGACTACTGTCCTTTCTTGTCCCATGTAAGAATAACAAAAAAGAAAAAAAAAAACAGAACAAAGATGACCCATCCGCTTATGATTTCACATCGAAGATGACACCACGTTAACGAAGAATGGGACGTGGAGCGGGACGGTCTCCGCGTAGCTATTTTCCCGAGCAGCCCCATTAGCTCGATCAATTAGGGGGGGTCTCCTTGCAAGGGAAGCGGGCCGTCCCAAATCGCGACCCACGCTGCCCGCTTCCTCTCAGAAAACGAAGCGAGCGATGGACCCCATCCGGTCTCGGCGAAAAGCGCATCCTCGGCTAGAGGAAGCGCAGCGTTAAGAAGTCACCGCGTCTTCTCGGATCCATCAGCCGGTTCCGCCGCGAGAACGAACTTTCCGCACTACGTACGTACGTACACGTGGGAGGAAGGAAGCGACCATCAATGGACGGCGTCCACACAGCGCTGGCCGCTTTTCAAAGAGAACGCTACACTCCGCTTCACCTATGCGATGGACTGCAACGGACGCTACGAACCAGCGGAGCCAAACCGTAGTTCGGGACGCGTCACGTGACGTTCCATTTAGGCTAAGCGACCCTGGGGGTGTGAAGTCACGTGACATGCTCCGAGCTACGGACTGGCTCCCGTAGCTCGTAGCGTCCGTAGCGGTCCGTCATAAGGAGGGGGACGGATTACGGCCGCCACCATTACAGCCGCCGCTCTACTTCCGATGGTGCGCGTCGCTCGGTAGATGGACGGAAGCTCGCCGCGGGCGTACGTCGCTGTGCGCAGCCCGGAAGTGGAGACGCCGGGAGCTTCCTTCCGGTCGCGTGGGGTGCCACGTGCCGGCGGAGGACGTCGCCGGAAGCGAGAAATCATAGGTGGCGCTCACCTACGCCGGGCCGCTTCTTCCGGACGTGCGGGTGGCATGAAACAAGTAAATGGGGGGGGGGGGGTTGATGAAGCGGAGAAGAGCTACCCCCCCCCCCCCCCTTTCACCTATCTCCGTTCAGGTATACGAGGCAGAAACTGAAGTATCTATAGCGTACACGTGATCCCTCCCGCCCACTCCCGCCCCCGAGGGCTCTTGAGGCTTCTGCACACACCTGGCGTGTGCTCCACTGCGCGGGCACGAGGGCAGTCTCGCCCGCTACGCACGGTAGCTGCTGTCGTTTCCTCCGATGTCCCCGCTTCGGTTTGTTCGTAGTCCCGTTTAGAAGGTTAGAGGGGGAGTGGAGGGGAATGAAACAGTTCATCGAAAGAAAACAAAAATGAGAGGAGATTCCGGGACAGGAAGGGATTGGAAGGGCACTTACAAGGTACTTATGCTTGGCGAGATTTTTACTGAAACCGCATCTATTGCTTGAAAATCGGGTGCTCAATATCCACGGTAAAGTAATTTTATAAACATTGGTAGGGTTGCAGGCCATCTGAAGAACATATTTATTAGTAAAATTATAGTAAAATTCACGAAATGACTTTTAGGACCATTGGCACACCGAAAACGAGTCGAAGAAACTTTGGTGCACGCATAGTCGCCCAACGCGACTCTCCGGGACTACGTAGTGATTCCTCGCTGTTTGGATAGTCTTGGGAATTATTTAAACCCCGCTTCAACTTAGGCAAAATCACTGGACATCACGTCATTTCCAGGGAAACACAAAGTTTATATGGAGACAATATCTTTTTATTGACATACGTACTAAGACCGACACTATTACATTCCTCATGAATATAACGGTTATTTATCATGGTGGGCATAATTTCAAGTTCTAAAAATTTTCCAGAAGACAACGCAAAAGCAAATATATCGAGCATAAGAATAAAAAAAAAGATCCTAGTGTTCTAATTAGTATTAATTAATATAACAATATTGTCGTCCATGTTTCTTCCGGGAAATATAAGGATGCTTGCCGTCCTTCAGATGAAATCAAATTTTCACTAAGGTTTTCTGAAAACAGCCAGCAAGGGGAAGATGTCCCAGAATCTTGGGTAGGAAGCAGTAATGTGCCAGATGCGTAAAATAAGTAACGAAATAAAATTACTAACTCTTCCGTTCAAACCCAACGCGTTACGGAGGGATCGCATGCCATCCAGCAAATGTAAGAAATTACCGTCATCATTACTTTCTGGCAGTAACGAAACAAAGGTTTGCGTTGCTGGTACGTTACTTTGGATTTACGTATTAGAGAGTTTTAGGGAACTGTTTTTGCACGTCCGTTACGGTATGATGGGCCCTCCGGTACGCACTGCGCATGTGCGAGTCTTCTGTGGTAGCGCATGCGCAGTTTGTCACAAAGGGCCCATCGTGCTGTATCGGGTGTGCAAAAACTGTTATCTAAAACTCTCTATTATTTGGTAACGCTAAGCCATGGGCATACGAGCTGCAACAACAATGGAACTTTTGCATGGTTGTAAAATATATATTGAACAGAGTTATAAGTTGAATAACACCGGTATATTTTAAAGACCCAATGACGTATACGCGCAACTACGGGAGGCAGCAATAAGCCTTGTTACATTTAAACAAGAACTGGTTACAACGGAGAGAAGTCACATGCGCGGCGACATGTTGTTTCCCGTTCTGAACGCAGATGCCTCTCTTCATTGGGAGACGGTTGCGTCTTTCTGGTATAACGGCAGTCATCTTCGAGAAGGATGAGGTCCCTCTTGTTAGAAAACTTTGTCTACACAACATGTACCGAGGTAAGCTGCATACATTCCGTCAGAAAGCAGCCTTGAGACTTGTTTTGGGGCCATGCACGGGAACGTTAAACCTTTCTCACTAACTGTTTCGACATTATATGCCTCGCATGCTTTATATATAAAGCAGTTTTCCACTTTTTGCGCGCTCGTAAGAATAATAAATAATATGTTTTGAAACCAAAATAGGACTACTTTATATCAATATTGTCCCGAATAGGAATAGGAGATGAATGTGTAACTGAAAATAAACAGTTAATAAGCAAACTAAAATGAAAAGTTCTACAGATCTTGCACCAGCGACGGAAGGGCTACTGTCCCGAAGCAGCGTGTTATAATTGCTCTTATACACAACCATCGCTGCTGCGGTGGCGCTGGTATCGCCAGGGCGCACGCGGACACGCGAATCTGGTTCCAGCTACGCGGGCGCAGCTAGTGCCCCCACCTAGTGGGGGAACTGCGCGTTTGGCCCCACCTTGTGGGGGATTGTTTGTAAACACAGAGTGCTATATACATGCGGTATACGTTCAGAAATGTTCTGAACCAGAAAGCACGATGGCACCTGAGAATGAGCCGGACGTTTCCAGAAGAACATTGATAGTTAAAACAAAAGAGCCACGCCGAGCGGGTTTCGAACCCCGTTCCTATCGCATGGCAGCCGCGTGCGTTGTCCGCTTCTCCACGCTCCCAGCAAACGAGTAACAAATTTGGTAGGCGATTTAGTAAAATAGTAATAGCAATAGTTTACATGTTAGTAATTCGGGCTTTAATTAGAATACGTTAGTAGTAGTACAAGGTGCGATCAAAACGTACCTAGACTAATTTTGTAACTTAAAAAAAAATGGAGGTAGGACGGTGATGCGCACACAACTAGTCGAGGCAGGGACCTTCATACATGTGTCATCATGCTAATGGCGTTGTTCTGTGCATATGTGAAGCTGTTCTACGCGAGATTTTGTGACCACGTGCACGAGTAATGTCGATTTTAGCATGAACTGAAAACCAGAGCGAGAGCGAACATCAGTTCTGCTTCAAACTCGGCAAATCTGGAGAAGAAACTTTTCGAACTGATCCAGCAGGCTTATGGCGAAATGCAGTGGGTCGTACGAGGTGTTTTGAGCGGCGCCCGCGCTTCAAGAAGGGCAGACCATCACTGGAAGATAAAGAGGCGCATGGCGACCTTCCCTAAACTCTCTTCTTCTTCTAGTGATGTTCTGCCTTCTTAAAGGGCGAGCGTCACTCAAAACACCTCGCACAACTCACTGCTGTTTTGCCATAATCATGATGGTTCATTTCGAAAGTGTATGTTCCAGATTTGCCGAGTTTGACGCAGAATTGATGTTCGCTCTCAGCTCTTTACACCGCAACTCTAAAAAGAAGCCAGCAATATTATCGTGGGATAGAAAAAAAAATAGACAAACGTAAAACTAAGATTAAAGGTTTAATCGGCGAACTTGTGCCGGAAACAAGAGAGAAGGAGCGTGGAGAAAGCAGCGACGAACGTCGCGGTGTCGGCGTGACAGCTGAGCTGGCTAGCGCGAGAATGCCTCATCGTCGGGAGAGTAAGTCGGCAAGACCAGGCAGGGCTCCTCTATCTACTACACTGGGTATCTCGAACATTCCGCCTAGAATGTTCGAGCGTCCAGCACTCGGGAGAATGACTCGGCAAGGTCACACTCGGGGGAAGAGCAAACACGAATCTTCGTACGGAGAAGCGTTCCCTCTCGGTCATGCACGCGCCATTACTCCCTCTCCTAAAAAGCGCATCGTCTCGTTGCAACTTTAAATAAAATAACGAAGAGCTAAACCACCCCAACGCCGTCTCTTAACATGTATTGAAGACAGCATCGACACCTCTGATGCTATTGCCTTTCAGAATGTGTCTGGCATGCCCCAAAGTAAGTTTTTGGACTTGCTCATTGTCTATCTAAGATCCACCTTCGCTGCTTGGGATGGGGACACAATTACAAAAGAAAAGAGTGTGCATAGGACCCTGTATCGCACCTGCATTCAGTGCTCTCGCACACCTCGATAGGATTTTACACCACAGGTTAGATGCCACAAAAGGAGTGCGAGTGTTTCGATACGTTGACGAGTTTTTCAATTTTTTAGCCGCCGATGAAACAATTTTCCAACCATGGTGGACGTCGTCCTCTCCATATTTAAACATTGTATGAATACTTAGAAATCATCCACGAGGTGCCTGTGGAAGGATTTTTAAGATTCTTGGTTCTGCGACCGGTGGAGCTACGCCACCACGTCTGCTGGTTCTATAAACCCAGAGGTGAAAACAAAAACAAAAAAACCCACTCCTCCCCTTCAACTTTGCGCACTCAGAACTCGTCAAGAGCGGCATATTGCGGTCATGTCTTAAGAACTCAATCACAAAATCATGCTCACACTCAGTACAAAAGAGTTTCGACGGGCAAATTGCAAGTTCGCAGGGTATACCTGTTTCCTTATTGGTGTCAGTGGTTGAAAATATCCTCAAAGAAGTGAAGCAAGGAGGCTGTGTCAAGCAAGCACACAGCTATAAGACAAGAAGACCAGTCATTGTCCGGTATGTCCACAGTTTTTCTCACGGCCTTAAGAAAACAGCGTACAGAGTGAATGTTGATGGCGTGCTTCCAGCTCCCAACGAAATTTCCATCCTGTGTAAAAACGTGACCACACCCTGAAATCGAGCACCCTGCTGCTCCAAGAACCATAGAAAGAACTCTGCGTCTTGCGTGGAGGTGGGGGGGGGGGGGGGGGTTGTTTATTCACTTGTGGGAAGATATTTTTTAGATATCTATTTGTTGTGGGAAGATATGTTCTCAATCAATTGTTTAAAACATAGAAACTACGTTTTAGCGGTCAAGGCAGGTTATCGTAGTGATCTACGCCAAGGCGACCCAGGGTTGGAAAACAATGCTCTTTAAGCAATGCGGGGTGCTTATAAATAATTAATTTATTATGCCTAGCGGTGAAAATCGAACACTCGTGCTGACTTTGCTATGAAAGCATCAGACGGCCAAATATCGCTTTTTGGTGCATAAAGCAGAAGGATGCCTGGATGCTTTGTGACATGAGACTCCAATTGTTCTTCACGAAATGAAAACCACAACGCAAACAATATGTGGTACCATGATGGAGCCGGCATCGTCACGACGGGCTATGGATTAGGTACTTTCTAACGCAGGTAGTGTGACAGACCATGATCTATTATATATGCTTCGCACCCAGTAGAAGCGGAGTATGCACACTACAGCGGCGGCTGGTATGAATTGCGCGATGGGGACGGAAGAGTGCGAGTGTGGCAACGTGATGACATCACGATGATTGCGATGATGATGCATCATGTCGGGGGTCGAAACTGAGTGGAGGGTGATATATATATATAGGGCTGGCCAGACGGCCTCCATCGATCGTCGATCAAATCAGTCCCCAGGACCATCCGATAATGGTCGACAGCGAGCCGCACTTCTTCACTCGAGATTCTTTCACCTCGTAAATAACGACACCCTCAACGAGGGCCTCGCCATCCAGCTCCCAAGAAAACCGATTCACAGCGAGGCGCTCCTCGTGTACGCAGAACCGGGGAGGCAGAAGTTAGCTAACGTGCACGGAGTAGAAGGAACCAAGCCGGCGTGGAAACATCAACGGGCTTGCTTTCCTCGAAGTATACGCTCGCTATACTCGCTTCCGATTTCCTGGCTTCATGCCCGCCGCTCGATCCCGTAGCTACACGAGAGTTCGTTATCGTTGCGTCAGACGTTTCTGGGTTACAACTAACCGACCGAAATTAATTAACGTCGTTTTTGCTTTCCCAGGGTTGTTGCTCCCCCCCCCCCCCCCCCCCCCTTCCCTCTATCGTGACTCATTACACAGGCGGTGCTCTTTCGACATCTCGCAGACCACCACCTCCGGGCTGCTGCTTGCGGCGCCAGAAGGAACGGCAGATGGAAAGCCTCTTAGCGCACTTTAGTTATCAATAATTCTAGACCGCAGTTTCTCTTTATTTTTCTTCACGCTCGGGTCCTCTTTTTGGGGTTGTTCCGGCGTACGGCACACGACGCTCGTTAAGGAGACCCGCGTGCGAACGACGCTCCTCGTGGTGTGAATTCGACGGCGTTAACCGTGGCCATAAACCTGGAACAGGAGGAGGGTGAACGTAGATTGTGTGTACGTGTGCGTGTGTATGTGTACGAGGGAAAGAGAGAGCGCAATATTGGTGGCTCATCAAGCGTCGCGAACTAATGCGAGATTACTCATTAGTTTTTTTTTCTTTTTGATGATAAATACCTTCTTTTTTACAGATGCACATTCAAGAATCCACGAGTTAGGTAATCTTTCACTGGCCAACTGGTCGGTTATGTAATAAAGCATTGCCCGACGAAGAGCTAACGTTATGTCAAGGAACGGGTATAGGAACAGAAAGAGTGAAGGTATACACCGAGCTCTGGTTGGAATGATTAGTGGTTACACGCAAAGCTAGCTGCCTTTGTCTCCACTGCACTGCTCGAGCGCATTTGAAGGCGAACGCCAAACGTAGGAGGCCGGAGTTCCGCGTTCTAACGAGCCGCGTTCTGATGTCCCCGCGCGCTCCTTGTCCCCTCCTCTCCCTCAATTTCTGCCCGCATAGCAACGAGAAACACGCTCTTCGTGGACCGCTTTGAGATCAACGCTGGTTTAAAAAATAAATAAAGGAAATGTACACAAATGTCGGCAGTTATGAGATACAGATTATGCTTCTATCGCACTTCAAAGGCTAAAATTGTAGTCGAGAATATTTTATTGAATGAGCTACGTAACGGGTGTTCAAATAAAGCTTTGGAATAGCCTCAGTGCAGTGAACAGGTGGCACCTCGGTCGGATGCTAGTCAGCGCGGATGGTGGCCAAAGAGGGCAACTTTGGGAAGGCCATGTCACGGAGGGATTGGACACGAGCGTTACATCACAGTTCGGAACGGCGTTCGGAGTTTCGAGCTCGAGATCGTGTCCAATGATCGCGACCGCGGCCCGTCTCAGATCCAAAACTTCCCCATAAGACGGCGCCACTTGTCAAGCCGAACTTCACTGCCGCGCGTATATCGAGCGAAAAATTACTTGTCTTAGCCTTTATTTTCGCATGAAATCAAAATAAATAAATAAATAAAATATAACTAAAAATGAGAGTTGCGTTCAGAAAGCAACCGCTCCGCCGCATTCCGGTGCAATGCAGGAAAGGTACCTTGCGTTTGTCACAACTTCGCTTGAGTTTTTCGAATATCCCTTTCTGTCAATGGCGTAGCCAGGGAAGGGGCTTATAAGGCTTCATGCTTAAAAGTGAAGAGCCAGTTTGTTTACCTTACTCGTGCATGCATTGATTTTTATTTTTATTTTTTAATGCACCCAAGACATGATCGAAAGGGCCAACATTATGGAGGATCGGCGAGGAGAGGAAACACGACCAAGAAAATGAAACGAAAACAAAACAGTTGTAAATAAATTACGCGTGCGTAATGATGTTTACAAATTCCCATAAAGTGGATGTCAATTACATCGCAGCTGAAAAAAAAGTTTGAACAACCGATCTTAATAAAATGCAACTGAACTTCAATGCTCGGGCAACACATCCTGTATAACTCTGTCAATTTTCTTAGAAGTTGATGTGATATCTTTTTATAATAAAACAATACAGTCAGAAGAAATTGCTTTTCGATATTTCATGTTAACGTAGCAGCTTGGGCGAGTTGGTTGCTCATATTAACACACACTACAGCACACTATAGCAAACGTACACTTACTCCTTGCACACAAAAAGAAAGCGAAAAAAGCATCAGTTTCACGTTTATTTTGTTGCGCAGCGTACATGCGATATTCCCAAAATATGTCTCAAAATATCCCGTAACCTCGGCATAAAATCCTCGTGAACCATACATGGGACAGTCCGACCAAGCGCAGTGGGAAGATAAGCGCACGGACATATCAACAGCGCCGTCATCACCCGTTATTTTGTTCGTGCTCCGTTAGTGCTCTATCCCACCAAAAGGGTAGCACCTAAGTACCTTAATAATAGTTTAATTAGATGCGCTTCTTTTGCCTCATGCCTTTGTCGCTAGCCCACACAGGTAACGCGCCTTTTTCAATGATTTCGGAATCGTGGAAACAAAATTTTACGCTCTATTATTTTATTTTTATTTTGCCACCCCGGCAGATTTGAGATAGAAAGCGAGCGGCCTTTCGACACTCGAAAATGGCCCTCCAAACGGTGCCTCCCCCTCTCTCCCCCTCCCCTCCTCCCCCCTTCCCCGGACTTTCGAATCACCCTTTCCATCGATTATTAATAAGGCTGCGAAATTAAGAGCCATATGTGCGGCGTGAAAGGCGTACTTGAAAGCGAAAGCGCCTAAACCAGAGCAATTAGCATACGAGCCGCCGCCACACCCGAGCGAGCGCGTACATGCAGAGATGCCGCACGGCATCCAGTCTCCGTTGCGGCGGTTGCTCAATAGGTGGCAGCAGATGCTCTGCCTCCGTGCTTCCTTCCCAGGCCTGATTGCTTCGATCCCTTCGGCCGAAACCGCCGCGGCGTGGCGTGAAACTCAGTGGCACGGAGCTGCGCTACCTGTGCGCTCCGTTTCACCTCGCTACAGACGGCAGAGGACGCAACGAGTCATTGAAACCAATCCAATGCAGTGTGAGTGTCACGTGACATCCTGTAGTGGGCGCAGCGTCGCACGGGGAGCGCAGTCACGTGAGCGCAGGGTACCGGCGCTCGAGCGTCTCGGGTGGTTCGTAGACGTCCGCTGCGCTCCATCGCGAAATGAAACGGGGAGTGTAACCGCTCCGTTTTCTCAGAGGAGACGTCTTAAATTAATTACCGGACCGTTTTCGTGAGAGTGGTGGCGGCAAGGCAGCCTGACGGTGGTGTCGGTTTTTTCGAGTTCTGACCTCTACCGCCCCGCGTTGCGGCGCCTGTCTCGGCCGTGTGAAGATTTATCAGGAGCGAAGGTCTGACGCAAAGACTGCTTTCGGGGTGGGAAGAACGCAGCTCCCGTTGGCAGGCTCCGCCGGGAGAGCGAAAACGGAGCTGGAACCGCTTCGAGAGATGACTTGGACTACGCGATGAACGGAGAAGATGGAGAGGGTAGGAAACACTATAATGAATGGGCAACGAAAGCTAAAGCAAGCTACAAGAGGAAAAAAAAAGAGGTTGAGAGAAGAGGGGGAGATCACTATATTTTTTTTTTGTATGTTGCAATTAGAACTCTTCTGATTGCGTTTTATACATATTTATTTGATATAAACGAGAAATTAATAGATGAGCCCCCGACTGTCAGTCATCAGTGATGAAAAACTTTAGCAGCATTTGTTTCTTTCACCTGGACATCACGACCGGCTTGCTGGAATCAACGTCTCAGCTAAGACTGTGTGAAAGAAAGCATCGTGCCAAAGCTAGTGCACGAGCGCAGTGGCTCGTTAAATCTAGTCTCAAGTAATCGCGCGTCCCATGCAGGTATGGAAGTTAGCAGGCCGTCCTTCACACAGAGACTCTTCGCGGTGAGAAGCTCGCTAGGGGCGCTTCTGTTTCCCTCAGTATGGGTAGTGCACGTGCTACCCACGCGGCTATGTTTTAATTTTCATAGTGCATAGAAGCTTGACATTGCACGTGCTTGCACCAGCAGAGGGAATTGAACTATCCTCACTCTGGGTTGTGAAATAATTCCACCAGGCGGCGATATCCAAACTTCTCGCTGCGAATAAAGTAAGACGCTGATTCTAGCAAGCCGGCTCAGGAAGACGGTTGCTCTAAAAGCGGGGCGGTGTTTCTGCTGTGCTTCCCTGCAGACTGCGTCGAAATGCACATTACTTGTCTGATATGAAGACTATATTCCACTAGCCAACTTTCCTCTGGCACCTCGTGCAGGGGTATACTCAGCGCGACGGCGCTTCTGTTCAGCTATCTCTTCAGTCCAGGGTTTCTTCCTGCGTTGCACTGCGAAGACTGCGGCTCATCCAGTGAGCCGCGCGAGAAGGAGAGGAGGATAGCTAGAAGAGGAAGCAGCCGTTTTGTGTTATAGTCAGTGACAGGTGAAAGGCCCGTTCACACTCTTGCGACCGAGTTAGACCAAAAGAGACCAGACCGGTTTTTAAGCCTCTTGCGACGTCTTAGGACCATAGATGGCAGAATTACTTCCCAAAAGTAATTAAATTACATTACCAATTACCGCAGACTCAAGGTAATGACATTACATCACAATTACTTTCCACAAGTAATGAAATTACTTTGAAATTACTTTGACATTACCTTTTTCGTGCTAATTTCATTTACCGTGTACACCAAATTCAACACAGTGTTTACAAAACAAGCCCTCGTTTGCCCTTACAGCGCGTGTGCAGGAACCAGATCCTGGAGAAGCGAGGCGCTGCGTATGCGCAGTGCCAACAGCTGCGCCACCGCAGTGATGTCACGTCAAAGAGCTGAGTTGGTCTCTATGTACCAAAACTCAGATCTCCCTGTTTACAACGCAACAACCTTATGTGCCTCAAAGTGAACCATACTAAAAGTGGTTTTACTGGCGCACACGGCATACGTGTTAAACATGATGAATAGCTTCTTTAGATGGAACTCAGAAAGACAGTCGACTCACCGGTTTCGCTGTTCATTCAACGGTTCCTGATTTACAAGTTGTAGTTCGTGTCAGTTTGTTAAGTCGGGAAATGGCAGTTCGTTCTTACAAGGAGTCGTCACGTGAAACGTTTCCCTTCCGCCTCGAACGCAATCTAATTCTATTCTCCCGAGAGCACTATACTCGGCGATAACGTTTCTTGGCAATGCAGTGGAGAGGAGGGGAGCCCGCGCACAGGCTTTATTCGCCGCTGAAAATGGGAGGGGGAACGGATGCCTGTACTCTCCACTCCACTGCATTGCCAAGAAAAGTTGTCGCCGAGTATAGTTGACCTATTCTCGGTCATTCCTTTCAAGGAGCATTTTTCCGAAACACCCGAAGAGGCCCAGCTTTTTTGCATTGTCACACAAAGGGCCCGGATAATTGCTAAGCAGAAGCGTCGCCAGTTGGGGAATGGCGCGAGCTTCCCAAGTTGTGTACTTTCCCAACAAACAAGGGGCGATATCTGCTTGTAGGCTAATTCCCGAATAAACTTCCCAAGAGAATGCAGCGAGGCATACCGCGAGCGGCACCTGCTTTGCTCGAGGACGCACGAAACGTTCTGGGGCTTTGACAAGGCATTTGGAAGTATATATTTATTCCGGTCGTTCGTTGTTCACAATGGTCGAAGCTTATGGTTTGACCTTGCTTGACGCTAAAGAGGACGTCGAGAAGCTTGTAGTACTTCAGTCTCAACCTGTCACCGACTACAGATAAGAATTTTCCGGGAGGGGGCTCCGAAATAAATGCTCTCGAGTTTAATTTGATATAAAGGAATTAGGCTTATTACGGAAAATTCAAAATTCATCATGAAAACGTCACGCGTGCATAACGTTTTCTGTTTTCCGGGCGGTTGCAGCTCGAGGCAGCTGCGAGCTTGATAGCGCTGCAATCAAAGTAACCTTCATTTTGTTTTTCTTTCTCAATTCCGTGCCACGACAGCTTATAATCAAGGTCGCTCGCAAAACGTGTAGCCCTGAGTAAAACTGAAATTGTCTCGTTTAATAAATTTGCAACACAAAACAATTTTTTTTTTTTGCAATAATTTTTTTGTTTTGTTTACTAAGACCTATTAGAGGACATTACAACGACAAATAACTGAAGAAGGTGAAGAGGAATCTGTCTCAGAGTAGCTTGAAATAAAACCCGAGAAGCTGAATTAAAACAATGCTTCAAAGGCATCGGAATGACAGCAATATCGACACCCACAGCCTCCGCCAACCGGTATCATGGAGTCGGCGTGTCACAACCCACTGACCGTGGGAAAAATCGAGAAACAACAAAACCCGAAGCCGCGAGCTCAGCAGCAGCGAGGACACAAAAGTCCGTTGGCCACCCTGCCCACAGGTGTGCGACTTCAGGTCACGTGCTCCAGGTCACGTGCTCCGGGTCGACCACAGCCCTCGGGGGCGGTCGACGTCACCGAAACGTCCGCCGGTCGAACCCTACCGTGCGCTTTATACCGCTGCCTGTGTGATCACTCAGTCGATGGCTCGTTGCGGCCCACTTGCTGCTGTCGCGCTGCAATGGACAAAAAGCTGCGGCATCGTGCACAGACGCGTTGCGTGCGCTGAAATTGATGCGTGGGAAAGCGAGGGGTCTAACGGCCGCGGGCGACGGGCACGCAAATGGACGGCGTTTACACACTACGCCCGTATAGCTTCACGTACGCTCGCGCTGCTGTCCCGCGGGTTTCGTAATCTCTTTCCGGATACGCACAATTGCGCAGGTTAGAAGTCCATGGCCAGAATTAGCGCAGTTTCGGTCTCAGTGACGCAAAGCGTCATTTACATTACTGTGTATGGCGTGCAAAGTTCAGAATTAAAAAAAAAAGAAAATGTGTGGAAGAAGAAAAAAAAACTTAATTTGCCTTGGTCCCACGAATAATATTGGGATACACACTCAGTATACGTTATGATTTATAATGCAATTAAGTGCAAAGGTGCTGCGAGCTGGACAGGAATGACGAAAGTAATCCCCGGAGAAGGTGAACAAAGGGGACAAAGGACAAGCACAAATCTCCTGCGCGACCGAAAGCGTCGCTGTGGTCGGCCTTCCACGATTGGCCGAACGCTGACTATGACGTCGGAAAGGGGATTTATCATCGACGGAAATAAGAGGAAAGAAAGAACTTTAATTTTGACGGTGTTGGCAGTGTTCCTTTGAGAGCGCAATGATTTCAAGCTTCCACCATGCTAATAACAAACACCATCTAACTTGTTGTTTGCAAGGTAATGACGTCACAAGGGGGAACCACAGGAGGGCGCCACCAAAACATCTCGCCGCTAATAGTATCGTCGTGATGACGCGACTTCGTGAATCTGTCGTGCCTGGAGTTCGTAAACCGTTGCCATCTAGCAATGTCTACCCGCAAGCTTTTTTCCTTCTCCTTTCCAGCCGTCCTTTGTGCGACTGTTCAGCTCCTTGTACAAGGCATTGCGCTCAGGTGGCCGTCGATTGTTTCCTCTGATGCTCTTTCACAACATTTCACCATGCCAAATAATTTTTCTCTTCTTTCTTAAATCTTGCAAACGAATTTTCTAATTTATGACAAAAGTAATGAGTAATTTTCTCGAAATTACTGTCTAAAAGTAATTCATTACATTAATCAATTACTAGCATACAGAAGTAATTCATTACATTTCTCATTACTCCAAAAAGTAATTTAATTACTGTTATTCCATTACAGTAATGACATCACTGCCATCTCTGCTTAGGACCAGCTCCGCTGCAGCGCATCCGGTCCTAAGACGTCGCAAAAGGCTTAAACACCGGTCTGGTCTTTCTCGGTCTTACTCGGTTGCAAATCTGTGAACGGCGCTTAAGACATGCGGAAGCTCCTCCCATCTTTTTCCACTTAAGCAGAGCGAACTCTAAAGAGGACGTCGAGAAGCTTGTAGTACTTCAGTCTCAACCTGTCACCGACTACAGATAAGAATTTTCCGGGAGGGGGCTCCGAAATAAATGCTTTCGAGTTTAATTTGATATAAAGGAATTAGGCTTATTACGGAAAATTCAAAATTCATCATGAAAACGTCACGCGTGCGTGACGTTTTCTGTTTTCTGGGCGGTTGCAGCTCGAGGCAGCTGCGAGCTTGATAGCGCTGCAATCAAAGTAACCTTCATTTTGTTTTTCTTCCTCAATTCCGTGCCACGACAGCTTATAATCAAGGTCGCTCGCAAAACGTGTAGCCCTGAGTAAAACTGAAATTGTCTCGTTTAATAAATTTGCAACACAAAACAATTTTTTTTTGCAATAATTTTTTTGTTTTGTTTACTAAGACCTATTAGAGGACATTGCAACGACAAATAACTGAAGAAGTTGAAGAGGAATCTGTCTCAGAGTAGCTTGAAATAAAACCAGAGAAGCTGAATTAAAACAATGCGTCAAAGACATCGGAATGACAGCAATATCGACACCCACAGCCTCCGCCAACCGGTATCATGGAGTCGGCGTGTCACAACCCACTGACCGTGGGAAAAATCGAGAAACAACAAAACCCGAAGCCGCGAGCTCAGCAGCAGCGAGGACACAAAAGTCCGTTGGCCACCCTGCCCACAGGTGTGCGACTTCAGGTCACGTGCTCCAGGTCACGTGCTCCGGGTCGACCACAGCCCTCGGGGGCGGTCGACGTCACCGAAACGTCCGCCGGTCGAACCCTACCGTGCGCTTTATACCGCTGCCTGTGTGATCACTCAGTCGATGGCTCGTTGCGGCCCACTTGCTGCTGTCGCGCTGCAATGGCCAAAAAGCTGCGGCATCGTGCACAGACGCGTTGCGTGCGCTGAAATTGATGCGTGGGAAAGCGAGGGGTCTAACGGCCGCGGGCGACGGGCACGCAAATGGACGGCGTTTACACACTACGCCCGTATAGCCTCACGTACGCTCGCGCTGCTGTCCCGCGGGTTTCGTAATCTCTTTCCGGATACGCACGATTGCGCAGGTTAGAAGTCCATGGCCAGAATTAGCGCAGTTTCGGTCTTGGTGACGCAAAGCGTCATTTACATTACTGTGTATGGCGTGCAAAGTTCAGAATTAAAAAAAAAAGAAAATGTGTGGAAGAAGAAAAAAAAACTTAATTTGCCTTGGTCCCACGAATAATATTGGGATACACACTCAGTATACGTTATGATTTATAATGCAATTAAGTGCAAAGGTGCTGCGAGCTGGACAGGAATGACGAAAGTAATCCCCGGAGAAGGTGAACAAAGGGGACAAAGGACAAGCACAAATCTCCAAACACAGCTAGGTGACTGGTGCGCAACCAAAAAAATCCGCCTGGTCTAGGTACCTGGACTAGGCGGATTTTTTTGGTCGCGCACCAGTGACCTAGTTGTGTTTGGAGATTTGTGTTTGTCCTTTGTCCCCCTTGTTCCCCTTCTCCAGGAATTACTTTCCTCACACAGTATGTGTTTCCACGGCATTCCATGAGGTTTGTGGTGAACATTATACCGGGTGGATCAAGGAGACGGCAGGCTCTTTAAATCGACCGCAAAATTCGGTTTCTTAACCTATCGCGCTACGACTTTGTGCAGCGCTGCCCACAGATGGTGCATTTTTTTTGTAAAATTTGCAAAGAGCAAACTTACCTGAGGAAAAAGTAAAGAAAGAAAAAGGCTTAGCTCCTATGGAAACGCAGCGACGCCACCGGTCTGCAAACAACACGGCGCCGTTTCGCACGGGAGACAAGAGAGGGCGCAAGCGGTCACGACGCCAACTGCTGCCAACGAACGGGCAGACGACGCCGAGAGCCGGCGTATTTAGCAGACAAGGAACTGCAGTTGCTTGTTGTTACCGCGCCTGTAATTATTTCTGCGACTGTCGCCGCTGCGGAACGCGCGCTGCTTTTGAGTCGAAAAGATTGTCTGCTAAAGACGCTGGCTCTCGACGCCGTATGCTCGTTCGTTGGCGGCGTTCGTTGCGCCATCTCTTGTGTCCCGTGCGAAACGGCGCCGTGCTCTTTGAAGACCGGTGGAGTCGCTGCGTTTCCATAGGAGCTAAGCCTTTTTCTTTCTTTACTTTTTCCTCAGGTAAGTTGGCTCTTTGCAAATTTTACAAAAAAAAAAAAAAAATGCACCATCTGTGGGCAGCGCTGCACAAAGTCGTAGCGTGATAGGTTAAGAAACCGAATTTTGCGGTCGATTTAAAGAGCCTGCCGTCTCCTTGATCCACCCGGTAGTTGTTTATTTCTTCGGTTATAACATGCTATTTTAATCGAAACTTTGTCCTTTTTTATGTAATGGTGGACACATCCTGGATTAACGTTTGTAACCTCGCAAGCCGGCGAAACGATTGCGATCGGCGTTCGCGTTCGAACAGTTACAGAGACCGCCGTGGTAGAGACAAACCAAGTTAGCTTTGCGCCTACCTCCAAATTAACGCAATAAAAATATTCCACTAATTGGCGCAGAGGTAGAATGTCGAGCTCGCAATGATGTGGTCGTTGACTCGATTTCGGTTGGGGCGCGTTTAGAATTTCGTTCTTCCTACTCAATTTAACCAGTCGTTTGCACAGATTGCCCTCCGAAGTACATCTCGTAATGGTTTCCGTCGCGTTCCGAAATGCTTTTATCACGGACCCGGCCCTTAAATACATTCTGTGTTAAAAAAAAAATTTGAAATATGCTTCGGTGCATCCGTACCACGCAATGATAGTAAAATGTTCACACATGTAACCTTATAAGTGTTGAAGTTCGCTTTTCCGGGTCTAGATGACTTCACTTCGCCATGTGCGATCGAAGGTTGTGCTTCCACGAGATATAAGACGCGGTTCACGTGTTCCGTTTAGGCTGGTTCCCACACTTGCGTTTGACCGTGACCGACTGCGCCAAGACTCCTAGCGTTGCCCTGCGACGAGCGGCGCGGAGTTGAAACCAGGTGGCGCCAGTGTGCAAGTAACACCTTAACGCTTCCGGTACTGAGCATAGACGGAAAGTTATGCGTCATTTGGGAGATTAAATCTACGCGGTACCTATAAGAAATGGTCGCGTTTAACGTTGTCATATATTAAGCCCACAGGGAAAGAAGGATGAGCAAACAAAATTAGAAAAAATATGCGCACACCGGAAGTGTTCCAAGGCTTCCTGATTGACAACGTTGATGATAGATTGCGTCAGCGTGTTCTCTCGTCGGAAATAGTTACAGGAGGTTAGGTTGTAGCCACAGTGAAATAGCGTACAGTGGTTCCCCTCAAGGCCAACCCCGGTAATCGCGCATAGACAGCACACCTCAAGCCGTACCCGTTCAACTGGATTGGAAAAACAATAATAAAAAGACAATGTTAAAACAATCGCAATAAAATTAATCGAGTACGCTAATATTGTTATTTATAGAAAACATAAGAGGCCCGTTTGTAATGGTGAACCAATATGGAAAAAAAAAAAAAAAATCGGGCAGATACCGTTAGCTTTTAGGAGTTCATTGCCGTAACCGAAGGAAGACGTCGTGAACCGAAGCGATATGTTTTTAAACTTCGCCGTTCGCGTTGTCGGTGTTGCCGTTCTGCGAATGTCTCTTTCCAAGTGATTTCCTTTTCGGTTGGAACCTCGCTTGGTGTTTTGATTTCACGTGAGTTACCGAATAACGCTCCGAATCGGTTATAAATAGGCTTGCTGAGGTAAGAAGTGCAAGAATCCAACAAGCCGATGGCACACTTGGCTCCTCGGTAATTCTTGAAGTGTTCATGCTTTCATTCGCGTCCGGCTAGGCCCAAACATAATTTGTCGAAACGAATGCAGTGTTCGTCGGGATGGCCCGGTTAATTTCTTAGACGCACGACAGACATGACTGTTAAAACGGTCGAACGTAATGAATCGCTTGTTCAAGCTTAATTATTTCTGCGAAACTTGTGCGCATTGAAGGTTTCACAACACTTTACTGGGGAAATCGAAAATATCGTGGCAAATCATGCAAATAAGGAACGAGCCTGAGATTTGCCAATCTGTTAAATCAGATAAGGAAAGTTAGCATCAAAGGATGAGCATACTTTAAAATTAAAATAAATAAATAAAAACTTGAAAATTTAGCACCACTTTAAAAGTTAATTTATCAGTCCTTGTATTTACATCCAGGGTAAGGAAGTTGAGTGGGTACATCGAACGTACCTCTCAATTGATTAGATGGACGGATCTATGTAGCTCTAAGGAAATAGAGTGTATATTCCTGACGGCAACGCGCCGTCAGGAGGCGCAGCCAGTCTTTTCGGCTGGCGCTCCCGTGCCCCTCAAACTTTTGCTGCCGACTGTACATGAGGTGAACTGTAGCTGTAACTAGGTCGACTCATCATACACCCTCCGGACTCTGCAGTTTACAATGCTTTACAAAACTTCTATACTCCATTTCACCACAACTTGGTGAACAGCAAAAGCTGCGACACCAGCGAGCCAATCGAAACCTTTGGCGAGGCACGTGAGAACATATTGTCGGAGTATACACATGCTCCTGCGGAGAGCTGCCGCCTACTTTGCTCTGCTGCTTTGATTGACTTGAAGGGGTCGCAGCGTTTTCTCTTTGTCAAGTTACCCTGAAATATATGTAGCTCTAATGTAGCCACTGAGATTGACATTGCAGCATAACATCCCTCATGAGGGTTCTGGCATCTGTACTATGATCTCTTATGCAATTATGAATGTTGCAGCGATAATTGATCACTTGACAATATTCCGCAACTCATCATACGACTAACTGCGTAAATGGTTGGGTAATTGCAGCAGCGACAGTTTTACATACCTGGAAATAACTGAGGCTTGGAGGGCTCTCCTTCCCCATGACCATCTGCATGTCTCAGTCAGGGCTGTCTTGAAACTTTTTAAAGTCGTTAGTCAGAAAGGGACTTTCAATGGCACCTCTGAGACATAGTAATTTCCGGCATCTATGAGACAGTCGAGAAGGAGAACTTTATGCGGTCGACTCAGGTGACAAACTGTGAGGAGGACTTTGACCAAGTCCTGCAAGCGGTCTCTCCTCATTTGGCATGCAAATGTTGGAGCAGTTATGGCAATTCAGAGTTCATGCTCTTGAATACTGGAGCTGTGGCCATCGGTTTCTTTGTCGTGCCAGTAAACTATGTTTTGAAGTTCCCTCGAGGATGACAGCAATTACCAGTTACAGCCATCATGTGTAAGTCAGTAAACAAGAAAACGACAATCCTTCTTTTAGGCTTAGACAAAGAGTGTTATTTAATTCGTCGTCTTCTCAGAGCCCCCTTGGCACACTATGGCACGTATATAACCTAGCTCATTGAACACCCTATATATTAGTAGAGCAATGCCAGTTTGTGCAAAATCACGAGAAGAACTCTGCAGAAGGAGGTTTTGCTATGAAAAAGTAAATTGTCAATTCCTTATATTTTCAGCCATTGCCTGTACCGTTTCCTACATATTAGTTAGGTTATGTCGGTCGCAAAGTTTTATTAAAACTGAACAGACACAATCAGCGGCAATACACTCTAAAAAAAGCCCGTGCATCCGCTTTCCCGTACAACACTCGGAGAGCCAATCACGGCAACTTACGAAGGCAGCTCGGCGAATGACGATGCCGAAACATATGTTTAGACCAAAAAACGCAGTCTGAGTTGTGACATTAAGCAATGCAAGCGTGACATTTTGCATTGCTTAATGTCACAACTCAGACTGCGTTTGTGTCGGCATCGTCATTCGCCGAGCTGCCTTCGTAAGTTTGCCGTGATTGGCTCTCCGAGTGTTGTGCGGGAAAGTGGACGCACGGGCTTTTTTTAGAGTGTATGAGCTTGCACAGTCTAGTGCTAGGCAAAAGGGAAAACTGAACGCATAGGGTACCGCCGGCATGCTAAGCTATAAAACCGACTGCTATATACTCCAACAATAGAAAATATGGCAGTCTATTTCAACCTCTCTTTCAACAGCTTAACGAACGTTGAGGCCAGTGCGGCTTTTGTACCACACTGGCCTCAACGTTACTGGGCCAGCTCATAGTGCCACACGCTGTACTTTGACATGGTATCACCGACAGTATAAGCATGAATAGTTGGAAAAAACTTCTTTGACATACCGGCCAGATTTTGAGGAAGCTCTGAGCAAAGACCAGGGCTGGAGCACAACGTTTTGGTCCCAGCCTCTGAAGTCTGATAAATATCTGGACATAATGGCACTTCGGTCACTGCAGAAGTAGCTAAAGACCATGCGTTGCAGCTCGTGTCGCCCGTGCACAGGGGTACTTTATCAAACATATCCGACTAACCCCTAGACATTGCGCTAAGAAATCGATTGGCTAGATCCAACATACGTTCTAGAAAACTTACCAGGTATGTCGAACGTTCATCTGGGGGAAAATGGCGGGTAGGTCTAATGCGCCTCCAAATACTGCTTTATTGTTAACCGCATTAGCCTGTGGTTACCGTTAGAACAACTGGTTTGTAATAACCATCGTTATGTGAAGCATCGAAAAGTGAAAAATGGTTGTACAAATAGCTGTCTTGAAATGCCTTCAGAGCGATTCTACATCTACCTACGTAAATGCCTTTACAGCGACTTTACCTTTGCCTGCATAGACTATGTTGATACAAATAGTTTGAAGGCTAACATTTAAACTGTTTGTACCACCGTGACTGTTCGCTGATACCCCTCAACAACCGTATCGATGATTGCACGTGTTGTTTGTAACTGTCTCGCATGAGTTAAAGAAAATAAACAGTTGCCTGCTTGAAATAACTTGTTTGTATCGATTACCGGCCATTGCCGTCATGTGGTGCCCACTTCATGATAAAGCGAAAGCGTAATGAAAGCGAGCGCGAGAAGTGAAAATACAAAATTCAATGGGGGCCGCCATCTTTGAATACGAAACAACAAAACCGAAACATAAAAAGTGGTTAATTCCTAATACGTGGTGAGGGGGCGCTTTTATGAATTAAAATAATTTTTTGAGGAACTTCCGCTCCTTTTAAAGGATTTAGTTGCCAATACAATTTTAATAGTTCAAATAATATAGCATAAGCTTGATGTACACGGTATTATTGTTTAAACAAGGTCTTCGCTCACGTGGTTTGCGGTTACCACAGGTTTATTCTACAGTGAACACACTTTATACAGTGATGTCTCGTTAATATGGACGCCTCCGTTTCCCCCAAAAATCGTCCATAATGTGAGTTGTCCATATTAAAAAGACAAAAGTGTAAGGATTTTCCCAGTTTGTCCCTAAATATGGTGTCCATATAGCGGGGTATCCATATTAACGGGGTCCATATTAACGAGACATGACTGTATAATAAACTGTGGTCGTAGCGCAGTCTATCAATCAAACGCGAGTACGCGAACCAGCGTTACAAGATTGGTGAGTGCTGTAACATTTCAACAGGGGGTTGTCCTCGACCTCTCCATCGACCGTGATTCCCGCTGCGATGAACAACTGAGCAATACGCTCCGTTTACTTTATCGAGGAGGATTCCCTTCTAACGTTTTGCAATTTTTCTCTGGCTAGTAGGTGCACTGGAAAGATGCGTGAGGGCCTTCAATGTGCGGCGCGTTAACAAGATATGATAAAAATCGCGTACAAATATATATATATATATATATATATATTACATGACCCTAGACTCAACCTGCTGTTCGAACTCCAGGGAGCCGGCCCTTGAACGATAGGAAACAATAAACAAACACAAACACGCCTCCACTTTATTGTCGGTGGCAGTATAGAGGTCAATAGATGAGTTGTGAACACAACATCACCGTAGATGTTGGGGGCTCTATAAAAACGCAATTAAGACTTGTTGGAAATAAAAGGAGGCGTGGTTTTGATTTCGATTGTATCATGGGTTATTTCATCCTAAGGCATGCCAAGGTAAGTCAATATATCTCAGAACTCAATGAACTAAGTCGCCGTTTCTGAATTTATCGCAGGAAAGACTTTACCAGCGCCCTTGATGTCCAAATTCCTACAACGCATTCAATGCACGGATGGTTTCAATTTGTTTACGCAAGATTAAGCCGTCGTCTCGGGCAGTAAAGAACCTGTTATGGATTACTTTCCCCGCTAAATATAGTGCGAAAACTAACGGAACGTGACGTAACTCGATGTGGTCACGTTATACGCGATGCCACGCCATCACTTTTCCTGGCGTCACATGACGTGGTCCCGTGACGCTACGTTACGGTGTCGAGTCGCGGTATCACGAGAGATCCTGACGTCATGTGAGGTCAATATCCCCGCTACATTTAGCCGATAAGTGCAGGGACGGATGGACGTACAAGCTCCTAGAACGAACCACGGGACCGAGAGTTTAGTTCCGTGAAAACATTCCATGCTTCGAACAAAAAGGTGGATTAATGACCTTACTCCGACCGTATGTCAGGACGGCGCGCACATCGCCGGCGTCTCCCACGCCAACGCGGCGGCCTGACTCCGGACGGGTTCGGAAGGGAATCAAACCGAGCGGGGCGTTCCGGATCGCAGCTCCCGGCGTTGTCAGCTTAGCCGCGCTCGCGGTATCGTCCACGGTCGGGATGGCCGCCGGGCTCGCAGCACGCATCCCCCGCCCGTATGCGCGCCGTCTAGCCCTAAGCTGACAGTGCGGTGGGAGCTATACGCGCTCGCCGGACAAATCAACCGCCTCCCTTCCATCGCCCGAACCCGCTCTCTGCGCGTGGGGATGGGCGGGAGCGCGATCGGGTGGGTGGCAAAAAGGTAGACGCGATATGACCGGTCCGACGAGCTCGTAGCTCCCACCGCCATTGTCGGCTTAGGGATGAACGGAGTGTAGCAGGCAACCGCTCATCCCCCTCGTCCCCGTGTCTGCGTACAAGCCGTCGTGCGGAAACAGTCGTCTGTTTTGGGGAAATCCCAACATCAAAGCTTTAGAGAGATCGTCGTTTTTATATTTTTATTTCAGAAACTGAAGTGCAGAGAGGCGAGCGCGGTTTCAAGCTGTTCTCGTTCGGGAAATAGCTTGACATTTCTCACGTTTATGAATTAGACCGAGCATTGCGCCGCGTTGTGCACGAGCGAGTTGCGTGAGAAATGTTTTGTCGCTCAGTCAGTCTGTGGGCTCACCTTTTTTTGCGCTCTGGCTTCTAAGCTTGACGTTTAGCGCGTTAGGCGTCATCTGTACATATTTAAATGGCGTACCATCTATGTAACAATAAAAAAAGCTAAAAAAAAAATTGCTGCGGGCCGGTCAGAAGTTAGGCCGTTATAATATTCTTAGACCCGTGCTCGATGAGAGCCAAATTTGAGGAACGAATCAAAGCGTTTAATTTGTCACCTCGGAATATTGATCGATGTGAGGCGTCTATGGAAAGCTTTAAAGAACGTTCAACGTCTTAACAGATAAGTTAGGTGACTGAGAAAATTATAACTGGTGTAATAATATAGTTATTTACGGAATTCACGAGGAAGACAATGAGACTGTAACTTAAATTTAAAAAAAGTATGTAATTACGAATTTCTTCTAATAAAAATGCGAGTGAGAGTGACTATCGTTGAATGCATTCATAGATTAGGTAGAAAATTGGCTTACAAGTCACGTCCAGTATAAAGTTAAATTTTTTGACTACAACGAAAACATGCGCCTGTTAGGGAGGATTCACTCGAGATTTATTTGTAGCTTTTTCTCATATATATGGCGCGGACTTTTTTCCGGAACGAACGAGTTGCTCGCAGCTGCGCATGCAGGTCGGGCGCTCAGGGTGAGCTCGGCCTACAGTGAACTAGAATATAGAAAAATCACAACATCTCCACGTGGTGAATGATGTTGCTTGGGGCGAAGCTCTAGGTGGTGCTGATGATACTGATTTTATTGTTCATAGGTAGTGCTGATGGTGCTGATCTTTTTTTATTGCTCATAGGTAGTGCTGAGTTCCGGGTTGCGTTTCGACTTCATTATTACTGCTTTATGGTCGGTGAAATGCAGAGCCAGTGGTTCTTCTAGCGGATTAGCTTGGATCCGCTAGAAGCCATGGGAACGCATCTCCACCGCTTAAGTCAACGGTCCATATCAGAAAGAGAATGTGTGGTATGGAACGTGGTTATATACGCATTTGAGCATTTGACCAAAGCGCCCTCTAGTCTATAAACGTTGAGCCAATGCATGCAAAGTTTAACGCGATTATATACGCATTTGACCGCAGCGCCCTCTCCTGTATAGACGTTGAGCGGCTACATGCAACGTTTCATTCCATGACAGAAACACCAGCTCTTGAGTTACTACCACATCTCAAAGCCCCCTACTCGTCCCGCAGTCGTGGCCGCGTGGTTAAGGCGATGGACTAGAAATCCATTGGGGTCTCCCCGTACAGGTTCGAATCCTGTCGACTGCGCAAACATTTTTTTTCTTTTTTTAAGAAGACAGATGGGATGGCAATCGATGCGAGCACGGACGCCGGACTGGATGGAAAAGGCTAGACCCTAAGGAGCTTCGCCCCTAATATAGAGTACAGTGAACTATTCTAGTTCACTGTACTCGGGCCACGGGCTGCTCGCCGCCGTCCTAGGCGAGGTTTTGTTCGCCCGGCGCCCGCCACTTATTTAGTTATTTCAATGTTATTCAGAGTTATTTCATTGTCACTCGTTATCTCGTTATATCATTTATGTAAACCAAAAAAAAAAATGAAAGACGTTTACAATCCTCTGTAATGCCGAATTAGAGCGCAGCTCTTGAGGAGGGGGGGGGGGGGCGGGAACGGTACGGAGAGGAGGGTATGCCATCCTCTTCCTCCCTACCATCCCCTCCCCCTCCTCAGGAGCTGCGCTCTAATTCGGCATTACAGAGGATTGTAAACGTCTTTCATTTTTTTTTTGGTTTACATAAATGATATAACGAGGATAACGAGTGACATTGAAATAACTCTTAGACTGTTTATAGATGACTCCATTAGATACAAAAAACAGGTGAAAACAACAACATCAAATTACCGAAAGCACTAACTACTATTCTAGACTGAACGAAACATGGCAAATGTAAATAAATTATAATAAAACAGCTGTGATGACTATAATGTTCAAAAACATCCCACTTAATGCAATTATTTTCTAGAACGAGTGTACCGCGTAGACAAATACAAATATTTAGGGCTTATGTTTAATACTAAACTAAACTGGAAACAACATTTTTGAAAAAAAAAAAAAACAGTTAAGGAAGACAAGGTACTTCGTTTGCACTGCGAAGAAAATTGAACTTTGCTGATTGTAATACTAAGATTCTTGCCTACAAAAGTTTGGTTAGACTTGCTTTAAATTACGCTAGCCCAGTGCGGTACCTTTTTACCAAGGATGGAAATAACAAAGTAGAAGGTATTGGAAAGCTAGTTGCTCGGTTTATTTTTGGCATTTATATCACGAGATCACCATCCACCCAAATATTAAGAAAGAGCTAAACTCTCGACACTACAGAAAAAAAGCTATTAGTGATAGGTTGAAAACGTTTTATAAAACATTAAACGAGTCCATTACAACTTATCATAGATAACTCTGATTATTTAAAACACTAGTTTCAGGTGCCCTCGAGGTAAACCATTGCCGAGCTTTAAAACAATACAAATTTAAAAACGACTGTTTTTTTTAAATTTTCTTTCTTCCCTCGTGCAATTAAAAAAATGATATAATGTAACAAAACGTTTTTGGGGGCTATTCGGTTGCACTTTGAATAGCTTTTTCCTTGGTGTACCACTGTATCATCCCTGTTTATTTATTATTGCAAACACTCCTACAATAACACCTTGAGTGGAGCTGGTAGTATTTCCCAATAAAGAAAGAAAATGTGAATGAGATAAGTCCCGGGCTTGAATATCTGCGATGTCATTTCCAATTTTTACTGCGTAAGCATACAGTTCCCTTTTTGCCCCGCGCAACCGAAGACCGTTCGCACGTCGTTGTGTTGTGGGGTGCACTGCTTAGAAGTGCATACCTACATGAAACTTCGGCTATCTGCCTGGTCTATTACAAAGAGCGAAAACAAGATAGTCATGGCTTGTGCTGAAGTAATATTAACTGCCATTGTGGACCTTGGGCAGCATACTTTTGGCACTGCCGGATTCGTTTGTTTTTGTCTCGGCAAGAACAACTAGAAATCCCCATCAGTTTAATCCGATGACGTAACGTTTCAAGGTATGAGTAATAATGAGCTCTCACCTGCTGCCAGCTTGACTGTCATGGTTTTGATGCAGCGCAACGTGGAAAAAAGAATGGCTCCCGATCAGCAAGAGGCGCACCTTCTATGTCCCTATTTCGTTTTCCTAATTTAGGCACCTACACGCTCAACCGTCCACGTTGTCTCGTGGTTCGCAACGCATGGATTGGCCATTATATAGTCGCAACGTCTGTTCCGATGGACGACTCAGAGATAGCTAGAGGCATGACTCCGAGACACTGCGCCATAATGCGCGAGCATTTCATTTTTTTTTATGGGACGAAGAGAGATCACTGGCAGTGCGAAACGCCCCTGTGGTTTTCTTGTTTTGTTTGCAAGATGGCACGATACTCACAAATGATGTGATCTGTCGTTCCTCAAGAAACTGTCCCCGCACTTTCACTCCCGGTATTCCGGAGAGCTATATTCTACTTGAGGCATCGCCCACGCGGGATGAAAATTAGTTAATTGCTGTCTTGCAGGAAATTGAGGCGTATCTTGCTCTTCTGGTTAACGCAACTCAGCGTTCAATATAATGTCAGCAGGTGATGGCAATCAGAAAAAGACCAATTGGTCAGTACGTTTGATTTTGTTCACGCGCGTTTCTTTCAGGATAGCTTTTTGCAGCCGGGTTGAATTTTGGAGAAACGTCGGAGCTGCACCATCCCCAGAATCCGAAATGAACCAAAAGCAACTGAAGCCTCGCGGTTGGAATGGCAGATCAGTTTCACTAAACATTCCCAAGGCTACCCAACTTTCAAAAGGGTTCTCGGCAGAGGCTCGCTCCTCGATCAATAATCGGAACAAAGAGCCCGGGCAGTAGATCCTCCGTCGATGGCCCGTGAAACGCGAACAACGTGCGTCGTACTCGCCCATCGGGTGGCGTTTCTGCTCTAGCGTTCGGTAGCTCCCCACGCTTTGTTCGTGCTCAAGTCAGTGAGACCCCCAAAGAGTCCACGACTCCGTGGAAGCGCCAACGAACAAGTGTTTCGCACTTCCGCTTGGTTTCCTTTCCGGGCCAAAAAGGCGACTTCCGACGCGATCCGGTCTCTGAGCCGAGGGGTGTCTTCCCGATGCGTCTCTTCTAGCCGTTGTGTGTATGGTCAGTGGTCGCGAGCCCGTTTGTCCGCGTGCGAGTATATAGCACTCTATCGACTAAGGAGCTGAAGCGATGTTGGGAAACGCGCGGGTTTTTGTTCGTCCTGTCTGCTGAAAGCTTTCATTTGTCGCGGCTGCTGCGTAAACGTATAGTAGAGTTACTCGAGAGTGTGCTGAGTGCCGGACTTTGGCTTTCCGCTAAATCGATATCGTTCCAGCTTTACAGAAACGATCTATGCGTGTCTCCAACTTTGGGCGCGACATGGCGGACGAGGAAAAACTGCGACAACCCTGATGCACCCTATCGTGCTCTAAAGCCGCAGTCGCATTGCAGATACGTCGTACAAATACACAGTCGGCAAACACTACCTGAGGTCTTCCTTGCATGACGGCCCTGCCACGTCGGGCATACAAAACTGTCTTCTGCAGGCATGTTCCAAGCGCGCATGAAGCAAACATGTTGCGAACATTCTTGAGGCGTGCCGTGATAATTTTGTCACAAATGTCCGCAGCGAACGCCATATGCCTTTCCTGTGACGAATGGCGAAAAGTGAACGGAAGGAGACTGTTGAATGGAAGGTATACGTATAGAATTTTTTTTTTAACGTTTTATGCGTTCAATAATTGATCTCCTCACAACTCACATAACATTTTTTATTTTTGTCAACAAGATTTACGGTACACATTTATTGTTCATGGAAGTGGAACCTCGTGGGTCAATCTCAGCCCTGCACCTTTTTGGGGTACGTTATTGTTGTACGTACAGCCGGCGTGCACTGTGAAACGCATGGTGCACCTTTACAAATATAACTCATGTATGCCCTCGCAGTAAAAAAAAAAATGAAGCTTTTAAAATAAATACGGGGCTTACGGACGGTTCTGAAACGCTCCAGATCACAGGTACACCAACACAACCGCGTATAAGCGAGAGAAGTCCATCAATTTCGTAAAATCTTGTGGCTTGATATATTCTTTTTTCATAAACGAAAGTTTGAGAACATATTGACAAAGCACTAAATAAGAACAGACTTGTGCTTATCTACAAATACTCCAATCAAGGTACTGTGTTTCGAATACTTTTACTTGTATTTTTGTATTCAAAGAAACGCATTGTATTCTGTCTGAAAAAAAAAAAAAAATCTCATGATCTTTCACGCATTCAACATTGCAATTTTTGCTCGTGATGCAAGAGATTAGAACCTGTCATCTTCGTCACTATTCCTCACATTATATCCAGGGTGTTCATTTTTTTAGTTATTTATTTCACCCTCTCCCTACAATGTTGTCCTAACGGGTGCGGCAGGATCGTATGTAAATAAATAAATTAATAAATAAATACAAGGAACGTGAGCTGCACTCTAAAGATCCACAATAAGTTTTTTTTTTTTCGTTAGTGGTATTCGTTTTTGCATCTTTTGTGCGTCTTAGTATCACTTATTTTGGTGAATAATAATATTATCTAAGAACTGATCGTAAGAAAAAGACAAATTCCAACATGTTCGTGTCGATGTTTGGGCCACAAGTGTTTGTATCGCCTCTGCAAACTTCCTCGCAATTTTTTCTATGAGACGCATCACTTACTGCTCGAGACGTACGCGAGAAGCGCTCTCGGGCAAGCCCTCGACTAAAATTCAATCAAGCGAGAAAATGTCAAGTTGGAACGCTACAATATTTATCACGCTTTTCTAGTTACTTCTTTTTCTTTTCTATCTTATTGAGTCGGGGCTACGCTCAAACTCCGATTCAATCGACCAAAGACAGCGCCGAGCAAATAACTAGGAGCTGACGGTGAATATAAAGAGAAGCGGCCAGACGGCAGATGCGGCTGACAAGTCGAGAATTAAGTTTTTCCTCGCCACAACACGCCACGAATCCCCCCCCCCCCCCCCTTTTTTTTTTTTATCCACGGGAACCGAGCGTTTCCAAGTTCCCGGCTCCCGTCCCTTGAGTCTCGGGCGAGCGCGTCTCCATGTCGAGTACCCACGGACACTTGGGTCTCACCGTCTCGACGGCATCAAAAAAAAAAAAAAAAAAAAAAAACACGCACAAGACACAACACGTTGAATTTTTTTTTTTTTTTGCGATACACACACACACACTCACACGTCTATAGTACTGCGTTTCTACTACGAACGAAATTTGTTTCCGTGAACAGCGAGGGCGCTCCTTTGGCAAATAGTTGACAGTGGGTGACGAATTCGACTTCAATACCTAAATAAGCAACTCCTTGAGTATCGGCACTTCATTTCCACGATTTATTGCATGTGGGCGCCGCCATTTCGTTTCATTTCAGTTCATTCATTTACCTTAAGGGCGTCTTTAAGGAAGCATTATATGAGGGGGTAGGCGGTGCGTGCATTCGTAATAGCATAATCACACATTTTTCCAATCACAGTCATTATAGAACAAAATAATCGCAATCAGCCCAACACAGTTTACAAAAGAGAAGTGACATCCTACGTACGCAATTGCAACTTTCAACTGGAAGTGACTATGTATACAACACAATAATTTCAATAGGGGGAAACAGGAAGTAACTAGAAAATAAGACATAAGCACGTGCGTGTACTATTCATACCATAGGCGCTCGCAGATAGCTTTAAATTCAACGGGATTTGTGTTAGTAACCATGTCGTCTGGCAAGTTATTCCATTCTGTAATCGATAATATTAAGGGCGAAAACAGATAGGAATTCGTGTGTGACTGATATTGCTGTACCTTACAGGAATTATCGGTACTTGGTGGAGGCGGGAGCAGTCGACGATCTTGATTCGTATTTTACTTGGAAAGGTTATTGCCAAACACCCAGATTCTGGCAGCTTAGGTTACCATTCCTTACGAGCGCTTCCCGTCACACAAGTAGTTCCGA
This sequence comes from Ixodes persulcatus, assembly GCA_013358835.2. NCBI lineage: Eukaryota > Metazoa > Arthropoda > Arachnida > Ixodida > Ixodidae > Ixodes > Ixodes persulcatus. The sequence continues at coordinate 203,282 of JABSTQ010009346.1, forward strand.
TTACAACCCTTGAATTCTAAAAGTCAGACTGAAGAACCTAGGTGATTGAATGGTCGCGCTAACAGTGTTGTTCTTTGTACGCGTTCGCACATACACGCATGATGGAGGATACGCTGGGAATTAATTCACCGAGAGGATGCGCGCCTGTGCTTTGTCACGTGGTCGCAATTCTTCGTCATGCGGGTGTCGCCTTCATCCTCTTTCACGTGCATATAGTTATGGGGAGCTGCGCATACGCTGGCCTGTCTATATATTGTGTTACATAAGAAATTTAATAAAAAAATAAATAAAAAAATAATATTCTACATTTTGCACATGCCAGTCTCGCTCCTGTTATTTCTTGAAAAATAAAGCCTTTTTTGTCGAGTGTTTTACAATACGTGGCTTTCATTCCCCAGTCGACAAATTTACTCTCTGGGTATGGTAAGAAATATGTGTTCTGAAACCACAAAAAAGCAAATAATAAAAAAAAAGAAGATACCTCGTTGGAAGAGAGGCAGCCCACTTCACTTTTTCGGAGGGAAGCGGAGGCATCAGCAACAGCAGGTGGCTCTCGAATTCCTGCGGCGACCCACCGAAGCCTGCCTTTGTGGGACAACGAGGCCTCGAGATGGAAGAAGCGCACTCGAGGCAGGAAACCCGATTACGACACGCTTCTTGCTCCATCCCACTCCAGCCGCTGATTCCCCACTGAACTCCAGAGTGCAAGAGGAAAAAAAAAAAAAAAAATATCGAGGCATCCAATTAACGAATCTGGCTTGATGTCGTGAAGGCTGTGGCCAAGTGCCGCTTTGTCCCATGCGCTTTTGAAGACCGTTCTTGAGACGCTGCGGTTCGCTGAGCCGGGGAGGGAATTAAGATCTCCCAAAGCGCCGGGCGAGAAAGTGTGGGAATAGGTGACACCACAACCCGTGTGTATGAGCCGAGAAACTGAGGGAGAGCAGGAGTCGAGAGCGTACGGGGACGTCGGAACGCCGAGCTCCGATTCGAAGGGTTAGTGGGAAAGGCCTAAAGCTAGCTGCCTTTTGTCTCCACTGCACTCGTCGAACGTGTCCGAATTCGAAAGCCAAACGCCGGATCGCCTGCGTTCCGCGTTTTAACGCGTTCGACGAGTGTAGTGGAAACAAAGGCAGAGGTCTACCCACTAATCATTTCGACCAGAGCTCAGCGTTACATGGTGCCTGTGGAGCGCGTCTCCGACTGGTGTGTTTAGCGTCCTATACTGCCCATACGTCAAAAGTGGTCCCGAAGTGGCAACAAATGACGTCACAGAAGCCGGAGTATCCGTGCTGTCGGATGTCGCGATCCTGGCGGTTGGTCGTAGACATGCTGGCGAAAAGCATGAGCGAACGTATGTGCCGCTGTCGTCACGGCGTCCCTAACTCCCGGCTGCCGAAGCTTCCGTGGGCTGTCACACTGGAGAGCGACCGGCAGCAGAACAGGCGTCTGCCTCGTACACCACCGCTGCTGGAACGCCGCCAGGATCGCGACCGGCGACAGCGTAAACACTTCTATGACGTCATGAGACGGAAATTGAGGGACCACTTTTCTGGAATGGTAAACACACCAGTCGGAGACGCGTTCCAGGCACTATATCGTTACGAAGTCCCCGCGCGCGCATGTCTCCTCTTCTCTCACACTTTTTCGTTACATACTCCGTTTCACAGCTAATGATTGTGCCTCCTCTTCTTTTCCTGTAAAGTCTGGCGTCCCTCAGGGTGCTGTTTGAGGCCCTTTACTTTTAAAAAAAAAATATATATATATATTAATGACCTACCCGCTGGCATTCAGTGTTCTACAAAGTTATTTGCTGACGAGTGTGAGCTTTACAAAGAAATAATTAACCAATGTGATGATTCTCTTCTCTAATGTGACCTCGACAATATCTCTATGACGTAATAAATAGTTAATTAATTATTTTTTATTTATGTATGTATCTATATATTTATACATGCTGCAGCACCGTCGGGGCTATTGCAGAGTGGGGAACATAAAAAAAAGTGCGATCGTGCAAAAAAAAAAAGGCACACAACATAAAACAACATAAACATCGACATCAACCTTTGTCAACCGTACACAGAAATTCCTTAGGCGCTAGTAATCCAATATGTCCAGATAATGAGTTTCAAATTGTAATAGTTCGGGTAAAGAAGCTGTACCGGGTGTCCCAAATAGCGGCCAGGCTCTTTACCGCTAAAATCGGACTCTTAACCTATCGCGCTACGATTCTGTGCAGCTGCAGCATTGCCCACAGATGGTGCATTTTATTTTTGTAAAATTTGCAAAGAGCAAACTTGTTAGAGGAAAAAGCAAAGAAAAAAAAAAGAATGAATGCCGTTTACAACTCCCTGTAACGCCGAATTAGAGCAGCAGCTCTTGAAAAGGAGGAGAGGAAGGTGCGGAGAGGGAGCTATGCCTTTCCTCCTCTCTTGCTTGCCTCCCATTTAGGGGAAAATTTTCCGCTAAATTTGGCGAGGAAATTTTTCCGCTAGATCAAGCGGAATATTTTTTCCGCTAAATTTAGCGGGGATTTTTTTCCGCTAAATTTAGCGGGGAATTTTTTCAATAAATTTAGCGGGGAAAATTTCCCGCTAAATCCAGCGGGGAATTTTCCCCGCTAAATCTAGCGGAAAGCTTTTTCCGCTAAATTTAGCGGGGAATTTTTTCCGCTAAATTTATTGGGGAATTTTTTCCGCTAAATTTAGCGGGGACTTTTTTCCGCGGGGAAAATTTTCCTCTAAATTTAGCGGGAAAATTTTTCTGCTAAATTTAGCGGGGAAAATTTTCCGCTAGATTTAGCGGAGAAATTTTCCGCTAAATTTGGCGGGGAAAATTGTTTGCTAGACTTAGCGTGAAAATTTTTCGCTAAACTTAGCGGGGAAAATTTTCCGCTAGATTTAGCGGGGAAAATTTCCCGCTAAATTTAGCGGGGAAATTTTTTCCGCTAAATTTAGCGGGGAAATTTGCCCATCATGCACCGCGCGGTTTCGCCGACGCCGACGTCGACGCCGCTCAAGCCGGAAACAGGCGCCTAAGAGCTGCGCTCTAAAAGGCTTAACTCCTATGGAACCGCAGCGAAGGCACCGGTCTTCAAACAATACGGCGCCGTTTCGCACGGGAGGGAGACAAGAGAGGGTGCAAGCGGTCGCGACGCCAACTGCCGCCCACGAACGAGCATACAGCGCCGAGAGCCGGCGTCTTTTAGCAGACGATCGTTTCGACTCAAAAGCGGCGCGCGTTCCGCAGGCAGCGACAGTCGCAGAACCAAAAACAGGCCCGGTAACAAAAAGGAAATGCAAAACACACGACATCAGTACCTCGAAAAAAAAAACAAAAAAACAGTCAAATATCCCGACAAGCCATTTTTTAATCCATCATGTGTCCATTCAATGTGTTTTATTAGTAAGCATGATAAAATAATGCAGTGGTAACTGATATCAAGAAAGCTCGCGCCGCTTTTGAGTCGAAAAGATCCTCTGCTAATGAGGCCGGCTCTCGGCGACGTATGCAAGGTATATGTACATATACCTTGACGTATGTTCGTTCGTTGGCGGCAGTTGGCGTCGCGACAGCTTGCGCCATCTCTTGGCTCCCGTACGAAACGGCGCCGTATTGTTTGAAGTCCGGTGCCTTCGCTGCGTTTCCATAGGAGCTAAGCCTTTTTCTTTCTTTACTTTTTCCTCAAGCAAATTCGCTTCTTGCAAATTTTACAAAAAAAAAAAAAAAAAAAAAAGCACAATCTGTGGGCAACGCTGCACCAAATCGTAGCGCGACAGGTTAAGAAACCAACGAATTTTGCAGTCGATTTAAAGAGCCTGGCCGCTTTTTGGGACACCCGGTATTTGAACACAACGGTACGCGCAGAAAAGGTTGAAATGTTTAAGTCGTGGTTGCTCCTTGTAGATGTCGCATTGGAAAAGCTTAGATATAAACCTAAGTAGGTGAGACGAGATGAGTTAATTAAAACGTATAGGAACTTCACACATTACGATGCGACGACGCACAGGAAGGGGACCCAGGCCTAATGTGGTAAGGTTAGAGGTGCGTGAAAATTTGCTGTCATAGGGGCTAAAAATGAAACGTACTGCTTTATCCAGGATTGACTCGAGTTTGTTTATATCTGATTGTCTATGGGGATTCCAAACGATTGAACCGTACGCGATGATAGGGTGGATTAGTGTTTTATTTCTAACAAGCTTAGTATCCCTCGGTGCAACACATAAAGTACTCCTCAGGTAGCCGAGTTCTTTTAGTCCTTTGCTACATGTTAAGTCAATATGTTTAGACCAAGACATATCGTGCGTGAAGAGAAGTCCAAGGTACTTCCATTCAAATACTTTTTGCAGGGAGGAACCGTTAAATGAATATGTGAACAAGCGAGGGGATAAACTCTTAAAAAAAGACAGGAAAATGGTTTTAGAAAAAAAAAATTTAAACTCATTTGCGGGTGCTACACCACGTGCAGAAGCTTGAAAAAGAATTGTTAAGAAAAGTATGATTATCGGGAAAGTTAATCGTGTTATACACAAAAAAAAAGGTATCACCTTACACCGTTTTGTCCCATTTAATGCACCCCAAAACTTCAGATAGACGTACAGCGCAGTATAGTCGAACAGATGGCCCCGAATTTTATCGGGGGCTTGATAACGGTGGAATATAACTTATTAAATAGCTAAAGTACGTATCGGTTGGAGATTTCAATCTCCCAAATATTGACTGCTCACATTTATCTTCTAAACATTGCCAAAATGCTGAGCTTGTTTTTGATATTATATTCGCTTATGACTTAGTTCAAGATGTGAATAATGTGACACGTGAGCAAGGCTCCAGTAGCTCAATTTTAGACCTTGTATTTATTAGTCGTTGCATAAGTGACTACGAGCTAACAGTTGAACAAGGTCTCTTTGATCATAATCTTGTGTCTTTTAGGTGCTCTCTGATCAGACAGTCAGAAAAAAAAATAAATGTACTTTTATCACTGTTAAAAACTTTTCGCGTGCTAATGATGAAAGTGTTCTAGATTATTTAGAGCTCTTTTAGGATGACTTTCAAGATTCTGATGTAAATGTCCTTTGGAACAATTTTAAGTGTACTTATTGCCTGGATAACTTTGTTCCAACCAAGCGCAAGCGCATTGGCAAAACAAATCCTTGGATTAACCGCGGAGTTATTCGTCTTAAGCGTAGAATGAAGCGACTAAAGAAAAGAAAAAAAAACAGTAATCAAGGGTTGATTCAAGAATTTATTAACGAACTTTCCACCCAAGTTCAACACGCCATGGAATTTTACTTTTCCAATACACTAACAAGCTTCATAACCAATGATGCCCAGAAACATTGGAATTATCTCCCTGGCAAGAAAAAGCCGGTCGATCAAATCAAGGTTAATGACGCATCGGTTACTGACCAGAGTGAAATTGCGCAGCACTTCAACGTCTACTTTCAGTCGGTTTTTTTCCAATCATGACGTTATAAACCGTGCCAAAAGCGCGCCATCCTTCATGCACGCCGATTCCATATCTTACCAGGGAGTATTTTTGATGTTGTTAAATTTAAAAAAAGAAAAACCACTTGTGGTCTTGATAAGATTCCCAACGCGTTTTTGCATCGATGAAATGCTGGCACGTTTTCTAACAGTCATGTTTCGTGTTTCCTTTTCCTCGGGCGCTCTTCCAAATAATTGGTTAATGGCGCGAGTTGTGCCTGTGTTGAAAAAGGGTGACCGAGTTGAGCTAGGCAACTAGCGGCCTATTTCTATGACATGCACATCCTGTAAACTACTAGAACATATCATCGCTAACCAAATTACAGAGTTCCTGAACGCGAATAACATACTCTCGCCTTATCAGCACGGATTTAGAAAGAGATTCTCTACGGTTACTCAGCTTGTATCAATTGTTCATGAATCTGCATCCATTCTAGACAGATCAGGCCAAGTTGATGTTATTTTTGTTTTTTACTTTAGCAAGGTCTTCGACTTGGTTCCCCACGGAAAGCTAGTTAGCAAACTTGAACGTGTAGGTCCTCATCCCTTTATTATTAGATGGGTATGCTCTTACTTACAACGTCGTAAACAATTTGTCGAAATCAACAGTAGCTCCTCAGATATATTAGACGTAACATCTGGAGTACCACAGGGGAGCGTTCTTGGTCCTTTGCTGTTTTTAATTTATATAAACGACAGAGTTTCCGCCTCACACCCGTCTATGAACATACGTTTATTTGCAGATGATTGCGTGTTGTATAAAGAATTATCTTCGCCTGACAATCAACAATTAATGAGCGCAAGCCTCAATGACATTCAGAGTTGGTGCTGTACGTGAAACCTGAAGTTAAATTTTGAAAAAAAAAAAAAAATGGCCAGATGTCATCACCCCAAGCAAAGCGCACATGAAGGCACCCTACGTGGGCTCACTCGGCCGTCACTGACGTCGGTTACGCTGGTGAAGGAAGCATAGACCGTCGTGCTATGTTCCGCTCGCTGGCAGTGCAACGAAGGCTACGGGCACGAGATCAGCTACGAGGCGTTTTTCTCACAGGACGAATGCCTGGGCTGGAGAAGCGTGCAATCCGCAATGCAAGGAGGAGCTGAGTAGCTAGGAGGAGCGCGGAGCACGCGTACGCACGCGACGCACGCGCTAGCCCCACACCTGCCACCCCCACAATAATAACGTCATGTGACACAAGATGCATTTATATGTATGGATACTATTTTCATAGCTCATAACGTTTGCTATGGTGCTTTTAAATAGGTCAAAAATAAACAGATTTCGCGACAAAAATTTTTAGTCACGTGACCTTTTCTGTAAAACTACATTAAAATAAGACGAACTAATTTTTACTTTTATATATTTTTAAATACATCATAATATGCATGTAATAATGATTTCCATTACCTATTTATAATTAACAAGATGGTGTAACTTCACGCGTCGGATGAGTGGATTTTATATAGAGAAACTCGTGTTTACAAACAAACTGGAGCGCCCCTAGCGCGGACGGCACCGTCGCCGCGCATGCGCGAAGGAGTGTGGACAAGAAGCTCGCCATCGCCCATAAACGAACCATTAAAATGCGATGTTGTCGGTGTCGGTGTGAGTCCTCGTGCTCTTTTTCACGTTGGAATTGTTTATTCACATCGTCCTGGCAATGTCTGACTACTTGAGCTGCCTCAGCGAAATAACCGAGGCTCATTACATTGCAAAACTTCGCGTGAATAATGTGACATGCGGCGATTCATTCCGCGTGGACGCCGCAGAATGGTCGCTAAGGCCTGATTCGCATGATGAGATTCCGCTCGCAATTTTCAGTCGCAACGTCGCTTGGGCTGCAAAAGCGTGAACCGTAGCTGAGAACGTCGACGTCAATACTGATAATCGCAAGCAGAATCGGACCAAGTGAATCAGGCATAACAAGTCGGTGACGGCCACTGGTAACAATGATCAACATCTCCTTGCATCTATTGTTTACACCGAGCCTGCTTACCCCAACCAACCTTAATACTTAGAAGTCTTTTGAGGCCTGCACTTCTTAATCGGAATTACCGGGCCAACGTTTGGGGGCCGGTCTCGTCTGAAAGAGCAGACGACAAGCAGAAACGTTTGAAAGAGCAGACGACAGTTCGAACGATCAGCCGGCCGTTTGAACGTGAAGACGCACTGAACGTAGTTCGCAGGCGATCCGTACAACTTGACGGTTTTTCCGCGTTCATGTTGGAACACAACACATAAATCCGATGACCACAAGTATCCCTGAATTCAACCCAAAGTGCTTCCCGCCCAAGCAAATTGTGGTCCGACGGCGTCTGTTTTTCCCTTTCCACGGCACATTTCCACGCTCTCGGACGAACCGAGCACATGACAACTGACCTTCAAACCTTTCTCGACTCTTTTGGTACAGCCACAGTCACGGCATTTTGACGAGAAGGGAAGTTTTTGTCTGGTTTCTTCCAAAACAACGCAGGAATGCGCGTCCGGCATGGTGACTTCCGCCCATAGCCACAGATCGGAAGTGCGCTCGACGCGCCACCACCGCGCTGTGAAATTGCGCATAGTGAAATTGCGCAGCACTTCAACGTCTACTTTCAGTCGGTTTTTTTCCAATCATGACGTTATAAACCGTGCCAAAAGCGCGCCATCCTTCATGCACGCCGATTCCATATCTTACCAGGGAGTATTTTTGATGTTGTTAAATTTAAAAAAAGAAAAACCACTTGTGGTCTTGATAAGATTCCCAACGCGTTTTTGCATCGTTGAAATGCTGGCACGTTTTCTAACAGTCATTTTTCGTGTTTCCTTTTCCTCGGGCGCTCTTCCAAATAATTGGTTAATGGCGCGAGTTGTGCCTGTGTTGAAAAAGGGTGACCGAGTTGTGCTAGGCAACTAGCGGCCTATTTCTATGACATGCACATCCTGTAAACTACTAGAACATATCATCGCTAACCAAATTACAGAGTTCCTGAACGCGAATAACATACTCTCGCCTCATCAGCACGGATTTAGAAAGAGATTCTCTACGGTTACTCAGCTTGTATCAATTGTTCATGAATCTGCATCCATTCTAGACAGATCAGGCCAAGTTGATGTTATTTTTGTTTTTTACTTTAGCAAGGTCTTCGACTTGGTTCCCCACGGAAAGCTAGTTAGCAAACTTGAACGTGTAGGTCCTCATCCCTTTATTATTAGATGGGTATGCTCTTACTTACAACGTCGTAAACAATTTGTCGAAATCAACAGTAGCTCCTCAGATATATTAGACGTAACATCTGGAGTACCACAGGGGAGCGTTCTTGGTCCTTTGCTGTTTTTAATTTATATAAACGACAGAGTTTCCGCCTCACACCCGTCTATGAACATACGTTTATTTGCAGATGATTGCGTGTTGTATAAAGAATTATCTTCGCCTGACAATCAACAATTAATGAGCGCAAGCCTCAATGACATTCAGAGTTGGTGCTGTACGTGAAACCTGAAGATAAATTTTGAAAAAAAAAAAAAAACTGTTTATCTGCAAATTACAAATAAAAAAAGCATTCAACTTCTAATACAGACTAAATAATATTCCCATCGCTCAGGTTGATGACTACAAGTACTTCGGAGTGACCATAAATAAGAACTTAAATTGGACGACCTATATAAAAAATACATCCTCGACAGCCTTCGAAAAGTTGGGCTTTTTAAGGCATAAGCTGAAATACGCCACTCCAAATGTGAAATTTCTGGCTTACAATTCACTCATTAGATGTAGACTAGAATATGGTAGTATTACTTGGGACCCTCATACAAAGTGTAATTCTGAAATATTGGAACGAGTTCAAAGACGTTCTGTAAGGTTTATATACGGAAAATTTAAGAGAACAGATTCGCCCTCCCTTTTGATGCAAACCAACAAAATACGAACTTTAGAGCACCGTCGAAGGATAGCCCGTTTGAAGTTTCTACACTTTCTTTTTTTACAAAAACTGTCTTTGGATCCAGATTACTACTTAAAGCCGCTTTCTACGAGACGAACTAGGCACCATCATGAACATTCCTTAACACCATACTTCGCACGCACTAACCTGTTTAAATTTTCGTTTTTTTCCTCGTACAATTGAAGAATGGGATTCTCTTCTTTGTTCAGTTATTTCATCTTCGGATTTTGCTTCATCATTAGAACAGTTATTGTAGTGGTGTTTTTGTATTTCGATGTGTTTTGGTGTTTTTTATATTTAGTGCTTACATGCTTCGGTATTGTGCTTCTTGGCTAGCTACTTGTTTTGCTGCATCGTACCACCTCTTTCATATTTTCTGACGATTTGTATGACTTATTTCTTGTTTTGTTATTTTGTTTTTGTACGGGTTCTTGAGTTAGTACCCTACTCATCCTGCTTGGAGCACGTGTGGTCTGCAGAATTTAATAAATAAAAAAATAAACAACGACCACAGCAAGAAAACACTGAGGTTTTGCTGTAGGGCCAAGAAAACCCCGATTATGTTTGTTTGTTGTCAGTAACATGTAGATTAGCTATTTTAAAATGTTGTACCACACGGCTGTCAAGCCTCTCGTGAACGTTAGTACCGTCAGATCGACGTCAGCACGCTGTACGTCGAACTGAAGTTTTGATGTGTCTTATATGGGACAAAGGGTGTAAGAATACACTGTTTTCTTTTAGAGTGTACAGAACGCAGTCGTCAACGTAGAGACGTCATTTTGTGAGGATATTACGAGGCAAAGCATTAATGCATTGCAAAAAGAGAAGCAAACCAAGAACTGAGCCTTGTGAGACACCTTACGACACACCGTCATTAGAAGACTCGGACAAGTAAAACATACATACTGTGAGCGATTAAAAAGCTAACTAGCTATCTAATTAACCAGGGAATGATTGTTTAGTATGACATTTAGCTTGTGCAAAAGTTTAGAGTGAGGAACCGTATCGAAGGCCTTGGACAAGTCTATGAATATTGATTAGACTTGGTTACCAATGTCGAGAGACTGAGTGATATCGAGAGTGAATTCAGTTAGTTTTGAAATGGTACTGTATACACCCGTCGGCATCCATGCTGTAAATTACATGAGATCTTGTTAGTTTATAGATATTCCATGATAGGTTTGTAGATAATATGTTCTAATAAATTGCACACATAATATGTTAAAGCAATTGGTCTGTAGTTCGTAAACGAGCGAGTGTTTCCAGATTAAAATAAAAAAAAAAAACTGGAAGGACTTTTGCAAGTTTTTATGAAGCCGGAACTGTGACGGTCGACAGCCATTTCTGAAAAATTTTCGTCGGGTAAGCCCAAAGAGAATGTCGAACTAGAAAAGTGTTAGGGATGACGTCAGGACCAGTACATTTTGTATCTACTTGTAGAACCAGGTTTAGCACACCATGGCCACATACAACTAACTTCTTAGTTGGAATTGTGAATTATTAGTAAAAGGAGGAAATACGAGACTATCAACTTTAAACACTGATTGGAAGTGTGTATTGACCAGTGACCAGTGGGTCGCCAGTTGCTTCGTCATTAATTTTAAAGAAATTAGCAGTAGAACTGACAGGTAAAATTGACCTCTAAAATTTACGTTGGTTTCTCCCCCCCAAGAAACTAAATCTAGAGCTGCTGTCTCTCTGGTGCCCTCGTCGACTAATTTCTTTGGTCCATATGACAAAGAAAAGTGCAACAATTCTCTACTCATTGAAGCATCGTGACCAGATAGCGGTAATGAAGACCACTGGATGCCTGGTAAATTGAAATCTCTCATACAAATTAGGTCGGAGGAACATAGATTGTGAGAGTGCATGAAGTTACATAGGGTGTGCATTTGACCGCCAGAGGAGCCAGGGGGGTGATAAACAACGCCAATCACTACTGACTTTATTTTCAAGGTGAAGCTTGCACGATACTGATTTAATCTCGAAGGGGCCTTGAATCACAGAAAATTTGATATCAGAATGAGAAAAACGACCCTTAACATTAGCAAATATAAGAGCATGAAAATTTCCCGCCTTTCTAATCCCCCTAAATCCTGCGTCTATAAAATGAACGGTGTCCCACTTTTAGAGCATGCCACCTCATTCAAATGCCTGGGAGTTCACATAACTAATGACGTCTCATGGCATACCAACCGCAGCCTCGGCTATCTTACGTCCCAATTTTTCTCAAGCCCCTTCGTCTCTCAAGTTGATTTTATATCGCACACTCATTCTCCCGCAGCTCGAATACGCAACCGCCATTTTTGGGACTCTGTTCGTTGTACCCTTATCAATGCCATAGAATCCGTTCAGAATCCATCGGTCCGCAATTATCCACTTTTTACCCATTCCTCTCCCTCCCCAAAGAATGGTGACACGACGCCCGCAGAGGCCCATAATGACCGACGTTTTCTCCTTTCTTCAACGCTACCTCTCTCTCTCTCTTTGTAATAAAATCTAATCTTGAGCTTTCTAAACTACAGCTTCTAAAATAAAAAAAAAATTAATAAAAAATCGAGGCTTTTTTAATTGTTTTATAAACTTTATTTTTGTACTTTATAAAGCAGAACGAACTCTTTTCACAGCCTTCATACCTCTCATCAAGCATTGATCACCAATTGAAAGTTGCCATTTCCTATAGCAGCATAATTCTTATTTTATTCAAATTTTATTCCTACTCAAGATTAGCTCAGAGTGGAACCGCCTTCCCCATTCGATCGCCTCCGTTGAGGACATCTCATTCTTCAAGGGCGCGACATAACTGAACACCGTTTTAATCCTGCACTGCGTTAATAATTTGTTCTTTTTTTTATCACTGCTCTCTTTGTTTATGCATATTTTAAACACCTTACACCTCCCCCCCCCCCCTTCCCCCTTCCCTGTTACGCCCCTGGGCCTTTGAGGTCTCGAAATAAATAAACGAAAGAAGTCAGACCGCAGCCCGAGCTTCGATCCGACGGAGCCGATCAAGTGTATACTCGCGGACTTCTCGCCCCGACTATTTTGAGAAATGTACGTCCTGCTGTTTAGACTCTGTAAGCTGTTCCTTGAGAACTCTTTTAAATACCGTAAAGTCTACATTTACATGGAACGTGCGAAATAGTTTCGAAACACTCGGGTCTTACTTATGACTATTTGTTTTCTCATTACACTGCAAAAATAACGAGTTCCCGTATGGGAGGTTTTCCACTTTGGTGTAGGCATTCCTGCACAGATGTTTAGCAAAACCTGTCCGCTCGAGTAATTTCGTGAAGCAGGATATCTGAGCTATGAATCCAACAGGCATTCGGAAGAATAGTGGCAAGGAGAACACTTCCAAAGATTTTTCTTCTGCTCTTTGGGAGTGTAGATTTACAAAATAGGTAACCTGGACTCTATAGAGTATAGTGGCACGTTGTAGTCCGTAGACCACCACGCTGTTTACAAACAAGCCTGCATTTGCCCGCGCTCTCATGCGCGGAGACCACATTCGTGTGAAGCGTCTTCGCATGCGCCATTTCAAGAGCAGCAACGTGATGTCAGAGCCGGGTGTTGGTCTATAGCTGGCTGCAACACCATCCGCCGCCTCATTTCCAAGTATCAAGGAGTTGTTGAAATGAAATTCAAGGGAGTGTCCCCCAGTAATGCAAGTTTGAAGAGGTGGCTCCAGAGGTAAAATTAAACGTAATATCTTTTTTTTTTTTACTTTTCTTGTAAGGCACTACATTTATGAACGGTATCTCGATGGGGGGCAGCGCCGCCTTCTAAAGAGCAACATCCGTAGAGCCATGGCCAACGAAGCGGAAAACCTCCTATCCATCGGATGTAAGAAAAAAAAAAAGTCAAATAGTTTCTTGAACACGTATTGCACCCGCTGGCAAAAGGAGGCGTAGGTCAGCGTTCTTGTCTGCATCAAGAAAAGCAGTCTCCTCGAGGCCCCAGGACGCACCTGGGCCGTTCCCGAAGGCAGAAAAAAAAAGTAGAGCTCCCCCGTGATTTTAGTCTTTACGGCGGTTTCTCATTGCGTCGTCGCGTTTGTGGCGTACGTAACTACGACCCCGAAAACCGCGAAGCGTTTCTTCTTCTCACATTCCGCACCGCGAAGAAAGCCCCGAGTACACGTGGAGAGGGGGGAGGGGGGGGGGGGGGGCACCGACAGCCAGCCAGCAAGCAGTAAACACCACCACACCCCGAAACCGCGAGACCCCGAAGAGACGGAAAGACCCCCCACCGCAGGAAAGCCGCCCCGGACGTAGAATGAGCCCCGACACCCGACACCGCGACCGAGGCCTGCGCTCCCCGCGACTCTGTTTTGATCAAACCTTCTCAACTCCTTCCGCCCACTGGGTGTAGGATTGCAGCGCTTTTCGATCCCAGGTGTCTGGCCCAGGTGACGACCGCCGACGAGCGCCGAACCGAGCCGGGGTTTGTCGGCCCGGGGTTCTGGCGTTTTGATTGCTGGGGGGGGGGGGGGGGGGGCAGTCATGTGCTACGAAGCTGAGTCCTCTCATTGGCTGAGGAGTCGAGATGGGGGAGGGGCGTGTGTGTCTGCCGTTCCGGACCCGTAAATTTGAATGAAAGGAGGTTTATATAGATGCTCGCGCCGTCTAGAGATTTTGAGATTTGATACTGCGAAACAGGGGAAGAGTGTGTTTGTGCTCGTGCGCAGTTCGGGGAGGGGGGGGGGGGGGTGGCTGATAGAATCAGATTTTCAAAGATGGCTAAGCGATGCACGTCTCGTGTTATTTTGCTCTTTGATAGTGAGCGAGTCCTAGTACCTTTCATGGTCGGAGTAGCGTGAGTCTCGTGTTTCTTACTCTGTTCTTCGGGGATACAAGTTTGTGACATTCAAAAGTGCGCAATGACACTGCTCGTACACCATAAAAAAGACACGCTGTTCACTGCAGAAATGATGACAGAATTATTTGCGAACACGCCTCAAGAATGTTCGGCTCGGGTACGCTTCACACATATTCATACGCTCAGAACAAGGCAAAGTACCATCAAACAAGTAAAAAACAGGCTTGAGACAGTGTCTCCAGACTGTCTTTTATATTATGTATTCGCAGCGTGACAGCGGATTTAGTGTTTGTACATTAACACAGGGACCGGCTTATTCGAAGCGAAACAAGCTAAAACATATGGCATGAACGTTCTACCACATTCTTCTACTCCCAATGCAGCTGACTCAGTTTCTTAATTTCTATAACGTCGGTCCTCAACCTGACAACACGCCTTGGCCGCTCTTCATTCATGGACTGAATTTTGACGGATATCGGCGTCTGGAAATTTAAATGTTTCAGAAGGCGTAACGACTGCAACGAATGGGGAGCGCATATATATTTTTAATTTCCATATTAAAGTGGGCCACACAAAAGCCTGCGAACGAAAAACCACTGGAAGAAGAGACCTTTTCTGTTTGCCCTCGTCCCCAGTGCATGTGGATAGGTGCCGTGAAAAGGGAAAATCAGACACCGCCTTACCACGATTGCTTGTGCGGCAAGCACTTTGGATTGAATTCACAGGTAGTTGTGGTCGTCAGATTTAGTTGTTTTGTTCCAACATGAACGCGGAAAAACCGTCAAGTTGTGCGGATCATGTTCAGTGCGTCTTCACGTTCAAACGACCGTCTGGTCGTTCAAACTGTCGTCCGCTCTTTTAAAATCGTTCGAACTGTCGTCTGCCCGTTCAAACGACAGCGGCCAGTAGACCAAACGTTGCGATAAGAAGTAAGTGCACGTCTGAAAGGACCCTTAAGTTTGAAGGCTGTTTGGGGTAAGTAAGCTCGACGTAAACAGTAGAAACAAGATGTTGATCATAGTTATGAACAAATGCGTTGTTATGGACAAATGCACGGGGGCTCGACGTGAGGTTAGAACTTGTCTGATAAAAAGTAAATTATTTTTTTGTGAGAATTGTGTCTTCTCAACATTTATTCATGAAGTCTTTTTTTTATCCTCTCAGTATCATAAAGCGATGATAAAATCCCGTAGTAAAGTTTCATAACCGGTTTTATCTTGCTAGCAGACAACACGATGGCTCCGCGTGTTCAGTGGTTCTTGCTGAGGGAGTACGCGATTGCTTTAAATTAAGGGGAGTGCTTCCTCCGTCTCCCGTCGGACGAGGGAGGACCGTGTGCAAATCACTCATCCGACGCCGGAAGTGACGTAGTCCCGACGCAAGAGGGAGGCCCGAATGGAAACCTCCGATTCCCGTCGGACGAGGGAGGTTCGTGTGCAAATCACTCCTCCGACGCCGGCAGTGACGTAGTCCCGCCGAAGGAGGGAGGAATGCCATTATAGAAAACACTCCTTCGACGCCGGAAGTGATGCAGAACCGTCTGGGAAGAGACGGTTGTGTGGCCGTCTCTCCGTTTAACCTTCCTGCAACTGCACTTGCTGCTGTAAGTGAGAACCTTAACTAACTCAGATGTTGGCCCGTTAAAAGTTACTTATTAGGTGCGATAATCAATGATTCGGGTTATGTTTAAGGTCGTTGCAACAGCGAACGCTCCTCTAAGTGCGTGGGCTTAGGGTGCCTCAATGTTCTTCTGTTTAGGGTGATGCCATCGATTGTAGTACCCGATGCCGACAGCACGCACTCACAGGGAAAATACAAAGAAATCGCAGGAAACAAAATGTCGCCGTAGCACTGTCAGCGCCATGAGCGCGTGCAGGGACACGCTCTTTCACGCGCTTCAGAACAAAAAATAAAAATAACCTTTCGAAACAAAATGGCCAGATGTCATCACCCCAAGCAAAGCGCACATGAAGGCACCCTACGTGGGCTCACTCGGCCGTCACTGACGTCGGTTACGCTGGTGAAGGAAGCATAGACCGTCGTGCTATGTTCCGCTCGCTGGCAGTGCAACGAAGGCTACGGGCACGAGATCAGCTACGAGGCGTTTTTCTCACAGGACGAATGCCTGGGCTGGAGAAGCGTGCAATCCGCAATGCAAGGAGGAGCTGAGTAGCTAGGAGGAGCGCGGAGCACGCGTACGCACGCGACGCACGCGCTAGCCCCACACCTGCCACCCCCACAATAATAACGTCATGTGACACAAAGACAATAAAGATGCATTTATATGTATGGATACTATTTTCATAGCTCATAACGTTTGCTATGGTGCTTTTAAATAGGTCAAAAATAAACAGATTTCGCGACAAAAATCTTTAATCACGTGACCTTTTCTGTAAAACTACATTAAAATAAGACGAGCTAATTTTTACTTTTATATATTTTTAAATACATCATAATATGCATGTAATAATGATTTCCATTACCTATTTATAATTAACAAGATGGTGTAACTTCACGCGTCGGATGAGTGGATTTTATATAGAGAAACTCGTGTTTACAAACAAACTGGAGCGCCCCTAGCGCGGACGGCACCGTCGCCGCGCATGCGCGAAGGAGTGTGGACAAGAAGCTCGCCATCGCCCATAAACGAACCATTAAAATGCGATGTTGTCGGTGTCGGTGTGAGTCCTCGTGCTCTTTTTCACGTTGGAATTGTTTATTCACATCGTCCTGGCAATGTCTGACTACTTGAGCTGCCTCAGCGAAATAACCGAGGCTCATTACATTGCAAAACTTCGCGTGAATAATGTGACATGCGGCGATTCATTCCGCGTGGACGCCGCAGAATGGTCGCTAAAGCCTGATTCGCATGATGAGATTCCGCTCGCAATTTTCAGTCGCAACGTCGCTTGGGCTGCAAAAGCGTGAACCGTAGCTGAGAACGTCGACGTCAATACTGATAATCGCAAGCAGAATCGGACCAAGTGAATCAGGCATAACAAGTCGGTGACGGCCACTGGTAACAATGATCAACATCTCCTTGCATCTATTGTTTACACCGAGCCTGCTTACCCCAACCAACCTTAATACTTAGAAGTCTTTTGAGGCCTGCACTTCTTAATCGGAATTACCGGGCCAACGTTTGGGGGCCGGTCTCGTCTGAAAGAGCAGACGACAAGCAGAAACGTTTGAAAGAGCAGACGACAGTTCGAACGATCAGCCGGCCGTTTGAACGTGAAGACGCACTGAACGTAGTTCGCAGGCGATCCGTACAACTTGACGGTTTTTCCGCGTTCATGTTGGAACACAACACATAATCCGATGACCACAAGTATCCCTGAATTCAACCCAAAGTGCTTCCCGCCCAAGCAAATTGTGGTCCGACGGCGTCTGTTTTTCCCTTTCCACGGCACATTTCCACGCTCTCGGACGAACCGAGCACATGACAACTGACCTTCAAACCTTTCTCGACTCTTTTGGTACAGCCACAGTCACGGCATTTTGACGAGAAGGGAAGTTTTTGTCTGGTTTCTTCCAAAACAACGCAGGAATGCGCGTCCGGCATGGTGACTTCCGCCCATAGCCCCAGATCGGAAGTGCGCTCGACGCGCCACCACCGCGCTGTGACGTAACAGAGTTTTGTTCATGTATAGGTGTGCGGCCTAAATTAAGTTGGTGAGAAGCGATGAAACTTCAGTATTCGGGGTCAACGTTCTGTGGGATTTCGGAAGCGAGGAGTGCCCGTGCACAGCTTTGACCGATGCTCGAGGTGCGCGAGCGTGCAAACGTTTGCCCGTGGAGCTCGCTACTTGAATATTTCAGATATTGGAGAAGTGAAAACACTGTTTTCACCTTCTCCAATATTTTTTTTTTTTTTTTTTGGGGGGGGGGGGGGGAGGGGGCTATATTTTACTTTTTTTAGAAAAACAAGGAAAGAAACAAGAAGCAGTGGTGTTTCGCCTTGCAAACACCAACTGTCTCACCGACACCCTACTATCCTAGTGATATTCTAGAGGAGCTGTGTGGCTTCTGCTTTTTGTAAGCTCACCGCGTTTTTGCCACCGATCTTTAGCTTTCATTTGCATATATGACTACTTTGGGCCCAACCTGATGTAATAAGATTTAAAACACCAATCTACTGGAACTTTTCAATACAACGAGAGCAAGCATACCGTCCTTGCCCTGTCGAAAAATGGCTCAAAAGGCATAAAAATATCTCTTCATACGGCAGTTGTTGCTTTCCTGACAATTTTCCTATTAGCATTATAAGAAAATACCCGCATTTTAAAGATATTTCATGATGGCCAGAACCCCGATCATATAATTTTATCTTTGGAAATGGCTCCGGCTGAGCGAGGGTTCGCCCAGACGAGGTGCCTTTCTGAGCAAAGAGCTCACACTTGTAGCCACAGTAGTGGTATTGTCGTTTACGTTGATTTACATAAGAAAAGGTTGAGAAGCAAATATTTAGACGAAGCAATACTCAGCCACAAATAAAACAGAGTAGTGCAAAATGTATGAAGAAGTTATATGAGCAGAGCTCCTTTTCGAGCTGAAATTAATTGACGATATTAAACCATTGTTTATGACGCATGGTGCTCGCAGCCGCCAAATGTTTGCGGGCCGCGTCCCAGAGTCACGGGCCGCATACGGCCCTCGTGTCGCATACGGCCCTCGTCACGCGTGTTTGAGACCCCTGCAATAGAGTATGGACATGTAGATCAATATGAATCTCACTTCTTTTTTTATTTCAAACCAGACTGGCTGTCCTTCAGAGAGTTTTAAATATAAAGACATGTATGAAGTCATTTCACGGACAGGCATTCGCTGGACACTCAACCAAAGTTTCATTTCAGGAACGAGCCTTGTATCCATGGTGACCGTAGCCGTGATGACCATAAGTGGGTAGACCGTATCCTGGACGACCATATCCGGCCGTACCGTATCCAGCTGCGCCATATTCAGCCCTACCGTATCCAGCCGTACCGTATCCAGCGGCGCCATATCCACCCGGACCGTATCCAGCCGGACCGTATCCTGCTGAACCGTATCCTGCCGAACCGTATCCAGCCGGACCGTATCCAGCCGGACCGTATCCAGCCGGACCGTATCCAGCAGGACCGTATCCTGCCTGACCGTAACCGGCACCAGCGTATGGACCCCTGCCATATCCGTATTTCCCGGCGTATCCGTATGCAGGACCAGCGGCCGTGCCGTACGCCGATGCCCCGAAGGCGCCAGGGGCCCTCACGCCTGGCCCGCTGACCACAGGGTTGGCGTTGAAGACTGCGTCGGCACTCTGTCCTGGCGCCGTGCCGGGCTCGTTAGTTTCTACGGTGGCCCTGAATCCCCCGGCGTCGGCCACGTAGTTGACGCGGCGGAAGAGGCCGTTGGGGTCCGTGTAGCCATACGAGCCGGTCCTGGAGTTGCTGGCGTCAGCGTCCTCCTTGTGGAACAGCTTGGTGCCGAACTCGTCCACCGTGTCGTAGCCGAAGCTGAACGGCACCGACGGCTGCAAGGAAAGTTCGGAGAATTGCACGAGCTTGATGCAGGTAGGCGCCAAATATGTTCAGCTCAAAATGGCTATAGATAAAGAATATATTTCAAATGTCCCACGGTTTGCTGGTGACAGGATAACTTTGCTAAAGAGAGACTGGCTAGAACGACCCCCGCTGGGCTGATTTGTCTGATCTTGTTTTCAGTGGTGGCGAAAGCAGCGTGAAATGCTTCATTTCGTTGGTCTCGGGTGCTTCTATGTTAAGTTGATATTATCAGTGGGTGTCAGGAGCTCACTATGCTCTGAGGACTTTGTGAGAGCGTTACGGGTTCTTAGGACATGAGAACCAACCCTAAAATAAAAATATAAGCGCCGACAAGGTTCTATCTTGCTGACAAGGTTATTGTTCTATCCGCTTCAACGTCTAATTTTCGCTTTAGAACGAACGCATTCTTTCTATGCCAAGAATGGCTAGCGGCAGGTTTTCATCTAGTTACCCGCAATTGCGAGATACACGCGTAGTATTGCAGTTTGCTTGCCAGAGAATTAGGTAGCGGAGGCCACTTACGTAAACAGAATCGGCGTACCCGGGCCCACGATACGCCCCAGAGCTAAGGCCCGACCCGAGTAGGGAGTCTTCCGCATGAATTCTGGCAGCCAGGTAAACAACGATAAACTGCAAAGAAGAACAATAGAGACATTTCTCAACTTGCCCATCGGTGACCGGGAACAGTCCCAGCTGATGGAGGAAGCTGCTAAGAAGATTCAGTTTCTTCGTCAAGTGCCAGCAATAGTGCGCGCAGGCATAAAGACTTCTAGAGTTGCAGCAACCATCAAAACACCGTATTAGCATTTCTAAAATGTGCTGGCTGCGCTTTAAAAATGCACGGGGCACATTTTAAAAAGAATAAATAGTGACTTTATTACTAACACCAATTAAGGGATGCTTTGTATTCCCAAAATATAAGAGCCTGGCAACGACCCCAATATAAGAAACAGATATATCACTCGTGTTTTAATTTTTTTCCGTTAGATTAGTTCACCGGTCTCAGGCTAAAATATTATAACTGGATTAATATTGTCTTTTTGCATTATCTCTCTTACACCTTGTGATTGATCTTTCGTTTGTGTTACAAGTTCCCGAGTCTTGGTAGATGTGTGGGGGTTAAATACTCATTGCTTAAGTTCCTCAAAAGGTTTGTTCTCTAAAAAAGGGAGACACAAAACAAGGTGCTTACAGACACATCTTCATATACGTTAATTAAAGAGGAGTTGAAAACGGATCTAGTTGGTACTGATTTGATAAAAAACAGTGCGCGCGGACACACTCATGAATACCAAGAACCAAGAAAGACGTACGACAGACGAGCGCTCCTCTTGTATGTGTCTTAGTCCCTGCTTGTTGCGCGCTTCTGTTTTATAATTAATTAGAAAACATTTGCTGATTTGTGTTTTGACTACCATTACAATTACAATATTATTATGGGCAAAATTTCATTGAAATGAGCGCGTCAATCCTGGGCTATTACATTTCGGGGACCCCAGAGGAAACCACCAGCCTCACCTTGGCGAGCATGGTGAAGAGATAGCTGTCGTCCTGCGGCAAGCTGACCGTGGGGTATCTGAAACTGCCGTGTCCAAGAGGAAGCCCGTAGTGCACTGACTGCCTTCTGAGACACGGCCAGCGTTTTATACTCAAGTGTTGCACATGTGTGCCGCTGTCTCGCGAGGAGAGGAGAACCCTTTCTGCATCTTTGCCCACATAGACGTTTCAGTCACGCTCTTACGGTGTCTCGCGTTCGCTGCTAAACCGCACGACTCGGGAGGTCCGTCTCGTTTCCGGTGTTGTCTTTTGTCTTTTTGTCACCTCCTTGAGCCGTTTCACAGGTATGCGCCTGACCCGTATATGCGCTCGGTGAGGTGTTGACAAATTACAAAGTGATGACCTTGTAGACGCGCTCAACGCAATCGGTGAAGCTCGCCGTATTTTGTAAGTAAAGAAAATCTCTTTTTTTTTCAGCATTACCTTTACTTACAGTGAATACTGACACAAAATTTCAAAAATGCTTTCGAGTATGTCCAATCCAAAACTGGATTACATAGTTGTAATTTTTCAATGCGGTGGATTGAGAATCCAAAATATTATTGCTGCCAGGATGTGTCTAGTCTGTGACATGCCCAACATGTCATCTTTTTAAGCCGGGGTCAAAATGCTAATGCATCGCACAACAGACAGTCTGCGGACCCTGTCTTGGGCATGCTTCTTCCCCGTATGACAGTCCTGCTACATTGGTCGTACAAAAATTGCCTGCAGACGTGTTCCAGCACACATATGTGTAAAGCCAGCGTGCTTCGAATGCGGAGCGCAAATTCGTCTGCTTCTTGCACAGGGGTTGCGATGATGTCAGAACGCCGAGCTCTTATTGGCTGATTGAAAAAAAAAAAAAATAGTGGGTAGACCTCAAGGCATCCAGCATTGAGGTCTACCCACTATCCTTTGGATCAAAGCCAATCAGAACCCGGCGTCGTTCTGACGTCACCGCCACCCCTGCGCAAGAAGCAGACGAACTTGCTCTCCGCATACGCTTGGGGCTTGTCCGCAGATTATTTTGTCATCTTGTCTGCAGCGAATACCGTGCGTCTGGTACGATGTATGTAGTGTGACTCCGGCTTTAGATGACTCGATCTCTATATGGACTGTCGGTGACTGTTTCATTTTTATATCAGACTCAATATTACAAAAAAAAAGAAAAACAGAATACCAGAACAGTATAGTTTATAGTCCAACTGGAACTCCCAGTTTCAGAAATTGAATGTTATATTCAACTTTTCAACTGAATTGAGATGCTTGGTTTAAACGAAAACCTTCAGCCAAACTGATAATTCAATCGAACTGAAGCGTTCAACTAAAATAAAAATGTATATAAAAAAAGTTCGACCGAATAAAAAAATTGAGCCAAACCGAGAATCAAGCCTGATTATAACGTTTAGCGAGATTGAAACTTCTGGCCGAATTTGATTGCTCCAGCAGATTAGACACTTCAGCCGAAATTGAACTGCAACAGTACATCATCGTGACCGTCTATTAATGGTTGACAACGTTTGGTGCCATGCGGCACCAAATGTCGTTACAACGTCGAAAAAAATTTGGTAACATTGCAAATGTTTTGTCGGCGTCATTGCAACGTCAGACTCTTACTTCTCTTCAATGGCACGACACGATGTCGACACGAGCTTTATACGTTAACCTCCAGGATCCTTCCAAATGAGCGACTATGAAACAAAACAACTATCGATAAGTTTACGACCGATACTATCGATATTTTTTTTCAACAACTCTGGGCAGTTTAAAAAAACTATCGATAGTAGACTATCAATAGTTCATTATCGGCAGCAGTATTATTAGTGAACTATCGACAGTCGACTTATGATTGACTATTACTATTTGACTCTCGATAGACTAACGTTAAAAGTTTCCGCTAACTATCAAGTGTTGACTTGATATCCATCAAAAGCTATTGACACTTTGTTTCTAAATTATCGAGCGTCGAATATAAAAGTCCCCTTAAACCCCTGCAAGTCGTAATGCATACATATTTTGAGTACGTAGATACTTTTTTTATCCTATGTATGTTTTTTTTTTTTTAGTTCTCGACTTGGGAATATGTGTATTTGTAGTGACACGCAGGGAAGAAAGTAAAAAATGGTAGTTATTGTAAATCTCTTGGCTGACTAGTCCGCTAGGGTGGGTGAGGGGGGTTTGAATTTGGCTGCTTATTTGTAAGTTTATATGATTTTCACTATCGTTTTTATCGTCATTATATGAAATCTTAATAGTATGCACATAATCTAACGGTCGATAATAATCATTTCGTAAACATTCGTTTTGAGTCGTTTTTGTTTTGCTGAATACTTACTGCACCAAAATGTCGGACAGAACCGATTGAGTGTCTAACGTGGTCTCTGATACTGCTCCTTTCCAAAGGATTTGTATAGCTTGATTTGTTTCTTGAGGTTTTAAATTGTCTAGGATCAGATATTTGCGACAGGTTTGGAAAGTTCGCTGCGACTAAAAACTGTCCGGCTGTAAAATATCTTGAAATTATTTTTACAAGTCTGTTTGGCTCTCGGGTTGTGCTTCGTCTCCCAGTTGTCACATATTAAATTCCAAAGTTTTCATCGCTGAATGTGAAAATTGCAACTCTGCTGACTTTTTGTAGTTTATACTATCGATAGACGTGTGAAGGAAACCAGGAACTAACTCATTACAATAACAGTTAGGCTTGTTGAAAGTAAAATGTTGCCAGTTGTTTTTTGATAAGAATGATTAAAGAAAATACTCAAGATGGAGAACATTTACGCAGGAATAAATACTATTAGCCATCTCCTAGTTACCTCGGATCATTTAAGAAACCAATACTGAGTGGATTAGGTGGCTTACGTGGTGTTAGTGTTGGAGAGGTTCCGAGACCAAAAACCGGTTCAGACGAAGTTTTCAGCAGCAGACCAGTGGTCTAGAGATCGCGAGCTGCGCTCCAGCTCAGGCGGAAGTCTGCTTTTGTCTCGGACTTTTTATTTGATTTTGTTTCGACCGATTCTTTACACCATTTCGGTTGTCGGTTTTGAGTTTTTTCCTTAGCAGAGTTCTATAACCTTGCCCAGTTATTTATTTATTTATTGTTACAAAACGCAACTGCGCAGTATAGAACCATTACCTAATGTACTGTAATTTATAGTCCTATGGCAACAGAATTTGGTATGCACAAGCTTGAGGGTACGTAGAATGGAACTATCAAGGTTTCATTAGAATGTATATTTTATAATAATGAAAACTAAAACAAAAAGTGCTTCTGTCATTTCAAACATGGCGTTTTTGTGATTTGCATTCAATTAAAAAAAGTTCTCATACATATATTTTGCTGTTCATTGCGCTCTGAGGTTTAAAAGGAGCAACTTAGTCTATTTTAGCAGGTTCTTTTAAGTGTGTTGCCATGCCCCACGTGCGCGTAAGAACATCTACTTTGCACGTTCATTGCATCCATAACACAAAGAAACAAGCTATATTAAAACACAAGATTTACAGAAAGAACATTAAGTACTATAGACCGCGAAAATTGCATTCTGTTATCTCAAATAAAAAAAAAGAATAAAAAGAAATGTTTTCTTTTGGCGCATATCTTCGGAAAGACCCTTATAAATGTTCCAGCCTCTCTGCTACTTTGTGCAAGTTGTCAAGTCATGTATTAAATGCTCTCATCTTTCTGCTCCGTTTTGCAACGCAACCCCGAAGGAGTGGCTACGGTGACGTTCAAGGAGCCCGAACGACAGACGCCTGCATCGAGCTCATGAACGGGCGCTGGTTCGTGCAGCGGCAGCTTTACGCCGAGACGTGGGATGGCAAGACGGAAGAGGAGCTGGAAGAGCGCCCCAAGAAGTGGGACGAATGTACTTCGACGGAGATGACTAGAGTGTCGAACTGAAATACTTATTGGTTCGGTTCGGGTTCGGGTTCACGGCTTTCGGTTCAGTTCCGGTTCAGCTCCGGGGAGCCGAATAACGGTTCGATGCGGGTCGAACCGGTTCGAACCGGCTTGAACCGCTAAATTGATCATACGCTTTCCGCGTTGTTTTGGCTATAGACACTATTTCCGCCGTAAAACGAGTAACTATACTCTATAGTTATTTATCGTTCTTACGATTCACTTAATTTTAGGAACGAAAAATAAACAAATGGGTTATTTAATTTCGTCTAATCAGCAAAAGAAAATCTAGATTAATATACATAACGTCATGTTTATACGACTCAACATTCATTTGTTTACCTCAGTCACATATATTTTGCATGAATCGAAAGGTTGCTAGTGAGGTAGGTCGCCAAAGATATCTGCGATTGGTACAACTCTGCGTCGCAGTCTTAAAAGTTAAATCGTAGGTGTGTTACGGGGCATTATTACAGGGCATAAAAGCATAGAGTGAGCATATTATCACCATTTATATTGTGAAATGTAGTCTACAAAATGCATTTCACGATATGTAGGATGACGACGCAACTGAGGTAAAAGCAAGATTTTAAAAATGTCCAGAAAGTTTTAGGTTTACGATAAGGAAAGAGGGACATTTAAGACAAACAGACCGTAAATTAATAACCGACACGCTCAACCATCTACAAAGTTTTAGGACAAGCCATTTTAGTCTACCTTTGATAGAAACGCAGAGCGACAGTCACAATGCTTGTTTTCCTAACCAACATTGTTTACACTCACACCTGTACTAGACACATCTAGGCAAAGAATCATGCAGAAAGCAGTGACAAAAATTGTTCCCTCTAATCTATTCACACCCTCGTACTCAGATCGAATCTGACCTAAAATAGCGCGTACCCAAGTGAACATTTTCTTAGACAGGATAAACTAGCATAGCCTGGCCTGGCTGTTATTTTGTTCTTGATAAGATACCGGTCAATTCAATTTGCAAATAAGCATCACCGTTGCGAATTCATGCTTTTTTGTTTAATAAAACAAAGAAGTATTTCATACTCTACTCGACATGGTAACTACTTACTTGGTCACTTTCTGACAGTCTGCGTGCGTAATCGTCACAGTTCCGCCACGCGCCCACGACATATAAAAATGATGTTCATGCACATAAAAGAGGCAACAACCGACTTTTATATGTTTGAGAAGTTATATATTTGTCAGGTACATACACATAGTTATTTAAATCACATTTAAAAAATGTTTAAGACTCTCCCAAATCACTTACACACGTCTATCAAGGATAAAAATGTTCGAAAAGATTTGCAGAACATATTTAAGATAATTTTGGGGTGCATTTACTTATGATGTATATATTTAAAGCAACTCTTTATACGTTTAACGTTTATATTTATGGTAAATAAATATGTTTATCTTTATGTATGTCGTTAAATCTTCAGTCAGTAATTATATATATTTTATTATCAATACATTTGAATGTATGAAGTTCACATAACCGCTTGAGACCAACACGTGACTACGATACTCGAAAATACGCCAATTGTTTTAGATCCATGGAAATGTACTTTTTTGTTCGCTGACTGACAATGTGCAACATTGGGTCGCCGAGCATACCAAAAAAGGACATTGTGCTTACATTATAAATCTCAAGGCAAATGCACAAAATTTATTTCCACCGCAAGATGATGGTGGCGGCCAGGAAAAAAAGCTGTGAGATACAGCTTGACTGGCTCCTGACCGCCTACAGCAGCAGCAACAGAGTGAATAGTATACGAAGCTTCGAGACGAATTTGAGAACAACACTCTTGTGAGACTTGGAGCGGCTGCCAACGTTCGGCTGTCCCTGTGAGGCCACTAGGATCTTTCTTTTCAGGTATCCCTCCCGTGCACACTTGCAGTTCTATTTATGTAACGTCGGATTGATAAGTCGTATTTAGTCATTTTAATGCTTCGATTCTCGGGGACAACTTTTTGAGGCACTGATATATACATGTAAAATATGTTGTGCAACAATTTTTGTACTTCCACTAAATTCCGCTACGAACTAATCTCTGACATTTAAAACTTGCAAAGACAGCCATTAGGTTTCCTCTCCACGCAATGGCCGACATATCAAAAACAAAGGAAAGAAATAGCTTGCACATCCTCAACTCTCAATTAGAACAAGCTGCAACGCGATCTGACGTTAATTTTATACCGTCAGTGCTCATCATACTGATGCGATGAGGTTGGCAAAGCATGAGGCCGGGATCACACTGCTTGTACATCATACAAAAGCCAGTCTACCGACAGTTTTGAACGCGAGTCGCCGCGAGTTGCGTGCTTCGAATGCCGCACAAAATGAGTTCAAGGAGGAAACTTGGCACGCGGCATTCGAACCACGGATATTGCGGTGACACGTGTTTGAAGACTGCCTTTCGTATGATCTATGAGCAGTTTGACCCCGGCTTCAGAGTTCGACTATTCTCATCTCTGATTAAACACGATGCTGATTGCCATGAACGCAATGCTGATTGACATGAACCCAACCACTCAACTCAGGATCATGATAATCGAGCATGTCACGATGTCACGTAACTCGCGGTGCGAATTTGTGATGTCATGTGAAGTCACGGTCTCAACAACGCTAATGAATCTAGTGACGTTCTGAATTTAAATCGACTTGACGCAGTGAGTAACGTGACCACATGACGTCAAGGGGCCACGTGACGAGATATTGCTCTACAGCATGCCTTGAATACATGAAGTCACGTGACCACGTGGTAGATGATTAGTCATAGTGCCAATAAAAAAGCGCCATGAAAGCCCACAATTCTTTGTACATTGCAATTCTGTATATTACGATTTGATCAACACATAGAAATACAGTTGCCAATTTTTTATTCTCAAATAGCATTGTTTTGATACAAGGAAAAAAGAAAGAAAAAATACCGTGAACCGTTTTGAACCAGTTAGCATTTCTTTTCCTGTTCAGTTCCGGTTCAGTTCCAAAACGGCGACGAAGATTTTGGTTCCGTTCAGTTACGGTTCAACACTCTGGAGTGGAGGAGAAGGACGGCCAGGCGAAGCGTTCCATCTGGCAGACCGAGAGACGTCTGCAAGGAGTAGAGGAGACGGGTTTGACGAAGCGACGAGCTCTAACCCAGAGGAGATGCTCAAGAAAGAAGGGGGAGCTGACTAGGGCGAGCGAGTTGTTCGGCTCGCGGTCGAAAATGGGCAGATGGCGGTTTGAATCTAGTAATGCTGATTCATTCCCGTGCAAGCCGGTAGCACACAATCGGATCAGGCTTGCGATTGCCGAGTGAACGCTTAGAATGAGTATAGGCACCAGCAGCAGTGCATAGGAGGCCAGGACAACAAACCAGACGCACAGAAAGACAAACAAGCGTGCTGACTTATCCCCTAGTCCTACTGGAGCGACGAACAGAAACAACTGACACCGAAAAGCCTCGTTTACGTGCAACATGCACACGAAGGTATCTTTGGCAGGATGGTAATCATTTGTGCTTATTTCATGAGCGCTGAAACTCCGAGCCTGCTAATGGTACTTTCTAGAAGCTCGCGCTGCAGAACCGAGGGATCCTGGGTTCAATCCCCACCCCTGCCCGTTTTGATCTGGATAAGCATAGCAGCGGCGTGCGGTCGTGTATCACTACTGCGTTATGCACGCTAAAGACCTCAGACTAGCGGTTGCACTGCACTGGCTAAATTGCTCGTCTAGAGCTGAGAGACAAGTCACCCATTGAGGCAGACAAAGTTCAGTCTGTATAAAACTATACACGCCGGTTTATTATTATTGCTACCTTCTCGTGCATGCCGCGAATGTACGAGGCCGGTAGGTGTCGGTTGCTTCTGCTTGTCTCTCCAGTGAAACTCGTTCATTATTTATTTATTTATTTATTTACTTCATAATTGTTGAAAATTAAGATTAAAACGATCCTTCCTCGCGCGCGGGGATGGGGGTGGTTAGAGAGAAAAGAAAGAAGTTGAAGTAAATCGTTCACCAGAGATGGGTCGTCCTGTTTCTTTCCCCAACGAGCGCCCTCGAGGCGCAACATTTGGTGCCGAAACCCGGGAGTTGAACAAAGTTGGACGCCGCATTGGTGAATATGGATCGACTAAAGAAGAAACGAGCGGTCCGACGCAGCCGGAACACCAAGCTCATAAATGAGATACGAGCTGCGCTAGAGTCGGACCCCATGGACACCAAGAGACTTGAAAATTTACGTGACAGACTGCTTGCTAGCAACGACGAGCTTCGGAAAGTCAATGAGGAGATTGAGCCCCTCATCGATGACAACGACTTGGAGGAGGACTACAACACCGTGGCTGACTTCGAGGACGAGGTCGCAAGGATCGTCAGTGAGGTGCGAGCCCAGACGACACCGCAGCCACCACGCTCCGGAGGCGACAAAGGCAGCAGCTCCCACTTGACTGGAGTAAAGCTCCCGAAACTACAACTGCTGCAGTTCCAAGGTGAGCTTACCAAATGGCAACCATTTTGGGAGCAATTCGACGTCGCGGTACACCGCAACACAAGTCTTTCTGAGCCGGAGAAGTTCCAATACTTGCGCTCGCTTCTCGTTGGACCAGCAGCCAGTATGATCTCTGGACTACAAGCCACTGCGGCATGTTACCAAGATGCGGTAGAGATGCTAACCGAGCGTTTCGGTGATAAACAACGAATCGAACGCGAATATCTGGGAAGACTGCGTAAGCTACCAGCTGTGAAATCTGAGCGCGACGTACAGGGACTACGAAACGTCTACGATCACGTGCAAACAAACATCCGTGGCTTGCGTTCCCTGGGTATTTCGAGTGATACATACGCAACTATGCTGGTTGATATACTTCTGACCAGCTTGCCATCACACATCGTAGTGGAGTACTACCGCATCAAGAGCTATATGCCACAACTGACTCCTCCTACTCTCCCCGAACAGACTGCACCCACTTCCAGTGGTGCGACACGTTGTGAGGCTATAGTTGATACATCGAGGAATACGGGGGAAGAGCTGGCTAAGCTGCTACAATTTCTACGGGTGGAAATCGAGAGCCGCGAGCGATCCTCGCGTGACGAGCATCCATCGGCGAATCTTTCACCATGGGCTTCCAGACCTCGACAGACTATCTCGATTCCTTCAGCAATGGTGCTGCAAAACTCAAGTCATCTAGACGACGCTTGTTTCTTCTGTGGAAAGGAGGATCATGGTGCTAGCACATGTTCTTCCGGGAGCTCCTTAGATGAGAAGAAAAGGCGGCTTGCACAGGATAGCCGATGTTTCCGATGCACGAAAAGAGGCCATCGCTCTAAGGATTGTCGCAGCAAGGCTCGATGTACCAACTGTAGCGGGAGACATGCCGTCTCCATGTGCAACCCGGAGTGGCGGCCACAATCACTTCGTCGTGGAGCTCCGGCCGAGAGCGGAGAAACTACCGACGTCTTAACGGCGGGTTCCACATCTTCACCTAGCGGCAACAGTGTTCTCTTGCAGACGTTCAGGGGCTGGATTGTGACTAACACGAAGTCTGCATACATTCGCGGCATCGTAGACGGTGGAAGCCAGAAAACGTTCATCCGAGAGGACGTGGCAACAAGGCTTCAACTGGATACTATAGGGTACCTCGACCTGAAATTCAACACCTTCTCCAGCAAAGAAACAAACAATCCCAGCCAACGATTAAAGGTAGTGCGTCTCCATCTGCGAAGCCAGTACGCTACGGCGAGCCATGTATTGGATGCCGTGGTTGTCCCGTTCATATGCAAGGAGCTTACAGAAACACCAGTCGATCACTCGTTCA
The DNA here is from genome assembly GCA_013358835.2 of Ixodes persulcatus. Classification (NCBI taxonomy): domain Eukaryota; kingdom Metazoa; phylum Arthropoda; class Arachnida; order Ixodida; family Ixodidae; genus Ixodes; species Ixodes persulcatus. Next base: position 234,308 of record JABSTQ010009346.1, read on the forward strand.
TACGAACCATCTCAGGCGAGCTCGCGGACGAGTTGATGTTCCCCTCAGTGAAATCAGAAGCTGGTATAAGCCTCCTGATAGGCGCTGACCAGATGCGGCGACTTCTCACGGGAGAGATTCGACGCGCTGAAATTGCCACCGAGCTGGTGGCCATTTCAACTGTGCTGGGATGGACGTTCCAAGGGCCGATCAGCGCTGCGCAGGCGCTATCATGTTCCATGAATGCGGTTGTGTGTGTTCTCAACGTTAGGGATAATCACGAAGACGACTCCACCGCTTTGCAAAAGGTTTGGGATTTAGACATCCTTGGCATCCTGGATGAGCCAACGACTGCACTGCGGGATCATAAGAACGCAATGGGACACTTCAACGAAAACATCCCAATGAAAGGAGGGCGCTATCAAGTCGCTCTCCCCTGGAAGCACACCTCGTCAATCCTGGGGAACGACTGTGATGTAGCGCACACAAGACTACACAGCTTGATCAGACGACTGAAGCGGGATAGCACCGTCGCAGAGTCCAACGAGGCAATCCCACGCTATATGGATGACGGGCAAGCAAAACGAGTCAAGGAGGACACCCAGAACAGCGGACCCGTCTCCTACATGCCCCATCGAGCGGTGGTTCGAGCGGACTCAGCGACAACGAAGCTTCGAGTCGTCTTCGACGCCTCAGCTTGCGGACCAAACACTGGATCCCTGAACGACCAGCTTGAAACGGGCCTGAAGATGAAAACGGAACTCCTGCCAGGAGGTCTGACTTTGGAGAACTTTGGAAGCTACACGAGGATGCTGGGGGTCACGGCTTGGGCCCTGCGCTTCGTCCAAAATTGTCGACCACCGAGAGGGACAACGGAGCTCTCCTTGTCGGCAGCGGAAATTCGAGACGCAGAGCACTTGTGGATGAGACATGCCCAGAATAAATGCTTTGACGCCGAGATTTGTGCTCTGTCTCGAAGTCAAGCAATGATGACGGAGTTACGTGAGAGGTTTTGGCTACCCAGCGCCCGGAGGACGATGAAGGCGGTGATCGGAAAGTGTCGAGTACGCCGACGCTTTTCTGTACAGCCAGACTGTGCACTAGTCACACCGCCACCGCAGAACAGAGTCCACAAGGGCCACACCTTCCAAGTCGTAGGAGTCGATTTTGCGGGTCCTTTGTTTGTCAAGACCGACGGTGACGACGTAAATTCTTACACTGCCCTTTTCACTTGCCCAACCACTCGAGCTGTACACCAAGAGCTCGTCTCTTCCGTAGCCACGACACCTCTTCTTCTGGCACTTCGACGTTTTGTGGCTCGTAGAGGAATCCCGAGCACAACTTACAATGATAATGCTCTTACGTTCAAGATGGCTGCGAAAGACTTGGGTACTCTGTGGGAAATAATGCACAGTCCAGTGTCGCAGGATTACTACAGCGCTCCAAGAATCACGTGGAAGTTCATCGTGAAGAGAGCGGCATGGTGGGAACGACTGGTGCCTTCGGTAAAGGTCTGCCTCCGAAAGATACTTGGACAAGATTGCGTATCGTTCGAGGAGCTGACGACTATCTTGATTGATGTTGAGGCTACAGTAAACTCGCGGCCCTTGGCATACCCTCAAGCAGATGCTGGCGAGCCAGCAGTCTTGACGCCAGCACTATTTCTCACCGGGAGAAGACTGACCACACTGCCCGAGGTCGAGCCGCCCAGGCGTCTTCTGAGCAAACCCTTTTCCGGCGCTGGAAGTAGCGGCAGCGCGTCGTGGACCAATTCTGGAGACGTGGGGAACAAGATCTCCAAGAGCATCGCTCAGCACATCTCGCCCGACCCGCTGGCAGCTGCGAAAGTTGGGGACGTGGTTTGCTGCGCGATGACCGCACCACAGGTCACCTGTGGAGAACCGTCCGCGTCACCGAGGTCTTTCTGTGTAGAGACAGGCATGTGCGAGCATGCGCCATCAGGTTGCCCTCAGGTACATCCACACGAAGAGCGATGCAGCTGTTGTACCCACTGGAGACCTGGTGATCAAATGAGCGGCTTGCTCATTTGGGGGGGAGGATGTTGCAAATTAAGATTAAAACGATCCTTCCTCGCGCGCGGGGATGGGGGTGGTTAGAGAGAAAAGAAAGAAGTTGAAGTAAATCGTTCACCAGAGCTGGGTCGTCCTGTTCCTTTCCCCGACGAGCGCCCTCGAGGCGCAACAATAATACCTTGAAGGCCCTATTACAAGGCATTACACAAGGGATGGGGAACAAAAAGTTTCAATATCGAAATTCGTGAACAGCAACACAGGGAATGGAAAACTAAACATTTCATTATATAAACATAGTAATACAAACCAGTGAGCACCCATAACAAAAATACAAATAAATACAAAAGAAAAATGAAATACACATTATTTGCATGCATCGTTTGCACAGCGATCTAAATGTTCACCTAGTAGCTCATCTTCTTTAGTCATCTCCAGTAGTCAGTCTCTAGTAGTCATCTCCATGACTCATCTACTTTTGTTTTTCCGCTTGTGCCTCCACTGCTGTCCTGGTAATGTTTGCACCGTTGCCGCCTCTATGAATCACCAGCTTGCCTAGGCTTCCATCTTAACAAGTTTCAAATGATTTTTTCCTGTTGAATTCGTAACACAGTTTGGACACCCCTACCTGTGGCCCTTTCGTTGTTTTACCGTTACTTTTTCTCAGAGATGAGAGGACTGAAGCAGCGTTGTACCTTTGCAGCCGTGAGTTTGATGCCATGGTTGGTACAAGCAATTTGCCTGCCGAGTTCTATAGGCGTCGATTTAATTCTTTTACGAGCTTCATTTTTTTCTGAACGAGTTACGTCAGTTGTTTCTAGTAGCAACCCCGGTTTGAGCAATGATTGGGAAAGTAGAATTGACACGAATGACGGGTTCGGGAACAGCTTGGGGACACCCAATTATTCGGGTGTAGCTACCGACAAAGTGAGAACGGCAGGGAGGAGCTTCAGTTGTCCCGCCTTCTGCGCGAGCTTCTCAACTTCGACAACGCTCCGACATCTCGTGCGCCTCGAGCACGCTTGCACAGCCAAATGACGGCGACAGCCATGGAGGGCGTGCTGGAGGACGACCGTTCAAAAGACGCGCCCTGCCGTTATCACTCTATGGGCAACTAGTGTATGTCTGATGGGGCCCTTCAGTTTGGCTCAGAAGGTCGCTAATGCAGACGATTCATTTAATCTACTGTTTTGTTTTTTCTTGCTCTAATTTGGATAAACTCCAAGTCTGAAAATTCCTGTCCAGTCTGAAGATTTGTTCTATCAGTCATCCTGAACGATTATACAGTCTGGTGCTAATGGCCGTTTCAGTATTGCAAAGAAATAGGGTATCACCACGTACACCCACCGGCAATATGAAGGTGAACACCTTACCTGGTTTCTTGCCTGTTTTACGGCTCCCTAAAGCTATATTAACTCTCAATGTCTCAAATGGTACGTGGCTTGGGGTCTAAACTTTGCGTTTAGCCCTCTTCTGGAACAGAGCTTGTTCCAAAACTTGCAGGAGCGTCAAAAACAAGAAGAGGGCTGCTCACCTTCATATCGCTCACGGGTGTACATGATGACCATGGCAAGCTGGGATACAATAAAATCTCGGAAGTGAAGAGATTTTTACAGGGAGGATACATTAATGCCCAAATCTTTTCAATGTTCGGCAAAACAAACGCGATCCTTGTTTAGTGGCTTTTACTTCAATAGCTCTTTCGGTACTGTTGATATAAATGCCAACAATGAAATAGTAACAAGACTAACTGACCTGTTTCAAGTTTGTATTTAGATGGAAAATATTTTCGTCACTTTCTTTTCGCTTACTATAGTGTGAAGCTACCCCCGACTGAACTTGGATTATTGCCATTTAATAAGAAACCCAACGAGACGTCAATAAAAGAGGGCCCATCTGCTGAAATTTGAGTTTTCTCGTTATGGGTCCCACAATGGTAAGGAAAACGTCATTTTCAAGGTATATTGGAAATATACATGCCTCATTAAGCTAAACTTGTTTTGCATTTTTTGTCACTATGTGAATGGTGAGGATGCAGTTCAACATGCGTTTCAGGCGTGACCCTTTGCCCTCAAGAGTTTTGGTTGCCAGCTATTGGATGTGATGGGATTGGCACAAAGATTAAAGCATTCAATTTTCTTCATACATTGCAGACCATTTGTTGCCACTGGTCAGGCGGCGGTGCATTTAATATAGCCTTTGTGTGTGATGGTTTATTTTTCTTATAGGCATCGCATATTCTGACTTCCTGTGTGGCACTTGCTATAGAAGACAATAGCCACCACGTCTGTTTCAAATGTCAGGCTCTGTGTTGCAAGTAAGAGGAAGACACTTTCAAGATTTAGCTGTCTAGATTTACATGTCCGTTTTATGCATTACATACAGTACTAGAGAACAATCGGGAAGTAAGGTCCTAAACCACGTGCATGTGTGCGAGCACATTCGTAAGCTGATCACCAAAAGTAATGGCTGCTTACCTTGGTACAATAGCAGTATGTAGCCACCAGCTTGGTTTTGTAGGTAGCCTACAAAGATTTTGCAGGCAGCCTGTGCCAACTACAGTGGTAGACCTGGGAGGACAAATGTTCCCAAGCAGTGGGCGTTCGCCGTCCAGTTTGGCGGACATGACACAAACACATGTCGACACAAAAACAGTTTACATCTGGTCTGTCGTCAGTTAACCATTACACAGTCAACTTAGTGAATGCCATTAAATTAACGATTTTATTTGTATGCTCATTGCTAGTGCATTACATGACCTTCAGAAGAAAGTAAACAGGCACTCATCATTTTAATATCAGTCTAGTTTTATTTTAAGTCTCGAATATTGGAGGATCTCACGATCAAAAGGTTCATCAGGGATGAGACGGTATTGTAGCACAACACCGTCTCATCCCACATTTGCAGGATATGTGCTTTGGTCACAATCATTATTGCGACGAGGTGCGCTCGAGCCGCTACTATAATTGTGCTTGTCCACCCAATCTGCAGGTCGTTTCATTTTAGCATTTTTCCCTGCTCTCACAACGGCCGGCTACTGTTATCGTTTCTTGTTGCAGATGAACGCGAGTACTGCAGGCTTGACAGTGCAAAGTGTCGCAAAATACAGTATTGTTCTAAGTTTTGGATCGATTTTGTTGCGTCAGAGTTTACACCGACGATACCGCATCTCAGCGTACTGTCTGATTAATTAAGTTGGGGTCTACTAACAACACAAACGACGGGAGTGAACTTACCTGCACGTTGATAGAGAAGTATCCCTTTCTGTTTCGAAAACACATCAGGACCACGGGGTCCCTTTATCAATGCACCCAGTCACGCCTGGGAACTTCATCTCGCAGCAGTTCCGCATGAATGCGTTAAAAATCGCCGCGCCGTCCGAGAACTTCACCAAGCGGGTGAAGAAAGTTCGTGCGAGGAGCCAAGAAGCTCGCTTCATAACCCGGCACACTGTTGGCTGCGGATTGTTCACAAGGTTTCCTGTAACAACTTGGAACGTCTCGACACCATAAAAGTTCTAAGCGACCAGAGCTGCAGCCTACAGCATCGGCGAGGGCGCAGGCACTGAATACTCGCGCTCCACCCCAGCGACAGAGAGAGCAGAATGCTCGAGACAATCGCCTTCGTGAAGGGGTACCGCACAAAACATTCACGGTCACTGAAGTGGTCCAGCGGGCTTAGCCGATCTCTGAAACACCGTCTTGGCACATGTCTCGATTGGCTGTCGCTTCCGTCGTCGTAGGGGATCTCGTCTGCGCTTAGAACGAAGTGCACGAACTCGGCAAACGACTCGTCGGCCGCTAAGACACCCAAACTCAAGTCCAGCAGCTTCTTGAGGCATCGCCGGAGCTACCTTGATGATAATGCAATTAATGCAAAGGTGCATGCGAAATGGACAAGAATAACGATAATAATCCCCGGAGAAGGGAAACAAGGGGGACAAAGCGCTCCACTGGAAACAAAGAGGTCCCTGGTTCCATACCAGGACCAGGCGGATATTTTCAGTGGCGCATGAGTCACCTAGCTGTGTTTGGAGATTTGTGCTTGTCCTTTTTTCCCCTTGTTCCCATTCTGCAAGGATTATTATCGCTGCCTTGATATTCTCGAGGAAAAAGTCTAGTAGTTCTTAGAGTTGAGGAGCGTTGGAGTCGTGGTCGGTTTATGAAGGGCAAAAGCGGCCTCGAGTGGAGTTTCGAGTCGATATCGAGTCGTGGCCCTTTTCTGCGTTCGGCTGTTACACCCGGGCCCGGATGGGGGGGGGGGGGGGGGGGGGGGGGATCCGCCCCTGGGGGGGGGGGGAGTGTGGGGTGCGCTGCGCGCTCAGGCGGGGGGCGCTGCAAGCACAGCGTTGCGCGCGGCGCCCGCCGAGACGGTCTAATGGCGAATTCGCGTGGTCAGTCGTCGGCAACTTAGTTTGCCGGAAAGCCAGCAATAGTGTTCGCGTGGTCAGTTTCCGGCCGGCGCGCACCGTTCGGGTGGTGGTTCTCCGGCAAGCACCGGCAACTTTCCGGCGCTTTTCCGCCCGAGCTCCAAACGGCCGGGCGAGTGGGCGCCAGACTGTATCCGGTGTCGTCACTTCTGAAATGGGAGAGAAGGTCAGTGAGAAAAAATGAACGAAAGAGCGAAACTGATCTGAAGTCACTTCAGCAGCCACTATACTCGAGTCAATCTAAGGGGTTGACTCGCCGCCGTCACATGGGTGACGGCGGCGACAGCCTCTCGCTAGCGGTGTCGAGCAGGCAAGAGGCGAAGTAAACTGCCACCGTCTGGCGTTTCGTGCAAGTCGCCGCTCTGAGTCGAAAAGGTAATAAACGTTTTCTTGTTAACTGGATTTCGGGTGTCGTACCTCACTGCCGCTATACAAGGCCAAGCCGCTGCAAGATTAATCACCAGTTTTGTTTATGTGATTAGTAGTGCAGGCCTTATGGCCCTCCTCCTTCGGGAGAGAGACCGCGGCCCGTCGGAGTTGTCATTAAACGTGTGCTGCCAGTTGGGAGATCGTTTAGTCCGTCCCTGTGTTTTATGTTCTTCCTATTATTTATATTATCCTTACTAGCGCTTGCAATTCCAAGTGTATATGTATTTTTAGATATATTTGGAATGTTTGTAGGCCTGAAGTACTTTCAGAAAGGGTTGTTTCGTTCATGAAACATTAAATGCTGTTTCATTGATTACCCATTCCCTGGTTACGATAGTGCTGATATGTGCCGAAGCGATCGGATTGACAACAAAACAAATGAATGATGTTGTGGGACCAGTTGCTGCGAGTGTGTAGCCTTTTATAGCGCTTATCACGCCGGCGGAAGATGCTGAGTCATGGGGCTGCGGACGGATGCGCGGCGTTTCACATTTCGTGGGTGAGATCTACTGCGCACGTTCGAACGCCTAGGAAAAGATGGCAGCGTGCAGAAGGCGAGTATTGGAACGGCCGACACTGTTTACAAACAAGTCAGCGTTTGTCTAGACCAGCTGTGGGCACCGCGCGTGCGCAGAAACCAGTGTCGAGTGAAGCACGCGACAAAAGCACGTGGGCGCATTTGGTGAGCAAGAAACAGAACTTGGACGACAAACACGGCGTGTAAGTGCGTCTGGGGGGCTATGTTAGACAAATGTTTTCTCCCAAAAAGAAACGGAAGTGACGGAAATGACGATATCGCGTCTGATTTGCTAGAGGCTCAAATGACGAAAGAGGTAACTTTTCGCCATTTGAGCCTCTAACCAATCAGACGCGATATCGTCACTTCCGTTACTTCCATTTCGTTTTAGGAGAAACGAAACATTTGTCGAACATAGCCCCCCTGCTCTTTACCTGGTGCGTTTCATGACCCTCGAGATGCGCCCGCGTGTTTTGTCCCCCCCCCCCCCCCCCCATCCACCCCCTCGAACATAGCCAATGACGGCGCGCGGATGGCTGCCTCGTCATCGCATATTGTCTTTGTTGCCAGTTGAATGGCGTGCCCCTACCTGCGTTCCGGCACGCCGAAGACCCGTTTTGGAACACTAGCTCTGCGTAAAGATGGACCTCGGACAGTCCATAGCGGATCCGAAGAAAGCGACTTTCACTTGGCGCGCTGCAGTCGCCGTGACACACGCTACGCGATAGCCCGCTCGGATTTAATTTGTATTCCTTTCAAATGCGCAGGCATCTACCGGTCATACCACCACGCCGTTCTAAATGCCTCAGTGAACTGATTCTTCTGTGGCACAAAAACTCCTACGCTCCGTTTTACAGCAAGTCTGGCCGCCGCCGACGATTCGATTGAGAAAATATCGTAAGGTTGCAGGCGAGTTGTTGAATATTAATCATGTTGTATTAACCTGAGACTGGGGTAGAGAAGAAACACCAACACGTAGAGGAGACAAAAAATAGACAGGACGACGTCTCATGCAGCGTCAAAGGTATACTTAAACATCACGGCGCTCCCCTCCTTTGCGTTTTTGTTGTCACCGACTAAAGTAACCTCGCACAGCAAAGGCACCATGATTCTGCTCTTTTTTCGGCCGATAATTTGTTTAGCCAATATTAGTAGATCCACAAAAAAAGGAAAACGCCGTGACGATGCACTTTTTGCGCTGCTAGATTGCCTCTATCGGGTCTAGTGCCGGCTGCGGTCGGTTAAAGTGAAACGGTGTATAACAATGCGTGACCCAGAGGTACCACTGATTGCGTACTTCATTTTTCGCGGGCCTTTTATAAACACTCCGATTATATGCTGAAAAAAATGCAACTGCCCCCAAAATATGAAAAATAAATGAAAGTTTCCCACCACTGACATTGCATCTGGCAAGCGACAAGAAATCGAAAGTGATAACACGTTTAGGCGCGATGCGTCTTGCGAGGCCAAGTCCTTTTTCGTACGGACGTGCTGGTCGTAGCGAGCTTCAAAAATTAGCGTATGTTCATCCAGTCGACGGTTATCGAGAGCTTCACGTGTCTGCTTAGGTCTCACTTACGGAGTGTGCAGCGTTGCAATACTACGGATAGCATGCCCCGAAGACAGCCACCATCCTTGTACAGAGCTTGTCTAGTCTACGTGGCCGGAAACATGCACGTACCCTGCTCCGAGAATACGTCCGCCATCAGCGAGCTGCCGCAGACTATCAGCGAGGATATCGTGGTCGCCCTGCAGCGGTGTCAACCCGTCGACTACGCTGTGTTGTGCCACGTCCTTGGCAACCTTCTTAGGTTTGTGTTCTTGAGCCGTAGACTGTCACCTACCGAAGAAATCGCTTACCGCATGCTCAGTCAACTACGCCACTACGGAAACAAAATTACTGCGCTGCATCTTCCCCTGACAGAAGCTCAATATGATACGTTTGTGACGACACTGCCTAGCCTTCGGCGCCTTCGGAACTTGGTACTGCATGTCAACGACCTCACCGATTCTATGGCGGAGGCGATCACTCGCCATTGCCCCGACTTGATTATTCTGTGCTTATACGGAGCCCGATTTGGCAACTACTTACTCGATGTAATTACAAACGACCGCACGTACGTCACTCATGTTGATTTTCACGTTGTACAAAGTATATTGGAGAGATTAGGACTGCGAGTGTTTCGAATATCATTCCTGGCCCGGGCCGTTCTTAGCCTGCCGGCCACCACGAGACTGCAACTCACGGAGCTAACAATCTACAAAGACCTTCTGGACACTCCTGGCACGCTGTCTCACGTCATTACTTCGTGCCCAAATTTGCGGAGGATGAGTCTATTCTTGGCCGACGGAATTCAGATCGAGCCGCTTGCACGCCTGGCCTTTCTGGAAGATTTAACTATAATCGTTCTGAACCGCGACTTTTCCCTGGACTTCTCGGATGTGATTCAACGGGTGCTAAAGTGTGTGGGCTGGAGGTTGAAACGGCTGCGCCTCAACGTGCCTGTCTTGGACTTGACGAGCGTCGTCAGGTAATACTCAAATTTCCCTATACATCTGCTTGCACTGTGTTCACTTTCCCGTGGAGGCTGGTTCACAGAGTCAGCGAAACATTCGTGACTCCAATGTCGCGTGCCAATCTATCCCCTTGAAGTGGAAGCCACGCTTAACATTCAGTACAGACTTCCCGATTACTTCTACGTAAGCTTTTGTAACATGACGTGACGTAAGAAAACCGGGCTGTTTGAACCTGCCTTGAATCTCCTCTTCGCCGAGGCGCCATTTCAAGGCACGCTTCCCTCTCTGTAAACCTTTAAACTGACAGCTACTTGACGTTACGTATCAGTGCAAGTTATGACATATGTCGTTAAAGTTCGATCATTTGATCGTTAATCGCAGAAAGCTTGACTCCGACCACTTAATTAGGGCACCAAAAATTCTATAATTAGTGGTAAACGTTACTTCTGACACACGCAAAGAGGTAAATGTGAAACTTTTTAGAAACATTACTTAAGAAGTAGTACGGGCTAAGAACTTGCTTTGCGACGTTTAGCAGTCCCGGTGACCTCCTGGAAAAGTGTGATGCTTGAACTACATCACTCCGACTTGTGCGAAAAGCAAATAAGGTTCCCGCCACTTCGCGGTAGGTAATTTCAGAACAGGCGCCGTGTAACTTAGATTTCGGTTGAAGATTGAAGGAAACTTGCTTAGGTATGCCAAACCTCGATTGGTCTTATCAACACCACCTAGACAATAAAAGTCCGCGCATGCACTAGTATTCCGACGTCATCACAGCGAGAGCTAGCGCGGACACAGCTTGGATACGAAAGCTTCATCAGCGTTCAGCTGGGCCGCGCAATGCGTTGAAGGACGCTCGACGACGGGAACAATTGATGAGTTGGCGCAATCTCAGTGTGATAGCGTCACCTGAAGGTAAAAGAACTTGTTCACAGCTTCGCTTATCCTGGGTGGTGTTGGTCTTACCAGCTAACATCCCTCCTTTCTTACATAGAAAAATGACACCCACGTTCATTCGACGAAACACGATGAAATGCGGTAGCTTTACAGGAACATCGTTGGTGAAAATCAGAGACCAATCTCACCAGCCAGTTTGACTGCGCCACCACTTCCGCAATGCACGTGCAGAGCTCGTGCTCTACCCGAGCTCTGCACGTGTAAAGCACGAGACGGCACAGGCCCTCGCATGCACGGCGGTCTGAATCCTGTGAACTAAATTTATGGAGGCGTCAGGCATGCGCCGAACGCTTAGTGAGATCGGTCTATTAAGAAAGGGAATGGTACTGTGATGAAATGGTTGTGATATGCCGTGCACACATCGAGGAGAGCGTCTAGGACGACCTCAAGGACGACGTATAGGTTAACGTCTAGAATGACTTCCGAGAGGACGACGGCAATAAAGACATCTAGGACGACCTCGGGGATGACATCTAGGACGACATCGAGATCGACCTAAAGGACGACGTCAAGAACGACTTGTGGGACGACCTCAAGCATAATGACAAGGACGACATCAAAGATGACGTCTAGGACGGCCTCTAGGACGACGTCGCTTACGCGACCGGCGCTTAGGAGCTTACGCTTCAGCCACCATCGCTTCAATCACTGGCATTACCTGACCTTGATTACGTAACCTTGCACTTCAGCCACGGGCGCTACATGACCTTGATAACGTTACCTTGAGCGTGGTTGGGCCTGTAAAGCTACCGCTTTAAAATGCAAGTGTTCTTGCTTTGTCAGCAGCATTCGTTCGTAGGAACCCGGATCAAGCCAAATTAAGACCAAACGAGGGGGATGGGTGGCCGAGTGGGTTGGTGCACACGAGCTCGCTGCACGTGGAGCGAAAGTTCGCGTTGCTGAATCCTGGGCTCAATCCTCATCTCTGCCCGTTTCGATCTGGGCGAGCATCGTAGCGGCGTGCGGTCGTGTATCGCTACTGCGTGGTGCACGTTAAAGACCCCAGGCTAGCAGTTGCACTGCACTGGCTAAATTGCTCATCTACAGAGGGGGAGGAGGCGAGGAGCACGGGAGGAGTAGATGAGGAGGAAGGAGGAGAGGATACGGATGAGGAGGAGGGGCATACCGTCCCTTTCGTACCTTCACCTCCTCCTCCTTTAGAGTTGCGCTCTAATTCGGCGTTACAGGGAGTTGTAAACGTCTCATTTTTTTAGCCTTTCTTTTTTCGGAGTTATTGTTCCCGTTCACATGTAACCAATCGATAACACTAATGTGACGTTCTGTTGTTTTTCTCTTTCCTTTACAAAGGTTCTGCCCCGCTTTGCACGAGCTTCATGTTAAGAAACTTCTCCAGATCGTGAACCACGAAAGAAGAGAGACGAGGAGCGTGGAGCAGCTGCAAGCCTTGAGAATTTCCCTCGTTACCCCTATGTCTCTGGATCCGCACCGACTCTGTGGACTGCTCCAAGACTACGGAAGCCTGACTCGGGTGTTTCTACACCGGTGTTACCTAGCAGACTTCGAATTACGGGAACTGATTTCCTCCGGAACGTTTTCGAAACTCGAAACCTTTCAACTCGTAGAAGTGTACGGTTTCAGGCCGGGGAGTCTCCATCTTCTGTTGATGGCGCAAAGCATCTTGGTGGTCATCCGCTTGATTCGGTGTCCTTCAGTATCGCTCGCTGACGTGGACGAGCTTCGAGTGCTCGCCCGACGTTTGAACCTGTTCCTGGGGATAGAATTTGGTTCTCTTGATGACCAGCGGATTTAAAAAAAGCCACTCTGTTCGCTAACTGTACGCAAAGGGTCCCTTGTAGATGCCTTGTTTTTCTTTTATCTAGCAGACGTCTCCCGTAAACAGTGAAGTTCATTTTGTGTGATGGCTATGCGTTTTAATAATAAAATATCAATATAAATTTTATACAAATTACGAAGTGCTTGTGCACTGACAGGAATGTTTAGTGTTTGATATTATTGAAAGAACGAATCATGTCTTTTCTTGTTGTTAAAGTATGTTGTGCAAAGCGTAAACTGAAATCATATTTTTTGTGTCGCGTACGGTGCTTCAATAACGATTTGGTCCAGTAACATTATGTTTCCTGTGTAGAAGGCTCCAGTGATTGCGTTGTTCTATAACCAACTTTGACCGACTGCTTCCGTGATTTAAAACCCTTCTTTACGAGAAGGTATACGACATCCTTTGAAGAGCGCCGCTTGCCGTCCAGGGACCAACATTGTATAGTTTTAGTAGGCGAGTGCAGGGAGGAAGACAGAAGAGCCTGTGCGTGGTGGAGGAGGAGGAGGAAGAAGAGGGAATACATATGCCAAATTCTTAAAATAAAACCTTCGCTCATTTGCATTACACAACGCACATACAGCGCCAAATCTTCCCTTAGCGGTGTGGACAATTCTTGTCCGTGGAAGCGCAAGTGCATCGCGCTGTCCACGCTGTCGCGCTTTTGCGTCGATGGGCAACTGAGATCGCTCTATCGACTTAATTCGTGAATGTTTATCGCTCAAGATCCTATGGGGACATTATACTTCGTTTCACCTTATGCCGGAGCACTGTCGAGACTCGAAAGACAGGCTAACGCATACACGCATACTAAAGCCGGGGTCACACTGCTTATACATCATACAAAAGAGAGTCTGCAAACATGAGTCACCGCAATATCCGTGGTTTGAACGCCGCGTGCCAAGTTTCCTCCTTGAACTCGCATGTGGCATTCGAAGCACGGATCTCGCGGCGACTCGCGTTCGAATTGGTATGCAGACCGTTTTTCATATGATGTATAGACCTTTCCAAAAACGAGCTTGTGGCCGGTGCCATTTTGAGCGTTCGTGCGTATGGCGCGTGCTTTGCTCGCTTTCCGAAGCGACGAACACGCACGTGCTGGGCTGTGAAGATCGCACGCTGGACTGTGATTTTGTAAACATTGGGAAGGTCTATAAGCAGTGTGATCCCGGCTTAAAAGCGCAATGCCACGGCGCACTCTCTGCGATCGGTCGTGAGCCGGCGGATGAGCACACAGAAAAAGTTTTCTTTTTTGCCTATTACGGGAGATGAATAACTCGACGCGAAACGTGCGAGACCCCCTTGTGATTGAAGTCTTAAATCTAGAACGTTTGGGACACTTCAGCGTCACAAAAAATGAGGAATACACCTGCTATGAATCACTACCGCGTTTGTATATCATTTGCGGACCCAAACGCGCATAATACGGGATGCGCTTCTCAGCGAGCGATTTTAAATTTGTAAACAATTCTTAGTAAAAATAGGATAAAACAAATTAATCAATCGGCTGAATTCGCCGAGCCATGGCCGGCAGTTTAAGAATTTAGGAAAGTTTCTGCTTTTCTTTCAAGTAGAAGTCGCGATGTGACAAACCTCTTTGCCGCGTATTCGATTCGAGAGGAATTAAGCGTCAGTCGCTGACGAGCGTTTGCTCGGCAGCAACTTTAGAGTCGCACTTGAATAGTAGCGTCGGTATCGTCAAGCTCAATGCAGCGAAAACACGTGTGCGGCGCTTTGCAACGCAATTGCGCGCGTGTGCACAGCTAAGAAGACAGCGCGCCATTTACTCGGGTGAATGCAAAACCTTTTTCTACGGCAGCCTCCACAAATCTGAAAGAAACAAGAATAGTAGATGTTGTGAATGGCCCTGACACACGCCGCGCAAGCTGTAATGTTAAAGCTTGTTTTTGAACATTTTAAAGTTTTTCTTGTATAAAAAGCAACTTCGAGGCGCTGTTATTCATTAAAAAAGATCACTAAAAAAAGTTATACACGATTTTTTTAAAAATAATTAAACCGTCTTTTATTGGCATGTCTGCTCGCATCCTACTAGCTGCGTCAAAGAAGGGCACCCGCGAGCTGGCGCCACCAAAAAATCTCGTTGGCAATAGAAAGCGAAATTCACAGCAACATGGACAGGGCCCGGCGACAGAAACGAGGATGTTGATCTTAAGTCAATCCCGCTGGCTTCCCCGGCATTTTGTCCTGCTTGAACCATCGCGGTCCGAAAAACTTGCCGCGCATTCTCTACCGCTCCCCGAAACTACAAAGTAATTTCCGCGAACGGAGAACCGGATACGAATCGTCGAGTGACGCGGCCGAACGCACTTTCTAGGTTTCTCATTGGTCGAACGCATAGCAACGTTTTGGAAATGTGAGCAAATCTCTAATCTTGCGTCGCGCTACTTAGCGTTGCGGGACCGCGCGCGTAGTACCAAAAGCGACCACTCCTGGCAGCAGGACGCCGCAACGCACTTAAACGCGTTCAAACGCGAATGTGAATATGGGTATTTAAGGCTGGCTCACACATTTGCGTCGACCGCGTTGCGCTGCGTTGCGTCGGGCAGCACCTCGCCTCCCCATTGGCTCTTCGTAAGTGTCACCATACCAACCCGTATGTCGCAAGCCGTTGCAGTTGCTCAGTCGGACTCGACGCAAGTGTGAATCACCCTTAAAAGGGCATTGATGTGAAAAAAAAAATAAAATAAAATTGAAGTGCATAATTGGGACACGCTTTTTTTTTCTCCTACTTTTTGCACAAATATTTTTTTTCGTTCAGCATTTACGCCATTACACGCAGTTTAGGCGGAGGTCACGGCCCGTTCTAAGCCCCATCAACACATCACTGGCCCCGCCTATTACTACTGGATTGGCTTGGTTGCTCGACCATACATGCTCGGAAGCCTATTGTCTCCATTTTCCCGACATCCGGTGCGTCTAGTCTGGAAGTCTGACACCGCCTGCTAGTCGTGCGAGCAGACGTGCGGCAGCCTCCGGCACCGTCTGCTATTCCATACCACCGTCTACCGTCCTCTGTCATGCACAGAGGCGGACATGCAAGATGCGCGTCAGCCTCCGTTTTCGCCTTCGTCCGTCTGCTATTCCGCCACCATCTAAAAACGTCTGCAACGCTTGCAAGACGCGACCATAAAAGCAGCGTTCTAGCGTTCCATCATGCACGAGCCACGGTCCAAGAGAAGCGTCTGCCAGCGTCTGCCGGAGTGCGAAAAAGCGACCAAAAGGACAAAAAAAAATTAACAAAAAATTACAGTACATGAAAGGCTGCTTACGTATAGGAAGGCGAAAGCATTAAAACCGGTTCTTACATGCAGCGAGGCGCTGCTCACGTGTAGTCGGCTACTTATCGTCTGCCATAAGCAACAGTTTTGACGGTGCGATACAAAGCTGGTGAACGCTCCCGCCAACACGCGCTCAGCGCAAGGTCAGCGCTATGCTTGTAGCGCACCACCGCATGTGTGAATAGGCCTTTAAAGTCCCGCGGGAGAAATGTTTTCGAGTAATGTTTCTACAGGTTTGAAAGTTCAGGACGACGTATAGGACGACGTCATAGACGATGTCCTAGAGATCGACGCCTTGCGCAGCGTGTAGGACGACCTCTAGGACGACGCCGATGACGACCAAATGGACGACCTCAAGGACGACGTCTAAGATGACTTCTAGGAAGCCCTCTAGGATGACCTTAAGAATGACGTCTAGGACGACATCGAGGGCGACGTCTAGAGGACGACGTCGAGAACGACGCCTGGAGGACGACGTCTGGGACGACCTCTAGGACGACATCAAGAACGACGTCTAGGAGAACTTCTAGGACGACCTCTAGGACAACCTCAAGGACGATGTCTAGGACGACGTCGAGAACGACGCCTAGAGGAGGACACTTAAGGAGTCTGTGGCGTGTTTGCGTGGGCGGCCAGGTTTGCCTGCGGAAGGCGCCGTAGATGTAGGCGCTGCTGCCGATGTCGAAGCCGTAGATGTAGACGCGGTCACCTCGCAGTCCATCGCACGAAGCGTACAACTAGCACAGATGAGGTCCGAAGCGCACCTTTTGCACATGACGCTCCGACGGTGACATCACGCTGATGATTTATAATGGGCTTGATGACGTCACTCTGATAACGCTTGATGAGGAATTTTTATGGCCATCTTTCAGGCACAACGCCGCCGCCGCTTGTTTTTCATGTAATCTGAGAAGTGATCGATCATCCTAGAGGTCTAGGAGGCCGTCTAGGACGACCGCAAGGACGACGCCA
The DNA here is from genome assembly GCA_013358835.2 of Ixodes persulcatus. NCBI lineage: Eukaryota > Metazoa > Arthropoda > Arachnida > Ixodida > Ixodidae > Ixodes > Ixodes persulcatus. Next base: position 251,232 of record JABSTQ010009346.1, read on the forward strand.
AGGTAATGGACAACTAGGGTCGCCCATTGAGCGGCGCGTGTCGCTCAATCGTATTTTTATCGGCGTTTTCAACCTTTTTCGCTCAATGGGACAAGTAAGGTTTTTGCCTTAAAATAAATATGCAGTCCTTCCAGCTTTTCTTTTCTCGTAATTTTTTCGCATGGCTTCCGCGAGCAAGATGGGTGAGCGTCAGGACGCACAACTAAAACGCGATATAAAAATATTCGCATTGACAGGCCAGGTGCACTGCAAAACTTTAGGGCTACTTTCCTTTCGAAGCGAAATGACGAGAACAAACCTGAACGAACTTGACGCGAGCAGAACGCCCGATTGCCTCCAGCCAAATCGCTCGCAAATTCTTACATTTGTAGATATTGCCGCGCGCGCAGCTTGCCAAGTAGGTAGCGCGCGCGTGGCCTAAAGTCCGACCCCCATAGGACGTATTCTCGACGAATTTACGCGCGTATCAGCGGGCGTAATCACGGGATTTGGCGGGCGCTTTTTTCACATAAGGGAAGAGGGGAAGGTCTCCAAACCACACACGGCGCTTTTCGTCGACGTCTCCTCGGTGTTTGGTGCAGTGTAGCCAGACTCGCGCCTTTCATGAAAGAAGGAAAAATGTAGATAGGCTGCTATATTATTGCGTTCCGCGAGGAGACAGAAAGAACTGAATTTTAATAAGCAACCAAAGCCTAATTTGCTAACACCTGTTTCAAAAATGTTCGTTGCGACCGTCAAGTTGCCAGAAACTCCCGGCAGGAGGACGGCCGCGATCTCTGCTCAAAACCCTTCCTTTTGTAATTCTTTTCACATCGCCCGCAACATCGATGGTATTTTCTTCTGTCTCAGTAGTTTATCGCTCGTTCCAAAGAGAGATAGCGATTTCGTGCAGCTCGCCGATAAACCGGCGAACGCGACAAGCGAGTTCCCATTTCGGCGGCCCAGTCAAGCCAGTCAGCCGGCCGCATAGCTAGGCAAGCCGATTCTCGAGCAACTTCCGGCTCTCAACTCGGGAGCTGATTGGCCGGCACCGCGGCGTACGCTTCCGGATACGCCACGCCGAAATACGCCGATGCGCCGAGATCTGTCTCGGTCGGATCGCCGAATACGCGCGTATTTACGCCGACCTCGGAAGCGCTCGTCCCGACGCCCGCTGTACGTCGGGATTACGCCCGCCAAAACGCCCGCAAATACGTCGTAAATACGCCCTATGTGGTTCGGGCTTAACGGTTATAGCGCCTGCCTCCCACGCGTAAAGCCAGGGTTCGACTCCTGGCCGCGGGGACGCCTTTTTGTTGACATCTAATCTAATGTTCTGGTAAATTCGAGGACCGTGTTGCTTGTTCGAGTTTAGAAAATTCTACACGCCGAACCGTCTACGCCGATTATTCCAGAAGCTCACGCGTGTACATAAGGGGCTTCGCGTAGCGAGCCACGTTCAGTTTCGCCTCAGCGTTCGATCTTGCTGCTTTGCCGCCTTCGACGCCCACGACGCTCTCTTGTTATCTTCTGTTTCATTTTTATTTTCGGGCACAAGTTCGCCCCATTAAACGTTCAGTTTACTCAGTTATTATCGCCTCCATTTTGGTGGAGGTGCGGGGTATCGCATTCTATGCCCGTGGAGCGTACCCCTCCGAAAACACGCCCGCCAAGTGACGTGCTCAGCCCCGGGAGGTTACCCTTCGCAGAAGACGCCAAAGCCCGATCAAGCCGCCGTACCAAAGGCCAATCCCCGGAATTTGGACCCTTGCCACCGAAACCGAGGAAAAAGACCGCGACGATGACCACGCCACCCGTCGTTGTCCTACCCGTCACCGCCCGTACGCCCGTGTCCTTCCATGGTGAGCCCTATGAAGACGTCGAGGACTGGCTACAACATTACGAACGAGTGGCCCGCCATAACCGATGGACACCGGAGCAGTGCCTTCAGAATGTGTACTTCGCTCTGGAAGGCACGGCACGCACCTGGTTTGAAAACCACGAAGCGTCGATTTCGTCATGGGAAGAATTCCAGGCCGAGCTGCGACGCACCTTTGCCAACCAACAGCGACGACAGCGTGCCGAAGAACTCCTGCGAGCGAGAAACCAAGGGCAGACCGAGAGCGTCACAAGCTTCGTCGAAGACGTTCTCCACCTGATGAATCGCGCCGACCCAAACGCTCCCGAAGAAAAAAAGCTGCGGGTCTTGATGCGCGGCGTAAAGGAAAACATCTTCGGAGGCCTTGTTCGGAGCCCGCCTAATACCGTCGAAGGCTTCATCACGGAGGCGACCAACATCGAACGTGCCCTTCAAGCTCGTGCCGCCCACTATCACCGAGGTCCCGGCGTCGCTGCCTTTTCGTCTTCCGGCTGCAACAGCACGGACATCCGCGCAATAATCCGGGACATCGTCCGTGAAGAGCTGAAGAAGCTGCTACCGGCCGCCGAACGTCCAGCTTCACTCTCGATCGCCGAGATGGTTCGAGAAGAGGTCCAGCAAGCGCTCCAGCCAGACGTTCTCGCCGACGCCGCACCGGAACCACCAGCTGTGACCTACGCCGCAGTTGTTCGTCGTCCGCAGCCTCCTGTCACCCGGCAGTACCCAGCTGCACCCCGACGAGAAGTCTCTTCGCCGCAGTACACTCCGCGCCAAGAGCAGCGTGGACCTCGAAAGACCGACGTGTGGCGCACGAATGACGGACGTCCGGTGTGCTTTCACTGCGGGGAGGCTGACCACGTTTACCGAAGGTGCCCCTACCGCCAGCTCGGCCTGCGAGGATTCGCGCCAAACGACCGTCGACCTCGTTTTGGAGAACGACCAAGAGACATCGAGGAATACCTCCGTCGCCCTCCGTCACCAGCGCCAACAGCACCACGAGTTCCCGTTCTCCATCCCCCCGACGTTCCGCATCGCCTATCCGTCGGTCGCGCCGTGAGAGCCTGTCCCCCCTATCTCGTCGGGAAAACTAAGTGCGGCAACGCCCGGAGGTGCCGTTGCCGAAGACGACCCAAGTAAAGAGCCTCCAAGAACGCCGGAGCGCTCCCACTCTCTCGACGCCACGCACCCCAACGACGCGCCTGCAACGGTGTCAAACAACCTAAACGTCGCCATCGACGGCCACGACGCATCAGCACTCGTAGACACCGGAGCAGACTACTCAGTCTTGAGTGGGAGGCTCTCCCGCCGCCTTCGAAAAGTCATGACGCCGTGGGATGGACCTCAAATACGAACCGCCGGAGGACACCTCATTACACCAGTCGGGAGATGCACTGCTCGAGTCGAGATCCACGGTGAGACGTGCCCTGTGAAGTTCGTCATTCTACAAGACTGTTCCAGAGACGACATCCTCGGCATGGACTTTCTGTGTGAATACGGCGCCGTCATCGGCCTTGGTGAGAACAGATTGACGCTGCGCAAGCCTGTTCCGCCTTCAGAGAAACCCCAAACAGCGTCAGCCGCCATCCGAGTCGCTGCCGCCCACGTGAACCTGCCGCCGCGATCAAGTGTTGTCGTACCCGTCGTGACCGATGCAGCTACCTGCGGCGAAGTTGTTCTTGAAGGCAACCTTCAATTGCTCCTTGGAAGAGGAATAGGCATCGCAAGAGGAGTGACTAAACTTCAGGATGGGCGCACCGGGGTGCTCGTGACAAACTTCCGACAAGAAACACAACACCTCACAAAAGGTGCCGCTGTGGGCCACGTCGAGGAACTTTAGAACTCCGCCGAAATCGCCGCGATTGATGAAGAATCATCGCCACCTCAGCGAGACATTACGCCGCCAGCGCAGCTTGACATTGACCCCAAGCTTCCAGGCCCGAAACGACGGCAGCTGAGTGACCTCCTCGCCGAATACAGCAACTGCTTCGCGACGTCGTCGAAGGTGCGCCAAACCACCGTTGCGAAGCATCGCATCGTCACCGACGACGACGCGCTCCCTGTGCACCGATCGCCGTACCGAGTCTCCATAAAAGAACGGGAGGTCATCCAACAGCAAGTGGAAGAAATGCTGAACGACGACATAATCCAGCCTTCAAGCAGTCCGTGGGCCTCTCCAGTCGTGCTGGTTAGGAAGAAGGACGGAACGCTTAGGTTCTGCGTGGACTACCGGCAGCTGAACGCGGTAACGAAGAAAGACGTCTATCCACTCCCCCGAATCGATGACACGCTAGACCGCCTGCGCCACTCTCGATACTTTTCATCGATGGACCTGAAGAGCGGCTACTGGCAGATTGAAGTCGACGAACGGGACCGAGAGAAGACAGCTTTCGTTACGCCAGATGGCCTGTACGAGTTCAAGGTCATGCCTTTCGGCCTATGCACGGCGCCGGCAACGTTCCAGCGTGTCATGGACACAGAAGGCAGGGCTGAAGTGGCAGAGCTGTCTCGTCTACCTTGACGACGTCGTAGTGTTTTCAAGTGACTTCGACGAGCACTTGCGACGACTCCGAGCTGTTCTCCAAGCCATTCAGACCGCCGGACTCACACTCAAGCCGTCAAAGTGCCGGTTCGCCTCTGACGAACTGAAGTTTCTAGGCCACGTGGTTAGTAACAAAGGCGTCCGCCCAGACCCCGAGAAGACTCGCGCCGTCGCGGCATTTCCAGCGCCGACAGACAAGAAGGCCGTGCGAAGGTTCCTTGGACTTTGCGCCTACTATCGACGCTTCGTTCGGGATTTCGCTAAAATTTCCGCACCGCTCACAAACCTCACGAAGGACGCCGAGAAGTTCGAATGGGGCGAGGAGCAGCAGCAGGCATTCGACGAGTTGAAACGACGACTCCAGACTCCTCCTGTGCTTGGTCATTTCGATCAGGATGCGGAAACCGAGATTCACTCGGATGCAAGTAACGCGGGACTCGGCGCAGTACTGGTCCAGGTGCAAGAAGGCTTCGAGAGAGTCATCGCCTACGCAAGTCGGACACTGTCCAAGGCGGAGAAAAATTACTCCACGACTGAGAAAGAATGCCTTGCGGTCGTCTGGGCAATCACGAAGTTTCGTCCGTACTTGTACGGAAGCCCGTTCCGTGTGGTGACGGACCACCACTCGCTTTGCTGGCTTGCAAACCTCAAGGACCCGTCAGGACGCCTCGCTCGATGGAGTCTCCGATTACAGGAGTTCAACATGACTGTGGTCTACAAGTCAGGCCGCAAGCACAGCGACGCCGACTGCCTGTCCAGAGCCCCCGTCGAAACCCCTTCCGGCTGCAGCGACGACAATGACGACGAGTGCTTCCTAGGAGCAGTCAACACCGACGACATGGCACGACGTCAACGGGACGATCCTGAGCTGCGCGCATTAATCGAGCACCTGGAAGGGGGCGGGAGTACCGTGCCCCGTGTTTTCTCACGAACCCTGCCGACTTTCGCCATTCGACAGGGTGTGCTCTACAAAGAAAACTTCGGAAACAACAACTCGCTGTGGCTGCTGGTAATCCCGGCCGACCTTCGAGAGGAGATTTGTCAAGCATGTCATGACGACCCGACGTCCGGACACCTTGGTTACAGCCGGACACTGGCCCGTATTCGTGAAAAGTATTACTGGCCCAAGCTCCCCAAAACCGTCCACCTCTACACCCGATCCTGCCACGAGTGCCAGCGACGCAAGAAACCGCCGACGAAGCCGGCAGGTCTCCTGCAGCCGATTCCTCCGCCAACTACACCGTTCCAGCAGATCGGAATGGATCTACTTGGTCCTTTTCCGCCGTCGACCCTGGGAAACCGGTGGATAATCGTTGCCACAGATTATCTCACGCGGTACGCAGAAACGAAAGCCCTTCCTTCAGGGACTGCTGTGGAAGTCGCCGAATTTTTCATCGAGTCCATCGTTCTCCGGCACGGGGCTTCCGAAGTTCTGATTACAGATCGCGGATCATCGTTCATGGCACAGATGACCCAAGAAATCCTCCGGCTCAGTCACACCAGCCATCGTCGTACCACTGCGTACCACCCGCAGACCAACGGGCTGACAGAGTGAGTCAACAAGACAATCGCCGACATGATCTCTATGTACGCCGACGTAGAGCACAAGACGTGGGACGAGGTGTTGCCCTACGTCACGTTCGCCTACAATACGGTGGTTCAAGAGATCACGGGATTCACACCTTTCCAGCTGGTACATGGTCGGAAGGTAACGACCATGCTGGACGCCATGCTGCCCCATGAGCCATCTGACAATGAGAGCGACGACGCCCATGCGGTTGCTCAACGGGCCGAAGAAGTCCGCCAGCTCGCCCGACTCATGATTCAAGACCAGCAATGCGTCGACGCGGGCCGCTACAACCTTCGTCGCAGGGACGTGCACTTCCAGCCAGGAGACAGGGTGTGGGTGTGGACGCCCATCCGCCGCCGTGGCTTTAGCGAAAAACCCTTGAAGCGCTACTTCGGACCCTACAGAGTGCTTCGTCGACTCGGGGATCTGAACTACGAGGTGATGCCCGACGGAACACGGACTTCATCACGCCGCCCTCCACGACCAGAAGTCGTCCATGTCGTGCGCATGAAGCCGTACTACGCTCGATAGGACTGTGGACCTTATGTGTTCCAAATGACTCTTTAGCTTACCGTTCTTTTTTTTTGTTTGGTTTGTTTTGTGCTGCATCGGGGCGATGCACTTTTTAAAGGGGGGAGCAATGCCGCGCGCGCAGCTTGCGAAGTAGGTAGCGCGCGCGTGGCCTAACGGTTATAGCGCCTGCCCCCCACGCGAAAAGCCAGGGTTCGACTCCTGGCCGCGGGGACGCCTTTTTGTTGACATCTAATCTAATGTTCTGGTAAATTCGAGGACCGTGTTGCTTGTTCAAGTTGAGAAAGTTCTACTCGCCGAACCGTCTACGCCGATTATTCCAGAAGCTCACGCGTGTACATAAGGGGCTTCGCGTAGCGAGCCACGTTCAGTTTCGCCTCAGCGTTCGATCTTGCTGCTTTGCCGCCTTCGACGCCCACGACGCTCTCTTGTTATCTTCTGTTTCATTTTTATTTTCGGGCACAAGTTCGCCCCATTCAACGTTCAGTTTACTCAGTTATTATCGCCTCATCACTTGTCATTCGTGACAATATCTCTTCGGTATTGAAACCAAGGTTGCAATCACAATGGTCGCACAATTCACAAAGCAGTGGGCCGCTTTTACGGGAACCAATATCTTTATTCAGCATCAACAGGCGAGAAGGAACTAATCAAGCCAGATCAACCAACAGAGTTAAAGTGCGACAGGCCCGTCCTGCTACCACCCACTACGAACCCAAGCTCCCGCACAGCGCCAACATCAATTCGAAGGCGTGTACTTGCGACCGTTGTTTGCTGCAAACTAGATCGGTTGGGGAAACCTTCGTCTAAACACCTCGGTGAAGGCAGAACGACTCGCACTCATTAAAATAGACGAGCTCGACGAGTTGCTCTCGTTGATCACTCCTCAGAGGCCAGCAGCCATGTTTGTTATCGCTTGAAACCGAAAGGGAAAGGCAATCTCGGGATATTTTTGAAAACAATAATGACACTATCTAGATTATTCGTTTCTCAAACATAAAAATATTGTCGATTAAAATACCATTACGACACAGAGAGACGATTTTACAACGAACATTTCACACGTCAATCACCTTTTCAACCAATGAGAGCCAAGAAAAGGTGCTTCGTTTTGTAAGCACCGGGCGGGGCCTAGAGTGGGGCTACCGCCCCTAAATTGCGTCTAAATATTGCTAAAAAAAATATTAGGGCGTAGGTCTTAGGCGCTTGTTTCTGGGTTGAGCGGCGTCACCGTCGGCGTAACCGCGCGTTGCATGCAACGGCTTAACCGCGCGTTGCATTATGGGTAGTTTCCCATAATGACGTCACGACGGTTACCCTCGTGAGGGTTACGAGGGTTACTCTCAGGAGGGTTACGAGGGTTACCCTCACGAGGGTTGCGAGGGTTAATTACCCTCAAAAGGGTTACCCTCATGAGGGTCACGAGGGTTACTCTCACGAGGGTCACGAGGTATACTCAACTGCACATGTTTATTCCCAGCTGAAAATGTGGCATTTATATATATATGTATAAACATGAGCTCTTGCCCATTTGGCGCTATTATGCCTAGAATTAAGGCGACCGATTAGTCGATTAATCGATCGGGTAAAGGGTGCCGATTAATCGCATTAAAATTCTTATTCGATGCCCAGCCCTACTGCTTTGACATGTTACCGAGTCAGCCGCGCCATAGAGTTATTCTAATGCACGCTAGAGGTTGAACTGGCGTTAGTGTCCATGGAACGTCCGGTTTCAAATTGATGCAGACAGCAACTGGTCCACTTTTGCGGCGCTCCTGTGCGTTCCAATGGGAAAACGCGCGTGCATCTTGTCGCTTCGCTTTAAAACAGAGGAATTACCTTCGTTACTCGGGTCGTGGAGAATAATAGGTAACTTTATTCTCTTTGTAAAAATGCAGTCGCTTTAGCTGAGTTAATTTTTACGATCAGTGAGCGACGTGTAACTTTCCAGTATTCCGGGCCCAATCGTCTGTTCCACAGTAAGTGTGTAAAGACAATCGACGAACTTAAAAAAAATATATAATATTTGAAAATATTAATAAATAAACGCATTCGGTGTAATCAAGGGCCAACATCCCGATGATGCTTGTATTGATAATCTGCGAGGTGTATCTGCCGCTAAAATGACGTTCATGTACAAGCGGTTAAAATACCTAAGACAGTAATGGTACGCGGACTGTAAAAGCTATTTATCTTTCTCTTATTCTGCTGATTTTATTGAACGATAAGAGTTTTCCGGCTTTTCACCCTTTTCAAAGTTTACGAGCGTGCAGAGATTATGTTTTGAACGCTGCAACAAACGTGCACCTTTGCACCCACAAATGAGCAGAGAGAATAAAATGAATGTTATTTATTGTAGGTCGAACTCATTACTTAGTTTTCACTTTATTTTGATCGTCTACATACACAGGTAGATATTAATCCGGTAGCACGCAGTTCTTGATGTCTCTCTTGATTTTCCATATGTCCTTTATTGCTTTGGAACGTAAATCCCGCTGCAGAAAAGCGCCGATGCCGTGTTCGCGCTAACACACTTGGACAGTGTACATAAATGCATGTAGGAGCTATTTCTGCACGATGTTTAAAGCCATTATATTAAAAAAAAAACTGTAACTGACCAAGATTTGTATCTGCATGACAAAGAAATCTTTGAAGCTATATATTACAACACAAGTATTCGTAATTTTTGCTAATAATCAATTGCAGAAACAAAATGCACCCACCTTTTCCCACAGAATTGCGTTGCCGGAAGTAAATTTTAGACTGATCCCAGTCTGCTTTAGTTCAAAACCGCACACTAACGCCTGCTGCAGCTCTAGGGCACATTATAATAACTCTATGAGTCGCACGAGAGTCGAGAGAACTGCATTGGCTCTAGAGGACGCGAGCTAAGGCCACTCGTCCAGCGTTGAACGAAGATCGTGTAATGTAATCACGTAGAATGCATATATATCTGTCTGTCTCAGCGTGAAGACATCCTTTGTTGTATTGAGTGGGCCAGAGGGTGACTTTTGCGTTAAAATGGCGTCTAAGCACTAGCCAAGGCTACGCGTTCGAGCTGAGTCAAACCGAACATAAAAGAGAAGAAACGATTGGGAGGAAAAACAACGGAGATGTCTCCACTCCACTCAAGCAAAAACATCTCTGTGTATAGGCCTCCTGTGTTGCCCAGGTGGCGCTGTGAAAAGAGACTCGTGTTTACAAAGGTAGGAGTCTCAAACTGTCACAGGATACGAGCATGCCTGCTCTTGTGCGGTACGCAATCATAAGGTAAATAAAAAAAAATTGGGTGCCATGCCACTCTGTGAAGGTGGATGACCAGCGAAGCTGTTTAGCACACCACACAGACGTGACACAGAATTTGGAACAAAGGTACGAACAGATTTATTGTCTTGATCGGTGGTCGTCGTGACGAATGGCACCCACACATACATGCCGCCCGTCACCGCCGCTGACATTCTCGTTGCCGTTCCCGCCGTTGCTCTTCGTAGGCGCGTTGCTCTTCGGGAGCCCGGACTGTACGCGGCATCCCCATTACGACGAGAGAAGATAAGTGAAAGGAAAAATGAAGGACGGCAACTTGTCTTTCTGGTTTTTTATATACATTCGCGGGGACGACTATCGCCGCCTCGAGGAACCGGAGGTAACTAGACAGGCGCGACGGGACCGCCACCCTGGGAGAGCGGAAGGAAAGGAAACTAGGCAGGCAAGCGCTTGGAACGACGCCAAAGAAAGGACGGTGGGAGCGTAGAGTTTTTGGTCACTCACACGAAAATAGCTAAATTACCCAAGCTTGTTGTAGGGTTGCCTTGCTGCATGCCCATCCGCGGGAGGAACAACACGAAACCGGGGTTTCCAAAACAAGAAACTACATTTATTAGAGTAGCGGGAATGGGTTGTTAGTATTAAAGTATAACAATGCCGTGGCGTTCGACCTACACGTATCCGTGACCTCGGTCCGTCTCTCCGAAGTCCGAAGCGCTGTTGTGCGCTTCGGACGGTGTCCACTTTGGGCGGTCGGCAGCGGCCCCTGGGCGTGGTGGCAGACCCTCGTTCCCCTCCCTTCCCCCCCCCCCCCCCTAGGTGTCTGGCATGTTAATGACAGTCTCTTCGTGGTCGTCGTTGGGAGGGGGTCGTCGCAGAAGGTCTGGACGGCGGCGCTGTATGGGCGCTATGGCGCGCTCCAGGTCCCGGTCGCCAAGACGATTTATCCGGGTGGTGCGCTCCGCGTCAGCCCCCTCTCCATGCAGTGTCCCTGGGAGGTGGGCCGCCCGGCATATCTCAGGAACCTCACAGAGCGGGCAAAGGATGCGCATCTGCTCCGAAGTGTAGTGCGCGGCCGGCTTTGTGGGGTGGCGTTTCTCCAATGGGGAGTTTTAGCAGGTCGTTTCCACACGAACGGTTGGCCCTCCAACGCATCGGCGACGCCACCGCGCATGCGCGCGTGAGTCGTTCGCGGCGTTGGGAGGCTCTTCTCGTTCGTTTCTCTCATTCCGGCCGCTGGAGTCGTCACCGCAACGCAGCCAGCACCGTACAGGATACTGGTGAAAAAAAAAATGTATTGCGATACAGAAATACAGATACGAAATGTATTTCTGAAATACTATCGCGATACATTTGTGTCGCCATACTGCTCAACCTTGGAACGAAGTTCAGACACTGCAGACACCCAACACCGGCGAAGCCTCTCTCCCGGACTTCCACTCTTTCTAACGACCGAGCGAAGGGGAAAGCGCCGGTAGCCCTTTTCCCTTTTTTCTCTCGCCCTCTTTCAGTAAAACGGTCTATAATCATGGCTACTGGAGCGACATCTATCGCCGTTTCAATCGGTCAGGAGCGTATTGCGTTCAAGCGCGCGAGCGAGCAGGCCAACATACAAGAAAGGACGTGCGTGCGCATTACGCTCGTCTCGGCAACACTGCGCCGTCAGGGAGATAAAACAGATTTTCCTTCAGAAAGAAAAATTGGTTTGACAATTCAATGGTAAGTTCTTTGCTGTTTGAAGCCAGAACGGGAGTTCTGAGGTAGAGGGCGTATAGGGCTAAATTTCACGAGACAGACACATTATGCTTGCCTGCCATAATGAGAGGTAGACACTAGAGCTCTTGGTTTTGAAGTTCATGGGAATTCGCCCTGCCCTACTTGAAGGGATAATGGATTTGGCCGGGGCTCTGGGTATTGCTGGTGTCGATGGAAGGACGGAAGTGAAAAGGGTCGCAGTAACAAAGAGGCAACTAAGATTGGCGGAAATCATCAAGGGAAAATTGAATGATGCACAACTAGCTAGCACAACTGGGGACAGGTGGGACAGAGGAAAATTGGGACTCCCTCCCGCGTGGTTCCGGCCCAAAGTCTCAACCCCCTTCTCCCAGTGGGTTCGGTGCTGGGGTAACGCTGACAAGGCTTGACCAGAGAAAAATTGGCGACTCCCTCGCCGGGGGGAAGAGGCGGGGGGGGGGATGATTTTGTTTTTTGTGCCGATCCCCCGAAGGTCACACCCTGGTGATATCCCACACTGCGTGGTGATAGCTAGGGGGAGAAAATTGGTCCTAGAATGGCTGGAGGATTCATATCTTGGTCTTTTTAGAATTAGGCTAGGTGGCGCAAGCTAGCGCCCGTTGCAAAGGGTATAGCCATTAACATGCATCCGGCGATGCAATTGCTATTGCTCCCGACAGTACCTATTTGTATTCCCGAATCCTTTTGGGAGTATCTCTGCCAAGTCGTTGCGTCCATCAAGGTGCCCTTCCGGTTAATGACACTCAAAGTTGAAAGGTGTCGATAACAATGTGTATTTGTGCAGTACTGATTGATTGTGTTTTAGAAGGACGCGGGCAGTTAAAATACATTCTTCTTGTTTAATTTTCAAACCACAAATTTCGTTTTTAAGGAGTTTTTATATATCTACGTCTCACTAGTAACAATAGTTACGTAGTTACGACAATCATAGATTCACAAATGAGCTTCCACAAACACAACTCATGTGTCAAAGCAGTGCCTTCAGGAGCGCCACACTTGATGCTTTGTACTTGCTTTTTTTTTTTGCTTCCAATTGCGCAGATGTAGCATCTACCAGTCATACCGCTACGCCTATATGAATAATTGAACGAACGCGTTGTTCTGTGTCACGAAATTCATAACGGTAGGTTGCACGGAGGCACCAATGACTCTGCACAATTCTTTCGGTTTTGTAAACATATCGAATGTGTGCAAAAATGTAAAAACAAAATAACGCCCCCCCTCCCCCCCCCCCCCCCCACACACACACACACGCAAAATGTACATTGAAGATTAAAAAAAAATATTGCGCCAGTAGCATTTCATCTGCCAGCTGATAAAAAATCAAATGTGATAATGCCTCTATACTTCGTTTCAGCTTCGGTGCGAGCGCGGCCAATGTTATGAGCCGAAGGGCCAATCAAACAGCGAACGAGGCACAACGTCATGGCGTGCTCTCTGCAGTTGATAGGACCAGCCGGTATTCGCCGTTTCTTTGTGCGTGCTCCTTCGCCGGCTAGTCCTATCAAGCGCAGAAAGCACGCCATGACGCGGCGCTTTTTGCGCTGTTTGATTGGTCCTTTGGCTCATAACATCGGCCGCGCTCGGACCGAAGCTGAAACGAAGTATAGGCGCGATGCGCCGTGCAAGGACAACTCCCCCAAATTCATTGTTTTTTTCGTTTTTTGTAGTAAAAACGGTGGCCCCAGCCAGCTTCGAAACTTGTCGGATGTTCCTTTGCAGTTCACGGTAATCGAGAGCTTCACTTGTCTGGTTTTAATTGCGTCTTACCTACGCCAAGTGCAGCGTTTCAAGAAGTCAGATAGCATGCCCAGAAGAAGACAGCCAAGGACCTTGTACCGCGCTTGTTTAGTCTACGTGACAGTTCACATGCACGTACCCTGCCCCGAGAATACGTCCGCCATCAGCGAGCTGCCGCAGACGATCTGCGAGGATATCGTGGTCGCCCTGCAGCAGCGCCAACCCGTCAACTACGCTATGCTGTGCCACGTCCTAGGCAGCCTTCTTAGGTTCGTCTTCTTAAACCGTCGACGGCCGCCTACAGAACAAATCGCTTCCTGCATGCTGAGTCAGCTACGTCGGCACGGGGACCAGCTAACCGTACTACATCTTCCCTTGACAGAAGCTCAATACGATTCATTCGTGACGACAGTGTCTAGCCTTCCCCATCTTCGATGCTTGGTACTGCACGTCAACGACCTCACCGAGTCCGTAGCGGAGGCAATCACTCGTCATTGTCCCAACTTGATTAATCTGTGCTTATACGGAGTCCGATATGGTAACTACTTGCACGAAGTAATCACGAACGAACGCACGTACGTCACACAGGTTGCATTTCACGTAGTGCTAAGCATGTTGGAGAGACTAAGTCTGCAAGTGTTTCGAATTCAATTCTTGGGCCAGGCCGTTCTCAGCATGCCGATCACCACGAGACTGCAACTCAGGGAGCTGAAAATCTACGAAGACATTCTGGACACTCATGACAGGCTGTCCCACGTCATTACTTTGTGCCCACACCTGCGAAGGGTGTGGTTAGTCTTTGCCAATGAATTTCAGATCGAGCCGCTTGCACGCCTTGCGTTTCTGGAAGACCTGACTATAATCATTCTGAACCGGGACTTTTCCCTGGACTTCTCGGATCTGATTCAACAGTTGCTGAGGTGTGTGGGCTGGAGGTTGAAACGGCTGCGCCTCAACGCGCCTGTCTTGAGCTTGACCAGCCTCGTCAGGTAATACTCACATTTACCTGTATATGCTTATGCTGCGTTCATTTTCCCGTGTCTCTTACAACGCAAGCCGTCTCTGTTGAGACAGCATTTCAAGCTAGCTTCTCTTTGTGTAAGTCTTTAAAGTGAGAGCTATACTTGACATCACCCATTGATGTAACCTATAAAAGATGACGTTAATGATCGACTTTCTCATCGTTAAACGCATTTAGAACTACACTCCGGTCCCTTAATTAAAGCAGCCCACTTTTGTAACCAGAGCTACGTTAGTTCTGGGGGCGCATGAGGGGGTAATTGTGAAATGTTAGGAAACATCACTAAAAAAATTCGGGTTACGGACAGCGATTGCTAGAGCTGTGTGTGTGTGTGTGTCTCTCAGTAGTTGCGTGGCCTTCATTATCTTTAAGAAGGTGGTGAACTGGTCCAGTTGGTTGACGTTATACATGATGGAGAAAACAGCTCAGAAAAAGCGGACTACGGTAAAGAACAAACACGACCTAGCAATACTGTCCCCATCATGCATAACTTCCATATCTTCTTTTTATTGGCTCTTTATTTCGCCATACCGCAGTAACAAATATTGAGTCTTCCTTGTTTGAAAACCATTCTTCATGTTTACATGTTACCAATTGAGTACACTAATTCAAGGTTCTGCTTTTTTTTTTTTTTTACGAAGGTTCTGTCCCGCTTTACACGAGCTTCATGTTGAGAGACTGCACCAGCTCGTGAACTACGAAAGAAGTGCGACCAGGAGCCATGATCAGCTGCAAGCCCTGAGAATTTCCCTCGTCAGCCCGATTTCCCTGAATTCGTACCAACTCCGCGGACTGCTCCAAGACTACGGGCAACTGACTCGGGTTTTTCTACACCGGTGTTTCCTAGAAGACAGCGACTTGCGAGATCTGATTTCTTCCGGAACGTTTTCGAAACTCGAAATCCTTCAGCTTATAGAAGTGTACGGTTTCACTCCGGCGTCTCTTCAGCTTCTGGTGAGGGCGCAAAACGACTTGGTGGTCGTCCGCCTGATTCGGTGTCCTTCAGTATCACGCGGTGACGTGGACGAGCTTCGAGCGCTCGTCTGGAATTCGAACCTGGTCTTGAGAATAGAATTTGCCCCCTCATAATGAACAGCGGGCGTAGAAAAACTACGATGTTTGCTATGTCCAAACGGTACAGTGCATAGGCCAGTTATTTTTTTAATTTTTCTATTTGGTATCCTGAAAGTCTTAATATTGAACTACATTTTATATTGTGTGATGATGTCTCGTTTTTTAAACAAATGATGGATATATATTTTATAGATTGTACGTAGTGCTTGTGCGCTGATGCCACCTTTTAGTGTTCAATATTATGAGAATGACAAAAGCCGATTCTTCCCCTTGTTAAAAGTGTGCTTCGCCACATGTAAACTGACTGAGGTTATCTTTTATATGCCGCGTGTGTAACTCCAATCATGATACGTTCAAGTAAATTTACGTTTATTATGTGAGAGGCTCCTGTGCATTTCTTTTAATTTTTCCTGCATGTGGTCACACTATGCACCTCCTCGATCATTAAATTAGTCAGAATCTGTTGTAACGGGGCTGATTCTATGTGGAGCAACTTCACACCAGAGTCAAAAGTCGCCCGCGGAGGCATAAACGAAATTATTATGATACTAAAGCGAAAGTGCAGACTAGCTGGTTAAAGGTGCTAGGACTCTAAAATTAAACTTGAAGTTTATTTTTGAAATTCAATTCTCATAGTATAAAACCAAGTTTCGCGATTCTTAGATCTCTATTAATTGCAATCATCGATTCACGAATGTTGGTCATTTTCGTTTGGCGACCAGGCAACACTGTTCAAGTTAGTCACGCCGAGGGGAAGAGGCAGGCGGGGGGGTTATGTTTTTATATTTTTTTTGTTTTGTTTTGCCCGAGCTCAGGAGGGCATCCTAGTGATTTCCCACACCGCGTGGTACGAGTTACGAAATCGCAGAGGGTAAGCCAATTGGCAAACAAAAGAAAGCGTACTTTTGATTCTAAATTTCTAGGCTAGGTGGCGTAAGCTGCCGCCCGTTATAAAGGATACAGCCGTTAGCATCCATCCATTATTCCTTCAACGTAAGCATAACCCACGTGACCACGAACGCTCTCTCAATCTAGGCGCTCCCATGCTCGCCCAAGCTCGCCTCATACCGGTACAATCAAAACCACTCATGCAACTCGGCTACTTCAACGCTACTCGCTCCCGCTCTCGCCCAGACTTGGGAAGCAATCCGTTACAAGTAACAGATTTCTTGTGATCCGTTACTTTTTTAAAGTAATTTTGTAATTGCCACGTAACTTCTTTGCGGCAATAATTTGGAATGTAATTTCGTTACAAAATATGTGTAACGAATTACTTCAATTACTGGTTACTTAAATAAAATAAACATAATACAGAAATCGAAGCAATATGAGCAGGCAATTCAGCAGCATAAAAATGGCAAGTTCAACAAAATAGAAAACATCGAGAAGAGGGGAATAACCGAAAAGAAAATACGATTTTTTGTATGACCGGTAACTAGAAACACTAGAAAAACGTGCAAGGCATTAACAAAAATATGTCAAAAACAAAGATCAAAAAGACAACGCCGAGTAGGCGTTGTCTCCTTGATCTCCTAACGGAGGTAGACGCCACTATCGAGCATGCGCACCGCTAGCTTTGTTGCAGAATTACGGGGATCATTTCCGGTCGCTGTAAGCTAGCGGGATGGCGGGTGTGGTTGCCGCTTTCCATGTCTTGTCAGCTTACATGTAAACGGAGTGAACCTACATTCTTTCTCTTAAATACAGTATTTTATTTTTACAAGGACTACCATAACGCGGGCGTATGAGAAATGAAAAGTAGTGTTGCAGAACAATTTTGATAATATCAAAATTGTGTTTAATATTTCTTGATAAGCGTATGGGAAAACTAACGTTAATGTAATTAGTAATGTAACGAGTAAAGTAATCCGTTACTTTTCAGCGAAAGTAATTTGCAACGGTAATTAATCCATTACATTTGAGGGTCGGGAATTTTTCAATGTAATGCATTACATTTTTCAAGTGACGGGCACTATGTCTGCTCTCGCCTCCGGCCCTTAGACATTCGACCCTGCATGGACGAGCGAGATCGTCGCGGACGACGGCGACCATGGCAAGTTCGTCCGTGACGATCTCATCGTCGCTGGAGTTGGTCGCGAGCGGCGGATCGCAGTCAAAATGGCCAGCTTCCAACATTTCTTGATAACAACCACTCCCATCGCTGCTGCTATCAATGTCGAAAAATCCGACGAAGCGAACGATGCCGAAGACGTGATCGTGGCGAACCGCATGCTGGAAACGCGGAAAATAAACAAGGAAGCTTTTGCAAGTCTCGTACAATACTAGCCTTATCTTAAATGCGTCACCTATTGACATTGTGTGTTCTTTTAAAACACTCAGCGTTATTTTTTCTGAAAACATGTTGTGGGACTGCCACGTAAATCACGTTATCAGTAAGTTATCTTGCCATCGTCGGTTTGGTTAATCGTAATCGCTCTGTCTTGCCAATTTATGTACGACTACTTATATACAACTCTTCTTTCTACTCATCCTTAAGCTATTGTCACCTCGTATGGGGCACGACCACGTCAACAAATTTAGGTAAGATATTTTTACTTCAAAAGAAAATAATCAAAATTATATGTAAAGCTCCGTATGACTCTCATACTGCCGACTTGTTTACGCGCTTTGCAATTATTACTGCACATAATTTATATAATTACCGGTTGAGCGTTTTAAAAACGAAGAAAAAAGGAATTTTCGATTTCTAGCTGAACTTTCAGCACTCTCCAAAAATATTCAGGCGTATCCCACTCGTCACACTAAGTATTGGAAGATGATCCCTCACAGAACAAATTATGGTAAACAAGTGCTCAAACACATCCTACCGTATTTACTCAACAGCCTCAAAAGTAATGATATTGACCTTAGCAAAATAAATGTGAAATTTGTGCTGTCCATGCTAAAAATGTAATCATGAATGACTGTTGAGCCACTGTATTTCATTATTTATTTCCCTTCCCTGTTTTATAACTTATTTGTTGTTCTTGCTGCCGTCTGTTTTGCCACTGTAGGGGACCGGACACCCGTCAAGCTGTTCCTTTGCAGCTTTTTTCTTCGGCCTGCCCTTCATCACTGATGAGAAATAAAACTATTATTTCTCATGCTGACGAGCAACCAAAAAACGAATAAAGAAGGGTGTACAGTCCCACCCGATGCCAAAGAATGCGACTGTCTATCTTATTAGGTACAACATTCTCTACACCCCTGTTAGTGTCAGTGGTAGACCGGTCGATGGCCTTAGTTGACACCGGAGCATCTATCAGTCTTGTTAATAAGAAGATCGTGGACGAAAAGAAGATACGAGCTGGAAAGCCCTTTGAAGTTCACAGCTATGACAACATTATTAATTTGATGGAAAACTGGGTGACACTGAAAGTGGACTTCCAGGGAAAGAAGCTTACAGTCAAATCACTCGTCGTAGAGGAGGTCGAGTTCATGTTCATCTTATCACGACCTGATATGAAGCCTTTTCGGATGAACATCTCTTGGAAAGACGAAGTGACACTGGACCAGGACGTGGACATTCAGCCTATGGACGCACTGAAAGAGCTCCGTATTGTGAAGAGTTCAGATGACGTACCTACACTGTACCCGGACCTAGTATGTGTCGGATCATATCCTCCAGCAACCTCAGTCATTACGCTTTCTTTCGAGCTATGAGATACTTCCGTGGTACGAAGAAAACCTTACAGTATGTCGCACGAAAAAAAAGATGTGGCTAAAACGGGAGCTGCAAGAATGCTAAACGCCGGAATCATAAGACCATCGAAGTCAACATTCGCATCTCCAATCACCATCGTACCTAAAGAAGATGGCACGTTCCGTTTATGCACAAATTACCGCCAAGCTCTTCCCGTTCCCAATGCCACGCGTGGATGACATCAACAACGAGATAGGAGGATGCTCATGGTTTTCCCGGATTGACCTCTGCAAAGGGTATTGGCAAGTCCCCCGAGAAGAAGAAACTAAGAGATTTACTGCCTTCGTGACGCCATTTGATGTCTACGAGTATAATCGTCTACCATTTGGATGGAAGATCTCGGGAGCCTGGTGGTTTCAGATGATGATGAATGAAGTGCTCAAGAACTTTTTGGGTGATTTCAGTAATGGCTATGTCAACGACATTATCATTTATTCCCGGACAAGAGAAGAGCACGTCGACCATCTGTCCCGAGTTTTCGAAGCACTGAGCACAGCAAAGTTGAAGATCAACATGAAGAAAAGCGAATTCTTCCAAGAAACAGTAGAGTTCCTCGGAAGAGTTTTTGACGGTCAAACGAAAAGCACATAGGAGGAATCAGTGCAGAGAATCTCCAAGCTGACAAAACCTTACGACTTGCACTCACTCCGTGTTTTTATCTGGCTTGCTGGAAATTTTCGAGCATTCATCAAAGATTATGCCACGAAGACGAAGTGCCTAACAACTTTGACTCACAAGGATACCCCATTTATCTGGTCAGATGAGTGCGAAAGGACGTACAACTACCTGGTCAAGGTAATTTCTTCTGACCCAGTCCTTGTGCTACCCGACTTTGAACTGCCTTTCGAACTTTGTACGGACGCTTGACACTATGGCACAGGAGCCGTCCACTACCAGAGACACTTGACAGAACCTCCCAACCGCCAGTTAAAACTAGTTGGGTACTACTCATACACGTTTTCCAAGAGCCAGGAAAACTATGCCACCACAAAAAAAGAAGCTCTAGCGGTGGTCATGGCGTCGAGATATTTCCAAAGTTACCTTGAAGGTCGGCTTTTTAAACTTTTCACGGACAACCAGGCTCTTACTTATCTCTTAAGCTTAACTCAACCGAAGGGACGGCTGGCCAGGTGGATCAGCGAGATACAACAGTTCTCGTTCGACGTAACCCACCGACCCGGAGAAAAGCTTCCTGGTGCTGATGCCCTCTCCAGGCTACACATTCCTAAAGATACCTTCACCGAGAGCATTCACCATGCCCGAATTTGGGAAGGCACCCAAAATATGAAAGTGCGAGATGGAAAGGTCCATGTGCCAGAGTCCAGTGTTCTTACAATCCTACAGTTTTACCATGACAGTCCAAGATCAGGAGGACATGACGGATTTCGGAGAACCTATTGGAAACTGAAGCGAAGGTTCACATGGGAGAACATGAAGCACGACGTCACCAATTGTGCGTACTCGCCACACAAGCCAAATGAATAGGGCTAAATACCGACCTCGGGGAGATGAAATGGTCACGCCCGAATACTCTAACGTCCCCTTTCAGATCATTCATTTTGACTTTGCCGAAATCAAAAAGAAGGGAGAGGGGATAAAAAAAACCACAAGCGTTCCTCATCGCCATTGATGAATGCACGCGAGTAGTGGCTGCCAAGGCGGGCAAAGAAGACGCCTACTCTGTCATTTCGCTCATGGAACGAGAACCATTTCGGAATACGAAGGTCATTGTCTCAGACAATGGATCGGCCTTTCGCAGCAAAAGGTTGCAAAGATGAGCGCAAGAAAGGGGAATCAAATTCCGATTTACTGCTCCATATCACCCAGAAGCAAATTCGTTAGCTGAGCGGGTGATACGAGACACAAAACTATTCATGGCAATGTATCCTAACTTCACGGGTGGATGGAAGTGCGCTCTTGAAGCAGCCGTTGCGCACCACAACAATTCCCATACAGCTGGACTGGGATGTAGCCCACACTTCGCCGCGTGCGGAGAGAGCCCGTGGCTACCTGCAGATCACCTTCTTGGCTTAACCAACAAAATCGAATTGCAGGAACAGAAACGACTCCCACGGCAACAAGAAAAATATCGGTCAGCAATGAAAAATAATTACGGCAAACGACACCAAAGCACAGTACCAGAAATCCAACCAGGCGACAAGATTTTAGTCCGAAAAGGATTAGAAGGGTCCAAGGCCGCATTTTCTGGGCCTTACATGCTCACCAAAACATGCAGGCAGCAAGGAATTCTCAAGACTATGTACTACTTCGGACCGAATGACACCACCGAAATCACTGCTCTTAGGAACGTGGTTCCATATCACCCCAGGAGGGTTGAGTACAAAAGGCCCGGCATGTGTAATGTTCCAAGGCAAAAACGAGAACAAAGAGGAAGCTACAAAGGGGAACAAAGAAGAGGAAGGTGATCAAATAAAAACGCCATTTAATCCTGTTACGTTCTTTGGACCTTTATAATTATTATTATGCACGAGACGCCGAGAGAGCCAGGTCTGTGAGTGCGTGCAAGGGGACGCGGCGCGTTGGGGTGATGACGTCACCAACACAGCAAACATGGTGGCCTTCCCGAATAGGGTGGATCCGATGGTCCCTCATATAAATCGATTTATCCACGAAACTATCGCGCCATTCTCGAAACAAATGTAGCAGAAATATCGGAACATACAATGGGTCCGAGCAGTATAGGGAGTATTCACTTGTGGCCACAAATTTTCTGCGTTGCCCAGGAGGCGCTGCGGAAAGGGACGTGTAAGGACTTGTTTTGCGTAGTGCAAACTTGAGCATCTCAAACTGTCACAGATGTAGAAGCGTGCCTGGTCTGATGCGGTACGCGATAACGAAAAAAATGCAAAAAAAAATGTTAACGCCGTTGAAACACAGGTCAAAGCTAAATCGATAAGAGTGTGAACGAAGAAACGCCGTGTCACGGCGTTCCATAAAATAAAAGTGAAAATAAGTTCGAGACCACAGATGTTCTAACGTCACCACCTAGAGATAAGAGACGAATAACCCAACTGTGGTGGCATGAGTCTCTAACTTTAGATTGCCTTGCACCGTTAAATCTAGCCGATTTTGGACGTTGAAAGTTGTTTATGCTTTCTTCAGCACTATACAAAAAGAAAAAAAGCTCAGCGAAGGCGCCACAAGTAGTACGAGGCCCAATCAGGTGAGCTTCTACTACCCAAACTGAGGGCGCCACAGCTTGTTAAAAGATTCAGCGCATGAGGCCTATAGCTGTGAACTCGACTCCTGCTGATGGCGAGCGTCCGCTGTTCTTTTACAACGTGCATTCTGCACCATCAAGACTGCCGGTCTTAGCATGCAGCCTATTAATGTGAGTTCGTTCTGAGCATGCGTTCTAAACATCGCCTCTCAAATATGGTGTCAAATGGATGCCCTTTATAGTTTTCTGATATTTTATGTTTGGCGAGCCCTAACCCTTTTAAAGATTGACATAGTTATCCAGTGGGTTGTAATAACTGGGGCACAAGGCATGGATATAATATTATGTGCTATTAAGGGGACATTTTCCTGATGATGTTACGATAGACTGCAGTGGACGCTACGAGCCACCCCACCCCGTCCACTGCAGTCCATCGTAATGAGAAACAGAGTACGATTCTTTCGCATTAGCTACCCGAGCCGCCACCAATCGACACAGCCTTTGAGCCGCCATTGCTCAACTACAAATTTGATGGAGCCTGCTTTCTAATCCTACAGGAGACCTCCTTTCCGGCAGCTAACGTGCGATGGGGGACCGTAATGGAATGCAAAAACCGCGTCCAGCGATAAAATCCTCTCAGTGGTAACTTGCAAAAAACTGCAGTGGCGACTTTAAATGGGCATTCTCACGGGACAGAACTCACTCCCTTTGTTTCCCGAAGTACGCATCACGCGTTAACAACGTCACGCCTTTGCGCGGAGGACGCGCTTACGTAGACATTCTCGGGGGATGGGGGGAGCTTTGGCTCGGGCTGCACACGAACAACCCCCGCCGTGGTCGGGGATCTCTTCGCAATTGGCGGAATTTGGTTACCGTGTCTAGCAACTTTACAGATCGTGTTCTGCAGGATACCTGCAATGGCAGCGGGATTGCCTAACTCGTTGAGGCTTGCGCAGGTCTTCGCACGTTGAACGTTTCCTTTTGAGTTTTTTCGAATAAGTCTTCCATATTCATTCAATCTGAATGTTCAAGCACCTCCTCGCACAACCGGATTTAAATCCCACGTTTTTTGTGTTGCGTGCACTCTTTCACCCAACATTTCTTTTTATCAAGAAGCAGTTCGTCGTTTTCTGTATCTATAGAAGCGCTGCTGCCAATAATCGCGTACCGACGTTTCATGTAAACTTCCATTTTTATACTCTCGTAAGCGCGCTCCGAGCCTTGTTGTCAAGAGTGGAACCGCTAAAGTTTTCTGCTGTCATTGATATCCCTCTCGGCCATCCCCCGTCGTGGGAATGTTCGTGAATGCCGGAACCAAGGAGGAAATTCCGCTGGTTTCACTCATCGCTGACGTCATGCACGTTCCTCTCAGAGGAAGCTTTCTCGTTTTAAATGGCCAGTAACAACTCTAATATCGATTGTTTTAGGGGCGAAGCTCCTTAGGATCCAGCCTTGTCCGTCCGTCCGTTCGTCCGGCGTCCGTGCTCACAAAAAAAGAAAAAAGAAAAAAAAAATGTTTGCGCAGTCGACAGGATTCGAACCTGTGCGGGGAGACCCCAATGGATTTCTAGTCCATCGCCTTAACCACTCGGCCACGACTGCGGGACGAGTAGGGGGATCTGAGATGTGGTAGTAACTCAAGAGCTGGGGATGTCATGGATGAAACGTTGCATGTA
Organism: Ixodes persulcatus; assembly: GCA_013358835.2. Lineage (NCBI taxonomy): Eukaryota > Metazoa > Arthropoda > Arachnida > Ixodida > Ixodidae > Ixodes > Ixodes persulcatus. The sequence goes on from JABSTQ010009346.1 coordinate 275,144, forward strand.
GCCGCTCAACGTCTATACAGGAGATGGTGCTGCGGTGAAATGCGTATATAATCGCGTTAAACTTTGCATGCATGGCTCTGCATTTTACGGACCATAAAGCAGTAATAATGAAGTCGAAACGCAACTCGGAACTCAGCACTACCTATGAGCAATAAAAAAAAAATCAGCACAACCAGAGTTTCGCCCCCATCAACACCATTCACCACGTGAGATGAGGTAATTTTTTTAGACATTTTGAAAGCGCGCAACATAACCGCCAAAAGGTTAGCGCAAAAAGTACGTCGTCAAAAACAGTCATTCTTTTTTGCCCCTGGAGGCGTTGCAGCTGTTGGGGCTAGGAACGCTATCCGCCCGTTCCTGCTCGCGTGCAGGCAACAGAAAAGAACCGTTTTCGAAGGCCGCACTTCCGTGGAGCTTGTCAACAGATAAATCGAAGAACATTGGAGGCAACGAGACGAACTGCAGTCCTACGGATTGCCAGACAATGGTTTTGAATTCCGGCCTCTGTACGAATTGACGAGTCTCATTGAGGAGAAGGCACCTTGCACCTGAGATTTCGACTGCACGTCAGAAGATCCCGAGAGGGGAGTGAATGTCTTTTGAGGACTGGATGACCCCTAATTATTGTTTGTTATTTTCCTAGAGAGCCTGTATTACAGAGAGTGTCCAAATGCCCGATGGGGTCACGTGGTTTATGGGTCGCATTTGCAATATGAGCGGCGAGGAGGCGACCAAAGCGTCAATCTTCTGTGAGCGTCTGCGCCTTTCCGTCCGTTTTCCTCCTCGTCACGAGGCAACGCAGCGCATGCGCACTAGCGACCAATCGAAGCGGGAGGCGTCTGCCATTAAATCACAAACGCTTCCCATGGCTGGAGATGGACTCTCTTGTTAATCTATAGGCTCTCTAATTTCTCTTTGTTTTCATGCTTCCACACTGTTTTGTGCGGTTTAATTATCATTATCAACTTTTAAGCTTTATTCATACCTATATCTTAAATATTACAAACAAAAAAAAAAACTTTGAAGCGACAACCAAAATAATATTTACAATCTTCGCCTGAAGGCTCACTGTCCAGCTGGAAATCAAACTCAGTTACATTGATGAACGTAGTCGGGCTCAATGAGCTTTGATGAGCAGTGGAGCAGCAAAACGTAGAACTCTGCATTCGCTTTGTGGTCCTATTGGAAAATTACAAAAACGCAGCAATAGGGCATAGGGGGTACTTTCGTAATTTCGGATTTAACCCTAAAGCCATCGACGACAATCACGCACGATTATGCACGTCGATGCGATTTACGTATCCATAAAGAAACGGGTAGGAGTGCGGATCGTATCCAGGATCTCTAAACTCTGCAGCGTGAGCTTCCGCTCTATGTGCTCCCGAGAAGCGGTGTGCTAGCACACACGGTCACTGAACTCATCCTGGATCAAATGGTGCGTGCACATTGGCGCTGTCATGTACCAATGTGCGTGATGGATCTAATGTGCACAAGTAATTGTTTTCTCATTTGTGCCCTTATAGACACCTCAGAGAAGCTGAAACTTGTAGAAAAGGGTAGTTTTTGTATGCAGGTGAAGCCAACTTCAGAGCGGTCTCTAGCAATCTCAAAGTTTGGGAAAACTTCGATGGAATCGTACTTGTACCAATAGTGGGTATTGAGCACGCTTTCTGGAGACTTGGTAGAGCGCAGATGTAGATCCGGCGCATTATGATTTAAATGACGAGACACGGATAATAAGATTACGCACAAGACGATTTTGTGTCGTCTTGCCCGTTACTTTATTTCTCCGTGTCTGAGCAATACAACCTAGAACACAGGGCCTGCGCATGACGTCATCGTTAGTAGATCTCCGACCCGCCCCAAGCGGCAAACACCCCGAAGCTTGACGAGAGGAGGGGCCGCCTCACAAGTACATCGCATTCACTGGCGGCCACAGCTGTGTGCGTGACTGCTGAGCGCCAGCTGATAGCGAGCTTCCAATTCATTTGCAACGTGCACGCGAACACTCCCCCAACCAGGAGCGCGAGCTAGCACGCGCTCCTGGCTTTGAGACGTGCATTTCTAGCGCGCGCGCTCGTTCTGCGGAAGAACGCTTCAAAGCAGCAACCTCGAGCTCTCGTGCATGTGGCGTTGGCTGCATTCTCTGCTTAAGAGTGAACGGAGTATAGGGGGTATTCATTGGCCGCCATATTTGAGGTCACTGTTTAGAGCGCATGCTCAGAACGAGCTCGCATTAATAGGCTGCCAAGACCGGCAATCTTGATGGTGCGGGGTGCGCGTTTCAAAAGAACTGTGGAAGCTCACCGTCAGCACGTGCTCAGCATTAGCGCACACAGATATGGCCGCCAGTGAATACACCCTATAAACAGCGCCCTCAAAGATGGCGTCCAGTGCCAGCGTCCAGCGAAGGGCGTTGCAGCCCTTCGCACATCAGTAAGGCATTTTCAGTCATGCATTGGACGCTCCACGTGAACGTCTAACTTCATCGTATGCTATAGCAACAAACACTCGGCGTGAGCATCTGTTTCATTATCTGCTACAGAAATCACTGAAGCAGGCGATGGAACAGACGATGTCGCAGACGATGTAGCAGACGAGGGTGCTCATCCGGGCCATCTAGGGGGCGCTGAGGGGATCTACTAGTGATGACGTTTAGAGGAGGAAATGCGCAGGCCTTGTCTTCTAGGTGGTATCGGCCTGAGGGTTTAGACTGTGATTTTTACTTCGTTTTAACCTAAGTCCAGACGCAGCCGACACGAGCTGATGAGACCAGCCAAACAGCATCAAAAGTGCAGTATCATCTCTTCGTCATGTCTATGTACGTGTTCTGTCAGCGCTGAACCAACCATGAACAGAAAAGGCATAGGGACTTGCGCTTTTGACACTGCTAGATTGGTCAAAGTACCTCGTAGCGTCGCCTGCGGCTAGACTTAAGATGAAAAAATTATGTTGTTTTATATCCTGTAGCCATTATCCTGTAGCCACTTGTAGCCACTTAAAATATCCTGTAGCCACTTAAAATATATCTTATCCTGTAACTACTTAAAATATATCCTGTAGCCACTTGCCTGTAACGCGCTCTCTTGTAAGGAAAAATCGTCACAGAAGTACTACGTCGGGGTTCGGCTGGAACTGGTGTCCTCATTGATTAAACGCAAGTCTCAGGAGAACGCTAAAGTTGCAATCGTCTCTATTCTCCATCCCTGCGCTGCCTTCGGAGTTGACGTAGAAATAGAAACTATAAAGCACACTTGCATGCGGGAATAACCGGCCCTTCCTTGTGACCAAGGTGCTTGGTGCCTGTGGACGAGTCATGCAAAAGAGCAAAAACCACAAAGCTCGACTTTGCTTTCTAATGAAACTACTCGCGGACCTTGGCTCACAGGTAATCAATCTCGGTGTTTGTGAAGAGCACCTTGGTTATAACGTTCGAATCTTGTTCCTTTGGCGCCTTTCACTCTCCACTTCTCCTCCTCTTAAAAGTCGCTCTCAATCTCCACGTGTCTCTCCCTCAGCGCAGAGTAGTCAACCACAAAAATTAACGAAGTTAAATTCTTTGTCTTCCTGATCTGCTTTATTCCCCTAGCACAGCTCCCTCCTTAAAGTATTCAGGGATCGTGCTGAATACTGTAATACATAAGATATGTAAACTTATTCTGTTCAGCGGCTTTTAATGAACACTCAACTCAAGCTTCCCATTCAGGAGCGAGCCTTGTATCCGTGGTGGCCGTAGCCATGATGACCGTCAACGGGCAGACCGTATCCTGGACGACCATATCCGGCCGTACTGTGTCCAGCCACGCCATATCCAGCCGTGCCATATCCAGTCGCGCCGTATCCGGCCACGCCGTATCCAGCCGCGCCATATCCAGTCGTATCGTATCCAGCAGCGCCATATCTTGCGAGGCCATATCCTGCAGCGCCATACGCAGCTGACCCGTATCCTGCCTGACCGTATTCGGCCCGACCGTATCCGGCCCGACCGTAACCGAGACGGACGTATGGATCCTTGGCGTATCCGTACTTTCCGCCGTATCCGTATGCGGGACCAGCGGCCGTGCCGTACGCCGATGCCCCGAAGGCGCTAGGGGCCCTCGCGCCTGGCCCGCTGACCACAGGGTTGGCATTGAAGACTGCGTCGGCACTCTGCCCTGGCGCCGTGCCGGGCTCGTTAGTTTCTACGGTGGCCCTGAATCCTCCGGCGTCGGCCACGTAGTTGACGCGGCGGAAGAGGCCGTTAGGATCCGTGTAGCCGTACGAGCCGGTCCTGGAGTTGCTGGCGTCGGCGTCCTCCTTGTGGAACAGCTTGGTGCCGAACTCGTCCACCGTGTCGTAGCCGAAGCTGAACGGCACCGACGGCTGCAAAGATGGTTTGGGGAAGTCACATGAGGTTGACGAAAGTTGCCACGTCACCAGCACATCGCGGGGCATATGAAACCCTTCACCTAAAGAAAGTTTAAGTTTTACTTCTACGACGACTGCCTAGTCGTCGTAGTGGCTAGGATAGCTCCTAGCGTCCGCTGCGTCCGGAAGTTAGGTGAAACGGAGTATAGGCTCTCAAAATTTTCATCGCTAATCACGCCCCTCTTGATCATTGAGCGAATACGGCGCCCGTCCCACTTCCCCTTTCAGCCACCATATTAGGGCGTTGGCTCCCTTTTAGGACACGACGATTAACGATAATATAAACGATAAATCGCCGACAGCTTTATAAGTAATTTCAATGTTGTTCTCATTGCCCAATAGTTTCATCTTCGCTTTTTGATAACTGCACCCTCACCATGCTCCGAATAACTCGCTTCAAGTTTTGGTTCAATTAGTGTCAATGACTGTAGGCGACACGTATATTATGGCAAATTTGTTTGACAGAGAGCCGAGTACCGAACGTCACTTACGTAGGCGGAGTCGGCATATCCGGCCCCACGATACGTTCCGGGGTTAAGGCCTGACCCGAACAACGAGTCTTCAGCATGAATGCTGGCAGCCATGTACACGAGGATCAGCTAAAAAAACAAACAAAAAACGGTGGTTTCGGGGAACAGCTTTAGTGGACGAAAGAGGGTGCTAACACGACTTAATTTCTTCATGAAGCATCGGCACTATTGAGCAGCAGTGAAGGTTTTTAATGTTGCCGCCATCAAAACACCGGATTCAAATATCTAAAAGGTAACTTTATAAAAAAATGTGTTTGCTTCGTTTTCTGAAAAAAATAAATAAAAAATTCAGCGCTGAGCAAAGAACTGAATATAACAAGGAACATATATCGATTGTATTTTTATCTATACTTATTTGATTAGTTCTTCAATCTCAAGTTACTTTATATTCAACTACATAAACATTGCCTTTCTCTACTTTCGCCCTCATACCTTTGTAATAGGTATTACACTCGTGCCAAACGATTTCAGTCATACCGAGATGTGTTGGTTAAATATTAAATATAAATCATTTCTTAGTCGCATATAAAATCATGTGCATTTTTTATTTGTTCTTTTTTATTTTCAAGATATTTTCTCATTTAATTTCGTTTTCTATACTGATGAGGACATTCTTTAATTCTATACTTCTCACTTTAGTTCACTAAAACAGCTGACGCACTGAAGAAGATGCGTCCAATCATATCTCAGGTGAACAGTAAACATTCTTTTCTTTTATTTTAACTTTTTTTTACGAAAAAGTTTATAGAAATTAAATAATTATCCCCCGGGTCTATTTCGCTCCGAGAAGCCCAAGAGCGCGCAGTCTCACCTTTGCGAGCATGCTGAAGAAAAAGCTGTCGTCTTGAGGGAAGCTGACTGTGGGATGTCCGAAGCTGCTCTGTCCTCAAGGAGCCTGGAGTGTTCTGACTGCTGCCTGGGACACGGCCACCGTTTTATAGCCAACGGTTGCACGCGAGGGTCGCTCTACCACAGAACTGGGAGAGGAGGATTGTTTCTGCGTCTTTGCTTACATAGACGTCTTTTTGAGTCACTCGTTTACGGTGTGTTGCGTTAGCTGAGATCGCGCGTCCCACGACGTTCGTCTTATTCTCGTTGCCTTTTGCCTTTCTTTGCCACCTCCTTTGCCACGTCACGAGACAGCGTGCCTGACCTTTATTTTACTGCGGTTACGTTGGTGACACATTAGGTAGGAGGATACTTTGGTGACACGCTCAACGCTTTCGGTTGTCTAATCCAAAACTTGTTCGTACAGCACTTAGTTCTTGTGTGGTTACATTGAGAATCTAAAGTATTCCTGCCAGGAGATATCTAATCACTAACTTGTCAAAATTTTCAATAACTTGGTCAGCGTGTGTTGTTTTTACCCTCTAATTTCCACGTCTATTTTATTGTTACATGTAAACTAAGCGAAGATGATAAGTTGTCATCCTGTACAACCAGGAAAAGGACAAAAAACGGCTTGCTCCACGCGAAGCATTTTATTTTGAAGCATACATTTCACGCGTGTGTAGCTCAACATGAAACAGAAAACACAAACACACATTTTAACATTCTGAACTACAAAATACAAAATTCAAAGTATGATACTTACACAAGATGAGTTCAGTACCCCGACCGATGTTGGGACATCTCAGCTGATTTGAGATGCATAAGCCGAACTAAGACGTCCAGTTCAATTGGAAAACAATATCGCATTCCAGCGTCCAGAAGAATTGTAAATTCTATACTCTGTTTTACCTTATGTTGTACCGCAGCGAAGGCTACAAGCGCGAGCTCCTTAGCTCTGGGGCACATCTCGGCGGCACAAGCTATCGTACATTAGGGGCAGCTGCCAACGCTATGAGCTCGCGCTTCTAGCCTTCGCTGCGGTACAACATAAGGTGAAACAGAGTATAGTCGAAATCAAAATGTAGCCAAATCTGAAAACGTCCAGCCGAATAAAAAATTCAAGCCGCACTGAGCATTAAGTTGAATTGAAACGTTTAGCTGCGTTTAAAGCTTCCGCCGAATGAACAGATCAACCGAAACCAGATGGCGCCAGTAAACCACCAAGACCGCCTATTCATGTGTATCCAGACAGCATCAAATGTCTTCACTTCTAAAAACGTTCGGCGACATTGTCGGCCTCTGCTGGACCTTTCCAACAGTTTTGTTGATGTCATGAAGTCAGAATGTGATATCCCATCAATGGCACGACATGACGTCCATACGACCTTGATGTGATAACCTCCAGGATCATTTCAAAGAAATGGCTCTAGCATAGTGATGGTAAACTATAAAATTGACTATCAAAATTATCGACAGTGTTGGCTAAACTATCAATGGTGTAAAAAATTGAGTCCACTATTTACAGTAGTATTGCCAGTCACCTATCGATTGTTTGGTGTTGACTATAACTATTGATAGTTAGCTCTCAATTGACTATCGGTACTCAACGATAGTCAACTTTTGCCAAAGTCTAATGTATTGACTATAATACCTATCTAAAATGATTGTGTACATTGTGGTGTCTGCGCAAGAGGTCGGAGGTCGGTAGTCGATGGCTGAACGATACAATCCGGACTTCTTGGCCACCGGCACACGCGCACTGGTCCAGGAGCTCTGACTGAGTTCCAACAGTCCTTGTTTAAGAAGATCCTCTGCATAATGGTCAATTATTCCTCATTGCTAAGCAGTTGTCGGTCTCACTTTACACTGAACTGTGGAGCATGAGCCAGTGTTGACCCTGTACTTTATCAAGGAAGTACACCAGGCTTTGCAGATAAAGTATGCTTGTAGCTGTTCAGCAAGCGTGTCAGGCCACATTTAGCTAGTCCCTCAGATGGGTCCATGGTGGGCATGGCACTCATAACAGGATAGTTACTGCTTTTCGATGGTTCCTCAGACAAGGTTCTTAATAAATAGATGACCCCGTCGCCTTATGTGATTATATCGATATGATTAGAAGAGGAAGAAAGGACACAAAAGATGTGGAGGGGAAAGAGCGCTCGGCATTAAAGGGTAACTACGGAACAGCCAGCGGCCGGGAGCCAGGACTGGGCGCTTGGGATACGTCCGAAGCCAGGAATGAACTGAACTTCACAGTTCCAGCTCAGAACCCAACAAACCAGTACGTAAAGTGTCCAGACAAAGAGTCTCATTTCCTCTCGTACAGCCGGGTAAAAGTCGGTTTATTGTTTGTACACAAGAAGTTTAACTTGATCAATTGGCCAACTCGCAGCAATTTTTGCTGGAAATAAGTTGACTAAATACCGTATTTTCTGTCTGCGGACTATGCATATTCAAAAGTTGAAACATTACCCGCGGCGGACTATCTACAGCTGCGGTCTATACGAGGATTTCTTTTTTCAAGATCGTTCACTGTGACAAGTCGTGAATAATTTCATGCATAACAAAGTATATTAATGGCGATGTATGTATAATACAGGCTTCTTTTGTGAGCTAATACAGCCGACATTTGTCAAGGTGTGCTGTGTATGCTAAGTTTTATGTTAGTATTCGGCGCTGAGTGTGGATTTTGCGCGGCTTGCGGAATATGCACCGGGTGCGGACTATCTAATAAAATATTTTAATTGTGGACCTCAAATTTGCCCCTGTGGACTATACACCGAATGCGGGCTATAGCATGGAAAATATGGTAGTCCAAAACTCGGAAACCGGAGAAAACTGAATATAAAAAAGTAAAAGTTACGAGCAATTTTGTTACTTCCCAAAAGTTCTCAAATTACTCTTCTGAGTATTGCATGAGAAAAAGTAATAAAATAATACAAAATTAATTAAATCTGTATTTGTTTACATGCAATTTCATCATTTCAAATGAGTACCGGTACATTTTGGCTCCCTTCCTACCATGCAGCCACCTAGTCGCACCAGAACAGATATTCATGTGACTTCTAGAAAGCCCCGTTCCAGCACGATAGCGCGTTACAAAAAAAAAAAAAAAAAAAAAAAAGAAATCGGCAGACACGTTTAAAGGGATACTGGACCAAACATTTCAGTGTCCATAATAAGTGGCGAACAATGTTTCCATGAGCCAGCAGCCGCCGGTGTGCGCGAGCACACGTAACGAAATTGGCATCATAGTCCTCCATTCACGTTTAAGATGACAGTGATAAGTATGGGCTCTGGGCTAAAAGAGAATAAAGACAGGATTTTCATATCCACAGTGGGGTCTGGTGTAACAGCTAGGTGATTAAGTGTTCTAATAAGCACGTAACTTTCAATTCTGGAGGTAAAAAGCCTGTCTTCATTCTTATTTTGCCCGAAGCACATACATTTCACTAACATCTTAAACGTGAATGAAGAACTATGATGTCAATTTCGTTAAGTGTGCTCGCGCACACCGGCGGCTGCTGGCTCGTGGAAACATTGTGAGCCGGTTAATATGGACACTAAAATGTTTGGTCCAGTATGCCTTTAAGACTGCTTAAATGTGGGAATTAGAAAAATCATTATAGTCCCTTTGGGGAAATGCTTTCGATTGATCTTTTCGACATGCATTGAAGCTATATCTGTTGCTTCGGTGTGTGCATTTGCGTATGAGTTGACCACAGTGCAATGGCGCACGCCCTAGACACACCTTTAGTCAGCCGGAGCCGTGGAGCCGTCGTGTCGTTGGGGAAGTGTGCTCGTCTCGCCCCCAGGAGGCACGGGTTCGATTCTCACCCAGACCGAAATGTACCAAATTTTCTTTTCAAAGCCATTAATTTACTTTGTTTACAAGAACCTCCCTGAGAAAACTGACGTCAATCCGAGAATTGTTTGCTTGTTTTTATACTTTGCGCCGTCGGACATTTTGGGTGCCATCGCTTGGTCACGCCGCTGACGACGCCGGATTTTCGCGCATGAACACAACATTAACACGTAGCTCAATATGAATATCACTCTCTTTTATTTCAAACAAAACTGGTTGTCCTCCAGAGCATTTTTACATATAGAGACACGAATAAAGTCATCTTGCTGAGGGGCATTCGATGAATACTCAATTATAGTTTCCCTTTCAGGAGCGAGCCTTGTATCCGTGGTGTCCATAGCCGTGATGACCGTAAGTGGGCAGACCGTATCCTGGACGACCATATCCGGCCGTACCGTATCCAGCCGCGCCATATGGAGCCCTACCGTACCCAGCAGTACCGTATCCAGAGGCGCCATATCCAGCCGGTCCGTATCCAGCCGGACCGTACCCTGCTGAACCGTATCCTGCCGAACCGTATCTTGCCGACCCATATCCAGCCGGACCGTATCCTGCCTGACCGTAACCGGCACGAGCGTATGGATCCCTGCCATATCCGTACTTCCCGGCGTATCCGTATGCGGGACCAGCGGCCGTGCCGTACGCCGATGCCCTGAAGGCGCTAGGGGCCCTCACGCCTGGCCCGCTGACCACAGGGTTGGCATTGAAGACTGCGTCGGCACTCTGCCCTGGCGCCGTGCCAGGCTCGTTAGTTTCTACGGTGGCCCTGAATCCTCCGGCGTCGGCCACGTAGTTGACGCGGCGGAAGAGGCCGTTGGGGTCCGTGTAGCCATACGAGCCGGTCCTGGAGTTGCTGGCATCGGCGTCCTCCTTGTGGAACAGCTTGGTGCCGAACTCGTCCACCGTGTCGTAGCCGAAGCTGAACGGCACCGACGGCTGCAACGAAGGATTCGGGAAGTTACATGAGGTTGACGGAGGTAGTTGTCGTAGCAGTAAAACTCAAACTGCCTATTTAAGTGAAGTGGTTTCAAATGCCCCGGGATGTGCTGGTGACATGGTGACTCTTGTGGTAACGAGAAGAGCTGGAAAGACCCCTGCTGTGCTTATCTCTCTTATCTCCATTTCGGTGATAGCGAGAGCAGCGACATCTGCTTCCTTTCTCATGCTTCGTTATTATCTTGTTCAGTCAACGTTTTACGTGCATTTGAAGACGAACATGCGCAGAAGATTTTGTTAGGGCTTTTACTCCCTCTTAGGACACGACGATCAACGATAACATAAAAAGAAAAATACTGCGACAGCTTTATTTGTAATTTCAAGGTTGTTCTTATTGCTGAATAGTCTAATCTTCGCCTTTTGATAAGAGCATCCTCACCATGCTTTGAATAACTCGCTTCAAGTTTTTGTTCAATTAGTGCCAATGACTACATGTACCTTCTGGCCGTTTCTCTGACAGAGAGCCAAGTACCGAACGTCACTTACGTAGGCAGAGTCGGCATATCCGGCCCCACGATACGCTCCGGGGCTAAGGCCTGACCCGAGCGACGAGTCTTCAGCATGAATGCTGGCAGCCATGTACATGACGATCAGCTAAAAAACAAACAAAAAACGGTGGTTTCTGGGAACAGCTTTAGTTGACGATAGAGGGTGCTAACGCGACTCAATTTCTTCACGAAGCACAGCACTACTGAGCAGCAGTGAAGGTTTTAGGGGTGCAGTCATCAAATCACCGAATTCACATATCTGAAGGGCAACGTTCATATGTGGTAGGAATTTACGTGCCAAACCAACGACGGGCATCTGGCACGCCCCAGCGAAGGACTGAGGAATTATATGGACCACCTGGGGATCTTTTGACGTGCAACCGAAAGCTCGGTTGCACGGCGCCTACTCCGCAAAAAGCCTGCCCAGACTGCGGGCACCTCGTCCGGGATTCGAACCCGCCACCTGGTGATCCGGGAGATCTTGCCTCGGAGCCACCGAGGCGGCAAGGGTAACTTTATAAAAAAAAAAAAAAAAAAATGTTTGCTTTGTTTTCCGAAAAACATTTAGCACTAGCAAAGAACTGAATATAACAAGGAACATACATCGCTTGTATTGTTTGTGTACTTATTCGATTAATTCTTCAACCTCAGGTTACTTTATATTCAACTACGTAAACATTGACTTTCTCCAGTGTCGCCCTCAAACATTTGTAATAGATATTCAATCGTGTCAAAAGATTTTAAAGTCATTCCGACACGTGTTAGTTAGACATTGAATATAAAATATTGAATGTAAAACATTTATTAGTCGCATTTAAAAACATGTCCACTTTTCATTTGTTCTTATTTTATTTTCAAGAACTTTTCCTTTTAAATTTGTTTTGTAGACTAATGATAACATTCTTGAATTCTATGCTTCTCAGTTCAGTTAACTAAAAAAAGAACAGACGCACCGAGGAATTATATCTAATTATATCGCAGGTTAACAGTAAACTTTTTTTTTTTTTACTTTTTTGCTTTTAATTTTTTTGCGCAAAAGATTATTCACATCTGTGCATCACCCCCCGGGTCTATTTCGCTCCGAGAAGCCCAAGAGCGCGCAGTCTCACCTTTGCGAGCATGCTGAACAGAAAGCTGCTGTCTTAAGAAAAGTGACCGTGGGATGTCCGAAGCTGCTCTGTCCTCGAGGAGCCTGGAGTGTTCTGACTGCTGCCTGGGACACGGCCACCGTTTTATAGCCAACGGTTGCACACGAGGGTCGCTCTACCGCAGAGCTAGGAGAGGAGGATTGATTCGGCGTCTTTGCTTAAACAGACGTTTCAGTCACTCGTTTACGGTATGTTGCAATGGCGGAGATCGCGCGTCTCACGACGTTCGTCTTCGTTTTGTTGCCTTTTCTCTTTCTTTGCCACCTCCTTTGCCCTTCGCGAGACAGGGTGCCTGACCTTTATGTTCCCGCGATTACGTTGGCGACACATTAGTTAATTAGTCGCCGGAACTCGGGAAGTATAAAACAAAAAAAAAGCTTTACTTCATTTATTACTACTTTTACTTCCATTGGCCCTTCACACACTAAAGGTGCCCTGGGGTTTCTGAGATCGCCTAAATATGTCGATAGCTCACACTGCGGGCTCTATGCATCCTCCTAGAAATTTACAAATCATTACGATGCGCCACCAATATTCCTATTAAAAAAAACAATCAAAGGTCGAACACACCGAGGTCACCTCCGGCGATGGGGGGGCATTGTGCCGGCAGCCAGGACAACATGTGACCAATGAAAACGCGACATTTTGTTGAGATTGCAAACACTGTTGTTATAAAAATCTGTATGCTTTTGTAGGTGATAAAAGCAAATAAGAGTAGTCGAAAGATATTGTTTGTTTGTTTTGCGGAGAGGGAACATTTTAATGCAATTATCGTCACAAAAACAGCGCACTAGTGTTATAGAGCGCAGCTCTTATGTGCCCGTTTCCAGCTTGAGCGGCGTTGCCATCGCCGTCGCCGTCGCCGTCTGCGTCGCCGACGGCGTAAACGCGCGTTGCATTATGGAACGTTTCCCATAATGACAGCACGCGTGACGTCACGTGTGACGTCACGACGGCAGAGTTGTCCCACTAAAGTTCGTGCAAAAATTTTCCTCTAAATTTAGCGGGAAAATGTTTTGGCTAATTTTAGCGGGAAAAGTTTACCCTCGTAATGTCATACGTGACGTCACGTCTGACGTCACACGTGACCCTCCCCTCCTTCTTCTCAAGAGCTGCGCTCTAATTGTTCATTACAAAAAATTGTAAACGTACTTCATTTTTTTTTTTTTTTCATTTTTGCTGGGTTGAATTGTAGTTCATGCTGTATGCGCAACGAGCCATGCGCATTCGAGACATCACTCCGCTGTTCCACCGGTCGGAGGCGCGGTGATCCTCCGCTTGCAGTTGCTGAAAGCTGTCCTGGGCCGGCTTGCTAGAACCAGCGTCTCAGCTGAGACTGGGTGAAAGAAAGCACTGCCAAAGCCAGCGCACGAGCTGAGCGGGACTCAAGCTGCGTCTCAAGACGCTCACGCGCCCCAGCCTTTGCAGTGCTTTCTTTCACCCAGTCTCAGCTGAGACGCTGTTCTAGCAAGCCGGCCCTGGTTTCGAAATACGCTACTCCCATCGCCGGAGATGAACTCGGTGTCCTGCACTCTTTGATCGCTATTTTATAACGAAATAGGCGGCGTATAGTCATGATTTATGAATTTCTAAGATGCTTAGAGCCAGCCGAGTGAGTTATTGTTATATTTAGGCAATCTCAGAAACCTCCTCAGGGCACTTACAAAACAACTTCGTCTGTCCAATTCAAAACGTGTTCACACAACATTGATTTTATGTGTGATTACATTGAGAATATGACGTATTCCTGCCAGGAGATATCTAATCAGTAACATGTAATCATTTTCAATAACTTGGTCAACCTGCGTTCTTGTTAACTTCTAATTATCACGGCAGTTTCAATATTACAAGGAACCTAAGCGAAGATGATAAGTTCTCAAGCTGTACAACCAGGAAAAGACCAAGGAACTGCGTGCTCCTCGCGAAGCATTTTATTTTCAAGCATAAACTTCACGCCTGTGCAGCTCAACATGAAACAAAAAACACAAACACACATTTAAACCTTCTGAACTACAATATCGTATTCATTCAAGAGTATGGCATTAAGACAAGATGAGCGCAGTCCCCCGACCGATGTGGGGACATTTCAGCTGACTTGAAATGCCTGAGCCGATCTGAGACGTCCAGTTAAAGTGGAAAATAATATCGCATTCAAGTGTCCAGAAGGATTGTAATTTATAGTCGAATTCAAAATGTAACCGAATCAGAAAATGTTTAGTCGAATAAAAAAGAATCGAGTTGCACTGAGCATTAAGCCGATTTAGCACATTCAGCCTCGTTTAAACCTTCCTCCAAATGAGCACATCAACCGAAACCTGATAGGACAAGTAAACCATCAAGACCGCCTATTCATGGATACCAGGCAGCATCAATTAAATATATTGACGTCTAGAATAGGTCGGCTACATTGTCGGCCTCTGCGGGACATTGCAAACGTTTTACTGATGTCATCATAACAGAATGTGACATCGCATCATTGGCGCTACATGACGTCGACACGACCTTGATATATGATAACTTCCAGGATCATTTAAAAAAATAGGTTTAGCATAGTCATGGTAAACTATCAATTGACTGTCAAAATCATCGATAGTGTTTGTAAAATTATCAATAGACCATATGCAAAAAGAATCGCCATCTAGTGTATTCATGATCAATGATCAGATTTCCTCCATATTGGGGGGTTCCCATACCGACGATTTCGCCCGAAAAACAATAGTCCCGGCAAAGTGTAAGTCGTAGAACTAAAATATGATCACCTGCTGCAAGTCCAGTACGAACCCTTCACAGGACGTCTTCGAGAAATACCGTTCATTGACCTGGATGGCCCAGTTCACTGCTTGAGTGACGAGTCTTACGACCTCGTTGCTGACAATTCCTTTTCCTGAATTTGGCGGCCGTCTTTCTTTTCTTCTTTGATCCGAAACTAACCAGCAACCCATCGAGTGTACAAATAAACTGCCCTAATATCATGAAAACCGAGTTAAATGCAGATGCGCCTCGTCCACAACTGGAAGATGTGATAAACCCCCCAATATGGCGGCTCCTCATGGCATGATGATGATAGCTGGCAAGGATTTCACATATGGCCTATAGTGTAAACAACTTGGGTCCATTATTTACAGTAACCTATCAATTGTTTGGAGTTAACTAACTATCGATATTTGACTCTTCATGGACTATCACTACTCAACAATAGTCAACTTTTGGAAAAGTCTGATGTGTTGAATATAATACCTATCTAAAACGATTGTGTACACTGTAGTGTCTGCGCGAGAGCTTGAAGGTCGGTAGTCGATGGCTAAACTATACACTCCGGATTTCTTGGCCACGCGCACTGGTTCAGGAGCTCTGACTGAACCAGTGCGCGTGTCAGAATGCTTCTGTTTCAGAAGCATTCTGGCCAATTTTTTATAATCTCAGAGAATTTGTCGGTCTCAGTTTATACTGAGCTGTGGAGCATGAACCAGTGTTGATCCTGTCCTTTATCAAGGAAGTACACCAGGCTTTGGAGACGAAGTATCCATGTAGCTGTCCAGCAAGCGTGTCAGGTCACATATAGCTAGTCCCTCAGATGGGTCCATGGTGGGCATGGCACTCGTATCTGGAATATTGCTGCTTTTCGTTGGCTCCTCAGAAAGGGTTCTCAATAAATAGATGACCACGTCGCCTCACGTGGTGATATCGATATAATTAGAAGAGAAAAAGAAGACATAAAAGAGATGGATGTGAGAGAGCGCACGAGTCGAAGGGTCACCACGGAACAGCCAGCGGCCACGAGCATTGACTGGGCTCTCGGGATACACCCCAAACCAGGAATGAACTGCCAGGTCACAAGCTACAGGGACGCCGCCTTTTGTTTGCTACCAGAGTGCTGCTTTCTGGAGTCTAGTCGCCGGCGCGATACGCAACCTCTGTTCGGTTCAGCACCGAGAGGAAATCATGAACTCCCGCTCCCCGACGTCCCACCACGGGGCACTGGATCCATTCTGATCTACCTACCACCATCATTTCGCCCGGTTAACCTCACGTTCACCAAGAAGACAACATCCCAATGCATTGAACCCTCGAACTGACCCGGACTGAACATAAATGTTCAGTCCGGGTCAGTATTGCAAATTGTTTTAAGTATTGGAATTGTATTGGTAGTGCAAACCAGGCGAAAAATTGAAAACGTGCAGAGATGTTTTTTTTTGTATTATTTATGATCGCTACAATGGCCGTAGTGTTTGTTATGAGTACTATAACAGGCTTTTACGACGATGTAGTTGAACTAGACTAAGCTCGAGAAGATTTGAGCGGGATCTAATGTTTTTGTATAAATACGTTCATGGTCGCATTGAGTGTTCAACTCTCAAATCAGCTATTATTATATATGTACCGCGAATGCTTTTGAAGGTAAAAACCACGTTCTAAGTTAAAAAAACAAAATCAACCTTTTAGTCCCATGAACCCCATCCAACATTTTTATAACGCGTTCAGTACAACCAGCATCGACATTTTCAACTCAAGCGTTCAAGCGTTTAGGCGTTCAATGGCTAATATTTGACTGTTATCTATTTCCTGTTCCCCCATAATAGATATTAGCTGTTGCACGCGCCGTAGATTTCTTGTGTGTACTCCTTTTTACTCTGTGCATCTACTTAGGCTACTTTCCGCTCATGAGTACGGAAAATAAACGAATGAATGAAATTAAATGAATACCCCAACTACTCTTTCTAAAAACGTTTATTGTTATTTCTTTGATTTTTCTTTCGTCATTAGTTTTTTTTTTTAATATAAAATGCAGATTTCTTTCTTTGTCTCGTCTTTTTTATTTTTATAATTTTTACTTTTTTATTATTTCAAATCTTTTTTTCAATAAACCTGACTAGTTCGATTGGCTTATTCGTAGCGCTTAATTACTTGAAAGAATAAGTAACTGAATGCTACTTGTAAAAGGAACCATTACTTCTCCAATTGCTTCAGAAGGCCCACTTCCAAACAGGTTTACAAATGGGCCTTTAGTAATGTCTATTTGTAGATTAGGATCACCTGATTACGAACTACTAAATATCTAATTGTTTTGGGACACTACCCACTTATTTTACATCACGGATGGAGCTCACGTTTTGCTCTGACAGCTTAGCTTTGGCATTATTTGGTCGTATTCCAATTCGGATGAAGTTTTCATTTGGTTTATGACCGCAATTCCGCGTTTTCGGAGTTATGTTTTGTAAAATTCGGGGGATATATTTTGGGGTTAGTTGTTTACATAAAATTTGGGGGTTATCCAGGTTTATTTTTGCCATATTCAAAATGCTTCGAAACTCGAAGCTAAAATTGTGTACCCATTTTTTTCAGATTTAAATATATAACGATGACGAATGACGAAAACAATTCCTGGAGAAGGGGAACAAAAAGGACAAAGGACAAACACAAATCTCCAAACACAGCATTATAATTAAAATATAGATATATAATACCTAAAGAAAAATACTCTGCATTAACCTGTATCGAATTATATTTTTTAGCTTGGTTTTGCACATCGCTCTTGCCGTTGGAAATAAGTATTGTTCCACGATAAAACGTTCACACGTTTTGTCGTGAATAAACGTCGAAGCTTAAAGTAAACGTCGAGCACACGTTTGCTTGAATAAACGTCGAAGCTTTGAAACCGCTAAACACCTGAACGTAATCACTGGGAACCATAGAAGCTCCAGATGCATTGCCCTCCTTCTATGAACGTTACGAGTTCATATTTTTCCCTGTTATAAAAACGCGATCCCTCCTCCTCAAAGAGCACAAATAGTATGGTCCAAATTGGAAATCAGAAATGTGACTTTTGCCGTGAATAAGAAATTCAATGAGCCATTGTCCAGAACGAACCTTGACGATATATACTTAGGATTCAGTGTTTTCAGAGTTTATCTTTCCTTAAATTAAGAGGGTGTTTTTCGGCGTTTAGTTTTCACGAAAAGTTCGGGATTTATCAGAGTTACTTTCTGTTAGACACTCAATATTTTTAGATTTTGAGTTTAACTTTGTTGTGTTCCCAATTTTTCGAAATTTAAAAATAAAATAAATAAATTCCAGACACGAAAGCACCCTAAATTCTTCAGAACTCACCTGTAACGAATGATATTGCTGCACCTGCATTTGGTACTGGCCCCTTGACATCGCCAACACCCACGACAAACATTATGAAAAGTTGCCTCAATAGCAGTCGATACTTTGAAATATGTAAACTTCTAGACATAGCCGCTGGGAAGCATGAAAAATTCAGCTGTCCTCCCCTTCCATTGAAATCTATGGGTTCACAGCTTTTACTAGTATAAAAACACTACCCACTCTTCCTCTAAAAAGCACAGACAGTATGATCCGAATTGGAAGCATAAACAATGGCTATTTGTCGTGACACAGAGGTACCGTGACCGATTGTTCCGAACGAACCTTCACAAACTAAAAGGTAAACATTCTTTTGTCAACAGTTTGAGATTTCAGAGGAAACTGAAGTGACCTCTTGGTCCTCAGGACCACTGACCCTGTGCTCTTTATCAATGTATTTGTAAAACGTCGTTTTTTTTTTTTAAATTTTTATCTTGCCGTAATGACCTTGAATTTCTGAGTTTTTTGGAGAAATCCGAATTTACGAAAATGTTACCGGCTAATGGTTTTTTTGTCCGATTTTTTCAGGAAACCTAGAGACACGGTAAACACCCTTTGGTCTATAGTCCGGGATTTTAAAGGAAACTGAAGTGGCACTTCATCCCTTAAGTGTTTTTCGAATTTTATCAGATTTAACCGAAAACGCGGAACCCTACTTTTGACTCAATTTGCTTGAAAGACCAATTCGGCTGGGCACTCTAATATGGCTAATTTATAATTTTGGCTGAAATCTCCAATTCGACTGGAACGCTCTAATTGGGATAAATGCCTAGTTTGGCTAGAATCTTCGATTCGGCCGCATGCTTCAGTATAGCTCAAGCGTATCGATTCCGCGGGAAGGTTTGATTTATATGTATTATTGACTGCGGTGTTCACAGCGTACTGGGATTACTGAACTATTTTTATATTGTAATTTAGCCCTTCAATTGCAACTAAAATATTCCTGCAATACAAAAACCTCGCGGCACATGCTAGCCACGAATGCATATGTCTCTGATCAGCATGTTTGGTTGTGTTGTTTGACACATTGAGCTGCTTTGCACACACCACACCGTGCTACGAACAAAATTGGGTCATTAACTTGCCCGGAGAACTAATGAAAGGTTTCCAGAGATCGGCTTTTTCAGTGACGGCCGCCATCCAATTAAAAGGGGCGGGGGGTGCAGGAGATCATTGGAGTTCCTTTGTTAAACAAGTGAGGTTCAGAAATTCTGCAAAGTATTTAAGTTTTAGAAAACGAAGCATGGAAGTAAGACGTGCTGACGTCGAGCTCCGTTACCCGTTGTTTTTCACCATAAAAGCGGAGATCAACGTACTAAACTTTGGTACCAGAAAACGCCGCAAGGTAAGAGGTAAACGCAGAGACCGCTACCACCGTGGTGACCCCCGAATCCCGGGAGACAGGTCACTTTGTGCGGCTCCGCTGCGGCGGTCGCGCTAAGCTAACGGCGAATTCGGCAAGCCGGCTCAGTAGGATCGGGGCTGATCCTTGGGACGGCAACCAGAGACCGATGAACATGGAAGCAGGTTCCATTTCAACCCCGCCGCAATGCGGCGACCAACGAAACACCACCAGAGAGGAGACGCCCCATGGTACCGTTGACCTTCCAGCACCCAGCCGCAAAGCCGGTGACATGAGCTATCCCTACAGCCACGGTGGAGAGCCTGTAGAGGCTTCAGACCTTTCCAGTGACGCAGGCTCCCGCAGCAGCTCAGTGGACCAAAGGCAAGTCACGCTTTCATCATTTAAAGGGACCGAAACCGGAGCGGAATTAATCAGCGCCTCTATAAACGGGGTGGAAGGCATTATGGCTGATATCGCTCAAGGGAGCCCCATTTGTAATGGCGGCCGCACCCAAGTTATGGAAAATCCCCCATCCTCCAAGGAATTCGAAATGACGACAGACGGCGGTTGGACACTGGTGGGTGGGAGAAAACTAAAAAAGCTGCCCCCCCCCCCCCCCTTCGGCGGCACAACGAGCAAGCCCTCGGGGAGACTTACGCGGGACGTCACCACACAGCGTCGAACGTTCATCTTGAGACCTCGGCAACGTGTCCACATTGCCAAAATAGCACCTCAGAAGATCCTGGAGGCTGTACACAAGGCAGTGGACAGCGGCGGATTTCCACTGGACCCTCGAATTCGTACCAAAGAGGACACCAATACGATCGCCATCAACGTTTGGAACCCTGCCCTCTCGGGCAAAATCCTCGCGGTGACCGACGTTCTTGTTCAGGTTGGAAAGAGCTCCGTACGAAGCCGCCGGCCCAAACCATGTAAGGGGCGTCGTTTACACGTCTTGCTTCGATGAATCGCCAGAATCGCCGGAATCGCCGGAATTCGGCTAACCTGAAGTGTCGAACACACAGAAGCATCCGAGCCCGACAGTTGGGAAAAAGCGGCAAGACCGGAGTCATAACTTTTGAGGGCAACAAGATTCCCTACCAAGTCACGTATTCCCACAAGGTATGCAAAGTCGCCCCATACCGAACCAGGGCGGTTGTCTGTTACAAGTGGCACCAAAAAGGACATAAAATGGATGTGTGCCCTAACGACTCACAATGGTGTGGACGCTGTGGGTGCCCTCACAATGAAGAAATGCCTGATTGCCAGAACCAGACCCCGCAGTGCAGAAATTATAGGGGTGAACACGTGGCCACCGATGCCACGTGTCCCAAGACAGTTAAGGCTACACAAAAATGCGGCGGAAGCTCAAGCCCAAGGACACAAGGCTTAAGAAGGTTCCTAGGTCTCAGTCCCGGGACCGGGCAAACAGCAAGAAAGAACGCGACCCAAGGAAGAACGTCGGGCCTTCAAGGTCGACACCGTCCGAAAGAAAAAACCTTTCTGCCCCCCTACTTGGTGCGGAGGGCTTTCCCGCACTCGACTCTGAACGTCCACATTCGGAGAGGGCACCCACGCTCGGCTCAGTAGTTACCAAGCACAACAAAGCGGCGAGGGGCCAGACATATGCCAAAAAGGTCAGAACCTCGGCACGGCGAAAGGGGCCCCCAAAGGATAGTCCCCCTCCAGAGGAGACCTGGAGTCAGCCCTCTCTACAGGACCTCACGATCGCCATCGAAAAGCTTCCGGGAGAGATTGCCGCACTCCGAGATCAACAGACGAGAATGCAGCAGCAAGTAGAGACACAGCAGCAGCTAATTCAACAGCAAGCACTGATAATAAGCCGCCTATTGGGAGCAACTCAGTCCATCACGGGAAACCTCAGACGAAAGCAAATGGCGTTCGCCCGCCGTCATGGCGGTGGTGACATTAGCCCGAGAAACAACCAACACCACGGCACAGTGTAGCAAAATGGGAAAGGCGCAGGCGAGGTGGCGCAGGGAAGTCCACGTGGATTCTGCAATGGAACTGCAGGGGCTTCACCGGCCGCCTCGCCGAAATTCGACTCCGCCTCGAGAGGGCAAGCAAGACACCAAAGGGCAAACCCCTCGCCCTCCTCCTCCAAGAGACGGACAATGACGCCATGCAACTGCAAGAGTATTACACCTGCACTGCACCTATGATAGCCAGAACCCTAAGAGGGGTCCGCAGAAAAGGAAAACCGCCGGTTAAAGATATCAAGGGCCAGGCAGCAATCTTCGTGGATAAAAACGTACCTCACACACAACTGGACACAGTCCCTTTTTGCAATCCGGGCAGGGAGGTAGCAGTTGTTAAGGCGATTGTTGGGAAGACGAGGATTAATCTTGTATCAGTGTACGGTAAACTCGGGGTTAAGCAGTGCGAAAAAGCGGACTGGCTCCAGGACCTCTGCTCAGCGATCCCCTTGGATAAACACATCTATATAGGGGGAGATTTTAACGCCACCCACACTATGTGGGGTTATCCTCGGGATGCTCCTAGGGGAAGCCAACTTGGCGTGAGCTGCGTGAGAAGCCAAGCTCAAGCTACTAAACGAGTATGATGTTTGCACCAGGATTGCAACGCACAACAAGCAACACGACACTTCCCCGGACCTCTCATGGGCCTCATCTAAGCTCCATGGAACCTGGAAGGCGCTACCAGACTCGATGCGTAGCGATCATCCCCCCATTGAAGTCACCTTCAAAGCATTTCGCGGGTCCCAGGCGCCGAAACGAGCGGACTCATATAATCAATTGGGACTTGTTTCGGGAAGCACTGGAAAATGATCAGCGGGAGCACTAACAGCCCAGCCTTACAATACGGATACAAGCAGCAGTTGGCCTCGCAACAAAAACCTGGGAAATCAAGGTGGGCACGTCGACCCCCGACTTACAGCCTATTAAACCTCTGGGCGTCAAGACTACAATCCCTGCAGCGGTACCGCAACAATGGTAAGACATCGCCGCTACGAGTGAAACTAAACTGCGCCACGGCGAAAGCGAAAAGGTACACCCTCGAGCTATGCCGACGAAAGTGGAGAAAACACTGCACCTCCTTTGGAGTCAAGACCGGACTTTCTCGACTTTGGAGCACCTTCCGGGGAATTCCAAATCGTTGCAAGACACGCATGGCAGGCCAGAACCTGGCAATCCGAATGGGCCTTACGGAAGAAGAGCTAGCCATCTTAGCGGGAGCGCATTTCTTCCCACAACCAACCGGCACCAACAGCGGAGCACCGGGAGCGGACATCGAGACTGAGAGACCAGAGGGCGGTACAGTTTCCTGACGCTCGCCCATGGATTCCCCCTTCACGCTTGGGGAGTTCCTCTCGGCCACCTATGAGGCCAAGGCTGGAGAAACCCCGGACCAGAGCGGATCTCAAATACGGAACTTCAAAACCTACCCGAAGACCGGAAACATGAGCTCCTGGACTGGATGAACAATATCTGGGAGAAAGGCCGGGTCCCAGAGGAGTGGAAGGAGTCCTGGGTTGTACCCATACCAAAGCCCAGAATGCCCTCATGAAGCTCGCCAACAAGCGGCCTATATCTGTCACGTCAAGCCTTTGCAAGTTAATGGAGCGGCTTGTCTTGGGCCGTATCCAGTGGTACGTAGAGGAAAATAACGTCCTGGACCCACGCCAGACGGGTTTCAGACCCCACCTCTCCACCCAGGACAGCCTTCTTCTGTTGCATCAGGACGTCCTAGAAAAGAAGCCCAAATTAGATCCGAAGGTGGTCGTCACAGTCGACGTTAAGAAAGCGTTTGATTCGGTGCCGCACCACTCGATTATTGAAGGAGCACGTAAAAGCGGTCTCAGCGGTAGAGTCATCGCATTCATTCGCTCGTTCCTCGATGGACGTCACTATAGAGTCAGAGTGGGCTCTACCTTGGGCCCAACAATGACGAACGGCATAGGAGTCCCGCAAGGGGCCGTCCTATCGCCGATGCTATTCAACCTCGGGATGGCAGGCCTTCCAGCGAGGTTGGCCGAAATTGAGGGTATCGGCTTCACCATATACGTCGATGATATTACGCTCTGGACTTCAGGCGGCCCACCAGGCGCCCAGGAACAAGCACTGCAGGATGGATTGAACACCGTGGCGGATCATCTGAGAGAAGTCGGAATGGCTCCCTCTCCCGAAAAGACGACCTACGTTGTGGTGGCGGACGGAAGTAACAGAAGAAAGGGCGTAAAGAATCACTTTAACCTATGCCTCGACGGCCGTCCCATTCAATGTCAACACAGCATCCGTGTTTTAGGACTCCCCATCGACGAGGATGGCGGAGCGAGCACCTGGCTTACACAAGTCACCAAAACGTGGAAACAGACCCTGCGACTTATCAGAAGGGCCACCTCCAAATCGTGAAGGGCAAACGAAAGCACCCTCCGCATGTTAGTACATGCCCTCCTCACGTCCAAGGCAATGTACGGTATAAACTATCTACGTGTCACAGGAGCACAAAAGCGCAAACTAGTGGTACTGAACAGAGAGGCAATGAGGGTGGTCGCCGGCCTCCCTAGATTTGCCCCAATAGAGGAGCTCCACAAACACTCCAGGATCAATACTCTGGAAGATAGGGCCGAAATACGTCGCATCGCCCAAGTCCAGATACTCGAGCGAACCAGACCCGGGTGGGCCATCCTCCAACTGCTTGGGTACCAGCTAATGGGCCGCCCCACGATCTCTCCTCCTCCACCCCCCTGGGAGGACGAGGAAGTGATGAACCATCGCCCCATGAAGCAGAACGTAGACAAAGACCAGAAGGGGAGAAGGAACAACGCAGCCGAAAAACACGCGGAATTCGTACAGGACGCCCGTCCCGGCTCCGAAACAGTACACGTCTACACTGACGCAGCTGTCAGAGAAGACGGAGAGGGCACAGCCATTGCATGGTTTTGTCTTAATGCGGAATCTAAGGCAAACTTTGCGTTTCACAAGAAACACTCGACCAAAGAAGCGGAGCTAAGAGCCATATTGTTTGCCGTGGAAGAGGAGTTCCTGACGCCAGAGGGGTCCAAGCACTTACGTGTGTACACGGACTCGAAAGAGGCCCTAGCCACTTGCCGGAGGTGAGACTCCCCCAGCAAAACGGTAAAAAAATAAAAGCTAGAGCAAAGAACCTCAAATCCAAAGGAGTTAAAATCACCATCTTCTGCGTCCCGGGCCATGCCGGGATCGAGGGGAATGAGAGAGCACACGAAGCCGCGTGGGAGCTCATTCCTTCTCCCTACCCCCCCCCCCCCCCCCCCCCGCAACAGGCCAAAGTGCGATTCTCGACAACCCTCCACCCATACTTATTCAAGAGGACTCTGATGACGAAGAGGAGCCTGACTAGAACGAGGAGGCGACCCTTGCCCGCCTCGAGCGACGAAGGGTCCTGCACAATAAGCTACCAGAAGACGATGACCCACTGCCAAACGGGTACCGTCGGTGGGCTACAGTGCGTCTTCGGAGGCTCCGAACCGGAACGGCCGTCTCCCCAGCAGTCCGGGCTAAGTTCGACAGATGTGCGCTGATTCTGAGGACAGATCTAGAAAGAGAACACGCCGACGAGGGATCTTGCAGACGATGCGCAACTGGACAACAAGCCACAAGTGCCCATCTCTTATGGGACTGTGTGGAGCTCAGCCGGACGCGGGAAGAAGCAATTCCAAAACTGCAACCTAAGCTACGCCCGGGATGCCTTCGGGACTGGATACACCCGAGGGGCGCACCGCAGCACCGCAAAGCCATATTGGACTCGCATCTTGACTTCTTCGCGACAGCAAACATCCAGGACTGCATCTGACTAGAGACATTTCTGGTACCCCCCCTCCCCCTACCTATCCACACCCCCATTTCCCCACCTCCTTCTCTCTCCGATGTCAGTGGACAATTGATTGGAGAGAGTCGTACGCGCTTTACTTGTTTTTTATTAATAAAACATGTTCAATCAATCAATCAATATAGGTTTTAAAGAAAGTACGAGCAATTACTACCATGGCTGCAAACAAAACTTAATCATTACCATTTCATTTCATTTCATTTATTGTTCTCTCAGGGCCCGAAGGCATTACAGAGAGGAGTGGGGTTTTTCTAAACGGAAACATGTGAGTATAACGATACATAAGGCAAGACATAAAACAAAAGTTATTGAACATCAAAAAACTTAGTAATTGCAATTTTAAAATCAGTAGCATCAGTTATCGAGACTATGGGTGCAGGAAGGCGATTCCAATCTAATGAGGTCTGAGGGAGAAAGGAGGCATTGAAAGATGAGGTGTTACACTGGGGGACGCCCACTTTTAGATGGTGATTAGTTCGTAGCGAAATGTAAGACTGGTTCTAAGAATAATGTTTGACGAAGTGTTGGATTAGAGTGAAAAATCTTCTGAAAAAGAGAAAGCCGGGATATTTTCCAGCGAAGAGAGAGGTTAGGCAAGGAAAGGGATGCTTTCATAGATGTGACGCTGGATGTGCGATGATAGTTCGAGAGGATGAAACGAGCAGAACGATTTTGTATGGACTCAACAGCGGATGAAAGGGTGACACCGGGGTCCCAGATAGAGGCTGCATATTCCAGTTTAGTACGGACTAAAGTCTTATAGATTAGAAGCTTAAATGAAACAGGAGTAAGCGAAAGGTTTCTTTTGAGGTAACCTAGTAAGCGATTAGCGCTATTAGTGACATATTCGACATGTAAATTCCAGGAAAGGTCATTGGTTAGATGACACCAAGATATTTATAGGAAGTAACAGAAAGTAGGGGGGAGTTAATGATGTTGTAGGATGGACAAGTGTTATTATGCCTGGACACTCTCATAGATCTACATTTAGATGTGTTGAGTTCCATATGCCATTCTGAGCACCATTGTGTGACATTGTTTATATCAGTTTGAAGAACAGAAATGTCAGAATCGTTAATAATTATTAATTTCTTTATAAATGACACAGTGGTCAGCGTACAAGCTGATGGAAGAGGAAACATGCATAGGAAGATCGTTAATATAAATAAGAAATAGTAGTGGACGGAGCACAGAACCTTGAGGAACACCAGAGTTAACACTTGATAATGATGAGTTAGTTCCGTTGGCGCAAACAAATTGAAAACGATTTGTTAAAAACGATTCTATCCAATTGAGTATGTTATTATCTATGTTTAAGTTACGAAGTTTATGGAGAAGGAGTACATGGGGTACTTTATCGAAGGCTTTGGAGATGTCAAGGAATATGCAATCTGTCCTGGAACCCCGGTCGAGAACGACGTGAAGGTCATGGGTAAAAGTTAGGAGTTGTGTTTCACATGAATAGAATTTTCGAAAACCATGCTGTGCTGGGTGAAAAAAAGAGTTCGAGTCCAGAAAGTTAATAAGATTGGAATATATTACGTGCTCAAGTATTTTGCATGGGATGCTTGTTAAGGAGATAGGACGGAAATTCAAAGGATTATGATAATAGTAATTATAGTACATTTTCATACTGAATAATCTAAAATTCGCGAATTTGTTTTATTTTTATCTAATTCGTTCGTGTGTACGTGTATGGTATGTATTAACTCAACAGGGAATCCGTTTGTTATCTGTACAAGTTTCAACTTTCAATTGGCGCAGAAGTGTTGTGTTGAATCTGATGTTGTCCACACAAATTTCTGAAAGAGTCTAGTTTTCAGTGACTAACAACAAAATACAAAGAGCAGTCCCGCGTTAATTCACAGTAGTCACAGAGATAACTGCAACACGTGACGAAATCGTTGGTTTGATTGACTCGGTTTTCACGAGCATGTACCTCGCAGTTCTCTTTGCGACGAACGGCGGGACGCGCGTCGCCGTCAGTACGTCTCTCAGCATCTTACAAGAAGCGCGACGATATGTAGCACGTGGCGACGCCAAGACACCAGCGTCTGTCGCTTTGCGCCGTACTCTCGTCGATTTTCAGAGCCTTTGCCGCTTGGGGAAACTCACGAAACCACTAACGATCTCTGCTAATGATAACATAACGTGAAGGCCCTTCTTCTTGGTGGTATGGGTTGTATGAATAAGGCCCAATCGTTTGAATCCGGCGGCGGCTCGTGCCACGTAGCCGAAGCTTTTTAGTTCAACGATTTCCTCCGATTAAATTTTAAGATAATTAAGATGACAAATTTGTTTGTATCGCGACGTCACAGCAATTGTGTCTACCTAGTGGGCACTACTAGAGCATCATACTCACGTTTGCTCCACAATAACCGTTTAATAAAGTGGGTCGCTAATGCGGTGGCGTAGCTCTGGATTCTTCGTCCGGCTGTCGTGGCAAACGATCGCAGAGTCATGGGCTCCGTCGGAGCTGAGCAAGCTGCAATCCCTTGCCGCGGTGATAAGGTTGTTGATTTGTCCGCTGATTATCGTTTCTTGCTGCCTACGCTGCCAGCTAGCGACCCGTTGAAACGCACGGTCTTTCTGCATGCCGATATTGGAGCAAGACCGTACCGTATCGAGGATTTTAAGGAACCTCCGCGGCAGCTCGGCGTTTTCAACGAAGTTGCTGGAATGGGGGTGCTCCAGATCGGACACGTCTGGACTGTTCGCCTCAAGTCAACCGCTGCTAAGGACCAGCTGTTGCAGCCCAGCAAGCTCCAGGTGAAGGGCGGTTTGTTTGTGCCGATCGACCCCGAGCGGTGGGAGGTTACGTACGCAAGAAGTTGCATTGGGTGCCACTCGACGTACCCAGTGACACACTCGAGAAGACGCTAGTAGACTACGGCGTGGTCCGGGAGATAACCCGTCAAAGGTGGCACATTGACGGGTTCGAAGATGTCGAGACAACGACGTGTGTGGCACGCCTAGCGCTGAAGGAAGGGACATCGCTGGAACGCCTGTCGCATCAGCTCCGGGTCCCCGGCGGTGCCGTGCTTGTTGTTGTGCCGGGACAGGCGCCGCAATGTCTGCGGTGCAAGAGATCCGGTCACATTCGACGTGACTGCAAGGCGCCTCGCAGCAGCGAGTGCCGCGGGTATTAACACGAGCGACAGGATTGTGTCCGGTGCTACGTCCGAGCCGCGGGTGCTCGGAACGCCGATGACGAAACGAGCGAACACGTGATGGATGAGGACGATGCGGAGCGTGCGGCGGCTCCCTCGGTTCATGTTCGTCTAGCGACAGGACTGGCGCCGTTGACGTCTTCACCGGGGGCTGCAGAGCCCAACGAAGAGTGTGAGGCACAACGTCGATCTAAAGGAGACTCTACTTCGGAGGTAACGACAGATAAGAAGCCGTCGGCAGAGGGGTCAACACGTGCGAGCGCTCCTGGGGCTGCGGTGGTCAGCGACTAGCCACAGAAGGGTGACACAGCTGGCACGAAAAAGACGGAAGAAACGGAACAGAACACTCGGGATGGGACCACTGAAGCGACGCCGGCTTCAGCTCTTAGCGACGACATGGATACCGACGCGACCACTGTGAAGAGAAGATTGAAAGACATGGCAGCAATCACCGACGAACTGGCACTTCGTCGCCTGGAGCGTCAGTGGACTCTCGTCGGGAAAAAGGGCCGATATTCGTCGCGGAGCCTATCGCCATCCGGTACCCGTGAGTGCCGTCTGTCTCAGTGATGGCGGTAACACCCTCGACGTCCGATAGCAGTGGCTGCTAGACTGCCCGCGTAGTGTTGTAGGCTCTTTTCTCTCAAGAATACGGCATTGAACGCGGCATGTCTGCGCATAGGTACCTTGAACGTGAGAGGGCTTTCAGCTAAACGGAGGCAATACCAGCTCAGGCGCATATTCCTTGAAAAGGACTTATATGTCATAGCCGTGCAGGAGACAAAAATTGAGAGCGAGGAGCTGACAGACTGTATGGGCACGCCATTTCCAGTCACAATAAGACATTTGTTGTCAGCCATGCGGTAGGGAGCTCGGGGGACATCTGCTTGTTCATTAAGAACTCAATTGGTATTTCTGTAGAGGAGGTCGCCTCACACGATGATGGGCGCCTCGTTCTTTGCGATTTCCGCTTGGCGAACCAAACGTACCGAGTGATTTGTTTGTGTGCACCGAACTCAGAAGCACAACGGGGCACTTTCTTTGAAAGCATAGCAAGCTATCTTAACTGTAAGAGGCTTCTGATAGTGTTCTGCGATTTCAATTGCACTTGTGATGCCGAAGAAAGGGCGTCTCAGAGCCGTCACAGAGACAGAAGCGGTGCTGTCTGGAGCGAGCTAGTAAACGAGCATGATCTGGAGGACGTGGCGCACGGTGGGACGGGCACGAAGGGCGTGCAGTTTACTCATTTTCAAGGGCACTGTCACGCGCGACTAGACAGGACGTACTACATCTCCGTAGAGCTTGTCCCTCTGTGTAATGCTTACCTCGTTCACCAGACCAGTATTAGTGACCACTGCCTGGTGACCTTTGAGATAGGTGCCAATAAGAAAGATTGGCCCCGATTTAACTGGGGGACCTGGAAAATGAACACCAAGCTTCTAGATGATGAAGTGTTCACCGACGGGTGAAACGGCGGATTGAGACATTAGAAAGAGTCAAAAGCAGTTCATGTGTTTATGAATGGGAAGAGTTCAAATTAGCAATAAAAATGGACGCAATTAAAAGGTAAAATGCCCTCAAGCACGAATAGGCAAGAGAGGAAAACCAGTTGCGGGCCACTCTGGGGCAGTTTGTTTTAGAGGAGTCTAAAACGCCGGGGTTGTTCATCGAGGACATAAATAACATAAAAGCTAAACTGCAGGTTATAGAGGCTGAACACTATAGGGGTGCAGTTGTTCGGTCGCAGTCCGAAAGAATTCTCGCGGGCGAGACGCCGACAAAGCGTGCATTAGCTACGGAAAGGAAATACGTGCGTGTCAACAAAATTATCGAAGTCGATTATCAAGGCATCACGACGAGCGACCCAGGGCTGATCGAGCACGCTTTTCTGGATTATTATAAAAAATTGCTGAATCAGGAGGGTGCCAAATGAAGAAGGATTCGCGAGGAACTTTTTGTCGGCAATACCACAGGTAAGCAGTGACGTTAGAGAACGTTTAGAAGGGTCGATAAGCTTCACCGAAATAGAAGAAGCCATCGATGAGATGAAAACCGGAAAGTCACCGGGCCCCGATGGGTTAAGCGCTGCCTTTTTTAAAAAGTTCAAGAACGGCATCGCCGGGTTTTTACTACGTGTGTACCGTGAATGTTACAAACGCTGGGCTTTCCCCACTTTCTTTGTTTTTACTCATACAGTCCTTATCCCAAAAAGTGAAGACCGGTGCAAATTACGAAATTTGGCCAACTATCGGCCGATTACGTTAGCCAACGTGGATTATAAAATTGGAATGAAAATTCTTGCAAATAGACTGCAAGGGGTAATCACAGACTTAGTGGGGGAACACCGGACGTGTGGCATCAAGGGACGTACGATATTGCCACGCGCGCGCTGCCTACTTGGCCAGCTGCGCGCGTGACAATATAGGCAACCTGCAATGCTGTTTGGTTTGGCGCCATCTAGCGACTGAAGCAAGAAATATTGGGTACCCCTGGGAGTGGCGGCTGCATTGTTCAAACGTGAGCTATTGCTCTGGTGGCGCCGCTGAACCTAGTGTCTGAAGCAAGAAATACTGGGTATCCCAGGAAGCCGTGATCGCGTAACGTGCCAGTTGAGCGGAAGCTACGGCCCTGGCGAGCCAATCGGAACGTGACTGCGTATCACCGGAGCGCGCCTCAACTCCGAAGAAGTAGCAGGCTTTTCGCTGCGTCATGCTCCAATATGTGTGTGTTGCGCTCGTATACGTCGCGCATTTCGAAGCCTTCGGCAAGCAATGTGGGGCTTATCGTTCGCCGTTTGCCAAGTTACAACGAGACAGGGTATGACCGTGCGCTCTCACCCTGCTGGCGCCGCCTGGCCGTTGCCGGCTGCCTATAGAGTGACGTTCATGTAGCGCGAAGTGTATTAGAGCTTTGTGATCGAGACACAAGCAGAGTAGCGCTTTTGCAAATAGACCTCGAGAAGGCATTTGACCGGGTGTCACATGAAATATTTTTCTTTATTTTAAATCGTGTCGGCGTCGACAAAATTATTTTAGAAGAGATACAAATGGCGTATAGGGACTATACGACTAGCTGAAGCTGTCCAGCTCACGAAAAAATACTGTAATCAAACTGCATAAGCTGTAAATTGGGCAAAGAGTGCGGGGATCTGGCACGGGCACTGGGACGTTGCTCCGCCTGTGTTCGAAACCGTCCAGTGGTCTACGGTGCCAGGCGTATACTTGGGAGTGCCACTGAAGCACTATCAAAACAGCAATGAGTTGTGGCGTGACGAACCGAAAAAGATGAGTGTTAAAGCAACTAAGTGGAATGGAAAAGAAGTTTCTGTTTTCGCGCGGGCTACCGTTTGCAATTTATTTTTTGTAGCCAAAATTTGGTACCTATTACAAATGTTACATTGCTCGCGTATTCATTTGCAGCGGATGCACAGAGTATTTGCTGTTTTTATCTGGGATTTAAAGTGGGAAAAGTGCAGGCGAAACAACCTTTTCCGTCGTGTGAGGTCAGGAGGACCGAGTCTGTCTCACCTATTTATACGGCAACTGGTTTCAAGGTTTCTGTTTTTGCGGGACCAGGCGAACCCTTTTCTGCGAACAGTGATCCAAGTACAATTATGGTGCGCATTACCAGAGTTCGTTGTTTCGTCGTGTGAAAGCTATTGTGGAAGCGTAAACGGTTTCCTCAAAGAGGTTGTATGCGCTTACCAATTTTTCAGAGCGCGTTTTTCCATGGAGTATTTGAGCTCGGTGTCCCAAAAACATCTATCGCGAGACCTTGTCGACAATCTTTTTCTAGTGCTTCTGTATCGAACTTTGTACCCTGACAACACGAACCGTGATGTGCTTGCCCGTGTAAAAAAGATGGAAATCCATGGTTCAGTCAAAAGTTTTTTTTTTTTTTTTTTCAAGTTACATACCGATACTTTTCCTGTTAAAACTTGGTTGGCGAGAAAGGGTTTGGCTGTACACCTGGGGCGAAGATTGCAATCTGTGTGAGAGCCCAGAGAAAGTGGAACACGTGTTTGTTGACTGTTGGGATGCCACCCTTTTTGGTACGTGCTCCAGCGCACGCTCAAAAAAGATCTGCCACTCACGGCACGAGGTATTAGGTTTCTTTCAGTGCTGGATAAGTCTTTCCAGTACGATCTTGTACTACTATTGGGCCTGCACTCTATCTGGAAGAGCAGGATGGCCGTACGCCGTGCTGATTTGGATGTGTGATCTGTCCGACTTCACTTTATTGAGCATGTTGCCATGCTCGCCCCAGTGTACCAGAAAGTCTATTCGGGAATGGAATGGTTGCCGATGTTTGAGAGCTTAGCAATGATTCGAGAATTTTAACCTTTTCCCGCCAGCCGAAAGGCCGGCAGGCGGCCGTTTTTTAAGCTCCTTAACGCTGCTAACATGCAGCGCTAGCATGCAAATCTACATTGTATAGTACCGAAAGTGCCTGTCTTGTTTATGTGAAAATATGGCAATAAAAAAAAAAAGTGGTGTAGCTCTGTGCTAAACGCCCGCTTCACGAGCGGCGGAGCCAAGTTCAATTCCCTGAAGGAGCAGGCTATCTTTTTTTTTCAAGCTTTTGGCCGTAACGCGACGGATGCCGTACGCCCTATTATGCCAACTGCAACATAGACAACTGAGACAACGACACCGGACGTCATTTCCAATGGTGGGAAGAGCCCATAAGAGCTATCGCTGTAAAAAAAGCAGCGGGAAGCGAACTCTATAAACTTTCAATGATTTTGAGCTTGACAGTTATTTTAGCAACATTCCTCGTAACCTCTTTAATACCTAAATATTGTCGAGGAATGTGTATATCATTGCTCAGTCGTCTGACTGGTGCATTCATGGTGTTTTTGTTTTTTTGTTCCCCTCGGTTGTAGGACAGAGGAGCAGACATGACCCTCTGCCCTTTTCAAGAGGGCTTTCTGTTCCAGAGATATGATAGACAGAAAAAGATAATACACTCTCCCACTCTGCCTCCCATGCCAAACAAAACACAAATAAATAAAAATATATACAGGGTGTTTCACGAAAGGTGGACAAATTCGATATTGCGAAAACTACGCGTCGCAACAAAAAAATACTTGTGCCGTTTTGGTCCTGGGCCAGGGACCTATTTAGGCAAATTATTAAAGTCCGGGATAATTAGGTTGTTAATTACTTTTGCGTAATTAACTTCTTTAATATTGTGTTTAAGAGCATGGTTTCAATTAGAAAATTGCTCAGCATCATCAAAAAACACTAAATCAACAAATTGCAGAACAATAGAAGGCACGCGAAGTATTTTAAGGCTTTCTGAAAAACCGCACAAATTCGACGGGTTTTTAAGTTTCGGTTTGCTATCGGAGCGCATCTCGGCCCCGGCGGCACCGCGCCCCGTGGAGAGATAGTGCAACCAGCCTCTGCTGCGCTGTCATCGCGTGACGCAGCAAAGGCTGGTTGCACTATCTCTCCAAGGGGCGCGGTGCCACCGGGGCCGAGATGCACTCCGATAGCAAACCGAAACTTAAAAACCTGTCGAATTTGTGCGGTTTTTCAGAAAGCCTTAAAATACTTCGCGTGCCTTCTATTGTTCTGCAATTTGTTGATTTAGTGTTTTTTGATGATGCTGAGCAATTTTCTAATTGAAACCATGCCCTTAAACACAATATTAAAAAGGTTAATTACGCAAAAATAATTAACAACCTAATTATGAAAAAAATGTAAGGGCGCAAACGAGCTGGTGTACGTTGCACATGGTTGAAAAAACCCCGAGACTGCGGGTAAACGACACGACACTAAAAAGTCTATATTGAATGGGGGGCGAAGTTTGCATCTTGTAGGATTAATGAACAAAATGTAAGGGCGCAAACGAGGTGGTGTACATTGCACATGGTTGAAAAAAATCCGAGACTGTGGGTAAACGACACGACACTAAAAAGCAGTCTCGGGGTTTTTTCAACCATGTGCAACCTAATTATCCCGGACTTCAATCATTTTCCTAAATAGGCCCCTGATCCAGGACTAAAACGACTCAAGCCTTTTTTTGTTGCGACGCGTAGTTTTCGCAACATCGAATTTGCCCATCTTTCGTGAAACACCCTGTATATATATATATATATATATATATATATATATATATATATATATATATATATATATTGGCTCTGGGCTCGGTGGGTGACGTAGTTTTATCAACTCCATGATAACCTTGAGGTCTTCAACCTCAAGGTTATCAGACGGTTTCGAAAACCTTGCACAGAATAAAACCTTGTAACAATAATGTTCATATAAAAAAGATTCTTTGTAGAGCTTGATACTCAGGAACAGAACGTGAAGTTGAGCTGATGATAATAACCGTGTAAACAAAAAACGCGTTTCACGAGCGATTGGGGCGCTTAATGCATAATGCGTAAAATGGCTGGCTCTTAGCCACTTCCTGTAACGCGCTCTTGTAACGAAAGAGCATCACACGAATGTAGCGTCAGCGTTGGCTGCAACTCCTCTCCTGACTAATTGAAAACAACTTCCAGCTGAACGCTGGCCCAGCCCTCGCGTTCAATCTCTTGCCAGCGCTAGCCTCCATAGCTAACGCGGAAGCGAAATAAGTAAACTCAAAAATCGCGCTTGCACGTGCGAATCACCGGTACTTCTTTTTGGCTAAGGCGCTTGGAGCCAGGGATGAACCACGCAAAGGTGCAGAGGGCTCACATATCCCGGGTTCGTTTTTAAATAAAAATGTTCCTGGATTTCTGCTTGAAGATAATGGACCTTGGTGTTCGTGAAACTACCGTGTTCATAGCGTTGGAATCGCGTAACTTCGACGGCTTTTGTTCTTTCTAGCTTCTCCTTCTCAATCACGACGATTTCCCAGGTCAACATGTACATGTGTCCCTGCCTCCTCTCTCCTTTCTGCCATCAGCACTGCCTCGTTATCTAGTTTAGCTACTGCACTGGTACTTGTAGGAAGAGAGTGTACACTCTAAACAAAATCCGTTCTTGAAATGTTTTTTGACGCCCCAAGAACTCTTTCAACTTGTGAAGAACAGTTTCACCTCAAACTCTATTCCCCCTTGGCACACTACAACGGCAACTGTGCGATGAAAAACACTTTCGCATCAAAAGAGGAGCTTAAAAGAAGCCATGATAGGTTTTTGTTACGAAGAACCCGGTTACGGGTGTTTAAATTAACTTTTTTAGAGTGAAAAATATAGAGAAGCCGAAGAACCCAGGGGTCCTTTTTTGATGCGAAAGAGTTCCTCATCGCCCAATTGCCGTTCTAATGCTCCAATGGGCGGTTGTGTTTGCGGTGAAACCGTTTTTCATGAGCTAAAAGAGTTTTTGTGACGTCAAAAAAAAACGCTTAAGGAACGGATGTTTTCTTTTGTTTTTAAAGCGCAGTTTTAGGTGTTTGTTTCCTAGCTGAGTGGCGTCGCCGTCGGCGTAACCGCGCGTTGCATTATGGGACGTTTCCCCGCTGAAGTTATCGGGATGCGAGGGAGAGTTACAGGAGGCGAGGCAGAAGAAAAACAATTGCCTGCTTCCGATGAAATTAGGGGACGCGAACTAGCAGAGTGAAAGCTCAGGTGTGAGACCACAGAAGACGCGAACTCGCGTTCCACTCCCGATGGAGCGCCGTCGATGAATGAAATGCATGCCAAGTTCCTCTGTGCAACATTCCAGCGGAGCAACACACAATAATTTTTGTTTTACCACTCCCTTTGTCACGATAGTGTGTGAAAGGGGAGAAGGCTTTCATTTTCCTGTTATACCGAGCAACACAAACTCTGGTGCAAAACAAAAAACAAAAAAAAAATCTCGAGGCATATTTTATATAGCTCGTACACATTAAGCCTGATATCTCGGGAACTGATAGATAAACCCTAAATATTTAAGATGTATGACGTGTTTATGTGAGCCACTATTATTGTGTTCGGGCGGTGCACGAAAGCACACGATGTCCAAAGCCCCAGTGAAATCTTCCGCAGCAAACACCCCGTCCTTTTTGATCCGCTTTCGAAAGCCGCCTTTTCGGAAGCCTATGACGCGAATCCCTCGTAACTAAAAAAACTGTAAGTGTGCACGCGAGCGTGTGTAACTTAATCATGCCGTACCCGGGACTCACGTAAGGAACTACTGTATAAAGCTTCCCGTTCCTCAGGCGCGAGCAGAACGTGTCCGCGCCTTAGGACGTTAGTAGAGAAAACATAGATTGAGTATCAGCCACTGGAAAAACATTTAAAGTGAGAGTTCTTATGCATAAGCGTTGAAACAAAGTTTTCGTCGACTCTGAAGCACTCGCGGATTCATAGTTCCGACGAAGCGGGTTATGTAAAAACTGTTAACGCGAAGCTCATGGGGCCATACTTATTGCAGACAGCACCATAGGCTGTACAACACTAGAGCAAACGGCACAAGAGCGCCGACAGTAGAGCGCCACGACGTTAGCGCCCACCACACGAGAGCGCTGCGACGTTAGAGCGCGCGACTGGATAGCGCAGCGACGTTAACGCGCTCAACTCGAGAGCGTCTTCCACGAGAGCACACAACCAGTCCAGCGATGTGGCCCGACCCGACCGACCAATTGTTCGGACATCGCGTGTTCTATGTGAAATTGGCGGGGATTTACGCCGCGGCATTCAGCAAGGACATTGCGAAGGAGTCGACGAAAGTTTTGCGTGTGACAAACCAAAATGTGTTACAAAAAGCGGACAGCAGAAGAAAAAAGAAAATAAATATTTGTAGCCTCTCTTTCCGCAGAAAAAAAAATCACAGCGGATCTAGCTTCATTTTTTCTTTGATTTTAAGTGATAAAGTTCACCACCGACCTCACTAATTTTTATCTTAAATTATTTTAAAACGTTCAAAAGGAAAGAAGCAACATGTAACATGCTTCCCCGTATTCTGGGGTTTTCAAGATCAATTTCGGGAAACGAGCTCTTGTGCCAAGTGTCATACGCCAACCATTCATATTGTCACAAATGACAATTCTGCTAAACACTTAATCTGGGAATCTGTGCAGACAATGGAAAAAAATATGCGTTGATATCAGCGTAGCAGAGGGATAGAGCGATGGGGCGAGACCGACAGCATCCGGTGCGGCAGACACAGAAGTCTCAAAGCTTCCCCGAATATTCTGCTCCAGAAAAAAATTGCATTTCAATCGATCTGGATGCTGCTTGCAAAACTTCTCTCTTTGAAACATGCACGAGGTAAGGGACATGGTATGGTGTTTAATTCACCTTTTCTCTCTGCCACCCTATTCAAAATGGGCAGCGGAAAGAAGTTCACCGGAAAACCGGTGGATGCGAAGAAAAGCTCATCTTCGAAATGTAGCAATCAATATAACTTTAACACTGGAAACTGGGGTGGAAGTTCTGTTTAGGTTCATATTTAGAACGCTCTTGTCCGCACTTTGCTTTCCGTTGATGCTACGGTTTTGATCCTGTATGTTCTTGTTAAACCCCAGGAGAAGGGGTTGATTTCTTAGAAAGAGTCGTACCCGTTTTAGTTTTAATCCAAAATCACCAATGCTCCGATCCGGTGAGTCGTACAATTTTGTTCTGTGTGTGCAGCCGCGGTACATTCCACATTTTGCAATGTTCGCTCAACTGGGGTGCGCTCTCGTGACATGCGCTCTAATGTCAAGCGTGCTACTGTCGCAGCGCCCTCGTGTCGCGCGCTCTAAATTCGGCGCTCTAGTGTCGCGCGTTCTAAAGGCTCTCGCCTTTAGAACCCGTTTCATTTTTCTTACGTCGTTCTAAAAATATTTGTATCCATCTAGGTAGATAAACAATATAATTCTACGTTTGAGTATACCTCTATGACAGCAGAGTGCATCTCTGGTTGTGCAATTGAAGCAACTGGCCACTTGTACCTCATTTTAAGTTTTTTTGCGGTTCAAGTTAACCTCATTGTGTTGTTTCTTTCACTTAAAACACCCTTTGTAGACCCCCAGCGGATTAAGTTAAGACAGAGAACAGTGATAGTGGAAGCGCGAGGAGGGTGGGAAGGAGGCAGTGAGGACGGAGCTTCTGAGATGACAGTAATGACATTACTGTAATTGAATTACACTAATTAAATTACTTCTTGGAGTATTGAGTAATGTAATAAATTACTTCTCTAGGCTAGTGATTTAGTAATGTAATGAATTACGTTGAGGCAATAATTTCGAGAAAATTACTCATTACTTTTTAAATTACTTTAGTCCCAAATTAGAAAGTTCGTTTGCAAGCTTTAAAAAAGAAGAGAAAAATTATTTTGCATGGTGAAATGTTGTGAAAGAGCATCGAAGGAAATAATCGACGGCCACCTGAGCGCAATGCCTTGTACAAGGAGCTGAACAGTCGCACAAAGGATGGCTGGAAAGGCGAAGGAGAAAATATTACGTGTAGACATCGCTGGAAGGCAACGGCTTACGAACTCCAGGCACGACAGAGTCACGGCGTCGCGTCACCACGACGATACTATACTTCGTTCATCCATAAGCTGACAGTTCGGTGGGAACTGCAAGCTAACCAGAACCAATCAAACATCTTCCTTTAATCACCTGCCCCGTCCCTT
The DNA here is from genome assembly GCA_013358835.2 of Ixodes persulcatus. Lineage (NCBI taxonomy): Eukaryota > Metazoa > Arthropoda > Arachnida > Ixodida > Ixodidae > Ixodes > Ixodes persulcatus. The sequence goes on from JABSTQ010009346.1 coordinate 314,471, forward strand.
TCGCTGCGCGTGGGTATGAACGAGAGCGTGGTTACGTGGCGAACGATAGACGTCTGACTGCTCCAACAAGCACGTAGCTTCCACCGTTCATCCCTAAGCTGACAGTGCGTCAGCTTAGGGATGAACGGCTCCTAGGCTACAAGGCGACGGCCACATCACCAGTGAGTTAAACATAATTTAAAACACGAGAGGACAGGACAAACAGATCCCCCCAGCCTTGTACTTCCGTCAAGCAAGGTCAAACCGTAAGCTTCGACTATTGTGAACAACAAACGACCGGAATAAATAGTTAATGCCAAATGCCTTGTCAAAGCCCGGAGCGTTTCGTGTGTCCTCGAGCAAAGCAGGTGCCGTTCGCGGTATGCCTCGCTGCCTTCCCTTGGGAAGTCTATTCGGGAATAAGCCTGCAAGCAGATATTGCCCCGCGTTTGTTGAAAAAGTACACACTTTAGGAAGCCCGCGCATTTACTAAACTGGCGACGCTTCTGCTTAGCAATTATCCAGGCCCTTTGTTTGACAATGCGCAAAAACTTGGGCTCTTCGGGTCTTTGGAAAAAATGCTCCTTGAAAGGAATGACAGAGAATAGGTCAATTATACTTCGCGGCAACTTTTCTTCACTCTTAGAAAAAAGTGGACCAAAAGGAGGTAACAGACCGCCTTTACCACCCTCCTCCCGGCCAGGGGTAAAGCGCTTCGCTTGTTACCTCCTCAGGCGCAGCAGACACTAAGAATGCGGTGCTACCAGGTGAAGTTAGCCGCGAAGGGGCACCAAGGAGGCACGTATTACCTCCCAGAGGGTGCACCTGTTTTGCACTGCCAAAGCCTGGGCGCTGCGATTGGCTGTGGGAAGGCGCAAACGAGTTCGCTAATTGGTCTCCTCGTATGACACGTGATTCTTCGCGCATGCGTGGGAGAGCGACTGCCCGGCCGACCGGGAGCGTCGGCGCCTTCGGCGCCTTCCCCGCCGACGCCGGTCATGACGGTATAACGGTCTTTCTTCTCGAACGTTCGACGGAGGCGTCCCAGCGCAGGAACGTTCTTTATTGTTCTGTTCGGCTCAGTCTCTTCTTACGAGGTCACCGAGAGCGCTGCATTGACTTCAGTCGAAGATCCAAGTCGTGTACCCCGTATGCAGGTAAGGAAATGTTCTGCGTGGTCGGCAGTTGGCGTCGGTTATGACCGCCCGGGAAGGCGACCCCCGTCTTCCTTAGACAAAGGGTTGGCGGACATGTTGGCACGTTTGAAGGCGTCGAGCGTTCGATAAAATTAGTGTGTGGCGCGAACGCAGACACGGTTTAGACCATCGAAGTTCATAAAGAGCAAGAACAGGAATGAATGTCGCTTGCACTAGCGCATATTTAGAAGGTTGACATACGCTAACCAGTGGCGTTGCCAGCAGCTTTTCCCGGTGTATGTGTGTGCGGGTGGAGGAAGGGGGAGAGCGGCGGTTCGGCGAGCTGGGCGGCAGGGCGAAGACGCCTTTTGAATCGGGGGTCGTCTACGTTTAAGACGTTAAATTGAGTATCTGATCAAATATTTAAAAATTTCATAAGGTGTTTTTTTTTTCCCGCAGAGCAGTAGTCGATCAGGCATTCATTGGCGGCACCGGCCAACCGGCGCGATTTATTCTCAACGTCGTTGATATTTGGAAAAGACAGGGTTAAACACTGATTTTTAATATCAACGTTTTTTTTTTTGTTTTTTTTTTAATTTAAGGAGGTTTAACAAATAGTTTGGTAAAATGTCACGTTAACTTGCAATACCGAATATAAATGTCTGAGCTAATTATTCGTGCGCTTCGCACAACAATAATAGTAGTATATTACGGAATAAGGTCATGAAGTTGTTACAGGCAGCGAGGATAGCAATTATATTGTCTTGGCATTTTCTTTGCGTGTGATAAGGCATTTCTAAAACTCTGATCATTCAGTAGGCGAGTTTTAGATATAACTCAAGTTTGCATTATTTGAAGTTGATTGAATATATTTCTTTCGTCCTGCGGCAACGTTGCAGGGTGATTTCGTCGAGGGTACTGGATGCCTGCTACCTTGGACTCATCTCGTGACAGTTCTTAACACTGCTTTCTGCAGGTAAGCGGAGTCCGATATTTTATTTTGATTTTCTTGTTCCAATTTGTGCACTTGAAATGGGGCTCTTGACCTTTATGTTTATTTTGTGTGTGTGCTCTTTGTTCATTCCCGAGAGAAAATTGAATGTATACTTCGAGTAAATAAATTAGAGTAAGACACACAAGGCGCTCGAGTGTGTCTTTTTCGGTGTTCTTTTTTTTTTTTGTGTTTTCGTCCTTGTGTGCTGTTCTTGTCATGTCTAAATAAGACATACATTCAATTTTATTCTGGCGATTTACTTTGGCAAGAAAATTTGCATATTTGCCGAAGTTCGACATTCCGCAGTTAGAAATTATTCGTGCGCTTCGCAAACATTAAAAGTAGTATATTACGGAATAAAGTCATTAAGTTGTTGCAGGCAGAGAGACTAGCAGTTATAATGTTGTCTTGGCTTTTTTTTTTTTTTGCGTGTGATCGTTTTTTTTTTTAAGTCATCATTCAGTAGGCGAGTTAGATATGGCTCAAGTTTGCATTATTTGAAGTTGATTGAATATATTTCTTTCGTCCTGCGGCAACGTTGCAGGGTGATTTCGTCGAGGGTACTGGATGCCTGCTACCTTGGACGCATCTCGTGACAGTCCTTAACACTGTTTACTGCAGGTAAGCGTAGTGCGATATTTTATTTTGATTTTCTTGTTCCCACTTGTGCACTTGAAATGGGGCTCTTGACCTTTATGTTTATTTTGTGTGTGTGCTCTTTGTTCATTTCCGAGAGAAAATTGAATGTATACTTCGAGTAAATAAATTAGAGTAAGACACACAAGGCGCTCGAGTGTGTCTTTTTCGGTGTTATTTTTGTGTTTTCGTGCTTGTGTGCTGTTCTTCTCATGTCTAAATAAAACATAGATTCAATTTTAAATTTTAATCTGGCAAATTACTTCGGCAAAAAAATTTAAGTATTTGCCGAAGTTCGACATTCGGCAGTTAGAAATTATTCGTGCGCTTCGCAAACATTAATAGTAGTATATTACTGAATAAGGTCATTAATTTATTGCCGGCAGAGAGGCTAGCAAGTATATTGTCTTGGCATTTTTTTTTTTTTTTGCGTGTGATCAGGCATTGTTAAAAGCTGATCATGCAATAGGCGAGTCAGATGGCTAAGTTTGCATTATTTGAAGTTGATTGAATATATTTCTTTCCTACTGTGTCAACGTTGTAGGGTGATTTCGTCGAGGGTACTGGATGCCTGCTACCTTGGACGCAACTGCAGGTAAGCGCAGTCAGATATATTATTTTGATGTTCTTGTTCGCATTTGGGCACTTGAAATGAGGTTCTTGATTTTTATATTTTCTTTGTGTGTGTGGTGTTCGTTCATTTTCCGGAGAAAATTGAGGGTATACTTCGAGTAAATAAATTAGAGTAAGACACACAAGGAGCTTGAGTGTGTCTTTTTCGGTGTGTTCTTTTTCTGTGTTTTCGTCCTTGTGTGCTGTTCTTCTCATGTCTAAATAAAACATAAATTTAATTTTCATCTGGCAGAGCACTTCGGCAAAAATATTTGCATATTTGCCGAAGTTCGGCAGTTAGGGTTGGCGGTCATAGGGATCTGCTGTGGTGCTGAGTAGCTAATGTGGTGTAGCGCTCTGTGGTGTATGTTCTTCCCCTGTCCTTGTCTTAAAGCGCAATCATGTTTTTTTCACGTACAATACCAACTCGCCCAACAATCAGCACTTGTATATACTAACCTGCTACAGTAGTTGTACCCCTTTGACTAAGATTTGTTAGTCACCTAAGTAAATCGGGGTGACAAATTTAAACATGACCGGTGAATACAAAGTGCTTACTAATCTATGATTACCACCCGCCACGTGATAATTTTCGTCAGAGTTAGTTAGTCAACAGTTAAACTGGTCACGTCTGGTAAGTATGGTCGATGCTTTATAATGCTGGAATCAGTGGCCCATCAAATGCTCCAAATGCGTCTTAGAAAAATCAAATATTTCTTCACAGTTTCTTCAAATTAGGGATGATATGTTTCAACTTCATATCACATGATTTCCACATTTTTTTGGTTCCAGGCAGGCAGTGCAATCTACCCGGAGGCTTTCAGCTCAAGCCTAATTAATCCTGAGGCGCCCAGCTATGTGGCAGTGGAGGGAGACCTCGAAGCCGCGTCGCCTGCTGAGGCAGTCCTGGTTGCATTCTGCCTCTCGTTCATCTTTAGCTACAACTAGAGCCCCGAAAGTGTTGTTCCAGATGCCTTTATTTCGCTTAGTGGTTTCCTCTTAGAACGTTTATAAGATGTCTAGTCATGTCATTGATTTTTATGCCATTTTGTTTTGTGACAGCCACAATAAAACATTGTGATTTACTTTCAGAACTAGGCTGTCTTCATCTATTATAAGGCCCACCCTTGAAGCACGTACTATCACACCCACAAAGGGCCATAGTACCTTTCTTTAGGGGGTAAAAGTAATTCCATCAAGTGTGTATTTAACCTGTAATAAGGTGGTGAACTGGGCCAGTTGGTTGCTGTTATACATGATGGGGAAAACAGCTCGGAAAGCCCGGACTACGAAGAACAAACACGACAGGACAGCACTTTTCTGTCGTGTTTGTTCTTCGTAGTTCGCGATTTCTGAGCTGTTTTCCTCATCGAGTGCATTTAACCCCAAAGTGGATCATAGTTCCCTCCAAAAGGAGGTAAAAGCAGCGCCCTCAATTACGCCGTCTTACCTCTCAAAAGGGTTGAAATTCCCCCCTAAAGGAGGTAAAGGCTGACCCTGAAAGGATGCACTTTTAACACCAAAAGGAACTAAGGTTACCTCCAAAAGGAGGCAATGTTGCACCCTAACCCAGGGGGTAAGTTTGCACCCTCGTTGCAGGGGGTAACGATACCTCCAAAAGGGGTTGCCCTGTGTGCAAGTCGGTTACCCCCTAAGGAGGGTACTACAGTACCCTTTTTTTAAGAGTGTTGGCAATGCAGTGGAGGGTACAGGCACGCATTCCCTCTCCCATTTTGAGTGCTGAATAAAGCTGTGCGCGGGCTCTCCTCTCTCCACTGCATCGCCAAGAAAAGTTCTCGCCGAGTATAGTGCTCCTGGGAGAATAGAATTAGATTGTGTCTGAGGTGGAAGGGAAACGTTTCACGTGACGACTCCTTGTAAGAATGAGCTGCCATTGCCCGACTTAACAAACTGACATGGACTGCAACTTCTAAAGCAGGAAGACGGAGACATATCACCCTTTTAGTAAGAACCTTCACCGTTGAATGAACAGCAAAACCGATGAGTCGTCTGTCTTTTTGAGTCGCATCTAAAGAAGCTACTCATCATGTTTAACACTTACGTCGTGTGCGCCAGCAAAACCACTGTTCAGTATAGTTCCCTTTGAGGAACATAATGTTGTTGCGGTGTAAACAGGAAGATCTGAGTTTTGCTACATATAGACCAACTCAGCTCTTTGACGTCAAAACACTGTGGTGGCGCTGCTGTCGGCACTGCGCATGCGCAGCGCCTCGCTTCTCCCGTATCTGGTTCCTGCACACGCGCTGTGTGGGCAAACGAGGGCTTGTTTTCTAAACACTGTGTTGGTGCATACGGTAACTAAAATTAGCACAATTTACTGCATCAAAGTATTCAAAAGTAATATCAAAGTAATTTGGAAGTAATTTCATTACTTTTAGAAAGTAATTGTAATGTAATGTCATTACCTTGAGTCTGCGGTAATTTGTAGTGTCATTACATTCTTGCAGTTTTGAGAAAAGTAATTAGTAATGTAATTTAATTACTTTTTGAAAGTAATTTTGCCATCTCTGTTTCGCACGGGGGTAATACAGGACGGGGTAATTGAACACGAGGTTTTCAAAATGTGGGGCTAATGACGCGGGGCTTCTGCGGCAGGAATTCTGCACGCGGGGCAATCGTGCTAGACCTGTTTTCATCACGTCATGCACAGTAGGACTGTTGAGTGATTCGACTTCCAAGGTAGTCCGCCGTTTGCAAACCTCGTGAGTCTTTTTACCCGCAAACAGAGCCCTCGTGCTTTTGTTTTCCCCCGAACTCAATCAATCACGGCCCAAGCTTGGTTGCCTCGTCGTTGCGCGTTCCCCGCGCGTTTGCTAATTTGCCCTTTGATTGGCGTGCTGCTTTCTGCATGTTTATACGTGAAAGATGTTTTCTGTAAGACTCCCTTGCCGCATAAGCAGAACTGGCTGCAGCGCATCATACATATAACTTGAACGTTGCCAATTCCAACAAAACATAAACACCTGGTTCAACATGAATGTCACTCTCTTTTATTGCAAAACCAGACTCGTCCTCCGGCGCGTTTTTACATATAGAGCCGGGATTAAAGTCATCTTTCTGAGGGGCATTCGATGGTGACTCACTCCTAGCTTCCCTTTCAGGAACGAGCTTTGTATCCTTGATGACCATAGCCATCATGACCGTATCCTGGACGAATAAAACCGGCCGTACCATATCCAGCCGCGCCATATCCAGCCCTACCGTATCCAGCCGCGCCATATCCAGTCGCCCCGTAACCAGCTGCGCCATATCTAGCCGTACCGTATCCTGCTGGCCCGAATCCAGTCGGACCGTACCCTGCCTGACCGTAACCGGCACGAGCGTATGGATCCCTGCCATATCCGTACTTCCCGGCGTATCCGTATGCGGGACCAGCAGCCGTGCCGTACGCCGATGCCCCGAAGGCGCCAGGAACCCTCACGCCTGGCCCGCTGACCACAGGGTTGGCATTGAAGACTGCGTCGGCACTCTGCCCTGGTGCCGTGCCAGGCTCGTTAGTTTCTACGGTGGCCCTGAATCCCCCGGCGTCGGCCACGTAGTTGACGCGGCGGAAGAGGCCGTTGGGGTCCGTGTATCCGTACGAGCCGGTCCTGGAGTTGCTGGCGTCGGCGTCCTCCTTGTGGAACAGCTTGGTGCCGAACTCGTCCACCGTGTCGTAGCCGAAGCTGAACGGTACCGACGGCTGCAATGAACGTTTGGGGAAGTCACATGAGGTTGACGGGGGTAGTCGTCGTAGCAGTAAAACTCAAACTGCCCATTAGGTGAAGTGGTTTCAAATGCCCCGGAATGTGCTGGTGACATGGTGACTCTTGTGGTCACGAGAAAAACTGGAAATACCTCTGCTGAGTTTATCCCTTTTATCTCCATTTCGTTGATAGCGAGGGCAGCGACATCTGCTTCCTTTCTCATGCTTCGGCTGTTATCTTGTTCAGTGAACGTTTTACGTGCATTTGAAGGCGAACATGCACAGACAATTTTGGTAGGGCTTTCTCCCTCTTAGGACACGACGATCAACGATAACATAAAAAACGCCAACAGCGTTTTTTTGTAATTTCAAGGTTTTTCTCATTACCCAATAGTCTAATCTTCGCTCTTTGATAAGAGCGTCCTCACCATGCTTTGAATAACTCGCTTCAAGTTTTGTTCAATTAGTGTCAATGACGGTAGGTGACATGTACAATCTGCCGTTTCTCTGACAGAGAGCCGAGTAACGAACGTCACTTACGTAAGCGGGGTCGGCATATCCGGCCCCACGATACGCTCCGGGGCTAAGGCCTGACCCGAACAACGAGTCTTCAGCATGAATGCTGGCAGCCATGTACACGACGATCAGCTAAAAACAAACAAAAAACGGTGGTTTCAGGGAACAGCTTTAGTTGACAAAAGAGGATGCTAACACGTCTCAATTTCTTCACGAAGCATCAGCTGTATTGAGCAGCAGTGAAGGTTTTAATGGTGCAGTCACCAAAACACCGAATTCAAATATCTACAGGGCAACTTTCATATTTGGTAGGGATTTACGTGCCAAACCAATGGCAGGCATCTGGCACGCCCCAGCGGAGGACTGATGCGTTATTTGGACCACCTGAAGATCCTTCGACGTGCAACCGAAAGCTAGGTTACACGGCGCTTTCTCCGCAATAAGCCTGCGTCAGATTGCGGGCACCAAACCGCCGAGCAAAGAACCGAGTATAACAAGGAACATACATCACTTGTATATTTATTTGTACTTATTCGATTAATTTATCCAATCTCAGGTTACTTTATATTCAACTACGTAAACATTTACTTTCTCCAGTTTCGCCCTCAAACCTTTGTAATAGATATTCACTCGTGTCAAAAGACTTTAGTCATTGCGACACCTGTTGGTTAGGTATTGAATATAATATATTTATTAGTCGCATATAAAAATATGTCCACTTTTCATTTGTCTTTTTTTATTTTCAAGAACTTTTCTTTTTAAAATTATTTTTGTACGCTAATGATTACATTGTTGAATTCTATACTTCTCAGTTTAGTTCACTAAAACAACAAACGCACTGAAGAAGACGCGTCAAATCAATCGCAGGTCGCAGGTGAACAGTGAACATCCTTTTCTTCTTTACTTTTTTGCTTTTACGTTTTTTTGCGCAAAAGTTTATTGAAATGAGATAATTACCCCCAGGGTCTATTTCGCCCCGAGAAGCCCCAGAGCGCGCAGTCTCACCTTTCCGAGCATGCTGAACAGAAAGATGTCGTCTCGAGAGAAGCTGACCGGGGGATGTCCGAAGCCGCTCTGTCCTCAAGGAGCCTGGAGTGTTCTGACTACTGCCTAGGACACGGCCACCGTTTTATAGCCGACGATTGCACGCGAGGGTCGCTCTACCACAGAGCTAGGAGAGGAGGATTGTTTCGGCGTCTTTGTTTACATAGACGTTTCAGCCACTCGTTTACGGTGTGTTGCGTTAGCTGAGATCGCGCGTCTCACGACGTCCGTCTTCTTTTCGTTGCCTTTTCTCTTTCTTTGCCACCTCCTTTGCCACGTCACGAGACAGCGTGCCTGACCTTTATTTTACTGCAGTTGCGTTGGTGACACATTCGTTAGGAGGTTACTTTGGTGACGTGCTCAATATTTCGGTGAAGCTCGCAGGAGCTCGTGAAGAAAAAAATCTTTACTTCATTTATCACTACTTTTACTCTATTGGCCCTTCACACAGTAGAGGTGTCCTGGGTTTTCTGAGATCACCTAAATATGGCAATAAATCCCTCTGCGGGCTCTGAGCATCCTAGAAATCTATAAATCATAACGATGCGTGGCCGAGTTTTTTATTACAAAAGCAATCAAAGATCGAACACACAAAGATCATCTCCGGCGATGGGAGGAGCATTGTGTCGGCAGCCAGGACGACATGTGACCACTGAAAGCGCGACATTTCGTTGAGATTGCATACGCTGTAGTTACAAAAATGTGTAAGTTTTGGTAGGTGAGAAAAGCAAATAAGAGTAGTCGAAATATCTTTTTTTTTTGTCGGAGAGGGAACATTATACTGCAATAACCATCTCAAAAACAGCGCGCTGTTTTAGAGCGCAGCTTTTAGGCGCCTGTTTCCGACTTGAGCGGCGTTGCCGTCAACATCGGCGTAGCCGCGCGTTGCATTATGGGACGTTTCCCATAATGACGTCACACGTGACGTCACGTGTGACGTCACACGGGCAAAAGTTTCGCTAAATTTAGCGGGACAATTTTATCCTCGTGACGTCACTCGTGTCCCTCCACTCCGTACCCTCTCCTCCTCGTCCTCCTCCTCAAGAGCTGCGCTCTAATTCGGCATTACAGAGGATTGTAAAAGTCCTTCATTTTTTTTTTCGCTGGGTTGAACGTTGTTTTGTGCTGTATGGGGCAACCAGCCGCGCGCATTCGAGATATCACTCCGCGGTTCCACCGGCGCGATAATCCTTTGCTTGCAGTTGGCTGAAAGTGGTCCTGGTTTCGAAACACGCTACTCCCATCGCCGGAGATGACCTCGGTGTGCTGCGATCTTTGATTGCTATTTTATAGGGGAAAAGGTCGCGTAGAGTCATGATTTATGAATTTCTAAGATGCTTAGAGCCAGCAGAATGAGTTACAGTCATATTTAGGCGATTTCAGAAACCTCCTCAGGGCACTTATAAAACAACCTCGTCTGTCCAATCCGAAACTTGTTCACCTAGCATTGAGTTCAAGTGTGGTTACATTGAGAATCTGACGTATTCCTGCCAGGAGATATCTAATCAGTAACATGTCATCATTTTCAATATCTTTGTCAACCTGTGTTCTTGTTAACTTCTAATTATCACGGCAGTTTCAATATAATAAAAAAACTCAGCGAAGATGATAAGTTCTCAAGCCGTACACCAGCAAAAAGAACAAGGAACTGCGTGGTACACGCGAAGCTTTTTATCTTGAAGCATAAACTTCACGTGTGTGCAGCTCAACGTGAAACAAAAAACACAAACGCACATTTTAACCTTCGAAGCTACAAAATTTTAATAATTCAAAAGTACGGTATTCAGACAACATTAGTTCTGTTTCCCGACCTATGTGGGAACGTGTCAGCTGAGTTGTGATGCTTGAGCCGAATTGATACGTTCAGTTAAATTGAAAACTATATCGCATTCAAGCGTCCAGTGTAATTGTAAATTCTAGTCGAATTCAAAATGTAGCCAAAACGGAAAACATCCAGCCGAATAAAAAAAATCGAGTTGCACTGAGCATTAAGCCGATTCGCAACGTTCAGCCACGTTTAAATCTTCCGCCGAATGAACACACCAACCGAAAGCAGATGGCACCAGAAAACAATCAAGACCGCCTATTCATGGGTACCAGGCAGCATCAATTAAATGTCTTCACGTATAGAAAAGTTCGGCGACATTGTCGGCCTCTGCGGGACATTGCAAACGTTTTACTGGTGTCATGATATCAGAATGAGATATTCCATCAATGGCACTACATGACGTCGACACGACCTTGATATGATAACCTACAGGATAATTTCAAAGAAATGGCTTCAGCATAGTGATGGTAAACTATCAAATTGACTATCCCAATTATTAATAGTGTTTGCTAAATTATCAATGGTGTAAAAATTTAGTTTATTATTTACAGTAGTATTTACAGTCACCTACCGATTGTTTGGAATTGACTAACTATCGATAGTTGGCTCTCGATTTACTATCACTACTCAACGATAGTCAACTTTTGGAAAAGGCTCTTGTGTTGATTATAATACGTATCTAAAACGATTGAGTACACTGCGGTGTCTGCGCGAGAGCTCGAAGGTCAGTAGTCGATGGCTAAACGATACACTCCGTACTTCTTGGCCATCGGTACACGCGCACTGGTTCAGCATATCGGTACACGCGCACTGGTCTCACTTTATACTGAATTGCAGAGCATGAGCCAGTGTTGATCATCTCCTTTATCAAGGAAGTACACCAGGCTTTGCATACGAAGTATGCTTGTAGCTGTCCAGCAAGCGTGTCAGGTCACATTTAGCTAGTCCCTCAGATGGGTCCATGGTGGGCATTGCACTCGTATCATTAGTTTTGCTGCTTTCTGGTGGTTCCTCGGACAAGCTTTATAATAAATAGATGACCCCGTCGCCTCATGCGATGATATCGATATAATTAGAAGAGGAAGAGAGGACATAAAAGAGGTGGACGGGAAAGAGCGCACGAAGCGAAGTGTCACCACGGAACAGCCAGCGGCCTGGAACCAAAACTGATCGCTTGGGTACATCTCAAACCAAGAATGAACTGCCAGGTCATAAGCTACAGGGACGCCGCCTTATCTATGCTGCCAGAATTATGCTCTCTGGAGTCAAGTCGTTGGCGCGATACGGAACCTCTGTCCAGGTCAGCACCGAGAGGAAACCATGAACTCCCTCTCCCCGACGTCCCACCACGGTGCACCGGATCCATTCTCACCTACCTATCATCATGATTTCGACCGGCTACAACCTCACTGTCACCAAGATGACAACACCCCAATGCCTTGAACCCTCAGATTGGCCTGGACTGAACATAACCCGACTACTCTTTGTAAAAACGCTTGTTATTTCTTTTCGTAATTAGTTGTTTTAATATAAATTTTAAATTTTCTTAATGACTCGCCGTTTTTGTTTTTATCATTTTTTACATTTTTATTAATTCAACTATTCTTTTATTAAACCTGACTGGTTCGGCTGTCTTATTTGTGGCGCTTGAAGGAAGGAAATAAGTAATTGAACGCTACTTGAAAAAGCAACCATTCCTTCTCCGGTTGCTTCAGAGGGCCAATGTCCAAACCGGTTTAGAAATGGGCTTCTTGTACTGTCTATTTGTGGATTAGAATCGCCCGATTACAAACTACTCATTACCTCAATTTTTCTGGAACACCACCCACTTATTTTACATCGCAGAAAGAGCTCACGTTTTTCTGTCACACCTTAGCTTTGACATTACCTGGTATTATTCCAATTCGTATGAAGTTTCCATTTGGTTTATGACCGCGGTTCCGCGTTTTAAGAGTTTATTCTTTGTGAAATTTGGAGGATGTTCTTCGGTAGTAATATTTCGCCGAACATTCGGGGTTAATGGGTGTTTATTTTTGCCATATTAAAACAATCTTCGAAATTCGAAATTAAATTTATCGTGAACCCATTAATTTTCCAAATTTAAAATATAAATAAATATACGATGCCATAACAAAACACACTCTACATTCACCTCTATCGAATTATATTTCTTTAGCTAGGTTCGGCACCTCACCCTTGCCATTGGAAATACTGATTGTCCCATGACAAAACTTGCAAACAAATGTTGCTTAAATAAACGTCAATGTTTTGAAACCACTAAACACCTGCACGTAATCACTGGGAAGCATAGAAGCTCCAAAATGCCTTGCTTTCCTTCTATGAAGTTTAGGAGTGCATTTTTTTTCCTTTTATAAAAACACGATCGCTCCTCCTCAAGGAAGCACAAATAGTATGGTCCAGACTGGAAACCAGAAATGTGACGTTTCCCGTGACTATGGAATGCAATGGCCCGTCGTCTTGAACGAACATTGGCAAGATACACATAGGATTCCTTGTTTCAAGAGTTCATTTCTCCTGAAATTAAGAGGGTGCTTTTCGGAGTTTATTTTTTACCAAAAATGCAGAGTTTATCGGAGTTTTTTTTTTATATTCATCCTTTTTAAATTCTAAATCTAATTTTCTAGTGTTCTCAATTTTTAGAATTTCAAAATTAAAATAAAAAGACACACCAAACACACTTATGGCTGCTTACATGTTTCTTGCTTGTTGCCGGAGTATACGCCTCGCAAGTGGGCTCATTTTCGTCTTCTGCGCATGAGAAAGGAGGCAGCGGTGACGTCAGAACGCCGAGCCCTGATTGGCTGATCGCGACCCCCCTATCTGAGCGTCGTCTGCTCCTTTGCAACGTCGTCTGCTTTACGTCTGCTAGTCAAAGCGATGGCTGCTTTACCTTTCCTGCGTCTGTCGGAGATTCACCGCTTTTTCACCGGCAAGAGTCGCCGCTGCCTCAGAAAACGAGGCGATGACAAGAGGAAGAGATTGAAGGGTTCACAAGGGTCGCGCGGGCATATTCCATTCAGCACGCCAGCCGGTCGTGGGAAGACGGTCTTGGCCAAGGAACGTCGGAGCACCGCTGTGCCTGCTAAGTCTATTTGCCGAGCTCGCTTGGACGGGGTCAGTAAAATCGTGGCCGTTGGAGCATTTCCCGGGTGTTTGTGGATCCAGCGTTCTTGTTCGTCGTGGTTTATTTCAAGTACTTTTTACTTTTTTTCTTGCTGCTTGTAGTCGTGACGCGTGAGAAGTGCACGTACAAAAATAAACGTCCGCTGGTCGTCGCGACCAAGTAACTGAGCGACACTGTCGGCCATGCTGAGTTGATCGTCGTAGGATTCCGTCGTAACCTGAGCAAAACTTACGATAATTTCGTTTCGTGAATACGAATTTGTTCTCACGTTTTGTCTTACGCACTCTTTCGGCGTAACATGGTTTTGTGAATCTGGCCTCTGCACTTCCGAAAGTCGCAGGAAAGGTAAGACAGACGCAGACGACGTTGCAAAGGAGCAGACGACGCTCAGATAGGGGGGCCGCGATCAGCCAATCAGGGTACGGCGTTCTGACGTCACCGGTACCCCCTGCGCGAGAAGCAGACGAACTTACTCTCCGCATAATGCGCAAACATCAAAGTACGGCGGTGAAATCACGCTCCCCCACTGCGCAGGAGCGACGCTCCCGCCGGCTTCATGGCTTCCATGACGAAGAATCTGCGTTCTGTGCTTTTCTTTGTGTTTATTTCTGAGACGCGTTAGCTTGAACCATGAGCCGCACGTGCCTGATAACGTATGCTTATGGTAATCTTTCGGGGACAACGCTGACGCCTTTTCGCGTAATGGGACATATAAGGCTATCGCCTTAATAAATTCCGGACACAAACCTATCCTAAATTCGTCAGAACTCGCATGTAACGAATGATATTTCTGCAACTGTATTTGGTAGTGGCGGCCTTGTCATCGCCAAATACTAACTATCCCACGACAAACATCATGAAACGTTGCCTCAATATCAGTCGATTCATTGAAATAACTGAACTTCTGGACATAGCCGCCGGGAAGCATGAAAACTTTAGCTGCCCTCCTCTTCCATTGAAATCTACGGGTTCACAGCTTTTACTGTTATAAAAACATTTCCCAGTCTTCCTCTGAAAAGCGCAGATAGTATGATCCGAATTGGAAGCACAAACAATGGCATTGGTCGTAACCCAGAGGCACCGTGAACCTTCGTTCCGAACAAACTTTTACAAATTATAAGGTAACGTTTCTTTTGTCAATACTCCGAGATTTTAAAGGAAACTGAAGTGGCCTCTCGGTCCTCAGGACCACTGACCCTGTGCTCCTTATAAATTTATTCGTAAAACATCTTTTTTTTTATTTTTATTTTGCCGTCATGACCTCAAATTTCTGAGTTTTTCGGATAGATTCAAATTTACAAAAAGTTTACCGGCTAACGTTTTTTTTCGGATTTTTTGGGGATTTATTTGAAAACACGGAAACCTAGACACACGGTAAACCCCCTTTGGTCAATAGTCCGAGATTTAAAAGGAAACTGAAGTGGCCTCTCATCGGTACCAGTCATTTTGTGCTTTAACGGATCATATCGTTTTTTTTTTCCGTTAAACGTTTGGAATTTGGAATTTTTAGATTGATCCGAACTAAAAAATGTAACCGGTAACCGTTTTTTGGGCTTTTCTAGATTTATCAGAATACAGAGGAACCTAATTTTCACTCAATTTTGCAAAAAAAAAAACAATTTTGGCTGGGCACTCAAATTTGGCTAAATTATAGTTTTGGCTAGAATCCCCAATTCGGCCAGAACGCTCTAATTAGGCTAAATACCTAGTTTGGCTAGAATCTTCGATTAGGCCGGATGCTTTAGTTTAGCTCAAGCATCTCGACTCGGCCGGAAGTTTTGATTTGTAAGTATGACTGACTAAGGTGTCCCCAGTGTACTTGGATGAGTGAACTATGTCTGCATTATTATTTAGGACTTCCATCGTAAGTAAAATCTTCCTGCAGTACAAAATCCGCGTGGCACACGCTAACAACAATTTCGTGTCTCTGATTTCCATTTGTGTTTACGTTGGACACATTGAGCTGCTTTGCACACACCACTCCATGCTCCGAACAAAATGGTTCATTAACTTGCCCGGAGAACAAATAGAAGTTTTCCAGAGATTGGCTCCTTTCTCTGTGCCGGGCGTCATCCAATTAAAAAGAGAGGTGCAGGAGATCATTGGTGTTCTTCTGTCCAACAAGTGAGGTGCAGGAATCTTCCAAATTATATAGGTTTTAGAGAAAATATGAGCAATACCTCTGCAAAAATGTCGCGGTATTCTATGGCAGTAATCAGAGTACACTTTCATACTGAATATTCCAAATTCTCGAAATTGATTTATATTTATCTCATTCGTTCGTTTGTACGTGTATGGTCCCACTATTTACTCAACAGCGAAATTCCCACCCTGTTTTTATCTGTTCAAGTTTCAACCTTCAGTTGGCGCAGAAGTTTCGCGTTCAATCTGATGCTGTCCGTACGAATTTACAAAAGAATCTAGATTTCAGTGACTAACAACAACAAGAAAAAAAGAGCAGTCCAGCGTCACAGCGATAACTGCGACAAGTGGCGACGAAATCTTTGGCTTAATTGACTCGGTTCTCAGGAGTATGCACCTCACAGTTTTCAGTGCGACAAAAGGCGGGACGTGCGTCGCCGCCGGCACGTCTTTCAGCGTCCCACAAGACGCGCGACGCGTGTGCCACTTCGCGCCGTACTCTTGCCGTACTCTTGTTGATCTTCAGCGCGTTTGCCGCTTGGGGCTGCTCACGAAAACATTAACGATGACGTAACGCAGGCCCTTCTTTTAGGTGGTATTGGATGGATGTATACCGCCGAACCACTTGAAATGGGCGGCGGCTCGCGCCACCTAGCCAAAGATTTTAATTCCGAAAATTAATTCCGATTATATTTAAAAATAGTTAAGAATGACGAAGAATTTTTTTTTTATCGCGATGTCACAGAAACTTTGGCCGTCTAGCGGGCACTACTCGAGACTCATACTTACGTTTGTTCCCCACAAACTGTATAATAAAGTGGGTCGGTAGTGCTGTGGCGCTGTTCTGTGCAAACTCGGCAAACTCGCCTGCTTCGCGCGCAGCGGGCCCAGGTTCGATTCCCGAAAGCGGCAGGCTATCTTTTTTTCAAGCAGTTGGCCGTATCGCGACGGGCGCAGTACGCCACGTTACACCAACTAAAACATCAACAACTACAACGTCAACAACTGCAACAACAACGGACGTCATTCCCAGTGGTGGGAGGAGCCCATAAGATTTATCGCTCTAAAAAATCAGAGAAGAGCAAACTCTATAAACTTTCAATTATTTCAGCTTGATAGTTATTTTAGCAACATTGCTCGTAACCTCTTTAATATAGATATTTTGGAAGAATATGTATAACATTGCTCAGTTGTCTAACTAATGCATCTATCTTCTTTTTTTTTTCTTTTTGCAGCAAGCACGCCCTGCTTTTTTCAACTGAATGGCCGCCAGCACTAAAAGAAGAGCGGATCTCTGAGCAGCCGTTAGTCATTTTCTGCAAAAGTTAATAAACTATTTTGTTTGAAGCATGGAGTGGTGTGCGCACAGCAGCCCAAACTAAAAAAATAAAAAACAAACATAACTACGTAACTGGAGGCACAATTGTGGCTACCATGTGCCACGAGGTCTTTTAAACTGCAGAAAGTTTTCATTTGCAATCGAAATGCTAACTCATGACGCAAAAATAGTTCAGTCGTCCAAGCGCGCTATGGATACCTCAGTCAATCATACCTATAAGTCCAACCTTCCATTCGAGTCGAGATGCTTCTGCCGAGACTGAAGATTCCGGCCAAATTGGAAATTCTAGCCAACCAGGGCATTTAGCCGAATAGGAGCATCTAGCCCAATTCGTTCTTTCAGCCATACTGAGCCACCGGCCAAATAGGCACATCAGCCAGAATTTAATGTAATCCTCCTCCGGACACCAAAAAGATGTTTAGAGGAAAATTTTATTTTTTAAGTGGGGACGGGTGGGCTGTTTTAACGTTTAGTAAGGAGGCAGATTCTACAGTATACCATCAAGCTTCACTTTGATAATGTAGTATCCAGAGGACCAGGCCGATGGGGTTCTTCGCTGTACCATGTTTATTACAAGACTGCCAGAGCCATCGGGTGACCGAACACCCGGGGTGGAACGTTACGCCGGTAGCTGGGCATGGCGTCACAAGAACGGGGTCCCGAGACGCGTGAGCACGCGCTCGGCGGTGCGCGCTTATTGTATCACCGATACAACACTCCCCCAGGCTTAGTTAAAAAGCAAGAAAACCCTTCGGCGGAAGTGACAGGAGAGCTCGTGCGAATAAATATGATATAACAAACCCACAAACGAAAGAAACCTTAAATATTTACAGTTTTCGATAAGAGTATGACGGCACATTTTTCTTCTTTAAGTCGAAAACCTATCAGGCGGACGCCGGTGCCGGTCGGGGTACCGATGAAGTGTTCCTTGCGGCTGTGGCAAGGAGGGGCCCGAGAATGGAGTTGATCCAGTTTCTTGTCCCGCGTACATCGGTGGCTGATCTGCAGGCGGTTCGTTCTCAAGCTCCCCTTGCCCTCGGGGTGGCGACGTCGGCAAGGCACTCGGTATCAGCAAGTCGCCCTCTGGCGTCTCCGGGGTAGAGGTTTCCCGCAATCGCAGATGAAGTCTAACCAGCCAGGTAGTGAGCCGCCGTCCAAGTAGCAACTCCGCCGGACTCTGAATGGTTGTGGCGTGAGGTGTGTTTCTGTAAGTCAACAAGAAACTTGCCAGTCGCAGGGACAGGGGTCGACCTGGCATATCTTTTCGTAAAGCTTCTTTTAGGGTACAAATGAAGCGCTCGGCCAGTCCGTTACTGGAAGGGTGGTAGGGGGCGGTCCTAACGTGCCTCACGCCGTTCTCTCGCAAGAAAGTGTGAAATTCTTGAGAACAAAATTGGGGGCCATTGTCGCTAACAATAACATCTGGAAGACCGAAACGACTAAACAGCTCCCTGAGCTTTTCAATAGTTGCTTCGGCCGAGGTGCTGTTCATCACAAACACCTCGGGCCACCTGGAGTGGGAGTTGACGCTCACCAGAAAGTGGTGGTTTTGGTAACGTCCCGGAATCCAAGTGCACCCTCCGCCACGGAAGAGTTGGCCAGGACCAGGGAGGCAGCGGGGCTGGACCGGGAAGACTCTGCTGCTGCTGGCACGGGTCGCACTACTTGACGCGGTGTTCAAAGTCTGCATCTACCTCTGGCCACCATACATAGCTGCGCGCCAGTTATTTCATCCTTACGATTCCCAGGTGCCCTTCATGCAGCTCTTCCAGAACGCGGTTGCGCAGTCCTTGTGGAATCACAACCCTCATTCCCCATAACAGGCAACGCTGGTGCCAGGTCAGCTCGTTCCTTCTCGCATAGTAGTTTTTTAGCCTATCTTCTACTTTTGCGGGCCATGATGCGGCGAGAAATCTGGCGACTTGAGAAAGCTCTTCATCTTTCGCGGTAAACTAAGCTATCTCCTGGCTACTCAATGGAAAGGACTGCAGACGGAGATTGAGAAACGCGGCTACGTCATCCTCGCAATCCTCTTCTCTGCACCCAGGAACGGGAAGCCGTGACGAACAGTCTGCCTCCACGTTCAGTCGTCCCGGCCGGTAAAGCAACCGGTACTGGTAGGCAGACAGTGATCGCCCACCTCTGCAGACGTGCCGCGGCAATGCTCGGAATTACCTACTTGAAACCATGAATTGTCTCCAACGGTTCGTGGTCTGTGATTAACAAGAAAGATCGTCCCAACAGGTACACGTGAAATTTCTTCACGCCGAATATAATGGCTAGTGCCCCTTTTTCTAGCTGGCTGTAGTTTTTCTAACTCGGTGTCAAAGGTCTCGACGCAAACGCGAAAGGCCGAATGTCCCCGTTAGAGAACACCCTAGACAGGACAGTTCCAAAACTGTAGGCCGATGCATCACATGATGCATCACTTGAAGGTCTGCTTTTGGGTCGTATAGTGTGCCAGAACAGCTGCGTCAACCAGAAGCTTCTTCGCCGTATAAATAGCGTCTTGACAGCGCTTGCTCCAGGCCCAGGTGACATCATTTTGCAATAACTCGTTCAGTGGCGCTAGCGTAGTTGAGAGATCGGGAAGAAACTTTCCGTAGAATGTCACCATCCCCAGGAGCGACCGTAACTGTTTGGAGTCTTGTAGTCTAGGCGCATTTTGGATTGCTTGCACGTTTTCTCCCGAAACAGCTATCCCCTGTTCGCTGATCTGATGCCCTAGAAACTTCAGACTTGACACCAAGAACTCACATCTTTCTTGACTCGGACACCCTTGTCACTTAGTCTCTTCAGTACTTGCTCTAAAGTCTTGAGATGATCAACGGCTGTCTTCCCCGTTATCAGGATATCGTCGAGATAACATGTACCTCCTTCCATTCTCTCAAGCAAACTATCCATTATCTTCTGAAATATTGCTGGTGCTGACGCGATGCCGAAAGCCAAGCGCTTGACACAGAAGAGGCCCTTGTGCGTGTTGATGGTTAAATACTGTTGTGATTCGGGATGGACTGGAACCTGGTGATACGCTCGACTTGATCAATCTTGGAGAAAACCGTCGCTCCGGACACCGTTGCTAACATGTCCTCCAACCTGGGAAATGGGTACTGTTCCACGTCGAGACACCGGTTCACTGTTGTTTTATAGTCCCCATATACACGTACAGACCCGTCTTTCTTGATTACCGGAACGAGTGGTGTGGCGTAGACACAATGTGCTACTGCTTCAATGACGCCAGCCGCTTCCAGCCTTTTTAGCTCTTCCACTACAGCTGGCTTCAGTGCGAACGGCATACTTCGAGCTTTCAAAAATTTCGGGGTCACACCTTCTTTCAGGCTTAGACGAGCCTCTTCCCCTTTCATGCATCCCAGCTCGTCCTTAAATACATCCTGGTAGCTTGCTAGGATGCCTTGTAGCGACGTTTTCACGTCAACACTGACTAAGTTAAGCGAACACAATTGAAACTTAAGTTTGTGAACCCAATCTCTGCCAATCAAAGGCGGCCCGTCTCCCCCAGTACATGGAGCGGCAGCTTCCCTTTGAAATCTCGATACTCCACATCCCCCATTGCCACCCCCTTTGGCTTGACTGTCTCGCCGGTGTACGTGCGCAGTATTATGGACTCCGGAATCAGCTTCGTGCCCGGAAGCGATGCTTGGAACTGACATATTGACATAATCGACACAGCAGCCCCCGTATCCAATTCCATCCGGAATGGCGTGTTCCCGACCTTGAGGGTATAGTAGAACGGGGCATTGGTGTTGCTACCTTCGAGTCCATATATTGCTTCGCTGTTCTTATCTTCCTCAGCTACCAAGTTTCGGAAATTCTTTGCTACGCCCGGTTGGTGTGTCGGCGGTGCTCTACAGAAACGTTTAAAATGCCCTTCTTCGTTGCAGTTATAGCAGATAACGTTACGGTGCGGGCATGACGAGGCAAAGTGCTTGGGAGATCCACAACGGAAACATTTTTCTTGGGCCGCCACCGCTTTTGGTTTCACAACCGTCAGCTTCTGCAACTCAGGCTGATCGGTCTGCTTATCATGACATGCCTGCACGTTCCTGGTGGCTCTTTCGATAGTCAATGCTTTTTCCACAGCTTTTTTGGATGTCAAACTCTCATCCTCAGCCAACAAAACTCGCTGGATGTCTGCGTGACGTAATCCCCAGAAGAACCTGTCTCTGAGAGTCTAGTCCAGATTATTGCCGAAGTTGCACGTCTGCGCCATTTTTCTTAGCTTCGTTACATATTCGGCAACCGATTCATCTTCCTGTTGAGCTCTCATAAAAAATGAAAGCATTTAAAACTCCCTGAAACGCCGAATTAGAGTGCAGCTGTGGAGGAGGAGGATGGAAGGGTACTGAGGGAGAGGATGTGAGGGTACTGAGGGATAGGTGACTCCCTGAGGTCAGGTGACCTCAGGGAGGGGTGACGTGACCTCAGGAGGGTTACATGACATTAGGGGGATCACGTGACCTCAGGGGATCACGTGACATCAGGGGGTCACGTGATCTCAGGGGGGTCACGTGACATTAGGGGGTTACGTGACGTCAGGAGGTCACGTGGCCTCAGGGGAGGGGTCACGTGACATATGGGGAAGGGTCATGTGACCTCAGGGGGGTCACGTGACCTCACGGTTACGCCGACGCCGAAGGCGACGGCGCTCAAGCCGGAAAAGGGCGCCTAAGAGCTGCGCTCTAAAAATGGCCCTTTCTGCGATGACTGATGGCCGCGGCGACAAGTGGTTCCGCAAAATCGCAAGCAAATCTTCAAAACTCTTCAGCGAAGGCTCCTCAGGCGCTACTAGACTTCTCAGATTTGTACGTGTCAGGTCCCATTAGACTTATGACCACGTCAACTCTGCTTGAGTCCGCGACAGCGTTCGCTCGCAAGAAGGCTCGCAGCCTCTCTTCACACGATAACCAGTCACATCGCGCGTCATCAAAAGGTTCCACTTGCCCGAATAACGCCATCCTGACTGCCTGCTGCTCCCCTCTGCGTTGGTTGGAGCTGTCAGCTGCTGACACGTCAGTTGCAGGTGTGCCCGACCGTTCTTGCATCCCGTGGTAGCAGCGAAATCCGTGTTCTCGTCGCCACTGTGTAGTATCCAGAGGAGCAGGCCGATGGGTGTTTTTCGCTGTACCATGTTTATTACAAGACTGCCAGAGCCATCGGGTGACCGAACACCCGGGTTGGAACGTTACGCCGATAGCTGGGCATGGCGTCACAAGAACGGGGTCCCGGGACGCGTGAGCACGCGATACAACAAATAAGTTTTTTTTCTAGAACTCTAGCTTCACAGTTCCAGCTCAGAACCCAACAAACCACTGCGTAAAGTGTCCAGACAAAGAGTCTCATTTCTTCTCGTACAGCCGGGTAAAAGTCGGTTTATTGTTTGTTCGCAAGAAGTTAACTTGATAAATTGACCAACTCGCAGCAATTTTAGCTAGAAATAAGTTGACTAAGTACCGTATTTTGTGTCCGCGGACTATACATATCCAAAAGTTGAAACTTTACCCGCGGCGAACTATCTATAGGTGCGGACTATATGAGGATTCCCTTTTTCTAGATCGTTCACTGTGATAATTCGTTAATAATTTCATGAATATCAGAGTATATTAATGTCGATGTATGTATAATACAAGCTTTTTTGTGAGCTAATACAGCCGACATTTCTCAAGATGCGCTGTGTATGATAAGTTTTACTTTAGTATTAGGCACTAAATGTGGACTATGCGCGGCGTGAATAATATGCACCGGGTGCGCACCATCTAATCAAATATTTTAATTGTGAACCCCAAATTTTCTGCTGAGGACTATACACGGGATGCGGACTATAGCATGAAAAATATGGTAGTCCAAAAACCCGGAAACCGGGGAGAAGTGATTATAAGAAAAAGCAAACGTTACGAGAAATTTCGTTACTTTCCAAAAGTTCTCAAATGGCTCTTGTGAGTATTGCACGGTAAAAGTAATAAAATAATACAAAATTAATTCACTCCGTATTCGTGTACACGCAATTTCATCATTTCTAATGAGTACCGCACATTTCTGCTCCAAGCCCACCATGCAGCAACCTAGTCGCACCGGGACAGATATTCATATGACTTTCAGAAAGCCCCGTTCCAGCACGATAGCGCGTTGCAAACAAAAAAAAAAAAATCGGCAGATACACTAAAAGGGATACTGGACCAAACATTTTAGTGTCCATAATAAGTGGCGAACAATGTTTCCACGAGCCAGCAGCCGCCGGTGTGCGCGAGCACACGTAACGAAATTGACATCATAGTCCTCCATTCACGATTAAGATGAGAGTGAAGGGTATGGGCTCCGGGCAAAAAGAGAATAAATACAGGCTTTTCATCCCCACAGTGAAGTCTGGTGTAACAGGTAGGTAATTAATTGGTCTAATAAGCACGTAGCGTTCACCTCTGGAGATGAAAAGTCTGTCTTCATTCTTATTTTGCCCGAAGCCCATACATTTTACTGACATCTCAAACGTGAATGGAGGACTATGACGTCACTTTCGTTGCGCGTGCTCGCACACATCAGCGGGTGCAGGCTCATGGAGAGATCGTGAGCCGATTAATATGGACACTAAAATGTTTGGTCCTGTATGCCTTAAAGACTGCTTAAATGTTGGAATGCGAAATCATTATAGTCCCTTTGGTGAAATGGTTTCGATTGATATTTTCGACATGTATTAAAGTTCTTTCTGTTGCTTCGGTGTGTGTTTGCGTATGAGTTGACCACAGTGCAATGGCGCACGCACCAGATATACCTTTAGTTAGCCGGAGGCGTGGAGCCGTCGTGTTGTCGGGGAAATGTGCTCGTCTCGCACCCAGGAGGCACGGGTTCGATTCCCACCCAGACCGATATGTACCAAATTTTCCTTTCAAAGCCATTAATTTACTTTGTTTACAGGAACCTCCCTGGGAAAACTGACGTCAATCGGAGAATTTTTTACGTGTTTTTACTCTTTGCGCCGTCGGCCATTTTCGGTACTGAAGCAACCGGCTGTTCGGACGAAAAAGAAGAGGTAGACAAGGGAGAACGAGCTCAGAGGCCGAGCTCAGAACACCGGCAGCTCCCGACCGGACTGAACGTGTATATAATTTTGTAAATAAAAATAGGCAAGAAACTTCGTTCCCCACAATTGGTGACCCGGACAAGGACCGCAAGCCACCTCCGCCGTGGCAACTGATGAGGCAACATCGCTGGACATCTCCGTCGTCCGCAGGCTCCGGCTTCCCAAATTCTGGACAGCGGACCCACAACTTTGATGGGAACTGAAACCAGACGACGATGACAACGCACGCTCTTCTGGAGCCGACAGGAGTCGAAAGAAAACGAAACAGTTCAGGATTTCCTGGTGGAGCTGCGGCGCATCGCGGATAAGTGCAACTTTGGGTCAATGCTCGACCGCATGCTACGGGACCGGCTAGTTTGTGGGCTGCGCAACGAGAAGCTACAGCAGACTCTCTTGTCACGCCGGAACCTGACGCTGGAGTTCGGAGACCTGTTACCGTTGCGGGAGAACCTCACACCTCCCCAAGGGCTGCAGGTTTCGGAAGAAGACTTATTTTCGCTGTGGGAAGATTGGACATGCATGTTGCCCAGCGCTGCACTTCACGTGAGACTACGTCGCGTGCAGGGGCCAATGTCTTTTCTGGAACAGAATCTGATGACGACGGTGGTATTGACAGCCTTTTTTCACAACCGCAGCGAGAGGACACGTTGAACCTGATTGCGCCGGTCCGACGGTTGTTAACCAGGGGGGGGGGGGGGGGGGGGGGGGGTGTTGACCTACCCATGGAACTGGATACCGGCTCCCCGATGTAGTTTCATGGGTGAAAAAAAACCAAAGCAAGGTGGCCTCGGTTGCAAGAAACCACATTAAGTCTGTCGTGCTACCTCGGTTGGGTGCCAATCATCGGGAAGTTGAGCTTGACGGTCAGTTACGAAGGACGTCAAGTAAAAGCCAAGTGAACGGTTTTGGGATGCAACGGACCAAATCTGGTTGGCCGCGACGTTATTGGAGCCTTCAGGCTTCTTCCAACTCAGCTGTTTTTTTTGAAGACTGAACAACAGGGAGACTTGAATCAGGTATTGGCAGAATACCAAGAACTTTTCCAACCGGGTTGCGGTCTACTCGAAGGACCGGAAGTACATTTGCACGTAAGCCCAGGAGCAATACCAAAGTTCTGGAAGGCCAGACCTGTGGCGTACGGGCTACGACAGAAGGTTACCGATGAGATCGACCGCCTGGTGGAGAACGGTATCCTCTCTCCTGTTACCCATTTTGAATGGGCAACCCCAGTCGTACCAGTCGTAAAGAAAAACGGCTTTATCGGGCTCTGCGAGAATTTTAAACTCACCTTGAACAAGTCTTGTCTGACGGAGCAGTACCCGTTACCACTGATTGAGGACATTTTCGCATTCACTGAATCGCGGTGACCTTTTCAGTATGCTGGACCTTCGGGAAGCCAAATTCCATTAGACGAGGAGTACAAGAAGTTGACGGTGATGAACACGCACAAGGGCCTATATTGCTACAACCGGCTACCTTTTGTTGTTGGATCATCCCCTTCAATCTTCCAGAGAAGAATGGAGACCTTATTACAAGGCATTTCTGGAGTTCAAGTGTACCTGGATGATGTCCTAGTAGCGGAAAAGAACTGTGACAACGGTGAAAGGCTACGTCGGGTACTGCAAGTGCTTCCGTGATAACGGAGTCAAGCTGAACAAGGAGAAATGTTGCTTTCGGAAAGCAGAAGTTATCAACCTCGGACACAGGATTGACACAAAAGGGCTGCATCCAAACGGCAAGAACCTGGAGGCCCTCCAGCATGCCCGAGCACCAACGAACGTCAGCGAGCTTTGCTCGATCCTGGGCCTCATAACTTATTATAGCCGGTTTGTGCAAAACATGGCAACATTGTTGTCCCCCTTGCATGCACTGTTACAGAAGGGAGAGAAATGGCACTGGGGAAAAGATGAAGACGGGGCGTTTCAACGAGAAAAAACAATCCAGAGTGAGTCCAACATGTTAGCTCACTATGACCCAACAAAGCCCTTGCTTCTTGAATGTGACATTTCACCACATGGAATTGGCGCCATCCTTTCCCATCGTTGTGGAAGCGAAGTGAAGCCTGTCGGTTTTCGTTCTAGGACACTGACAAGTGCTGAGAAGAACTACTCCGAAGTGGAACGAGAAGCATTGGCGTTGGTGTTCGCTGTCACGAAGTTTATGGACTACTTGTTGGGTAGGGAGTTCACTCTGGTTACAGATCACAAGCCCTTGGTAGGTATCTTTGATCACGACAAGGCCGTGTTGACGATGGCTGCGGCCAGAATTCAACGGTGGGCCATCATCCTGGGTGGATACAGCTATCGCATCGAGTACCGGCCAGGGACAATAACGCCAATGCCGATGCCATCAATAGACTTCCCCTTCAAGCGAATCCGCAGGAACTACAAGAGGAGCTTCCTGAAATAATTACTTCCTTGGAGGAGCTGGACAACCTCTTGGTGTCAACGAAACAGATGGGACAGATGACCGCGGAAGACAAGACGTTGCATAGCGTCATCAGTTATGTCCAGCGCGGATGGCCGCGGAAGCTGTCGGCGGAGCAAGAGGGGATTCGACCTTTTTGGAGCAGGAAAGACGAGCTTTCGGTGCTTCACAGCTGGTGAAACCGAGTCATCGTTCCACAAAAGGCCCGCGAAGCTGTCCTCAAGCTCCTTCACGAGGCCCACTAAGGTGCGTCGACGGTTGCTCGCTCAAAGTTCTGGTGGCCCTCATTGGACTCGGCTATAGTAGACCTCACCCACATATGTGAGACATGTATTCAAGCGGCTTCTATGCCAGAAGCACAAAAACCTGTTGACTGGCCGGTGACCGGTGAACCCTGGTCGAGGTTACACTTGGATTATGCCGGGCCCGTCGACTGGAAGAGAATCCTGACTGTCATCGACGCATACTCGAAGTGGATTGAAGCTACAGCTACCAATCATGCAACGTCGGATTCTACAATCCGACAACTTCGGGAGCTGTTCAGCCGCTTTGGAATCCCACGGACCGTCGTCACGGATAATGGTATACCATTTACAAGTAAAGAGTTCTCTCATTTCCTAAAGAGGAACCACGTGGACACTACCGCACGGCCCCCTATCATCCACAATCGAACGGCCTCGCCGAACGAGCCGTCCGTATGGTTAAGCATGTCTTGAAGAAGACAAGCGGGTCCACGCTGGACGTCAAGTTGTGCTGACTGCTTCTCAATTATCGGCGCACGCCTGTGGCTTCGGGCAAGTCTCCATCCCAATTACGTTTGGCATACCAGATCCGGTCACGTTTGAACACGTGCTTTCCGAACAAAAGGTCAGGGCTGACTGCATAGGGCGGGAGTCAGCCCACTCCGCCATTTTTTAAGCCGGGCAGAAAGATTTTCGGCAGTTTGATACTTTAGACCCATGTTGCGGATAAAAAAAAAACAGGACGCGGGACGGCCAAAAAAACGTGCTTTTCGTGTAAGGCTCGTCAAATTATGAGGCGCTGGAGAAATTCAGCCTTCTGCGTTAAGTCCTTATTTCGAACTCTTTTTGTTCGCCTTCCGCCAATTGAAAAGCATGCGGGAAGGGCCTTAGAACGCACCTGGTATCGCTGCGCCGCAGCGTTCTTCCGCACGTCTGCTTTCCTCGCCGTCACCATGGCAACGAACGCCGAATGAATGGAAGCACGCACGGTACCGCCGCGTGAAGCCAGCAACAGCTGACGCCATTTTACGAACGCCGTCTGCTAGCCAAAGCCGAACGCAGTATGTCAGGCGAGCGAGCACCGGCGGAGGCGGTTGATCTGACATACCGCGTTCGGCTTTGGCTAGCAGACGGCGTTCGTAAAATGGCGTCAGCTGTTGCTGGCTTCACGCGGCGGTACCGTGCGTGCTTCCATTCATTCGGCGTTCGTTGCCATGGTGACGGCGAGGAAAGCAGACGTGCGAAAGAACGCTGCGGCGCAGCGATACCAGGTGCGTTCTAAGGCCCTTCCCGCATGCTTTTCAATGGGCGGAAGGCGAACAAAAAGAGTTCGAAATAAGGACTTAACGCAGAAGGCTGAATTTCTCCAGCGCCTCATAATTTGACGAGCCTTACACGAAAAGCACGTTTTTTGGCCATCCCGCGTCCTGTTTGTTCTATCCGCAACATGGGTCTAAAGTATCAATCTGCCAGATTTTCTTCCAAAACTTTGGTAAGGGCCCAAAGTGGCTGCCGGGAAGCGTCAAGAGCGCGAAAGGCTCACGCATGGTGCCGATACAAGCCAATTCGGACCTGGTGCGTCGCCAACTTGACCAAGTTCGCCAGCGGCGCACTGAAGACTTACTTGGGTTTCCCGAATGGACTTACCCAGAGACGTCACTCACACCTACAACATAAGAGGGCGAGGTTCCCTGCGACGGAGCTCTAGCTGTACGACGGCTGGACCCGTTGCCGGACCAGAATCACACTAATCCAAGTCCTGCAAACCCAAGTCCATCTAAAAGTCCCTCAACAACCCAGATCCAGCCCCTCTCAACTCCTGTGCCACTTCCACGGCGCTCGACTCGGGATAGGAAACAGGTTCAGCTCTCCCAATTTTTTTTTTAAGGGGGAAGTGATGATGGGAACTGAGACCAAATGACGACGACAACGCACGCTTTTCTGGAGCAGAGTGCGCGAGCGGCGCTGTTCGGAATCCGCCACCATGGAGAAAAGACGTTGATTATCCTGGCTCGTCACTTCTTAGTCAAACATATAGCCACACCGGCGATTCGGTAGTACTTTACAACAACTTTGGTTCGCGCAAGTGGAGAGCCAATTTACAACCAGCCACATCACCTCGCTGATATTCGAGACATCATCCTCGAACCGCCAACAACTAACCCATACGACACGTTAAAGGCTGAGGTCATCAAACGCACCTCGGCATTCCAGCATCGACGGCACCAGCAGCTACTAACATCTGAAGAGCTGGGCGATCGCACACCATCCCAGCTACTGCGACGTCTTCAACAACTTCTTGGAGAGCGGGCAGCGACATTCGACTCCGCCCTGTTGCGGGAGCTCTTCTTGCAAAGACTCCCTAATAACGTAAGAATGGTTCTTACTTCTTTATCAGGACTCGCATTAGTTCAGCTTGCCCAGTTGGCCGACACCGTGATGGAAGTCGCTGCACCGCAAGTCGCTCCTATTGCGGCCATGCAATCCCATCCGCTCGGTGCATCAACAAATGTCCCTGCTGCTGAAACGACGGAGGATTCTTTTCGCACGGATATCCAACAAGCGATCAAGGCCTTCACCGCCCAAGTAGCCGCGCTCACTTCATGTTCACGATCGGAACATTGCCAACGACCCACGTCCCGCCCCCGATACAGTTCGCCCTCCCAAGCCCGAGCAGTATCAAGACACTCAGATATTTGTTGGTACCATCGGACCTTCGGCGACCGCGCCCGAAACTGCGTAGGATCATGCTCTGCTTCGGGAAATGCCTGCACCCACCACTAGAGGCAGCGAGTGGTGGAGGTACGCAGCTCAGCCGCCTGTTCTTCATAACTGATCCCGGCTCCGGTCTGCGATTCTTGGTTGACACCGGCGCGGAGGTGAGGGTACTACCGGTTTCTGCCTTTGAAACCCCCAAAAGGCAGGCAGACACTTGCCACCCTACAAGCAGCCAATAACACTCCAATCCCTACTTACGGTGAGCACGCTTTGCCCCTCCAAATCCGACTGCGTCGAGTATTCCGCAGGGTTTTTCTCGTCGCGGACGTTTCTTATCCTATTATTGCCACTGAATGTTTACATTATAACCTATTGGTTGATATCCAACGTAAACGCCTCGTAGATGCAACTACAAATATTGTCACACACCTCGCATGCAAGCCTGCACGACCTCCAGACAGGCCTAACTGCTCCAGTGCCAACTTCGCCGTACGAAAGTTTGCTACGGGAGTTCGTGTCTATTACCTGCCCTACAAATTTTCAGCATCCAGTGAAACACAATGTTACCCACCACATCGTGGCTACTGGGCCACCTACTCATGCTTGACCACGTCGGCTTCCACCAGACCGTTTGAAGATCGCGCGAGATGAATTCGATCACATGCCAGAGCTTGGCATTATTCAACCATCATCAAGCCCATGGGCGACTCCACTGCACATGGTTCCTAAGAAAAACCCTGGTGACTGGAGACCATGCGGGGACTACCATGCTCTGTACAACGCCACAGTCCCCGACAGGTACCCGCTGCCATACATCGCGAATTTCACGACCTCCCTCTACGGCTCGAAGGTTTTTCTCTACAATAGATCTAGTAAAGGTGTACCACCAGATCCCAGTTGAGCCCAGTGATGTCCCCAAGACGGCCTTCATCGCACCTTTCGGTTTATTTGAATATCTTCACATGCCTTTTGGGTTACGAAATGCAGCTCAAACATTTCAGCGCTTCGTCGACCACGTCATCCGAGGACTTCCCTTCGTTTATGCCTACGTTGACGACCTGTTAATCTACAGTCATAACGACGAAGAACACATTCAGCATCTTCGACTGCTTTTTCAGCGCCTTGAAGAGCATGGCCTCATAAACAACAAGCAAAGATGCAAAATTTGGAGTCACGACATTAAATTTTTTAGCGACGCTGAATTTTTTAGGCCATCAATGGAATCACACAGGGGTCCGTCCACTTCCTGAAAATGTCGCAGCAATTAAGGTTTTTCTACAACCAACAACCATTCATAAACTCAGAGAGTTCCTGTGTCTCATATGTTTCTATCGGCGTTTTATAAGGAGTATTCACTGGGCGCCACATTTGTGGGTGCTCTTTAGAGCGCATGCTCAGAACGAGCCCACATTAATAGGCTGCTAAGACCGGCCATCTTGAGGGTTCGAAATGCACGTTACAAAAGAACTGTGGAAGCTCGCCGTCAGCACGCGCTCAGCAGTCGCGCCCACGGCTATGACCGCCAGTGAATACTTCCTAAACCAACTGCGTTTGAACACTCCTGTCGCTCACTGATATGCTCAAAGGACAACACAAGGACTCAACACCGTTAAATTGGAGCGACTCGGCTTTCCAAGCTTTCAGCCGCATATAAGGAGATCTCGCTAACGCGACCCTACTCGTTCACCCCTGTCAAAAGCTTCCCGTGAGTATCATGGTCGACACCTGCAATATTGCTATTGGCGATGTCCTGCAGCAGCCCTCCGACAAGAACTGGCAGCCCATCGCAATCTACTTCCGAAAACTCAGCGCAACGGAGTCACGCTATAGTACATTCGGTAGACAGATCCTTGCGATACATCAAGCCATCCTACACTTCCGGCATTTCCTAGAGGGTCGCCATTTCGTCGTTTTTACCGACCACAAACCCTTAAAATACGCACTGAAATCAGGAAGTGACAAATTTACTCCCCGTGAGATCCGCCAAATGTCATACATATCAGAATTCACGACAGACATCCGCCATATCAAAGGCAAAGACAACCTGGCTGCTGATGCGTTCTCGCGTGTTATCGTGACTCCCTGCTGCAGCAGGGTACCCATGACAATTGACTTTGAAGGCGTGGCCTCAGCTCAGCCAGATGACACCGAGCTTCAACAAGTTCGTTCATCGCACTGTAGCCTGAATTTGCACGAGGTAGTTTTGCCAATATGTGGTACACCACTCATCTGCGACCACAGCACAGGCGCACCCCGACATTTAGTAATGCTGCATTTCCGTCGTCAAGTTTTCGACCCCCTGCACTCCATGGCACACCCTGGAGTTCGAGCAACTCAGCGGTTAATCACTCAACGCTTCGTATGACCGGGTGTCAACAAGGACGTACGAAACTGGACTCGCTCTTGTCTGGCCTGATAGCGGTCTAAAATTCAACGTCATACGTCAGCACCATACGATGCCTTCCCAACACCGACGGCGCGATTCGATGCCGTACACCTAGACATTGTGGGTCCCCTCCCAACATCTGGTAAACACATATATACTGATATGCATTGATCGCTTCACGCGCTGGCCTGAAGCATTTCCCATTCCTAACATCACCGCCGAAACCACTGCATAGACATTCGTCGAAGGCTGGATTGCTCGATTTGTTGTGCCTTCATCGGTTACCACCGACCGAGGGAGACAGTTCGAGTTCGCTTTATTCCGAGAGCTCATGAGACTACTAGGGTGCTCCCGTATTCGAACCACGTCATACCATCCCATGGCTAACGGCATCGTAGAGCGTTTCCACCGCACGCTCAAGGCTTCTTTAATAGCCCACGATGACCGTTTTCATTGGAGCAGCCTCCTCATATAGGTGCTTTTGGGACTCCGGACCGCTTTCAAAGAAGATATCGGTTATAGTGCTGCCCAGCTAGTATATGGCGTACCCCTTCGCCTTCCAGGGGAATCGATCATTCCAGCTGATCACGGCGCCAATAGCGATCCCGCCAGCTATGCCACGCAACTCACGACGGCCATGCGGGCCCTCCGAGCGCCCCCTCCTCGTCCACAACAGCGCAAATCAACGTACGTTTCGAATGAGCTCGCCCACTGCACTCACGTATTCGTCCGCCATGATGCGAGTCGCCAATTTCTACAACATCCGTACGGCGGCCCATTCAGAGTAATTGAGTTTCGGGACAAATATTTAGCCAGCTTACCTTGACACTCCAGTTGTTTCTAGACTTCCAACAACCTCACTTGAATCAAGCGTACACACAAGGAATTTCAAAGGACATTCACAAACACTTATCCCTACTACTACCGCAAGAATTGTTTGCAATAACAAGCCACAGAGGCATGCTGACCGGCCAAAACGCCATGTCACTTGGGCACCTCTACCACCACAACTCGGCGTTTTCCAACGACTTCCTTGTTGGAGGGGGAGTATTTATAGCAACCAGCTGTTCGGACGAAGGAAGAAGAAGTGGACAAGGAAGAACGAGCTCAGAGGCCGAGCTCAGAACACCGGCAGCTCCCGACCGGACTTGACGTGTATATAATTTTGTAAATAAAAATAGGCAGGAAACCTCGTTCCCCACAGTACCATCGCTTGGTCACGCCGCTGACGACGCCGGATTTTCCCGCATGAACAGAGCATGAACACGTGGCTCAATATGAGTATCACTCTATTTTATTTCAAACCAAACTGGTTGTCCTCCAGAGCGTTTTTACATATAGAGAAAGGAACAAAGTCATCTTGCTGATGGGCATTTGATGAATACTCAATTATAGTTTCCC
Organism: Ixodes persulcatus; assembly: GCA_013358835.2. Lineage (NCBI taxonomy): Eukaryota > Metazoa > Arthropoda > Arachnida > Ixodida > Ixodidae > Ixodes > Ixodes persulcatus. Next base: position 347,815 of record JABSTQ010009346.1, read on the forward strand.
TTTCAGGAGCGAGCCTTGTATCCGTGGTGGCCATAGCCGTGATAACCGTAAGCGGGCAGACCGTATCCTGGACGACCATATCCGGCCGTACCGTATCCAGCCGCGCCATATCCAGCCCTACCGTACCCAGCAGTACCGTATCCAGAGGCGCCATATCCAGCCGGTCAGTATCCAGACGGACCGTACCCAGCTGATCCGTATCCTGCCGAACCGTACCGTTCCGGACCATATCCTGCCAGACCGTAACCGGCACGAGCGTATGGATCCCTGCCATATCCGTACTTCCCGGCGTATCCGTATGCGGGACCAGCGGACGTGCCGTATGCCGATGCCCCGAAGGCGCCAGGGGCCCTCACGCCTGGCCCGCTGACCACAGGGTTGGCGCTGAAGACTGCATCGGCACTCTGCCCTGGCGCCGTGCCGGGCTCGTTAGTTTCTACGGTGGCCCTGAACCCTCCCGCGTCGGCTACGTAGTTGACGCGACGGAAGAGGCCGTTGGGGTCCGTGTAACCGTAGGAGCCGGTTCTGGAGTTGCTGGCGTCGGCATCCTCCTTGTGGAACAGCTTGGTGCCGAACTCGTCCACCGTATCGTAGCCGAAGCTGAACGGCACCGACGGCTGTAAAGAAGGTTTGGGGAAGTCACATGAGGTTCACGGAGGTTGTCGTCGTAGAAGTAAGACTCAAACTGCTTTTAGGTAAAGTGGTTTCGAATGCCTCGGGATGTGCTGGTGACATGGTAATTCTTTTGGTAACTAGAGACGCTCAAAAGACCCCTGCTGAGCTTATCCTTCTTATCACAATTTTGGTATTAGCTAGAGCGGCGACATCTGCTCCTCTCTCATGCTTCGGCTGTTATCTGGTTCAATTAGCGTTTTATGTGTCATTGAAGCCGAACATGCTCAGAAGATTTTGTTAGGGCTTTGACTCTCTCTTAGGACACGACGACCAACGACAACATAAATAAAAAAAACAACGCCGACAGCTTTATTTGTAATTTCAAGGTTGTTCTCAACGCCCAATAGTTTATTCTTCGCTTTTTGCTAAGTGCATCCTCACCATGCTCTGAATAGCTCGCTTCAGTTTTTTGTTTAATTAGTGTCAATAATTGTAGACGACATATATAATCTGGCAGTATCTCTGACAAAGAGCCAAGTACCGAACGTCACTTACGTAGGCGGAGTCGTCATATCCGGCCCCACGATACGCTCCGGGGCTAAGGCCTGATCCGAACAACGAGTCTTCAGCATGAATGCTGGCAGCCAAGTACACGAGGATCAGCTGAAAACAAACAAAAAAACGGTGGTTTCGGGGAACAGCTTTAGTTGACAAAAGAGGCTGCTAACACGACTCAATTTCTTCATGAAGCATCAGCACTATTGAGCAGCAGTGAAGGTTTTTAATGTTTGCGCCATCAAAACACAGGATTCGGAGATCTAAAGCATAACTTTATAAAAAAAGATATTTGCGTTGGTTTCCGAAAAAAAGTTCAGCGCTGAGCAAAAAACCGAAAATAACGAAAAACATACATCAGTTGTATTTTTATCGGTACCTATTCGATTAATTCTTCCATCTCAAGTTTTTTTTATATTCAACTACATAAACATTGCCTTTCTCCACTTTCGCCCTCATATCTTTGTAATATTTCTTACACTCCTGTCAGAAGATTTCAAAGTCACACCGAAATGTGTTGGTTAAATATTGAATATAAAACATTTCTTAGTCGCATAAAAAATTATGTGCACTTGTTATTTGTCCTTTTTATTTTCAAGATCTTTTCTCTTTTAATTTTTTTTCTATACTGATGAGAACATTCTTGAATTCTATACTTCTCACTTTAGTTCACTAAAACAACACACGCACCGAAGAAAACGCGTGTAATCACATCGCAGGTGAACAGTGAACATCCGCAAAAGTTCATAGAAATGAAATAATTACCCCCCGGGTCTATTCGGCTCCCAGAAGCCCAAGAGCGCGCAGTCTCACCTTTGCGAGCATGCTGAAGAAAAAGCTGTTGTCTCGAAAGAAGCTGACCGTGGGATGTCCGAAGCTGCTCTGTCCTCAAGGAGCCTGGAGTGTTCTGACTACTGCCTAGCACACGGCCACCGTTTTATAGCCAACGCTTGCACGCGAGGGTCTCTCTACCGCAGAGCTAGGAGAGGAGGATTGTTTCGGCGTCTTTGCTTACATATACGTCTTTTTGAGTCACTCGTTTACGGTGTGTTGCGATAGCTGAGATCGCGCGTCCCACGATGTTCGTCTTTGCCACGTCACGAGACAGCGTGCCTGACCTTTATTTTACTGCGGTTACGTTGGTGACACATTAGTTAAGAGAATACGTTGGTGACGCGCAAACGCTTTCGGCGAAGCTCGCCCAAGCCCGCAAAAAAAAAAAGAAAGAAAAAAAAAGCTTTATTTCTTTTGTCACTACTTTTACTTACATTTACACTTTACAGAATAAAACAACTTCGTCTGTAAAGTCCGAAACTTGTTCGCACAGCATTGAGTTCATATATGATTACATTGAGAATCTAAAGTACTCCTGCCATCTAATCAGTAACAAGTCATCATTTTCAATAACTTGGTCAACGTGTGTTTTTGTTAACTTCTAATTATCACGGCAGTTTCAATATTATAAGCAAACTAAGCGAAGATGAAAAGTTCTCAAGCTGTACAACCAGGAAAAGACCAAGGAACGGCGTGCTCTACGCGAAGCATTTTATTTTGAAGCATAAACTTCACGCCTGTGCAGCTCAACATGAAACAAAAAACACAAACAAATATTTTAACCTTCTTAACTACAATATCGTATTAATTCGAGAGTATGGTATTAAGACAAGATGAGCGCGGTCCCCCGACCGATGTGGGAACATCTCAGCTGAGTTGAAATGCTTGAGCCGAACTGGGACGTCCAGTTAAAGTGGAAAACAATACTGCATTCAAGTGTCCAGAAGAATTGTAATTTGTAGTCAAATTCAAAATGTAGCCGAATTAGAAAATGTTTAGTCGAATAAAAAAGAATCGAGTTGCACTGAGCATTAAGCCGATTTGGCACATTCAGCCACGTTTAAACCTTCCTCCAAATGAGCACATCAACCAAAACCTGATGGCACCAGTAGACCATCAAGACCGCCTATTCATGGGTAATAGGCAGCATAAATTAAATGTCTTCACGTCTAGAAAAGTTCGGCGACATTGTCGGCCTCTGTGGGACGTATTAAACGTTTTACTGATGTCATGACGTCTCAATGTGACATCCCATCAATGACACTACATGACGTCGACACGACCTTGACGTGATAACCTCCAGAACCATTATTTCATATTTTTTTATATTATTTATGATCGCTACATTGGCCGCAGTTGTTATTATGAGTATACCAGGCTTTTACGACGATGTGGTTGAACTGCACTAAGCTCGAGAAGACTTGAGCGCCATCTAATGTTTGTTTTTTGTATAAAAGCGTTCATGGTTGCATTGATTGTTCAACCCTCACATCTTCTATTAACATCTATGTACTGCGAGTGCTTTTAAAAATAAATCCCGCATTCTCAACTAAACAAAAAATCAAGCTTTTCTGCTCCATGAACTTCATCCATCATTTTTATAACACGTTCAGTACAACGAGCATCGACATTTTCATCTCAAGTGTTCAAGCGTTTAGACGTTCAATGAATAATATTTAACTGTTACCTATTTCCGGTTCCCCCATAACATATATTAGCTGTTGCACGTACCGTAGATTTCTTGTGTGTGCCCCTATAGACTCTATGCATCATTACTTAGTCTTCTCGCCTTTCATGAGCACGGAAAATAAACAAATTAATGAAATTAAATGAATAACCCGACTACTCTTTCTAAAAACGCTTATTGTTATTTCTTTCATTTTCTTTCGTAATTAGTTTTTTTAAATATAAAGTGCTGATTTCCTTCTATGTCTTGCCTTTTTTATTTTTCTCATTTTTACTTTTTTATTTATTCGAATATTTTTTTTTTCAATTAATTTGACTGGTTCGATTGGCTTATTCGTGGCGCTTGATTACTCGAAAGGACAAGTAATGGAACGCTATTTGAAAAAGCAACCAATACTTTTCCGGTTGTTTTAGAGGGCTCATTTCCAAACCAGTTTAGAAATGGGCCTTTCGTACTGTCTATTTGTCGATTAGAATCACCGGATTACAAACTGCTGATTACCTGAATTTTTCTGGAACACCACCCCCTTATTTTAGATCACAAAAAGAGCTCACGTTTTTCTGTGACAACTTGGCTTAGTCATTATCTGGTCGCATTCCAATTCGGATGAAGGTTCCATTTGGTTTATGACCGCGGTTCCGCGTTTTCAGAGTTTATTTTTAGTGAAATTCGGAGGGTGTATTTCGGGGTTAGTTTTCCGGGCGGCGGAGAAACGCTCACCGGAGAAAAGCTTACCGCGAAAATGGTGGATGCGGAGAAAAGCTCACCGCACTTTCGAATAACACGGAGAAAAGCTCATCGCACCTTTGACCACGACCTTTTTTATTACGCCTCAAAAGCGAATGCAGTCACCAACGGCTTCAAGAAGCACAGTAAGTCGCTTATGCTGCAGACAGTCATTGCAGAGGTTTCATAGTCGGATCTGGAGGCGGTTGGTATCCCTCATTGTTTTCTTGGCAGGTGGCTCTCCTCGACTGACTTGCAGCAACGTTGTAGCAACCACTGCTTGTTCTTGCTGGAGGCTCTCGAGAAGCCTCCAAATACTGGGATTGCAATGCCCAACGAAGAGCTTAAGCACATTGTTCCACCCCTCGCACGCGTTGTTGGTTCGGTCCTCGCCTTGTGCCGTAGCCTCCATTACGTTCCAGATCTCCGGAGGGAACTCGGGGAGCCGGCGGCGCGCGGTTGTTGTCAGTTGCCCAGCTGCTTTCATGGTGTAAACAGTGCGAAAGGTTCCGCTCACGCACGTCGCGTGGAAGTACGTCAGGAGATCGTCCACGTCGTCAGGAGCGTGGTCCCGAATGTACTCAAGTCCGGTTGACACGAGGTCGGAAGGTACAAAGGCAAGTCCATCAAGCATGCCGCAAAACTTCCGGAAGACATCGTCTGTCTGGTACTTGGTGACGAGCCCCAACTCCCGTACCTATACGAAGAAAAGTATGAAATTAGAACCCAACTAATACAGAACATTATAATGCAAAAACACATATAAAAGAAAAAGCGAGGGTTAACATAAAATTTGAAATGTCACAATAAATATTTAATGGTAATTCAGACGTTGCGCTATTATTGTTTATTTAATTTTTTTACCTCTTTTTTGTTTCTCAAAATTGTGTATATATCAATAGCTGATTTTATCGCAAGAAAATTACTGGCTCTTTGTCTACTCGAATAAATACGTTTGAAGCGCTAATTACCTTGCGATGGGTGCTCTGGCAGAGATGGAAGAAGCACCCCCTGGATGCAATGTTCTGCCCGAAGACTTTTTTTGGAGCCTTGATGGCAGCAATTTCGTAGTCGCTGATGATGGTGCTCGGATCTGGGATGTATTCCTTCGCTTCACAAGCGTCAAGGATTGCCTAGAACAGCTCTTAGTACGTTGCAAGGCTCTTACCAAGAAGGAGAGCATAAACTCAGGTGACAGAGCTTTTGGCAACTGCGCACCTCAGCACGTAAAGTTGTTTACAAAGTCGAGGACATACCGAAAACGTACGATTCATGTATCAGGTTCGGCTGGTAAACAGGGCTCTCAGCTGTTCAGTGCTGGCAAAAACGAGCATGCGGTCCCGCCTCTCCGGTCCACTGTCGTAGACGAGGAACTGTTGTGGTAGTTCCCCTCCGGTTGTTGCCCAGATGTCTGTGACCTGGAGCTCTGTGGTGGACTGTGGCTCCGTTGGGCGCAGCCGGCTTCTTTGCTTGTGCAGGTCACAACGTGCCGTCTCCAGGTTCCCGATGTTCTCGCACACAGCTGTCGACGAGTTACTTAGTGCTCGAGTTTAGAGCTTGCTTGGAGGTTCTGACGTTTCTTGTGCTTTTCTTTACAGGTCTTTCAGTTTTTCACCTAAAATTCGGGGTTTATTGAGGTTTATTTTTGCCATATTCAAGATTTTTTTAAATTCGGTGTTAAAATTAATGTGTACCCAATTGTCAGATTTTAAAATATAACGACGACGAATGACGAAAATAATCCGTGGAGAAGGGCACCGAGAGGGACAAAGGACAAACACAAATTTCCAAACACAGAATTATAATTAAAATATAAATATATAATACCCAGAAAAAACATACTCTACATTCACCTGTATCGAATTATAGTTTTTTTTAGCTTAATTTGGCATTCCGCTCCTGCCATTGGACAAAACTTGCAAACAAATGTTGCTTGAATAAACGTCGATGCTTTGAAACAACTAAACACCTGAATTTAATCACTGGGAAGCATAGAAGCTCCAAATGCCTTGCGCTCATTTTATGAACGTTACGAGTTCATATGTTTCCCTGTTATAAAAACATGATCCCTCCACCTCAAAGAAGCACTAGTAGTATGGTCGAAACTGGAAATCAGAAATGTAACTTTTGCAGTGACCAAGGAATGCAATGAGCCGTTGTCCAGAACGAACCTTGATGATATATACTTAGGATTCCGTGTTTTCAGAGTTTATCTTTCCTTAAATTAAGAAGGTGCTTTTCGGAGTTTGTGTTTCACAAAAAGTTCGGGATTTATCGAAGTTAAATTTTGTTAGACACTCAATCTTTTAAAATTTTGAGTTTAACTTTATTGTGTTCTAAATATTTTCTAATATAAAAATGAAGTAAATACACTCCGGACACAAACGTACCCTAAAATCGTCAGAACTCACCTGTAACGAATAACATTGCTGCACCTGCATTTGGTACTGGCCCCTTGACGTCGCCAACACCCACAACAAACATTATGAAACGTTGCCTCAATATCAGTCGATACTTTGAAATATGTAAACTTCTAGACAGAGCCGCTGGGAATCAAGGAAGTTTCAGCTGTCCTCCCCTTCCATGGAAATCTATCGGTTCACAGCTTTTACTAGTATACAAACACTACCCATTCTTCCTCTAAAACGCGCAGATAGTATGATCCGAATTGGAAGCATAAACAATGGTTATTTGTCGTGACACAGAGGTAGAGCCGTGTATAGAGAGAGTTTGGTCAATGGGAGGCGCGGGCAGAGCCAGGGCGTGCGCCAGACTCGGAATTTCTGAAGACGCCCTGGAAAACGCCCAGCCCGCTTTCGGCCAATGGCGCCTCCTCATTTGTCTCCTATACTTCCCAACGAATGGCCAAACTCTCTACATATACGGCTCTGCACAGAGGTACCGTGACCCATTGTTCCGAACGAACATTCACAAACTAAAAGGTAAACATCTTTTTGTCTACAGTCTGAGATTTCAGGGGAAACTGAAGTGACCTCTTGGTCCACAGGACGACTGACCCTGCGCTCTTTATAAATGCATTTGTAAAACGTCGGCTTTTTTTTAATTTTTATCTCGCCGTAATGCCCTCGAATTTCTGAGTTTTTCGGAGAAATTCAATTTAAACGAAAATGTTACCGTCTAATGGTTTTGTTTTCGAATTTTTTAGAATTTATTCGAAAACACGAAAACCTAGAGACACAGTAAACACCCTTTGGTCCATAGTCCGTTTTTAAAGGAAACTGAAGTGGCATTTCATCGGGACCATTCAGTTTATGGATAAATCCGTATTGACGAAAACTTTACCCGTAAGTGTTTTTCGAAGTTTATTGGATTTATCCGAAAACGGGGGAACCTACTATTAGCTCAATTTGCTTGAACGACCGATTCGGCTGGACGCTCCAATTTGGCCACATTATAATTTTGGCTGAAATCCCCAATTCGACTGGAACCATCTAATCGGGATAAATGCCTAGTTTGGCTAGAATCTCCGATTCAGCAGCATGCTTCAGTACAGCTCAAGCATCTTGATTCCGCTGGAAGGTTTGATTTATATGTATGACCGACTGCCGTGTTCACAGTGTACTGGGACGAATGAACTATGTCTATATTATAATTTAGCCCTTCTATTGCAACTAAAATATTCATGCAATACGAAAACCTCGTGGCACATGCTAGCCACAATAGCATGTCTCTGATTACTATGTTTGGTTGTGTTGTTTGACACATTGAGCTGCTTTGCACACACCGCACCATGCTCCGAACGAAATGTTTCATAAACTTGCCCGGAGAACTAAAGAAAGTTTTCCAGAGATCGGCGTTTTCAGTGCCGGCCGCCATCCAATTAAAAAAAGTGCACCTCACTGTTGAACAAGTGAGGTGCAGAAATCCTGCGAAGTAGCGAAAAGAGTTCTTGTGGCATTAAAAAACGTTCAAAAAACGGTTTTTGTTTTCTTTTTCTTTTTTTAGAGCGCAATTTTAGGTGCCCGTTTTCGAGTTGAGCGGCGTCGCCGTCGCCGTCTGCGTAACAGCGCGTTGCGTTATGGGACGTTTCCCCGCTAAAGTTAGTGGGAGGCGAGGGAGAGTTACAGGAGGCGAGGGAGAAAAAATACAATCGCCTGCTAGGGTGACCACCCGTCCCGCGATTCGCGGGACTGCCCCGTATTGAGGGCTCGTGTCTCGCGTCCCGCAAGAAATACCAAAATCTTCAAACTGTCCCGCATTTCGCATTGTCGTAACATTCACTTCGCAAATTATGGCGCTTCCGAACAACAGGCCACGGGAAAGCGCGGAGGTAGCTGATAAACGTGTGAATCTCGATGGTATGTTATTTCTATTCACGCACTGCGGGAAGCGACCGTCGTTTTTGCAGGTGAAAGACGCGCATGCGCCGTTGTGCCTCTCCCCCTTATGGCAAAATGTTGCGAGCGAAAATTGTTCGCCAAAAGTTGAAAGAATAAACTATTGTAAATATTTGCAAATCATACTGTATCATGCGAAAGGGTTTTTGTGGACAGCTTTTCTTTAGCGAAGATGGCCACACAAGGCAAAAAACCTACAACTCACAACGGTCGAAAAAACAAAAACATAAGGTTCTAATTTTGTGTAGGAGCAGGTTAGTATAAGAGTAACTATCGATATCGACAGAAAACAATAAGCCGAAAAATATTTACTGTTTCTTCATTTCATTTTTATGCATTGGCGTATGGTACAGTCATTTTTTTAATGTTTTTCACTTACACACTTTTAATGAAATATTTACCATTACAATTAAACAAAAATATTACCGTTAGTCAAAATTATTTTAGATCGATTACCGCACACAATTTTCAGGTTTATAATATGCTTTCGTACAGTACAGGATTTCGGGGTGTGCGTGTTGGTGAATTTCCTGTAATACTTTTTTTCTTAAGTCGTGAAAATACCGTCCTCCTCTTACTTACTCCTCCTCCTCCTCCCCCCCCCCCCCCCCCTCCGGTCAGGGTGTCCCGCATTTTGCCGGCAGGAAGGTGGTCACCCTATCGCCTGCTTCGGATGAAGTCAGGGGCGCGAAGTAGCAGGGTCAAATAAAGCTCAGATGTGCAACCACAGAAGACGCGAACTCGCGTTCCACTCCCGATGGAGCGCCGTCAATTAATGAAACGCATTCCAAGACCCTCTGTGCAACATTCCCGCGGAGCAACACACAATAATTTTTGTTTTACCACTCCCTTTGTCACGATAGTGTGTGAAAGGGGAGAAGGCTTTCATTTTCCTGTTATACCGAGCAACACAAACTCTGGTGCAAAACAAAAACAAAAAAAAAAAATCTCGAGGCATATTTTATATAGCTCGTACACAATAAGCCTGATATCGTGGGTAACTGATAGATAAACCCTAAATATTTAAGATGTTTGACGTGTTTGTACGAGCCACTATTCTTGTGTTCGAATGGCGCACGAAAGCACAGGACGTCAAAAGCCCCATGTCAAATCGCCCGCAGCAAACACCCCGTCCTTTTTGCCCCACTTTTGAAAGCCGCCGTTTCAGAAACCCATGACGCGAATCTGCCGTAACTAAAAAACAAAGAAAAACACAAAAAATGGGAACGCGAGCTTGTGTAACATAATCATGCCGTACCCGGGACTCACGCGAGGAACTACTGCAAAAAGGTTCCCGTTCTTCAAGCCTGAGCAAAAGGTATCCTCGTCTTGGGACGTTAGAAGTGAAAACATACATTAAATATCAGTCACTGGGAAAACATTTAAAGTTAGAGTTCTTATGAATAAGCATTTAACCAAAGCATTTGTCGACTCTGAAGCACGCGCGGATCCATAGTTCCGACGAACCGGGTTAGGTAAAAACTGTTAACCCGCAGCTCATGGCGCCATACTGATTACGGACAGCACCATAACCTGTTCTGTTTTTGTTACGTCGTTTTAAAACTATTTCTATTCATCTAGATAGACAAAGGCTCTAATTCTACGTCTGAGTATACCTCTATGAAAGCAGAGTGCATCGCTGGTTGTGCAAATTTATGCAATTGGCCACTTGTACGTCACTTTCTGCGGTTAAGTTAACCTTATTTTGTAGCTTCCTTCACTTAAAAGACACTTTGTAGACACTCAACGGATAAGGTTAAAGGGGCCCTGCAATCATATTTAAGCGTCTACCATTTTTGCGGTTTTCACGTCTCTTGGGGTTCGGGCAAGCCAGCGGACACGGAGAGAGTAACTAAATATTAGTGCGTCATATTTTAACCGGACGACGCGGAAACCTCCTCCACCTACGGGGACGACCCGCGGTGCCGAAAGCGCGCGATATGTGATGTCTTTGGTCCTGGGCTTACTAGTGGTCAGAGCCGCTAAAAGCTTCTTTTCAGTCCAAATAGAAAATATAAGTGGCGCGAACCGTTCCAATTATTTATGAAAGTAGTTTTTGTTCCGTTTTTTAGATAAAAAAGAAACAAATGCAGTTAAGAAAGTACGAAAACAACAAATAACCCATCGACATACCCGCCATTAAGCGGTGGAAAAGGCGGCGCATACTAGAAAGCCCTTTCTAGTATGCGCCGCCTTTTCCACCGCTTAATGGTGGGTATGTCTTACAGAAGTCTTACAGAAGTCTTACGGTGCCTGATCCCACTACCCCTGGGTAGTGGGATCAGGCACCGTAAGACTTCTGTAAGACTTCCTTGCCGCATAAGCAGAACTGGCTGCAGTGCATCATATCTATAAATTGAACGTTGCAACTTCCAACAAAACATGAACACGCGGCTCAATATGAATGTCACTCTCTTTTATTTCAAACTAGACGGGTTGTCCTCCAGCGCGTTTTTACATATAGAGTAATCTTGCTGTGGGGCATTCGATGTAAACTGAATTCTAGTTTCCCTTTCAAGAACGAGCCTTGTATCCTTGGTGGCCATAGCCGTGATGAGCGTATCCTGGACGACCATACCCGGCCGTACCATACTCAGCCGCGCCATATCCAGCCCTACCGTACACAGCCGCGCCATATCCAGTCGCCCCGTAACCAGCCGCGCCATATCCAGCCGTATTGTATCCAGCTGTGCCATATCCGGACGGACCGTATCCAGCAAGACCGTATCCTGCTGAACCGTACCCTGCCGAACCGTATCCGGCCGGCCCGTATCCAGTCGGACCGTATCCTGCCTGACTGTAACCGGCACGAGCGTATGGATCCCTGCCATATCCGTACTTCCCGGCGTATCCGTATGCGGGACCAGCGGCCGTGCCGTACGCCGTTGCCCCGAAGGTGCCAGGGGCCCTCACGCCTGACCCGCTGACCACAGGGTTGGCGTTGAAGACTGCGTCAGGCACTCTGCCCTGGCGCCGTGCCAGGCTCGTTAGTTTCTACGGTGGCCCTGAATCCCCCGGCGTCGGCCACGTAGTTGACGCGGCGGAAGAGGCCGTTGGGGTCCGTGTAGCCGTACGAGCCGGTCCTGGAGTTGCTGGCATCGGCGTCCTCCTTGTGGAACAGCTTGGTGCCGAACTCGTCCACCGTGTCGTAGCCGAAGCTGAACGGCACCGACGGCTGCAAAGGAGATTTGGGGAGGTCACATGAGGTTGACGGAGGTAGTCGTCATAGCAGTAAAACTCAAATTGCCTATTTAAGTGAAGTGGTTTCAAATGCCCCGGGATGTTCTGGTGGCATGGTAAGTCTTGTGGTAACAAGAAGACCTGGAAGTACCTCTGCTGAGCTTATCTCTCTTATCTCAATTTCTGTGATAGCGAGGGCAGCGACATCTGCTTCCTTTCTCATGATTCGGCTGTTATCTTGTTCAGTCAACGTTTAATGTGCATTTGGAGACGAACATGCACAGACGATTTTGTTATACTTCGTCTCACCCTACGCTGGACTAAAGGCAAAAGCTACGGACCACCAGATCCAATCACAAGCCACTTAGAAATTGCCTGGCATTTGGCTTCAATCCACGTGTCGGTGCCCGCGTCAAATGTTGATGGGCGTACAGTGGTTCGAATTGAATAGCACTAACGCACCAATTTTACGTCGCAAAGACCGCCACAACATACAGGCTCTTTGGCAGTGTCGAAGATACAGAAATAATATAGCACTTTTTGATTCGTAGCATTATTCGTCCGCCCCTAATCAATGTTAAGCATGTCATAGTTTAACGTGTAACGTGATTGAACCTGGCGGCCTGTGGCTTTGACCTTTAGTCCATCGTAGGATGAGACACAGTGTAGGGCTTTTACTCCCTCTTAAAACACGACAATCAATGATAACATTAAAAAAAAACGCCGACAGCTTTATTTGTAATTTCAAGGTTGTTATCATTGCTGAATAGTCTAATATTCGTTTTTTTTTTATAAGAGCATCCTCAACATGCTTTAAATAACTCGCTTCAAGTTTTTGTTCAATTAGTGCCAATGACTACATGTACCTTCTGGCCGTTTCTCTGACAGAGAGCCAAGTACCGAACGTCACTTACGTAGGCGGAGTCGACATATCCAGCCCCACGATACGCTCCCGGGTTAAGGCCTGATCCGAACAACGAGTCTTCAGCATGAATGCTGGCAACCATGTACACGACGATCAGCTGAAAAACAAACAAAAAACGGTAGTTTCGGGGAACAGCTTTAGTTGACGAAAGAGGGTGCTAACACGACTCAATTTCTTCACGAAGCATCAGCACTATTGAGCAGCAGTGAAGGTTTTAGTCGTGCAGTCATCAAAACACCGAATTCAAATATCTAAATAGCAACTTTCATATTTGGTAGTACTTTACGTGCCAAACCAACGACGGGCGTCTGGCACGCCCCAGCGGAGGACTGAGGAATTATTTGGACCATTTGGGAATCTTTTGACGTGCAACCGAAAGCTTGGTTACACGGCGCCTTCTCCGCAATAAGCCTTCCCATATTGCGGGCACCTCGGCCAAGATTTGAACCCGCCACCTGGTGATCCGGGTGATTTCGCCTCGGAGCCACCGAAACGGTAAAAGTAAATTTATAAAAAAAAATAAAAAAGATTGAGCACTGAGCAAAGAACCGAATACAACAAGGAACATGCATCACTTGTATTTTTTCTGTACTTATTCGATTAATTCTTCAATCTAAAGTTACTTTATATTCAACTACGTAAACATTTACTTTCTCCAGTTTCGCCCTCAAAACTTTGTAATAGATATTCACTCGTGTCAAAAGATTTTAAGGTCATTGCGACAGGTGTTGGTAAGGTATTGAATATAAAATATTTATTAGTCGCATATAAAAATGTGTCCACTTTTCATTTTTTTTTTCTTTTGTTTATTTTCAAGAACGTTTCTTTTTTAATTTTTTTGTATGCTGATGACTACATTCTTGAATTGTATACTTCTCAATTTCGTTCACTAAAACAACAGACGCACTGAAGAAGACGCGTCAAATCATTCGCAGGTGAACAGCGAACATCCTTTTTTTTTTTCTTTACTTTTTTGCTTTTACTTTTTTTTTCGGAGGTTTATTGAAGTGATATAATTACCCCCGGGTCTATTTCGCTCCGAGAAGCCCCAGAGCACGCAGTCTCACCTTGGCGAGCATGCTGAACAGAAAGATGTCGTCTTGAGCTGACCGTGGGGTGTCCAAAGCCGCTGTCCTCAAGGAGCCTGGAGTGTTCTGACTACTGCCTACGACACGGCCACCGTTTTATAGCCGACGGTTGCACGCGAGGGTCGCTCTACCGCAGAGATAGGAGAGGAGGATTGTTTTGGCGTCTTTGCTTAAATAGACGTTTCAATCACTCGTTTACGGTATGTTGCAATGGCGGAGACCGCGCGTCTGACGACGTTCGTCTTCTTTTCGTTGCCTTTTCCCTTTCTTTGCCACCTCCTTTTCCACGTCACGAGACAGCGTGCCTGACCTTTATGTTCCCGCGATTACGTTAGCGACACCTTAGTTAAGAAGATACTTTGGTGAAGCGCTCAACGCTTTCGGTGAAGCTCGCCGGAACTCGTGCAAAAAAAATAAAAAAGCTTTACTCTATTTATCTCTACTTTTACTTCCATTTGCACTTTACACACTAGGGGTGCCCTGGGTTTTCTGAGATCACCTAAATATGGCGATAACTCACTCTGTTGGCTCTGTGCATCCTAGAAATTCATAAATCATAAGGATGCGCGGCCAAATTTAATATTAAAAAAGCAATCAAAGATCGAACACACCGAGGTCATCTCCGGCGATGGGGGGAGCATTGTGACGGCAGCCAGGACAACATGTGACCAATGAAAACGCGACATTGTTTTTAGATTGCAAACGCTTTTGTTACAAAGCTGTGTATGTTTTGGTAGGTGAGAAAAGCAAATAGGAGTAGTCGAAACATTTTTTTTTCGAGGAGATAGAACATATTACTGCAATAACACTCTCAAAAACAGAGCACTGTTTTAGAGCGCAGCTCTTAGGCGCCCGTTTCCGGCTTGAGCGGCGTTGCCGTCAACGTCGGCGTAACCGCACGTTGCATTATGGGACGTTTCCCATAATGCCGTCACACGTGACGTCACGTGTGACTTCGCGAGGGCAAACCTTCTCCGCTAAATGTAGCGGGAAAATTGGTTCTCGTGACGTCACTCATGTTTCTCCCCTCCGTACCCTCCTCTCCTCCTCCTCCTAGTCCTCCTTAAGAGCTGCGCTCTAATTAGGCATTACAGAGGATTGTAAAAGTCCTTCATTTTTTTTTTTGCTGGGTTGAACGTTGTTTTGTGCTGTATGGGGCAACCAGCCGCGCGCATTCGAGATATCACTCCGCGGTTCCACCGGCGCGATAATCCTTCGCTTGCAGTTGGCTGAAAGTGGTCCTGGTTTCGAAACACGCTCCTCTCATCGCCGGAGATGACCTCGGTGTGCTGCGATCTTTGATTGCTATTTTATAGGGGAAAAGGTCGCGTAGAGTCATGATTTATGGATTTCTAAGATGCTTAGAGCCAGAAGAGTGAGTTACCGCCATATTTAGGTGATCTCAGGAACCTTCCTCAGGGCACTTATAAAACAACTTCGTCTGTCCAATTCAAAAAGCGTTCACACAACATTGAGTTCAAGTGTGGTTACATTGAGATTCTGAAGTATTCCTGCCAGGAGATACCTATACTTGGTTACAAGTTAAGAACGTAGGAGAAGCTCCTTCCACAAGCGTGATGCGCCGGTTTCGAATCCCTCCGCAGTCGAAAGAAGAGTTCACTGGAAACGCTCCTTGTTCTGCTTCGATGGATAGATATTGGCTACAGCGTGATGCCAACTTATCTCCGATCCCACGTTTTAAGAAAGCGACCTTTGTATTCATCGGAGGGAGAACCGAGCCCCTGAAAGCAGCCTTTGTATCCATCGGAGGGGGAACCTAATTCCCGAAAGTCGTATTTGTTTCCATCGGAGGGGGAAAACTCTAATCTCCCTCTCGTGGCTTCCACAATGCATGGTTTAAGTCGAAAGATAAAGCAAATATGTACAGAAAGGCAAGACCCTCCTCGTGCGTTGGCCGCGACGTCACGGAAACGATGGGACGCTATTGGATGCGGAGGTGGCGGAGGGATATGTGATTCCCTTTGAGAGGCATTTGCCGCTACCTTCTTGACTTGTAACCTACTATAATCAGTAACGTGTCATCATTTTCGATAACTTTGTCAACCTGTGTTCTTGTTAACTTCTAATTATCCCGGCAGTTTTAATATACTACGAAAACTTAGCGAAGATGATAAGTTCTCAAGCTGTACAACCAGGAAAAGACCAAGGAACTGCGTGCTGCTCTCGAAGCATTTTATTTTGAAGCATAAACTTCACGCCTGTGCAGCTCAGCATGAAACAAAAAGACACAAACACACATTTTGACCTTCTGAACTACAGGAGTATGGTATTAATTCAAGAGTATGGTATTAAGACAAGATGAGCGCAGTCCCCGACCGATGTGGGGACGTTTCAGCTGAGTTGAGATGCTTGAGCCGAACTGAGACGTTCAGTTAAATTGAAAACCATATCGGATTCAATCGTCTAGGGGAATTGTAAGTTCTAGTCAAATTCAAAATGCAGCCAAACGGAAAACATCCAGCCGAATACAAAAAAATTGAGTTACACTGAGCATTAAGCCGATTTGGAACGTTCAGCCACGTTTAAACCCTCCGCCGAATGAACACATCAACTGAAACTAGATGGCACCAGAACACAATCAATCAATCAATCAATCAATCAATCAATCAATCAATCAATCAATCAATCAATCAATCAATCAATCAATCAATCAATCAATCAATCAATCAATCAATCAATCAATCAATCAATCAATCTTTATTTTTGGTCTTACCGCCTATTCATGGATACCAGGCAGCATCAATTAAATGTCTTCACATCTAGAATAGGTCGGCGGCATTGTCGGCCTCTGCGGGACATTGCAAACGTTTTATTGATGTCATGATGTCAGAATGTGATATTCCATCAATAGCACTACATGACGTCGACATGACCTTGATATGATAACCTTCAGGATCATTTAAAAGAGATGGCTTTATCATAATGACGGTAAACTATCAAATTGACTATAAAAAATAATCGGGTATCATGACAGAACAACACACGACAAAACAGCACGGTCAAAACAGCACGCGTCAAAACAGCACAGTGTCAGAACAGCACGCGTCAAAATAGCACAGTGTCAGAACAGCACGCGTCAAAATAGCACAATACTAGACAGCACAGCGTCAAAACAGTACAGCTTCAAAAGAACACAACGACAGAAGAGAACGGCGTCATAACAGCACAGCGACAAAACTGCACAGCGTCAAAACAGGACATTGACAATATAGCTAGGGCTTGGCGTACTGAACAAAATGTAAGGGCGCAAACGAGCTGGTGTACATTGCACATGGTTGAAAAAACCCCGAGACTGCGGGTAAACGACACAAGCTCGTTTGCGCCCTTACATTTTGTTCATTAATCCTACAAGAGGCAAACGTCGCCCCCCATTCGATTATTTCTTTGAATTCAGCCCACTTTCCACGAGTGTTTTCCCATTCATTGTAGGTTCTCTGCAAACTCGGACAACGGATGGCCCAGATGAAAGCGGAGGTGTCGTACATTGGAATGTGCCTCCGACACAAGTGCGTCGACCCAACACGTTTCGGTCATCTGGCATCCATGCAAGTCGGGTGGTATCGAAAGAAGAGGATCCTCAACGACTACCGGGACGGCACAAGAGATCAGCTTCGAATAGAGACTTTTTAGTGTTGTGTCGTTTACCCGCAGTCTCGGGGTTTTTAAACCATGTGCCCGTTTGGCGTTTTCGGTTTTTATTGTTTTGAAATTCAGCGTACATTTTTGTTTGTTTTTATTCCAAACAAGTTTTCGGTTTATTGCGGTGAATATTTGTAGACTCATAAGTTTCTCGGTTCTTTTCAGTTTATTGACGAAAGCCAGCATACTGACAAAAATGCAATATTTAAAAGCGTTTGTTCAAAATTATAGTGAGTAAACCAGGCTCTGGTTTTCTTATTTGTTGCTGTCTGTGGCAGCCGACTCGACCTGTTCTGCAAGACGCACTGGGACCCTATCGTGATGTGACATTATCGTCGTGTGCTCTTATTTGTACACAGGACGAAGATGAGCTTCACTACCACTTCGGTCGGAGGGGAAATATCAAAATCCAGAAATTTCCAAGCACTGTACTCGGTGCGTTTCTTCCCCTTTTCACGACTGCGAGAGGTGGTAAATTCGCGCCGACCACAAAAACGACAATAAAAGTATCGTGTTTATGCCCTCCTCTAGAAGACGGAGGCTGGGGGTGCTCAAAAATGCTCGGCATTACGGACGGCCTTGATTTTCTTTGTTCAGTTCATGATTAAACACTCTGTGAACATAGAATTTGGCACACAAATCCCTATAAGGTGAAAAAACCGGATTTCGTCATGAAGACCCCTACGCCCCCGGAGCTTTTGTTGAAAGTTGAACCGATTTCGGAAACAACCTGAAAACTGCGAAAGGAAGTGGTCATACGGTCAGTAATGAGCAGTGTTGGCGGGAACGCGTCACAAGTAACGGGGTTACCGGTAGCGCGTTATTTTTTTTTCAGTAACGTAGTAACCTACTCATTACGTTTTCAAAGCAGTGACGGGTAACGTATGTACTTACGTTACTTATTTCAATTAACGTGTAATGCAGTTACGTTACTTGTTACTTCTTCTTGCCAAGAATTAAAAAAATTACACTTAAATTTTTTTCTTTTCCAAAGAAACTGCTAGAAACTTAAGGAAAATTCACACACAGAAACAAACCATAAGCCAAGACAACTTTCAACTTCAGCACACGAGGTTTAATTACGGAAAACAGTGGGCTTCCGCTGCTCGAAGCATACCCCCCCCCCCCCCCCATTTTTTCCTAAAAAAACAAAAAACAAAAACGAATTTGTGACAATTCGTGGGAATTCGGGACAAAGTTTCATAAATGTCGCCATAAACCTGGGGTTTTCAACCTGCACCATGTAAGTCGCAATGCAGGGTGCCGGGAGGCCTGGGTCTTGTAGTAAGAGCTTCCGCTCCAGTGCTCCGGGAGCTCCAGTGCGCTTAGACACACCCACCGAACTCCCCGTGAGAAGGATACCTATAACGCGTACAACTCAACGTTTTGCCATTCTTGCATTTGAAAACACTGCACAATGGCAGAAACCTGGAGAAAGGGGTAGTTCTCGTGCACGTAAATTCAACTTGAGGGTGATTTCAAGCAATTTCAGACGGTTTTGATTACCTTGCACAGAATACTCTGTAGCTTCACAAGCGTTTGGAATATTTAATGCATAATACGTTAAATCGCTGCCTCTGAGCCCCTTCCTGGAACGCACTCTTGTAACGAAAGAGCCTCACACAAATTTAATGTCTGCGTTCGGGTGGAACTGGTCTCCTCACTGATTGAACACAAGTCCCAGCCCAACGCTGGCGCAGCCCTCGCATTTAATCTGTTCCCATCGCTAGCCTCCACAGGTAACGCAGAAAAGAAAAAAAGCTAACTAAAAATTCCCGCGTGCACATCTGAATCACCGGTCTTTCTTTATACACATTTTCCACAAGGGCGCAGCCATCTTGAATGCCGTCACTTCTGGTATGCGGTAAAACATCGTTTTGATACCTCCACACCGCTGGAAGGTGTTAACGAAAAATACGTAATTGTAGCACCTTCTTGTTTTGCCTCACCTATATTTTCTCGCTTACTCCAGGTTGAATTGTTTTATTTCTTTTGTCCTGCATACCAGATGCAGAACCCACTTGAGTGAGAACGAAAGGAGACAGAAAACGTCTATAGCCAAGCTGCCTGTAGCCTGGGACGAACCAAGCAAAGGTGCAGAGGTCACATATCTGTAGAAGGTTGAGCGTGTTGGTTTCTAATTTACGATGATGAAAGAGGAACATGGAGGACAAACACACAACACAGCCTGTGTTGTCTGTTTGTCTTCTATGTCCCTCTTTTGTTATCGTAAATAAGTCAGATATCTATTGCTCGTTTTCTAATCAAAATACGCCTGGATTTCTGCTTGAAGATAATGAACCTCGGCGTTCGTGAAAACTATATTTTTCATAGCGTTGGAATCTCGTAACGTTGACGGCTTTTCTTCTCTCAAGCCTCTCATCTTTAATTTTTTTTTTCTACTTTTATTATCACCGTCCCTCCCCGATAGAACAAAGTAGGTCATTGGAACAACTGGCCAGGTCAACCTCTACGTCCTCCTCTTCTCTGCTTTCTTCCATCAGCACGGCCTCGCTGGTACATATAGACCTTTCCCATGTTTACAAAATCACAGCCCAGCGTGCAATTTTCACAGCCCAGCACGTGCGTGTTCCTCGCTTCGGAAAGCGAGGAAAGCACGTGCCATACGCACGAGCACTCAAGATGGCACCGGCCACACGCTCTTTTTTGGAAAGGTCTATAAGGAGAGAGTGTAGAGGTGGAGAGGGGGAAGAAAACATGCGCGTGCTTCGGATGAAATTGGGAGATGCGAAGTAGTAGGGACAAAGCTCTGAGGCCAGATTCACGAAGAGCTTCTTGGTTTACGACAACTTAGCTAAGAAGTTCGTAAGTTAAGAACATCGTAAGAAGAGGAGAAATCGGTATTCACGAACGCGTTCTTAAGTGAGAGGAGGAAAGCGGCGTTTTTGTACGGAAAAACTAGAACATACCGGTGCTGTTGCTATGGCGACGCGTCTTCGGCAGCACGAACAACCAATCGGAGAGCTCGGCATGGTTCGGAGCCGTTCGGAGCACGTGGATTTTTAATAACAAACACAGGCGGCCATCCGGCCTTCCTGCCACCGCTTGTCTGGGGTTCGTGTCCGTGAAGTGATATGTCGACGCTAACACGATTTAAACGCGCCCGAATGCCGAGGCCGGGATGCGTAACCGTCTCCGTTGACTGCTACGAACTCGATCGCTACGAAGTCAACACAACTGCCATCGTTGGTAAAAGACGGCCCGTGTCAGTCGTTTGCAAAGCGACGTAGATGGAAACAAATTGTCGCGGAGTTTTTCGCGGCCGCGGAGATGCAGGAGCGAGCCGACGTTAAAAAGATGCGTTTGAACTGCGAGAGTGTCAGCAAGAGGCACGTAATACCTGTTCACACTCGGAGCGGACGCGCGCTTTTGATCGAAGTGCTGGATTCGCGCTGTTGGACCGCAAATTGATAAGCGCTTCGGGGCCGATCCTTTACGGTTGCAACACGATGCTGACGTGACATCCGGCAAAGAAAGGTTGAATCGGCATTGCGACACACGAACTGTTATAGCGATCGACAGTGAGGTGCAGTCGTGTCAGAATGAAAATGGAATACTAATAACAAAGTGTAAATACCGTGTTGCGAAGGTAATCCATACGGCGTTTATTTGAGCTCTATATCCCACAAAACAAAGAGATAGAATCGATGAGAGCCCCTTTTCGACGACAGCGTTCGTCACCGCTGCCTCGGAAAACTAGGAGATGAAAGAGGAAGAGATTGACCTCTTAATCTAAAATTGAGGTCAGCGATCAAACTATAATACGGGAAGGGTTCACAAAGGTCGCGCGGGCATATTCCATTCAGCACGCCAGCCGGTCGTGGGCAGACGGTCTTGGCCAAGGACCATAGCACCGCTGCGCCGAGCCGATCTTCCACCGTGGTCAGAGTGCCTGCTAGGCCTATCTGACGAGCTCGCTTGGTCAGGGTTGGTTGAATCGTGGCCGTTGGAGCTTTTTCCGGGTGTTTGTGGATCCAGCGTTCTTGTTCGTCGTGGTCTGTTTCAAGTAATTTTACTTTTTTTCTTGCTGCTTGAAGTCGGGAAGCGTGAGAAGCGCACAGAAAAATAAACGTCCGTCGGTCGTCGCGACCGTGACGCTGTTGGCCATGCTGATTTGATCGTAAGAAGTGCGTAAGACAGCTTCGGAGCTGTCGTAGGATTTCGTCGTAACCTGCGCAAAACTTACGAAAATTTCGTTTCGTGAATACGAATTTGTTCTTAAGTTTTGTCTTACGCATATTTTTGGTGTAAGATCGTTTCGTGAATCTGGCCTCAGGTGTGCGACCAAAAGAGACGCGAACATCGCGTTCCCCTCGCGATGAAGCGCTTTGGCGGGGCATTCTTCTAGAGACTACGCGCGGAGATGTTAGCGTCGTCGATTCATAAAATGCGTGCCAAGTTTCTCTGAGCAAAATTCCCTCGGAGCAACGCACAATATATTGTGTGTTACCACACCTTTTGTCACGATAGTGTGGGAAAGGCGTGAAGGCTTTCATTTTCCTATTAAACCGAGCAACACAAACTATTGTTAATTAGTTCGTCACAATAAGCCAGATATCTCGGGTACCTACGGATAAACCCTAAATATTTCGTATGTTCGACGTTTTCATACGAGCCAACGTTATTGTTGTTTTGGTGTTCGGCAGTGTTTCAGTGTGTCGTGAGAGGCCAGCACCTCGTGGAGCAGAACCGGTGTTGGGGAATTCTGGGGTTGGAACATCAGAAGAGCGAGAGGCTCTTCTCTCAGTTGCATTAAAGAACTCGACCAGTATCCATTACTCGCATGACTGGAACTTATTAGTTCACATCACCCGATGCACAGCAGAACTGTTGAATAATGTGGCGTGGAAGTTCATTTGCCTCTTGCAAAGCTTGTGCGTTCGTTTGCCCGTTTAATACAGTAGTGGCTAGTGCTTGTCAATCATTGGGATATATTAAACGTAACTTATACCTCACCTCACGTTCTGTTTAAACTAACTGCCTGCAAAACTTTTGTAAGATCTGATTTGGACTATGGTAACTTTATTTGGTAGCCTCATCAATCCTATCGTATTAACAAACTACACTCGGTTTAAAACAATGCAAGCCGTTTCGTACCACATGATTACCCTAAAAAATCCAGCATATGCGCAGTGAAATCTGCTCTCGATTTGTGCCCATTCTTTGAAAGAACTAATCTCTCCCGTCTCGTCATCTTCCACAAAAATATTCAATTCCTCCTCCTCTTTTTGTGACCTTTACTTACAACCGCGATCACACATTTAAATGCGCCTTGACCATAACGTAAATATTAAGCCATTATACGCGAGGTCTAAAAATTTTAAAACTCCTCATTGGCTCTTGACATTAATTACTGACATCTTGTAGACCCTGAGATGGGGAACAATAAAAAACAAAAAGGACGAAGATAACAAAGTGTTGTCTTCGTGCAAATTATTGTTCCCCATCTCAGGGTCTACAAGATGTCGATTCATTACCAGCTCGCCTGCACTCTATCAATGCTTGCAAATAACTCTAATTCTTTTCCTCCATTAATTGTAAATGAAACTAATCACGATAAGTTTAGAAATATTTGCAAGGTACACCTCTAAACTGTTCATAATTACCATGTTTAGTGACCACTACCCGCTGTTCCTTCTTGTTTAGTTTTCTTTCTTTTTACACTTTTGTTGTCGATATTTGTATAAACCAAGTTCCTAATTAATCAGCTGTATGTATTTTTTTTTCAGATTTACCTGTTGCTCAAATTTGTCTTGTTGTACCCCCCCCCCCTCTCTCATGTAATGCACTTTTCATGTACCTTTGACGGATAACTCAAATGAAATGAATGCTTGCAACCGAGGACCAGGGTCCTCGCGCTTTTGTTTCCCTCCAACCCAATCACGGCACACGCTCGGTTATCTCGTCATTGCACGTTCCCTGCGCTCTTGCTAAAGGAAACGGTCAGTTAGAACGATAGGGACCCTATCGTTCTAGCTAACTGTTTCCTTTTGCATTATGTACCAACTAGTTCAACTTCAGTCCTCTCATTCAGATCTTGCTATGTTGCCCTTTCATTTGCGTGCCCCTCCCTGCATGTCGATCCGCAAAAGACGTGTTCTCTAACTCCGCTATCAGACGGGCACGTTAAAAACCTTCAGAGCGAACTCCTTTAAAGGGTCGGCGAACAGCGCATGACGATAAGCGCAAGATCGCGAGCTAATTCGTCAATTCTTAAGAGGAGATCGTACTGAAGGCCTTTAATGAGCCCGTCTGATAGTGGTATACGGCGAGCAAGTGTTCAGAAATGCGTCTTCGGCGCATCGGAACGAAAAGAGCAGCACGCCAATCAATGGACGATAGAGAGAACGCTCGATAATAAGGCAGCTAATTGCGAGCCGTCATTGATTGAGGTCAGGTCAAAACAAAAGCACGTGGGCGCATTTGGAGGATAAACAAGCACACGAGGTGCGAAAGGAGCAGACGAAATTTGCTCGACGTATAAGACATCCTTGCCGCATAACCAGCACTGGCAGCATCATTAGATCTACAAATTGAACTTTGCCACTTTCAACAGAGCATGGAGACGTGGCTCGATATAAATGTCACTTATTTTTTTATTCCAAACAAGACTGGTTGTCCTACGGAGCGTTTTTAAATACAGAGACAAGAGTAAAGTCATCTTGCTGAGGGGCACTCGATGAACATTCAACCAAAGTTTCCTTTTCAGGAGCGAGCCTTGTATCCGTGGTGGCCGTAGCCGTGATTACCGTAAGCTGGCAGACCGTATCCTGGACGGCCATATCCGGCCGCACCATATCCAGCCGCACCATATCCAGCCGTACCATATCCAGCCGCGCCATATCCAGTCGCTCCGTATCCAGCCGCGCCATATCCAGGCGCACCATATCCAGCCGGACCGTATCCAGCTGGGCCGTATCCTGCTGAACCATATCCTGCATAACCGTATCCTGCCGGCCCGTATCCAGCCGGACCGTATCCTGCCTGACCGTAGCCGGAACGAGCGTATGGATCCCTGCCATATCCGTACTTCCCGGCGTATCCGTATGCGGGACCAGCAGCCGTGCCGTACGCCGATGCCCCGAAGGCGCCAGGGGCCCTTCGCTCCTGGCCCGCTGACCACAGGGTTGGCGTTGAAGACTGCGTCGGCACTCTGCCCTGGCGCCGTGCCGGGCTCATTAGTTTCCACGGTGGCCCTGAATCCTCCGGCGTCAGCCACGTAGTTGACGCGGCGGAAGAGGCCGTTGGGGTCTGTGTAGCCGTACGAGCCGGTTCTGGAGTTGCTGGCGTCGGCGTCCTCCTTGTGAAACAGCTTGGTGCCGAACTCGTCCACCGTGTCGTAGCCGAAGCTGAACGGCACCGACGGCTGCAACGAAGGATTCGGGAAGTCACATGAGGTTGACGGAGGTAGTCGTCAGAGAAGTAAAACTCAAACTGCCTTTAGGTGAAGTGGTTTCAAATGCCCCGGATGTGCTGATGACACGGTAGCTCTAACAAGACCGGCTGGACGGACCTCCGCTGGGCCAATCCCTTTGATTTTGTTTTCGGTTTTAAGACAAGAGCACCTTCAAGTGCTTGAAGCACCTGACTTTGGGTGCTTGTATGTTGGGTCAACATTTCTTGTGTGTGCCTGGGGCCTAGCCTAGCCATTCTTAGATAAAAAAAAAGCTTTAAGGCAAGAAAAAAAAATCGCCGGCAGTATTTTTGTTTTAAATATGTTGCTTTTCTATTGCTGATCTTTTAAAGCCTATTTTTATTTTAGGACGAGTGCATACTCACTATGCTGCGAGAGGCTCGCTTCACTTTTTTGTCTAATCAATGTCCGCAACTGTGGGCAACAATTGTAGTACGCTAGCGAGCCAAATAGCAAAGTTCACTTACGTAGGCGGAATCGGCATATCCGGCCCCACGATACGCCCCAGGCCCCGACCCGAGTAGCGAGTCTTCAGCATGAATGCTGGCAGCCATGCATACGACAATCAACTGAAAAAAACACAAAAAAAACATCGTGTTATTTATTAACTTGCTCTTTGGTTACCGGTAACACTTCCAGTCGATGGTTGAAGACTGCTTAGATGGCTTACTTGTCCCCGAAGCGCCAGAATGTGGGCAGCCTTCAACACACCGGATTCACTAAAGGGTGAGGCATGCACATGCTAAACTGTCGCTTTATTGCCAAAAAATGGTTGCTTTATTTTCTAAAAAAAAAACAACAACTGAGTTCTGAACTAAGAATCGAATAGGTCTAAGAACTTATACTTACATTTCTTTTTCTTTACTCATTACATTTCTTTTTCATTCTCAGGTCACAATATATTTAACCTCATTAACATCGACTCTTTGCATTTCCCCTTTCACAACTTGTATTTGATTTTGCACGTGTGTCCCAACTAATCTAATTCATACCCAGCATTGGTAAGATAACGAACATATAATGTTTTTATCGTCGTATATATAGTTCTGTTCACCTTCCCATAAATTCAAGACTAATAAAGATCGACTACTGAAAAAAATATAGTAAGGCTGAAGGAGAGCTGGTGAATATTAACCATGTTGAATTAATCTGATACTGGGGTAAAAGAGAAACAACAAAACGTAGAAGGTACAGGAAATAGACAGGACGGCATGTCAAGACTACAATTTTTAGATGTTTTTACTAACTTTTTATACCCCTCATTTAGATTACTTATCAATTTCATTCTCTCAGAAGAGCAGACACATAGAAAACGCTTCCAGAGATTGTTATCATATCCATTGACCGTTGAACGTATTTTCCCCTGATATTACAATTCATTAACTCTGCACAAACATTAATTGAATTGGGTGCATGATTGCCGGGCTATTTCGCCCCGAGGAACCCAGGAGCGCGCCAGCCTCACCTTCGTGAGCATGTTGAAGGGACAGCTGTCGTCTTGAGAGACCTGACCGTGGGGTGTCCGAAGTTGCTGTGTCCTCGAGGAGCCCGGAGTGCACTGACTGTTTCCTGAGGCTCGGCCATCGTTTTATAGCCAAGGGTTGCACGTGTCCGCCGCCGTCGCGCAAAGAGAGGAGGATCTTTCTGCATCTTTGCCCGCACAGACGTTTCAGTCACGCTTTTACGGTGTCTTGCGTTTGCGGCTAGATCGCACGACTCAGGAGGTTTGTTTCGTTTCCGGTGTCGTATTTTGTCGTTTTGTCACCTCCTCTAGCAGTTTCACAGGTAAGCGCCTGACCCATATGCACCTGGTTACGGTGCCGACGAATTAGAAAGTACCGACCTTGAAGATGGGCTGTACGCTATCACGCAATGAGGTAGTAGAACATGAGCTTTTTAGCATTACTTTTACTTACATTTGCCAGTCAGATATTAAAAATCCTTCGTTCATTCAATTCCGAACTCTACGACAGAGAATTTATTTCGCGATGGGTGGATCGATTAAAGAGGGCTTGGGGGAAGGGCAGTTAGAATCGACAATATTTGCGACAGGCGATCTCAATTGCAATAACTTGATTCTACCATAGAGTTATTACAATAAACGCTAGAGGCTCAGCTGGCGCTAGTGTCTACGGGACTTCCGGTTGCAAATTGAAGCAGACAGCATGCAGTCTACATTTCCAGCCTCCCTGTGTATTCATATGGGAAAACAAGCGTAAATTTTGTCTCTTCGTCGGAAAATAACATGAATAACTTTTGTCATTTCGATTGTACCGGATAGTATGAACCTTTATTGGTAGTGTGAAAGTGTAATTGCTTTAGTTACAGCATTTCTCCTTACCACTGAACGATGTTAAACTTCGCTCTATTTCAGGCCCAAACCTCTGTTGCAAGGAAGGTATGTAAGAACGAGCGACGATTCTAAGCAAACTAACGACCGAAAGGAATGTAGAGTGTGTTCAAGGTTTGCTAGCATTTCAGAGGTGCTTATATATTGCTAATATGTCCGTCCTGTCATTGGATGAAAATGACTCCGTCGTGCATCTTTATGATCGGTTAAAAAAACATTCGAACGCAAAAAATAAAGCACGTGAGCTACGAAAGGTGTGTCTTTTTATTATTTCCTATGTCGGGCAGTTTTTATCGGGCACCTGCTCTCTGGCTCCCCCTATTCGCAAAGGTTTGGAGCGGACGGGTGATGATTTGAACCCAGAACAATCATCTTCGCAGATATCCATGAGCAGAAAGAATAAAGCAGTACTTATTTATTGCAAATCTGACTATATTACGTGGCTTTCAATTTATTTTGATCGTCTGCACGCACAAGAAGTTACTTATCCAGTGTTACTGCGTAGTTCTTGCCGTCTCTCTTGGTTTTCCACATGTTTTTCGTTCGTTTGGCACGTATATCCCCATGCTGGAAAGCGTCGACGCCGTGTTCGCGCTAACAGTGTCCGACAGTGCACATAAATACACGTACGAAGCGGTTTTAGCACCGTTTTTCATGCCACGAATTTCAAATAAAAATTCTGTAACTGACCAATTATTTTGTCTGCGTGACTGAGAAATGTTCCAATGTGCCTAGTACGTATAAAGTATTCGTGATATTTGCTCTTATAATCGAGCGCAGAGAGAAAATATACTCGCTGTTTCCCATAGAAATGCATTACCGGAAGTCAATTTCTGACTGCTTGCTGTCTAATTCAAAATGCAACAGCACACTAGCGCCACCTGAACATCTAGCGTTTATTGTAATAACTTTATGGATTCTACACGATAGAAAACCCGCAACTGCACGTAAAAAGCGACAGGGACACCGAAAGCTCTTTGTTTGTGTCTTCTTTACCTGCATCCGTGTTTTTTTTTTTGTGTTCAATGTACACCAGGGGCTCTAAGCTCGTCAAACACAAAGTTGGGGCCGAAGTTCACGGAGCGAAACGATTGGACTATCACGACGATGACTATTTTCTTTTGTCGCCAGCGTCCAATCGGCGCGCTCCGCGAACTTTCGGCTCGAACTTTGTGTTTGACGAGTTTAGGGCCCCAGCACGTTTGTACACTTATATTCAGTTCATTAACTTGATTCTTGCGTTTTATCATTTACCACCTCATTCTCACGTGAGCCTTAACAATATGCGAAAACTCTCTGACGCCGTTGCTGTATTCAAGGCTGTACAACCACGCGAATCCAAAAGGAACTGCATTGTATGCTGCAGATCAAGCATTTTATGTTGAAGCGTAGACATACGCAGCTCAATTTAAATATAGTTCTACAGATAAAGTCGGGAGACAGAATACGCAGCGTGCATTGAGCTGCATCGGGTGTTGTTGTTGAAATGGTTTTATTAGATTACTACGTTTCGATCCGATAAATGACGTCAGGTCCTGTCCGGGAAGTTAATCGGTAGAGGGAAAGATGGTGACGAAGAGGTACGAGGGGTAGGTTATATCCTGTTTTGACGATCGATGAACCGAACAAGTCGAGAAGCGAAAAGACATTCTTCTGGCTTTAAGTTGATTACTGGATGTTTATTTGAGATCTTTCTCCGAGCTTCGGAATCATCAGCCCAAATTTCGCTAAATTTAGCGGACTAACGTCCTGCTAAATGTTGCCGGAAGCGTTTCCTTTTCGATATAGCGCGTTACACTTTCGCGCTTCGCTTCTGCAGTGCACTTCTGCGTTACACTATTTCGGAATATTTTTTTTTTATCATCCCCTAACCCTAAATACATTGCGCATTTAAAAGAAATGGAAGCACAGAATGGGTATTGGTCATGCGCATTTGTGATGTCCCTCGTTGCCTTCTCAAATGTAGGAATGAACTGATTTAAACTTGTGTCGATAATGCAAGATTCAAGTATGCTTTCGTCTACGGAGTGAAGTACCGTCGCGCATCACACAATCGATTTTTTTTTTTTTTTATGTTCGATGAAAACTCTCGGTTGGAGTAACTCAAACCTTGAGCGGCGGTCCAACTGCTAATACTACATCATACAAAAAGGCATTCTGCAGACACTAGCGTGCCTCTTCCTCGTATGACCGTCACATTGGACACACAAAAACTGTCTGCAGGAACGTTCGAGCATACATTGAAGCAAACAGGTTTCAAACATGATCGGGGCGTGTCCGCACATATTTTTGGCATCATATCTGCAGACCGTGTTTTTTTTGTTTTTTGTTTTTTTTTTTGTTTGATGGACCAGCAGTGCCGACTAGAGGAAACCTGTAGTCGGTTTTTCAGCCGAATCGAGATCCCTGAGCCGAACTGAGGCGTCTAGCCAAACTAAAGACTAAGCCGTTTTGAAGAGCTCCCGGATAACGCAGGTGACCCCCTGGCCCCCCCCCCCCCCCCCCCCCAGGTGGCACAGCCTGCATCGAAAGTATACGCGCTCTACCGTCCGCATTTTATTAGTAACGTGCCCGGTAGCACGTTTCCGAATAGGTAACCCAATCTTACGTGGAGGTACAATTTTGGACCAACTTCTACAACCTTTTAGGTGCACAAACCAGGAGGACCGCAATGGAAACAAGTTTTCTATTGGACATCTTACGACTTCGCCTCGACTTTGTAGCTAGGGTGGCATCTAGCGTTTCGTAATTGGCGATATATCAGCACTAAACAAAAAATAACTACAAATGACACAAACGATCTCGGGCGTTCGTTTTCGTTTAATTCCGAATGCCCGAAAATGTCTGATTATTTTTTCCTGAGATATCGAGGAAATCGCCACAGAACCGCTTGAATAAGTGCCTGCAGAGGTCGGCTAGGCCTTATGCGCGGCTAAGGTTCCGACGTTTTAAGTAATACGCAAATGTTTTTAATTTGCAACATTTATTTTGTCTTGTTTCAAGACAAAACAGAATTGACACGGATTGTGTTTTCCTAATGTCCTGCCTTCTTTGCGCTCTGAACCCCTCAAACTGGTAAACCGACACGACCTTCTATTCGTGGGTGCTAAGCTTCCACATCCCGTGTATCGAACTCTAATATTGCACCGAGACGACGGTGGGAGCGCCACGTATTTCTGGAATCAATTATTTCAACACACTGACTTCAGCGGCTAATAATCGAGAAAAATTCGCTGAATCTGAAAAAATACCAGAAAACAATATGCATACTCGAAAAGAAAACTATTTTCGAATCGCTCGGTATATTTTATTTCAACATCCGAATAATATACCTGTTTCAACTGGCATCGACAGAACCGAAATGGTTAGGTCGCTTGTCCAACTAAGAGCAAAACGTTTAGCATCAAAGCATTCTACCAGAAGCAATATTTCACCAATGTTCTTACCGAACCTGTCTGAAGGTCTGGAGCGTTTCCTCCTTACTATTAATCCTTACTTTTATGTAGTGTGTTATACTAATACAGCTGTTTCGGACAGGGGGATTCGTGGACGAGTGTGTTAGCGCATCGCATCGCTTAGCACGTGGAGCGAAAGTTCGCGCTGCCGAATCCAGGGATCCTTGGCTCAGTTCCCACCACTGCCCGTTTTGATGTGGACAAATATTGTACCGAAGTACGGTCGCGTATGACTACTGCACGGTGCACGTTAGAGACCCTAGCCTAGCAGTCATACTGTAATGGCTAGGTTTCTCATCCATAGCAGAGACGCCAAACACCCATCAGGGATGAGTAACTTCCCGTGGCCTAAGCATAGCATACACAAAATTTTACTGTCTCGACCTTGAGAGTTCCTGTCGCTTTTTGACGGCTGTGGTCTTGTCCTGACATTGACTGCAAGTCAGTGTCTTCCGTCGTCATTACTCTCGCTCTGGCGAGCCGCGCACGAGAATTAGGGGCAGTCTTTCCGACGCGCGACCTTCCGTCAGTTGGTAAAGCCCGTCCCGGTTTCGCCTCGACACAGCCGGCTTGCCGTCGACTCGAGAATGGGCCACGCACGGTGGCCGATGTAACGGTCCTTGTGTCACCGTGTTAGCTCACGCCAGTTGGCAGTGAACAAGTTGGCGCCAAGTGTTATATGTTTCTGTGTTCGGGCGGATGTTTTGCAACGTTCTACCGCGCGTTTGTTCACTCATCGTTTATTTCTTATTGTTATTTTCTTGCATACCTTAGAAAAAAATTTAGTTACTGCCTTGTAGATGGAGACCACCAGGGCCGTTGGAACAAGCGGTGGGAGGAGGGCGGGAATCGCCCCCCCCCCCCCCCCCCCCCAGACAGTTCGGAAAGGCACTTAGAAGGGAATGCGTATACATATCACACCGCTAAAATGATGCCTCGAAGTGGACAGGCTTTGCATTGTTAGAACGGCTGGATACGCCGCGGCCTCTGGGTCTTGCCCTTTGAATTGAGATATGTGGCTGGCGCCATCTATCGTCGGGAAATTCCAGAGCGCCAGTCCAAACAGCCGTCTTGACTAGGATGCCGCGAACCTCCCGAAGATCGAGTTCGAAAGGTTTCGAAAATTTTGAACCTCGCTAACGTTCGAATTTGAAAAGTTTGCAAATTTAAAACCCCGCTGCGGTTAGAATTTGAAAAGTTCGATGAAGTCAAAGGTTTCTGAAAGTTCGAGTTCAAAGATTTCGAATTTTCTGACAGATCGTTCGAAAAATTCGATAATTTCGAATTTATTTAAACTTCAAGGTAGAAAAGTTTGAAGATTTCGAAACTTTTCGAGGTTCCTTTGGAAAATTTGAAAGTTTCGATTTAAAGTTTGAAGTCCAGATTTCATGAACAAAGATCAAATTCTGCAGTTTCAAACTAAGTCTTCATGAATTCATCTAAACAAATTCGTGAAATGTGCTACACATTTTATTGAAAACGTTACACATTTCTCTTATGCCGTAAAAATACTTCATTCTCAGGTAGTACCTGAATTACTCGCTATCTGTCATAGCCTATGAAACAAGCATTGAACTGGTTGAACGGTTCATCGAAAAGCCCTGAGACGGTCAGATGAACGTACTTCCTACTTATTTGAAGGCTAGTAACAATCCGACCAAACGTCGCCCAAATGCAATTCTGGCATAAGATAACTAAATATACAAGACAACACTCGCACAAAAAGGCATCCAGGCTTCCCGAAATTATTTGGTAGCTCTGGGTGCTTATTATTTTGGGCGGGATGACCCGGGGGATGGATAAAACACCGGCACAGCACACGGCTCGAGTCAAGGTTAAGGAAAATTCAACCAGACTAAATTAGGGGACCACCCAGCCCCCCTAAAACACAGCTGATCAGGTCACGACCGATTGTTATCGGGCGAACCATATTGCCACTGCCTGGAACTTTTCTTTTTCGATGTATAGAGATATTGAACGCTCTGAAATGTAGCCCGTTACTAATGATAATCAAGTAAGCGCCGATTCAGCGTTCGCTGAAGCCCATCGGAGTAGTGCATCGCGCGCGCCTTTCCTTGACTCAGGAAATCGAGGGACTGGCGTTTATAAACAACCAATTCTATGAACGACGCTCCCAGCGAAGCGACTCGGTTGAATTTCAAGCCAGCAGATCATGGATCTGTTGGCCCACAGGCTACCTCGGGGCAACCTACGGGGTTCTGCGCAGGAGAGGCTCTGTGGGGAAGTCGAACGAAAAAGGTGTGAGGTACCAGGCCGAGGCACCTCAAAGTGGTCATTCGGCACTTAAGAAGCGAGTCATTTGTGGCGCGATCAGCTAAGTAAAACTCTAGTGTAATTTCAACTCCACACATTGACATATTGTGTTGTTTATATGTGTTGCCTCGAACCTATGGGGGTGAACTTGGTTCAAACTATGTCGAACGTTTGTTAAAAAGTTCCAAGTTTGTCGACCTTTGGAACATAACAGTCTCTAAAGTTTAAAAATCGTCGAATTTCTTAACGTGATTAGCTGGAAAATGTCAAAAACAATCGAATTTTTGAGCGCCGAAAATTTGGAAGTTCGAAAATCGCCGAATTCTTTTATGGAATAAGTTCGACGTTTCGAACTTTGACGAACCTTTCGAACCCCTTAGTTCGCTCTTCAAACCTCAGGTTCGCAAAAAGGTCGCGGCATCTCTAGTCTCGACTGTCTCGGTGTCTCGGGAAGCGTTAGGAAACTATCTCCCTCGGCGTCGCGAGACTGAGCGACAGCCTGGACCGCTCAAGGCGCAGGTGTTCTCGGACGCGGGGCGTCCCCACCGCTAGGGAAGGATTTGGCGCGGCAGGTATGTTGTCTAATGAAAACAAGAGGAGTAGAATGCATTGTCCTTAGGAACAAAGGGGCGATTCTTCTCCTCTTTCACATCTCCCAAACACCTCCGACGCTACTGGAGACAATTTATGTCTGCCACCGCAATTTCTTTAGGAGATACATGATGCGACTTCTCTGTATCAAAGTGGGCCAGTTGTTCAAAGCATCGAAACGCGGTACGCAAAGTATGAAGAGACTGGCAGTCTCAGTGACATGCCCATAACTGATTGGTCTAGTGTGACTGAAGGGGCTGTTGGCGGCGTGCTAACCGCTTTTCAATGCAGTCCTTAAAGTCCACTCGTTGCATGACGTATAAAACCAGAATCTTGCCCATACTCATACCTGAACTGTCGTTGACCAGTAACCAGCCATTTACATCCACGATACCAAAAAAAAAATACACTGCGCATTCTTCCTCATTGACGTCATGTTGGCGTCAGTGAGATGGCATGACGTCATGTTCACGTCATGCCATCTCAAATAAGCCAAAAACTCGAAGAGTCGGCCTAAGTAACTCACTAATGTCCGTGTTTTTATTTCCTATGATTTTTAGATAATGTGTTTCTTAATCAGAGGAAAACTTTATGCTCATCCTGTTTATTTATTTATTAGATACATTGACACGCAAATTATCAACTACAAAACATGGTATCAAGCGAGGTATACCTATTTTATCATGAACTCGAATCTTGGTACTTATTACTATTCGACTATTTCGGATTTGTGATAAAGTTGTAGGGTTGTCGATCATTGGCTTGTACAGAGCGCAGCAGAGTTGGCGACAACAATTGATTTTCTTTTTTGTTCAGACAGAGCTGATGTATTGCCGAACTACTATATCGGTAAAATGTGGTCCTCCTGAGAACCCATTTGGGTGAGAAAATTTGATATTCGTCAAAGCATTGCCTGAGCGAAATACAAAACACTGCGCCGGTCTTGTGTTCGCACTCATTGCATCGTGCAGTGTACGGGTTCATGGCATTCAGCACATTCAGCACGAACATGACGCTGTAGCCTTTTTTTTTAAATCTTACCAATACGGGGGTTTGACGAGCATAAAATATTATTGCTTAAGCTGGAGACCCTAAAAAACACTTTTCTTACAAAAGTAATTTTGGTTATAACCTTCCCACTCCTGGAAAAAATAAAACACAAAAAAAATCGGCAATCCCCTGTTCAAAGCTAAGGAGGCGGCGTCTGTAAATGTAGTGAGAAATGGTTCCGATTTGCATTTTTCACCAACGTAATTCTTATCGCTCCAGAAATGTGCGGGACGACGCAATTTGAAACCGAAATTATATTTGCTATCGGAAGTTAATTTACATTCAAAGCGTGGACGACACAGCCAAATGATTTTGCGTTTATTCGAGAGATTCATGCACGGCGACGTCACGATGCTTTGTTGTCGTAAGACTGGCGGGAAACCTTCTTGAGCTTGATCCACACACCATCGCGAGGATTGGCGAAGATGAACGAAGTCTTCAGCTTAAGTTGATCTCCCTGTAAATCGCACACACAGACAAAATGAATAAAGTGAAGTTTGAGATCGCTTGAAAATATATTTTATCACGTTGCTTCTTATCTCAAGAATATTCAACTAAGGCTTCCACGAATTATCATAAAGTGCATCGCACTAGTCGGTTTCTCAAGATCGTGAATAGTAACTCTATGCGTATCCTCCATGTTATCCGTTCTTTTGAAATTTCAAAATTCAAAAATAAAAAAATAAAGAAATATATTCTTGTATAACCGAGGAGCTTGCTATTTCTCGCTAAATTAGGGAAAAGAAAATATGCGTAGCATTTTGAATTTGTAAGGCGTTTATTTTGACGGCAACACAAGGTTAAACAAACTCGCTGGTCTGTACAGCAGATCCAATGACGAAATAAGCCCGTATTTCACTTACCCTAATGTGCCTCTCGTCGAGAAACAAGCTGTAGTTTGCCAAGATCTTGGCAAATGCGATCTTCAATTCCAGCTGAGCAAAACGCATGCCCATGCAGCGCCGTGGTCCATTTCCGAATGCTTGGTACTGCACGGAGTTCAAGATGCTCTTGTTACAAGCGCTGAATCTGCGAAATTTCAAGCGAAATTACAGTGATTTTACGGTGATAGCCACGAAACCATATGTAGCTTCACAGGCCGGAAGTTTACCGTATACCAGTTATCTAAAGACCACACCGTAAGGCAATTTGCTTTGACTACTTCTGTTGAAGTAAGAAGAAATCAACTAAAAGAAGATAACGATACAAAATATGATAATTAAAATCGCTATTTTTTAGTTTTTATACTGTCACAAGAAACACTGTTTCAGCATGTAGGTTTATTATTCTCCTATCAGTATATTTCGAGGGTTTGAAGTATCCAGTGTGCTGGATCACCAAAGTCAGAAATGTACTTTTCCACCGTCGGTGTTGATCTTCGCTATTGTGTTAGTTCGTCTACATCGGTTGAGAAATTATTAAAGACGCTGACGCCTTTAAAGTTAAGTTTAAAGTCACCACAAAATGGAACTGTGCGTTGGGCCGTAACATGTCTTATTTTCATTTAACTACTATGTTAATCCACCCTATTGCCGAAAGTGATTGTTGATGAGGATTTCGGGGGAGGGTGTTTTGCAAAAAGCGAATGAATTTATGCGAGCTGATTAGGCGGGGGCATTGGGCGGGATTTGTCCGTTACTTTATTTCTAAGTGTCCCACGGTTTAAATTCAAGAGGAGGGGGGGGGGTAGTTTTGAAGCTTAATACCACGTTTTAGCGCATTGTCTGTTTCGTCGTCAGTGGCGATGCAGATTCTAATTAGAATCTGCATCGCGAACAGGTAGCTTTTGATAATTTCGAAAAAGGGGTTCTCACAATGAATTCGGCACACACTACACGAGATTAAACAAAAGCGACCATCCTACACAGGAAGCACGCCGAAGAAACTTCTGCTTGGCTCAAGCTTGGCAATCCTTGGGGGCTTGGGCCTAATACGGTACAAGCTTGGGCCTAATACGGTTGTTCTCCATGGCGATAGTTAAGTGCCAGAGCCCTTCTCTTCGGTGTTTCTGTGGCTTTTCTCAGGCGCAATCATATAATTGCCGAAGTGCTAGACTTGAGCCAAAGGTGCCACGTATCAACCGAAAAACCGTCAGTGAAGACTGAAGCTGGCACTTGTTTGGCACTTTAGATCCCAAGTTGCCACATGGAAACCGAACAGCCAGAAGCGAAGCACAACTTTTGTACTTGTTCGGGGATTTCGGCCCAAAGATGTCAGATAGCAGCGAAACTACCGCAGCAGTGAAGCCTAACCTTGGCACTTGTTTGGCGAATTAGGGCCAAGATACTCAGACTCTGGCTTACTTCGGCTCTACCTTGGCTTCTTCGGGCTTTTTTAGGCCCTAAATTCCTAGACAAGAACCACATTTCGTCCATAAAAACTGTACTGCCAAGGTATATTTATTTACTTGCAAAGACTATCTCGTGTACGTGCACGTCTACGTGCACGTGCATGCTGGGGGGTACAAGGGTCCACCACCGTGCCCAGGGGCCGCTACCGACCGCCCAAGGTCGACACAAAGTCCCAAGCGCGCAATAGCGCATGAAGATTGTGCGTGAGAGACTATATAAAGGGAACACGCCCACGGAACGAGGGTGACGGACCGGGAGCACGGAGACGTGTAGGTGATCGTCATGGCATCGTTGTACATTAATGCTAACAAACCACTCATGTTTTACTAATAAATGTAGGTTCTAGTTTTGGAAACCCCCGGTATCGTGTTGTTGCTTCGGGATGGGCATGCAGCAAGGTAACCCTTTCCCAATATTGCACGGTGAATGAACAAGAAAAGCTATTTTCAAAATTAGGAGTCGAAAAATAAAAATCGTTCGAACGTTTTTCAATTTCGTATACCTTATTTAGTTCGGCAGTGGCGCGCAAGCAGTGCATACACTAACCGTCTTTTATTGCAGTTTCCGTGGCCATACAAAGATACAATCACTTCAAGAATCACATCGTCATCATCCGACCCTGATAACACCTCGAGATGCAACCATCAAACACCAGGGCGACACCAGCGGAGGATTTCTCCGTAAAAGGAAGCCAGTCTACCGGCCTGGTCTTCAGTTCGGCAGTGGCGCACAAGCAGTGCATACACTAGCCGTCTGTTATTGCAGGTGAGCATTACTTTTCTGTCTAAAAGAGAATATACATATACCTGGGGGGCTATGTTCGACAAATGTTTCGTTTCTCCTAAAAAGAAACGGAGGTGACGCAAGGGACGATATCGCGTCTGATTG
The DNA here is from genome assembly GCA_013358835.2 of Ixodes persulcatus. Lineage (NCBI taxonomy): Eukaryota > Metazoa > Arthropoda > Arachnida > Ixodida > Ixodidae > Ixodes > Ixodes persulcatus. The sequence goes on from JABSTQ010009346.1 coordinate 385,837, forward strand.
GCTAGAGGCTCAAATGACAAAAGTTCCCTCTTTCGTCATTTGAGCTTCTAGCCAATCAGACGCGATATCGTCCTTTGCGTCGCTTCCGTTTCTTTTTAGGAGAAACGAAACATTTGTCGAACATAGCCCCCCCCCCCTGTTTTGCGCTCTGCTGCCGAACACAGCACATTGTTATTCTTTTTTTGTTTGTTTTTGTGATTGGTCTTCTTAAAGTGTCAAATTTCTGCTGTGTAGTCTGCGCAACTTCGCCTTCCTAGTCTGAGATATGAACAAAGAAACCGGTAAAAAAATCGCGAAGGCTGTTGATGACTTAAGACGTGAACTCAGAGTTGACCTTCGAAATATCAAGGATAGTGTCAAGAACTGCAGTGACACCTGCGATAGTGTAAATGAAATCAAAAAAGAGATACACGAAATTCGGAAGGAAATGCAAAAGCTGACAAAACAAAATGAAGAATTGTCCTCCGAGAACCGCAGGCTGAGCGAGAAGGTCAAGGAGCATGAGCAGCACCAGCGATCAAACACTCTTGAAATCAAAGGCGTCCCCGATGAAGGTGACCCGTACGGCATTGTCAAACCTATTGGAACTATTCTAGACGAGCCGATCACAGATTCAGATATTGACGTGTGTCACAGAGTTCCGTCTTTCAAAACATCGAATAAGAATATAATTGTCCGATTTGTGCAGCGCTCAAAACGAGATAAGATCCTACAAAAAAGCAAAAAGCACCGGTTCACGACCAAAGACCTTGACTACGGGGGGAACAATCACCCCGTGTACCTCAACGAACACCTAACTGGCTCAAACAAAAGACTACTTGGTGCTGCCATCTCAAAGAAAAAGAGCGTAGGATGGAAGTTCGTGTGGTCATCTGGGGGCAAGGTCTTTGCCAGAAAAACCGAGAATGAGAACGCAATCAGGATCGCTTGCCTGTCGGATGCTGAAAAGGTAGCAAACGAATCGCAGTGACAGCCCTTCTGAACAAACGTAGCGATGATGACCGAAGAAGCTCTCACCGACTGTAATTAATTACGACTGCCTGTCATTTAACAAAAAATCCAAAAGAAACGATAGACAGTTTTCCGCAATACATTTAAATACAAGAAGTGTAAAAAATAAGGTTGACAATCTTGAATTCCTTTTACACTCTTTAAACATAGAAATCAATGCAATCGCACTCACAGAAACTTCGTTAAAAAACGAGGATTTGCCGCCATTTCTGCGTGGTTATAGATGGGAAAATGTGTGCAGAGTTAACAAAAGGGGGAGCGGTATAGCCATTTATGTAAAAGATAACCTACAATATCAGATTATAGAAGATTTAACAACAATAAATAATGATGTAGAATGTTTGATTGTTAAGTTCCCACATACTGTAGTCGCAGCTGTTTATTAGCCGCCATACGGCAACGTGCTTGAATTTATGTCATTCATTGAAAACGTATTTTGTGCTCTGGGGCCTAACCTACCATTTATGATTCTTGGTGATATGAATATAGACACTGCTCTGGATGACGGACATGCAAGAGAATTCAGAGATCTTATTTAACAATACGCCTGTAACAACGCCATAACTTTGCTTACTAGGGTTACCTCAGCCACTGCGACATCACTTGGCGCTTGTCTAACAAACATAGAATGTAACCAGATATCAGCTGGCGTTATCTTGCACGACATAAGCTACCATTTACCTATCTTCTGCATTACAACTCTTTCAACCGCGAAAAGTAATCTAAATAACGAAAAACGCTGTCACCGCAAAATAAATGAAAAAACGCTAAGAACGTTTGGCTACTTAATAGATCAAGAAAACTGGGAAGACGTTTATAATGAACATGATCCGACAAAATCCTATAATTATTTCCTGTCTAAATTCGAACGCTATTATTATATAGCATGTCCTCTATGTGAAACTAAAACCGAGCCTAAAAAATTAGAAAACCGTGGATAACAAATGATTTATATAAAAGAATAAAAATAAAAGACCGCCAGTACCATGCCTTCATGTATCATCGGGATCTAAGTTTACTGTCTGAGTTTAAAAAATTTAGAAACAAGTTGAACTATGACTTAAAACAAGCAAAATGAGAGTATAATAAAAATAAATTTCAGCATATTCACAATGACCATCGAAAAGTTTGGAATGCAGTAAACGATCTAACAAACAAAAAGCAAAAACGCTGAAGTGTCACGGAACTGATAATCGATAATGTAAGTGTGGCAGGGAAAGGGCTCGCGGACGCCATGAATTCGCATTTTATCAATATCGGCATGTGCGCGCGGCTAAAAATACAACTAATGATGACTGTGTAAGATCAAAAAATCAACAAAATTCGATTATGCTTGCTCCAACGACTTATGAAGAAATTTACAAAATAATAAATAGTTTAGATAACAGTGTAGCTGCAGGTGAGGATGAAATTAAAGCTTTACCAATTAAGTGCACCGCTTGCATAATAAGTCCAGTATTATCGAATATAATAAATAAGATGCTAGAGACTGGTGAGTTCCCCGATGAGCTAAAAGTTGCAAAAGATCATTCCTGTGTATAAGGGCGGAGGAGAAACTGAAGTTAATAATTACAGGCCGATATCTGTTCTCTCTGTGTTTTCAAAGATATTTGAACGCGTAATCATTGAGAGGCTAAATGATTTTTTGCAAAAATTTCAAATTATTTCTCAATTCCAGTATGGATTCCAGAAAAACAAGTCTGCCGAATCAGCACTGATTGAAAAAAAAGATAAAATAGTCGAGAATATTGAGAGAAAACTTGTCGCTCTAGGTTTATTTTTAGACGTAAAGAAAGCTTTCGACACAGTACAACACGGTATCTTACTTAAAAAACTTGAAATGTACGGAGTACGTGGAGTGGCGTTAAAATTGATTAAAACATATCTCACAAATCGGTATCAATACGTGTGCGTAAATCATACGATATCTAGTAAAATCAAAATACGTTACGGTGTTCCTCAGGGCTCTATTTTGGGGCCGACGCTATTTCTAGTGTATATAAATGATATAACGGATATACCAGGTTGCCCCGAGATGACAATGTAAGCAGATGACACAAATGTGTTTTTTCCAGGTTTAACAAAAAAGAGTGTAGAAAAATTAGCCAATGAATATCTTACAAAACTATTCAAATGGTTACAAATAAATAGTTTAAGCCTCAATACCAATAAAACTAAGTATCTGATTTTTAAGCCAACAGGGAACCGAGATGACAGCATTATAAACATCAAATTTGAAGGCACGGTACTTGAGCAGGTGGTTGAACGAAAATTTCTAGGTGTTTGGTTCACTGAGGACCTTTCTTGGAATACGCACGTCAACAAACTAAAAGCCGACTTGTCCCGAGTTACTGGCATTATTTATAAAATTAAAAATCTAATTCCTGCCTGGCTTAAACTAACGTTATATTACTCCCTATTTTATTCTAGGATCAGTTACGGCATCATGGTGTGAGGTACAACAACAGCTACAAACTACAATAAACTAAACATTTTACAAAAAAAGATACTACGGATATGTGAAAATTATAGAGACGAGATAAGGATTTTAAGAACGCAGTCACTCTTTATCAAGTATAATGTTCTGAAGGCAAATCAAATTTATTATTTCAAACTGTTGCAATTGACACATATAAATAGACTCCACTCGACGCCCATTACCAGTTCTAATCCATACTTATTACGGAACCCAATTTGAAAAACACCATATGTAACAACAAACTATGGGCGGCAAGCATCACATTTTCAGATCACTAAAATGCTTAATAGAGCAGATATCAACATAAACGTTGACCAGCCGTTTGGTAGTTTCAAACATTTTTGCAGCAAAATTCTAGTGGCAAGTGACGTGGCATTTTCTTTGGTATAAACACTTTTTTTCCTGGGTGTAACGTTGTGTAATTTTTTTCTACAGTTCAAATTTTCATTGCAGTATCTATTTTACCTTTTGAATATTGTGTTTTTGCCCATCAACAGAGTGTGCAGATGTTTTTATCTTCAAATAATTGTTTGATCTGTTTTGTATACGCTTCATTTCGTGTTTATTCCAGACACCATCATTTATGTTCTCTGTTCATAGCGTGTTTTATTTTGTTACAGTGGTTATTTTTTTTTTGTTTATTGTAACTTTTGTTGCTCCTATGTTGGACTGTGCGATGGGGGGGGGGGGGGGGGGGGCAGAGGCTATGTCAGACATTATGCTTTTATCTCTGCCCCCTCTGCGGAAACAAATCCGCAAAACAAATAAAGAAAAAAAAAACCGCGACAAAACGAAGCGCTATGTCCCGTTGAAAATGAAAATAATACCCTTTGTTGACGAATGTTTCCCCCAGGCAAAAAACCAAATAATAATTGTGTTTGTTTAATAGTTTCGGTTTTATCACCTTTTTTTAATCTAGTAGTCTGGTAAGTGTCTTGAAGATCAAAACTACAGTGTCATTTAGTGTAAATGTACGCAAATCGTTGACGAGAAAAAAGAAGTTTGGCTCGTAAATATGCGGCGACTGAGTACGGCCGAACGGCGAAAAGTATAAATGTGTTTGTCTCTTGCCATTAATATTCTACGATAGATGACCGTTTTACTTGAAGCTATCGTATGCGCACATATTATTGACATTTTATAGTGATCCATAGAGGTTACGCAAGGGAGCCACCTTCGGACGTTTGCTTCGTGTTGCCCACAGGCAACAAAGTCCTTACTTGCAAATTTACCTGATTTTTGTTTTTAATTTCGTCTCTGTTTCTTTACATGATCTGGTTGAACATTAATATCTTAAAATATAGATGATATAAGCAATTTTGTATATCTCGTCAATAAAGGGTTAAGAAAGCCATCATGCAATAACGCCCTTGTATACCATTCTAATGCAACATTCCACGCGAGGTCACAAACGTATAATCGTTTAGCTCCGCTTTGAACTTGAAGAGGACACATACGTATAGTCCTGAAAGCAACTTTGTCTCAAGATTTCAACGATAAGGCGTGCCTAAGCCAAGCATCGCAAAAATGGCAACTTAGCGGTCATTAACCGATACCTGGAAAGGAGATGTTATTATGACTACATGTGTCTGCTATATAAATTAGGTATACTATAGGCACACCTTCGGAAAAAAGACCATCTTTTCTTTTTTTTTCCTTTTTGAAGAAACTTTTAACGACCTTTGTGTGCATGCGTTAATGGGACTGTTCTATCTTAAACGTTCCAAGCCCTGGCCTCGCGCCCGAATCGAAGACTTATTTAGTAGTTCTCCGTCATCTGCAATTGACATGTTTATGCCTCTTAACAATTTGAACAACTTAATGATGGCGGAACTGTCATAGGGAATGCTTTACTTTGTTCAGTATTTTTCTGTACATTAGAAAGCTCCATGCGCCTTTTGTTCTCTGTGTTGCAATGCACCATCGGAAAGACTCTTTGTAGCTGGAGGGTATCATCGATAAATAAACAAAAAAAAAAGCACAAACCTCTCCGGTATGTTACAAAAACGTTCCAAGCTCTGTTAAAAAAATAATCTCCGATCGTGACTGACGCGTAAAAAATCCGCTAAACAATCACGACTTTCGCGTGTGTGTGTGCGCTGGCCGCGTTTAAGATACTTGGTCAGTTTCTTACCTGTCCGGGTCAAAGGCTTCAGGTTGGTTCCAGAGGTTGAGGTCGTGGTGCAGTTGGTGCACCGGAATCAAAATAGTCATCCCACTGGGAATCATCACACCCTTATAGTGGTAGTCTTTTTCGCAGGTTCTCGTGATAAAGCTGTCACGTGACATAAAAACGAAATATTGTTGACATTGTAAGCAATATAAAACACCCAACGAACTGCCAGTCTAGTTTTCTGTTTTATGCAAAGAATTTGACAACAATCTCCGATGACTACATTCACATGTGGGGTGGCAGCAGGATGAAAGATTTGCGCTAGCAAGTGTAAGGTCACAGTGGAGTGCATATTAACATATTACAAGCTCTACAAGCACAGACAATTAGCTGAGACGCTTGGTGTGGAATTGCAGCGTACGCAGTGTGCCTTTATTTGAGAGTTTCTCCGACTGTTCGATCGAGGTCACGTGGTTATCGGCCGCGTTTGCGATACAAGCTGCATGGAGGAGGCAGAAGCGTCGAACGTCTGCAAGCTACCCCGCATTGCTCTGCATCAAATGCTCAACCAGCGAATACATCCTTACTCCTTAAAAGGCAAAGCAAATGGCCTTGGCGCCGACAACTTTTGCGTAGTTGGAACGGCTGGACGCGCAAAACCTCGGTGTTTTCTCCTTAGAATTAGGAGGGCTGGATGCCGCCATCAGTGTTGGAAGTAACACGTTACAAGTAACAACGTTATTGGTAAGCGTTAGTAAATTTTAGTAACGGACTAACGTACTTGTTATATTTCTAATACCTCTGTCAGGTGGCCACCTAAAATGACCTTCACGCCTCAGGCCTTTAGGATTTTTAAATGACCTTTAAGTTCTGCCGTGCCAGACAGCGCAAGTAAATGTTCTTTAGACGATATATACAGTGATTAAAGTCTCGCAGCTCGTTCAAACGCATAAAGGACGTTCACGGCTAAAAGAATAATATTTTGGAGATATAAATGATTTGTGAAGTTTTTTAAGCAAACGAAATATTAAAAAAAGACAAAATGACGAGTTCAGTGGGCAATCGAGTCCGCTTAACAGGGAAAAATTGCGGTAACTTAGCTCGGCTATGCCAGGATATTCGTAGCGTGAGCTTATGCGCACAAAATGAGAGGCGCTATCAAGCGGCTCCGGTGCAGCGTCAGACTTGGCTACTGCGCAACGGAGGCGCACAGCTGGGCACGCGGCGGCGCCAGTGCGTCTGCCACGGCTATGACGTCACTCCTCTGGAATGCACAGACCGGCGAGGCGCGCGCGGTGGCGGCGGCGGCTCCGGCGCGCCAGCTGTGCGCCGTGTGACGTCACTGCTCCTCGCGCATGCGCAGACCGACGAGGCGCGCGCGGTGGCGGCGGCGGCTCCGGCGTGCCAGCTGTGCGCGGTGTTACGTCACTGCTCCTCGCGCTTCCGCAGCACGGCGCTTTGAAAGCCACGCGAAACTGCTCAACCTCGGCCAGTGTACCTCACGCTACAAAAACGAGGACACGAAGGAAAGGACTGGACAAACACAGCGTGTGTTTGTCCAGTTCTTTCCTTCGTGTCCTCGTTTTTCCGTGTTCAGCTGACCGGATTGCTAACAGTATGTAACCAGCTCAACTAAAACCCGTGACGAGGTCAGTCAAGATATTACAATAAAGTTAACTTTAAGCGCAAGCGTAGCGTTTTTTTTTTTTTTTTTTTTTGGGGGGGGGGGGCAATTAGCGACAATTTTGAGCGTCTCCCACTCCAGCTCCTTTCCGTGCTTCTGCTACGCAGCTACGCTTTTGCCCTGCTCGGTTCCGCGTCGTGCTCACGCTTGAATTTCATCGCACGCGTTCACGTTTGTTTCCTCGATGGATCTTCCTCCCGATGCTGATCCGGTTAGGATGGACCCAGCGTCTTGCGTCGCGTTCCTGATGAGCCTGCGCGCCCACCATAAAGTACTTTGTCGTCGATGAATGGTTCACTGGCATCGATCACGGATGCTTTGACGACAATCAGTTCCGACGTTCAATCTGCCCGACGAGACACTGACTGCCTCGAGGAAAGGCTTCTCGCGAAGTCGTATCAGCGCCCAGGTCGCCTCAACGCTGCAATGGAAGCGAGACGACTACTTGGACGCTCCTCCGTCGTTCGACATATCGCACGACGTGAGAGCGATACAAAGATGTATATACGTACAAAAATATAATAAATATATACAGTACCGTTAGTAATACTATTAAAGGAAGATAAAATATAAAGTAGAGAAATAAAAGCTAGACAACTATAGTTATAAGGAAAATCAAGAGGAGGAAAACCGAAGTGCCGAAGCGGACGATACGAGCAGCGGGACAACGAGGCTTACTAGGTAGCTGGCGCCCAGATTACAGAAAACTATTAGTAAAGCGAGGTCTGTACAAAATATACGTGAAACACGCTCCTTTTTAATAAGAGAAATTTAAAAAAAAACATTGATTTTAGGTATCAGTACGATCTTTTATATTAATTCGTGTCTCTAGTGAAGACCGCTGCTGATGAGAGTACGCCCTCAGCAGCCGTACAGGAGTTGCGGGAACCCAGGTTCACGAAAAGGACCTTTACGCTAAATGCCATTTGAGTTGCCGTGTGGCACTGCTTAAATAACATTTACACTACACTCTAAGAAATGCCCGCGCCTCTACGTACCCGCAAAACACTCGAAGAGCCAATCTCTGCGATCTACGAAATCAGTTCAGCGAATGATGAAGCGGAACATCCGTTTAGACCTAAAAATGAAGTCTACGCTGTGGCATTACACAATGCGAAGCGTTATGCTTGCATTGCGTAATGCCACTGTTTCGTATATGAGGCGTTGCTGACGTGGATTAGAACAACACTGAAGGAATTTTATTGAATCTTCGTCTTTGTCAGTCTGAACCCTCGGCGCGTGGCTAAGCCACTGCCGATACATCTTCCTTTCTCTAAACGAGCTGAACATTATTACGTTATACAAAAAGAAAACAACAAACAAAACACACACACAATAACACACGTAGAAACTCTAACGCAGCTGAGAGTAGTCGCGTGACTCGAATTCAAACTGTAGGGCTATACTACTTGTTTAAAGTCTTCATTATATGTCAGACGCACTGGTGCCTTAATTGTCCTTCCCGACCTACGAACTTCCAGTGCTGGAGGTTGGTCTGGTCGTGTCGGTAGGCAAGCGTGACATGATGGCGACACTGGAGGCATTACAGCTGACGACGTTTGAGGTGCTGACTCGCTTTCAGTTTCAGGACCTTGCTCGCGCATGCTTGTGTCATCAAACTCTTGAATTTGATGAAAGTCCTCAGTAGTCTTCCTCAGGTGCTGTCGATTACGGCGTAACTCTTTTCCTTCCTCTGTCATTACCCGGTAGGACCTTGGCGCCACGGCTTGCTGGACTTGAGCTGGGTTGCTCCACCCTTTGTCGGTTTGCAGGCGCACGATGTCTCCTCGTTGCAAGGGTGGGAGACTTCGACAGATCTTTGTGTCCTGGACATGCTTCTGAATGACTGAAGAGGCGGGCACGCCAAAGTCTGGAATTCGGCTTCTCAACCTCCGTCCCATTAGGAGTTCTGAAGGACATCGCCCGTCTTCCAGGGGTGCTGTTCGGTAGTTCAGAAGCCCGATCCAGAAGTCCTCGCTTGCATACTTGGTTTTCTTCAGCAATCTCTTGATTACTTGCACACCCTTTTCCGCCAAACCGTTCGACCTCGGGAACCGGGGGCTGGAAATGACATGCGTAAAATCATATAGATTGGCAAACTTCCTAAACTCTTGGGATGTAAATTGTGGGCCTCCGTCGGTGCACACCTCAAGCGGAATTCCGTGTCTGGCAAATAGGCTTGACAATTTTTCTATCACCATTTTACTCGAAGTAGTCTGCAGAAATTCAACCTCTGGATAATTCGAGTACGCGTCGTAGGCAACAAGATAACTTCTGCCCGCGTATTCACAAAGATCGACACCCACACGGGCCCATGGCAGCCGAGGCGTTTCCCTTTTGCATAAAAACTCTGAAGGTTGTTTATAGGCAAACTTGCGACATGTTGCGCATTTCGCGATCATGTTTTCAATGTCCGTGGTCATGCCAGGCCAGTACATTAAAAGCCTAGCTCGTGCCTTGCACTTGTTTAATCCTAAATGTCCTTCGTGAAGGCGCTGAAGCATTTCTTTTCTTAATGCTTTCGGGATTACAACTTTAGGTCCGCGCATTACTATGCCTCGTACGTAAGATAGTTCAGATGAAAAAGAGGCCATTTGGCCTTCAACTGTGTTGTGTGCATGGAGAGCTTTTTGGACTTGAAGCAATTCTTCATCTTGCGCTGTCGCGGAAACTATCCTCGACATCATTGTGTCGCTTACGATGCTCGTCAACACCGCATTTGCGTGGATAGACACGTCTTCGGTACAATTTCCTGTATCAGATTGAGGGGGCGCTCGGATGCGGGACAATGCGTCAGCAAGCAATAACTGCTTTCCAGGCACATACACGAGGTTGCAATCGAATTGCATTAACCTGAGGAAAAATCTCTGGAGCCGTGGCGGCATGTCACCAACATTCTTCTGTGCTATGGCCAACAAAGGACGATGGTCTGTTTCCACGGTTATGCTGTGACCATATATGAATTCTCGAAAGCGCTCACAACCAAATGTTATTCCCAGGGCTTCTTTTTCAATTTGTGCATATCTAGTTTCACTGTCCGAAAGTACACGAGACGCATAAGCCACAGGTCGCCAGTCTTTATCATGTAATTGAAACAATGCCGCCCCCAGGGCAAAACATGATGCATCCGTTGATACTTTCAATTTTTTCTTAGGATCAAAAATGGCCAATACTGGAGCACTAGCTAGCATGCCACACAGGTTCACCCACTCATTCTCATGCGCTCCATTCCAATCAAAAACACTCTCTTTCTTTGTCAAGTCACGTAAGTGACGAGTTTTCTCGGACAAGCAGGGCAGAAATTTTCCAAAGTAGGTAACCACGCCCAACAAACGTTGTACATCCTTTTTACACGTTGGACGAGGCACGTCTTTTACACACTGAACTAGAGTTGCGTCAGGCTTAACGCCGCTTTTGTCTATCAGGTCTCCCAAATAATTAATTTGTTCGACCCCAAACATGCATTTGTCTAAGTTTAGTGTTAATCCTGCAGCTTCTGCAGCCTTCAAGGCTGCTCTTAGTCTCATATCGTGTTCCTTGCGCGAGGAACCCCAGAGGAGTACGTCGTCGATGTAGACACGTACGCCTTGCAAGCCGTCTAATGCCTGGCTCATTGTTTTCTGAAACACCTCTGGTGCTGATGCAATACCAAACGGTAACCGCAAAAATCGATATCGCCCGAATGGCGTACCGAACGTACAGATCTTGGATGTCGCATCATCAAGAGGAATTTGATGAAAGCCAGCATTTGCGTCTAATTTACTGAAAAACTGAGCTCCGGCCAACTCAGACTCAATGTCCTCCCGACGTGGAAGCTCATAATGTTCTCGTTTTAAGCCTTGGTTTACATGACGGGGATCCATGCATATGCGTAAACGACCATTCTTTTTAAGTACTACAACGAGAGGGCTCACCCAATCTGAAGGTTCGTCCATCTTGGTGATGATTCCCGCTGCTTCCATCCGCTCTAGCTCTTGCTTGAGCGGCTCGCGCAGAGCGTGCGGCACGCGCCTTGCAGGCTGAATTACTGGCCGTGCATCTTCCTTTAGAGTCATCCTATAGACTCGGTGCGAACATCCTAGTCCTTCAAACAACTTAGGGAACTCATTAACAATCTGCTGTTTCAGTGTCTCTGCAGTGGAGAGCTCATGCACACGTGAGACGAGCCCAAAAGCTTCACTGGCTTGAAGTCCTAGAAGAGCTTTGCCTTTTTTGACAACAAAAAATTTAACTAGTTCTTGTTTCCCTTGCATTCGTAAGAGCAGAGCCGCCGTGCCAAAGTGTTGAATGGCACTTCCGCCGTAGTTTGTCAGCTGCGTGTTACATGGACGCAACATTTTCTTTTGACAATTTTTGTGAATAAGGAATACGGAAGCAAGTTAGCTTGAGCTCCTGTATCAACCTTTAGATGCACGGAGTGCCCTTCCAACATTCCTTTTACAAACCAATCACTCTGGCTTGACACCTCTCCTATACTAATGTCTAGAATTCGAAAGTCATCTTCTGGCTCTTCCTCGTCTCTTGAACTTTGGTGCTCCACCTCTTGAACTGTTTTCTTTTGCCAACAGCAGGCAGCGACATGATTTTTCTTTCTGCAGATTCCGCAGGTTTTACCCCAGGCTGGGCATTTTCTTGGCTCGTGGATGCTGTTGCAGAAACCGCATCGACGAGTTTGTCTGCGCTTCTCATTGTTGTGTTGTTGGCCTGGTTGTTTCTTGAGAACCGGACCCACCTGGACACTAGGGTTTTCCCAAGAGCTGTTTTGCTTGGCACCAAGTTCTGCGGCCTTGCAGAAGTCGACAGCTTTGTCCAAGGTCAGCTCTTTTTCTCGAAGCAGGCGTTCCCGTAACTTGGTGTCTGCAGTTCCATACAACAGCTGGTCCCGAACCATGGAATCCTTTAGGTCACCGAAGTTACACGTCTGAGCCTTGAGCTGGACGTCCCGAAGGAATTGTTCAAATGGCTCTCCTTCCTGCTGATGTCGCGCTCGAAACACGTATCGCTCATACGTTTCGTTTTTCTTCGGCATGCAGTACTCTTCGAACTTACGCACGATCAGATCATAGTCTTCTTGCTCGTCAGGTGCGAGCTGAAACGTGTTGTAGACGTCAATCGCTTCCTGTCCAGCGACGTGCAGGAAAATTGCAGCCTTCTGAGCTTTCGTCCGCCCACTTGCTGTTGCTGTTGCTGCAGCAGTTGCCTTGAAGTAGAGCTCAATACGTTGCCGAAATTTTTTCCAATTCTCGGCAGCATTTTCCGAGAGGACGAGATGCTCTGGAGGAGGCAGATGTTCCATCGTGCAGCAGATCTCCACGTTTAGGCTTTCGGCTTGAACACTTCTGACACCATGTTTCGTATATGAGGCGTTGCTGACGTGGATTAGAACAACACTGAAGGAATTTTATTGAATCTTCGTCTTTGTCAGTCTGAACCCTCGGCGCGTGGCTAAGCCACTGCCGATACAGCCACAGCGCAGACTTCATTTTGAGGTCTAAACAGACGTTCCGCCTCATCATTAGCTGAGCTGATTTTGTAGACGTCAAAGATTAGCTCTTCCAGTGTTTTGCGGGTAAGTAGAAGTGCAGGCATTTCTTAGAGTGTAAAGGTTCATTGGCGTAAAGGTCCTTTAGGTTCCCGTCTGGCACCAGTATAAACGACTAAAGGCCCGTTCACACTCTTGCGACCGAGTACGGCCAAGAGAAGCGAGACCTGGTGAAACCTCTGAAAATTTCTTAGGACGAGAGAACACACTGGAACGCTGGCGCCACCTATGCGGTGTGGGATTTGTCATCTTTACCCCTGGTCCTCATTGAGGTAAATACCCACTTCATAGTCCGCTGCGCGGCTACGTCCGGGTCCGTCCACTGACTGCCTTTTTGGGCACCGGTGGACGAGAGACAACACCAACACAGTGAGTCCGTTTTCGAAGTGTTTATTGACTCAAAAGCCAACACGCTTCGCTCTTAGACATGAAAAGTCTGGGTGCTGGCTCAATATCGCCAGTATCATCCGGTCGGTTTCTCGCGCTGCCGCAATAGACAGAATCAAGGGAAGTCGGAGGCCCACAAAGAAAAACCAAGCTCCGTAGAGCCAGGGCCTCCGCCGACGAGAGGCCCCGGCCCTCCTTCGGGGCGCGGCTTATGAAGCTTCTGAGATATGGACGCGCCCGGGGAGGCCGCTAGCAGTCGCGTCCATTATAACTCTTAAGGGTGCGCCGGTGGCACATTCACCCTTAAGTGGGCAAGGGAGCGCCGGCCCCCTCGGGGAATTCGGCCTCGGTTCCTTGTATCCGGGAGGCCGCCGCCATTGGTGACGACGACTCCCACGGCCTGCTCGAAGCTAGACCTAGATAGGAATATAGGGAACCCCATGGTTCCCACAGCGGTGACCCTGGAACTGCATCTTACAAGAGCGAAGGTTTTGCGGAATTTCCAAGGTCAAACGAGCCTTTCTTACAGCTCTTATATCTATGAGAAGGGCTCGTTTATAACGTTGACAAAGGTTTTTCGAGCCAAGAAAGAAAGGATAATGCGCGAGAGAAAGAACAAATATGCCGAACCGCCAAGTTTACACTGCTACAAAATAGATGGTACCAGCGTGTCCTCTCGTCGTAGGAGATATTAAAAGGTTCCAACGCACAAGGATCTAATGAGTAAAGGCCCGTTCACACTCTTGCAACCGAGTACGACCAAGAGAGACGAGACCTGTTGAAACCTCATAAAATTTCTTTGGGCGAGAGAACGCGCTGGCACTCTGGCGCCATCTATGCGGTGACCCTGGAACTGCATTTCACAAGAGCGAAGGTTTTGAGGAATTGCCGAGGTCAAATGTGCGTAATACCTATAAGAAAGGCTCGTTTATAACGTTGACAAAGTTTTTCGAGCCAAGAAAGAAAGGATAATGCGCGAGAGAAATAGAAAATATGCCAGACCGCCAAGTTTACACTGTTAGTCAATAGATGGCGCCAGTGTGTCCTCTCGTTGTAAGAGATAATAAGAGGTTCTAAGGCACCCGGTTCTAAGAGGTCGCAAGTGTGTGAACGGGCCTTTAATGTTTTTTGTTACTATTTTACGGTATCGTCTATCAAGTTACGTTAGTCGTTGCTCGTTACTTTTGATTAATATTTCTCTCGCTTTCAGCTAAAGCATTATTCACATTATATGAACTATGCAGAAAATGGAGGAACATTTGCGTGAGGTAATTGTAGCCGGTTCTGGTGCCTATTTTGAAGATACATTTTTCTAGCAAGAAAGACCTCATCCTTCCCGAAGGTCACTGTCGCCGTACCATAAAGACGCGGCCGCTTTGCTAGAACAAACATCCCTTCCAAAGGCGGCATTCTCTCGTCGCTCGGAGTTTTTTTTGACTGCCTCAGCTAAATGCGCTGGTTACCCTTTCCGCGTGAAAACGAGAGAATCCGCATTCTGTAAACTGCGAGTCCAGCGAGAAAGCGTTCATGTTCTCACACCTGTGCCCAACGTTATTAAACCACTCAGTTGGGAAACTGCCATAGAGACTACTCTGAAAAAGTGGCCCCGATCTGTCCTCCAGCACCGAGCAAATGGCGAACACAACGCCGCCATTCCTCCCGCAGCGGCCACTCAAGGAACCGCACGTTACTTCTATTTTGGATTTAATCGGCCATTTTGGTGCCGAAACAGATACAGTGGAAAAGGTTACAGGGGCGCCACCCCCGTCTCCCCAGCGGACGCGCCGCGTCGTACTACTGAAGTAAAATGCACCTAGGTCGGGAAGCGCTACCTGAAAGCACCGCTGAGGCATGGTTGTATAAAAACAATATTAATTGTGCCGGAAAGCCTTGCAAACTAAATATTTTAAAAACATCACGCGCCCTTCATTTTGTACTAAACTCCAATAAATTTTATACAAAAAGAGACTTTTCCGTTTGTTTTTACGCAAAAACATGCTTTCTAAAAGCTCAAGCTGATCACAGTACAGACAAATGATAAAGAGTGGCGCTGTTGTCGTATTTAGCTTGGTCTCGGTGGACGCCAGCGGCCCAGGTTTCGACGGCGAGTTTCCCAACTGAGTGTTTTAGTAACGTTGCTTGTGCCTAAACCACAACCCAAGGTTGTTCATTGCGTCGAAACCACGACCGTTCCTGACGGATGTTTCATTGAGAAGCCCTTTCAAAATGGGTGGCCTCACCCTCCTCGACGTTTATTTTCGTTATACCACAAAGTCTCGCTGACAGCGCGAGAGATCAGTTCGGAAGACGAGTCCTTCAGTGCACTATCCGCTTTCAGCCATCTTTCCCCTTTTTTTTTTTTATTTGACCAGCTTGGAAGTTTAATTTTAGTTGGCTAAAAAGTCATAGCGACGCGGCAACGTCGTTGTGTTCAAGTATATTGATTATCGGCCCCAGGGATAATCTTCAGAAAGACCCCAAAACAAAATAAAACAAAAACATTCAGGTCTCTTTTTTGTGAATGTTTTTGTCGCATTTCTTATTTTCCCGACTCTGTGTGACGTAACGGAATGTTCTTTTCAACTTCGCCGCCTCTCATTTTTTTTAACACACTGACGTATAGCTTTTTGTAAGACGTTGGACCTTTGGGCCAAAATTCCTGGTGAAACGTGCGAATCTCCCGGTTCCGCAACTGTTGTAGCGAGGAAAGCGGTCGAGTTTCCTGGACTTGGCCGGAACGCCGCTCACAGGCGTCTGTACTGCTCCCGAGAGCTGAGCTGTCTTGCTGATTGTTAGCTGCGCGATTTTAACATGGCCTGGCTTCTTTCCTTGCGAAATTTCGGGTGTGGTGCGTCGTGCCATTCCCCCAAAGCCATCGACGATAGGACGGTATCAGGACTGGGCGATGAAAAAGCTAAGGTTTTCCTTTTCCTTTAGCTGACTTGCCTCGGTAATCTTTTTTCAGCGGTTGCGGTCGGTCTAAATTTGAGGATGAGTGTAGATAGGGTTTCCGCATTGTTTTTTTTTTTTTTTTTTCACTAACGGTTAATTGTACTGCTGCCTGGCGAGACAAACAAACATATGATTGTGTGTTCTGCGTTCGGTTAGTTGTTCTACCGGCCCGGTCCGCGCGCTTAGTCATGGTATGAACAAGCCATTAGCCTGCTGTTTTGATAGGGTATTAGTTGTATCGTACGGTATTGATTCAGTCTATAATTAATAAAAAAAGTGTTTTATACCCATACGACCATCCCATCGGCTCCTACTAATTACCCTCGACTTTTCCCTTCCACCAGTCTAGCTTACAGCCCCTTGTTAAGATTCATACTCAACGTTCTTTTACAAGTACCAACCATCGTCATGCGAGCATCTGGGACACGTGCCACGAGTGAGTGCACCGCCGCCGTTTGCTTTCAGGAGCCGCTCATTTCAGTGCCACCAAGGCGGCGTGACGTAACAGAGTTGAGTTGGTGTATACATTCTCTGGATATTGGCAACACTCTTCATATCGTTGTCTATTAGCACAATCATGTGGTTCAGAATTCCAAAATGGAATTTATTTGCACAGTGTAAGTTCTGGTATTTCGTCTAGAGATTGCTGTTGGAATTTCCTTGTAAACGGAAACAAGCAATTGCTTCTTCTAAAAATTATAATGGTAATTTCTTTCTGTTTTCAAGTTTCTATACCAATCAGACATTTGGAGCAGGCCTGCCTCCAAAAGGACACAGTGCGACTTTTTGGCATGGGTCCCTCTTCCGAAAAGTCGCACCAGGTGTCTGGAGGAGGCAGGCATGCGTGAGAGACATTAATTTTCCAGCTGTGAAGCGAAAAAAAATGGCACACCGAAAGGACGAAAAATTTATACCAAAGGGTCGAAACTTTCCCACGCTTTTACTTCTTTAATTCAATCTTTAAAGCGTCAAAATTGATCCCCAAAGAGACGAAAGTAACTTTCTTTTAACTTTTTACTTCATCCTTCAAAGTGTCAAAATTGGTCCCACAAGGGACGAAAGTTCATTCCCAATTTAGAAAGTTACCTTCCAATAATAGTGCCATTAATCTCAATATGGGGAATAGTTGTCGTTTGAACGTGCAGATGCCAGTTTGAAAAAAGAAAACGACTTTGAAAAAGCAGACGGCGGTTTGAACGATCACACAGCCGTTCGAACGTGAAGACGCCCTGAACATGGTCCGCGGGTGGTTCGGACAACTTAACGAATTTCCCGCGTTCATACTGTAACAAAACTGAATCGGACGACTACAAGTATCCGCGAATACAACCCAAAGTACTTCCCACATGTCCGACCTTGTCTGGTTTTCTCTTTTCACAGACCCTATTCATGTTCTCGGACGAACCGGACAAGCAGAAAACACGTGAAAACTGATCTTGAGACCTTTCCCGACTCTTTTTGTTGCAACTCTAGTCGCGGTGTCTTCACGAAAAGGCAGATTTTAGAGTGGTTTCTTCCCAAACAACACAGCGATGCCCGGCCCGCACGGCGACTTCCGCCCACGCGCCTGACCGGAAGTCCGCGCCCGAAGCGCCCCCACTGCGGCGTGACGTAACACAGTCAAGTTGGTGTATACATTCTTTGGATATTGGCGACACTGTTTATATATCTGTTTATTTAGCGCCGTCATGAAATTCAAAATTTCAAAATATTTCTCTTTTATTTGGTTTCCCAATTGCTGTTGGAATTTTCTTGTAAACCAACACAAGCAATTTTTTCTCCTAATGGTTCGAATGGTGTTTTTGTTTAATTTCTTGCAGGTATTTACACCCCACCGACGTTTGGTGTGCATGGGCCTGCCTCCAGAAAGACAGCGTGCGACTTTTTGGCAGAGGCCACTCTTCCGAAAATCACACCAGGTGTCTAGGAGAGGCAACCATGCATGCGTGACCTTTTACTTTTTCAACCGAAAAGCGAAACAAAAAAGGAATATCGAAAGAACATTAAATTGATACTGAAAGGAACGAAAGTTACTCAATTTTTACTTTTTTAATTCACCCTTTAAAATGTCAAAATTGGTCCCCAACGCAAAAGAAAGTAATTTTCCTTTACGTTTTACTTCATTTTTCAAGGTAAAAAAATTGGTCCCCAAAGGGACGAAAGTTATTCCCTTTAAACGTTTTACTTCATCCTTGAAAGTGTCAACATTGGTCCACAAAGGGACGAAAGTTCGTGCCCAATTTTAAAAGTTACCTACCAATAATAGTGTCGTTGATCCCTATATGAGGGAAACCTCGTCCCCAATTACTATAACTACGGCGCTGAAGAGAACGCAATTGACCCCCGAAGACGTAAACTACAGGCCCTGCAAGGACTTTTTTTACTGGTTTTTAATTTGCACCGAATCTGAGCGCACCGAACGTAGTAACTTAATGAAACTTTTCTTGTCTCGAATTTTGCTTTATATTAAACGTTGTAGGCAAATTAAAATTACAAAAACAAGCAAAAAATGACCTCCTTCGTAACGTCGTTGGTTGCTTGAGTGGCCGTGAACTAGAGGAGGGATAGTAAACTCAGCGAGCGCTCACGGCTGCCGCACTCCGTGTCGACAGCTCAAAAGGGCGCCACTAAAGCATGTTCTGAATAGGCTGTATGAAGCGGGCAGCCAGGGCGGCTCACATTGCATTTGCTTTGCGATTAAAGACTAATTCGGCATGACACTTCATTGGCCAGAAACGACAGCAAACACGGGGTAAATATCAGCTCAGAACGGGAGCCACTTCGGGCTGCCATACCGTTAAACAGCCAAACCGCAAGCCAAGCCTGCTCGCCGAAGGCCTTCGGAACGCTTGGACCCCGTCGGATCATCGAGCCCGTATACGCCCGCAGTGCCGCCGCGTACATCCGGGACCTTTATACGCTCGCCGCTCGTCGGTGCCTGATCCCACTACCTCTTTCTAGTATGCGCCGCCTTTTCCACCGCTTGGTAGCGGGTTTGTCAACGGATCATTTCTTGTTTCCGTACTTTATAAACTGCATTTTTTTCTTTTCTGATCTAAAACACTGAACAAAAACTACTTTCATAAATAATTAAAACAGTTCTCGCCATTTATATTTTTTTTTACTAAAAATAAGCTTTTAGCGGCCCTGACAAGTAGTACGCCCAGAACCAAAGACTTCACAAATCGCGCGCTTTCGGCACCGCGGGTCGCCCCCGTAGGTGGAGGAGGTTTCCGCGTCGTCCGGTTAAAATATGACGCACTGATATTTAGTTACTCTCTCTGTGCCCGCTGGCTTGCCCTAACCCCAAGAGATGTGAAAACCGCAAAAAAGGTCGACGCTTAAATATGATTGCAGGGCCTCTTTAAGGCCCGTTCACACACCTGGGTTTGACGACTACCGACTGAGACAAGACGGGTCTTTAAGCCTCCGGCGATGTCTTACGACCGGCTCCGCAGCAACACATCCGGCTGCAAGTGTGTGAACAGGCCCTTAAGCGCCGTTCACACACTTGCAACCGAGTAAGACCGAGAGAGACAAGACCGGCTTTTAAGCCTCTTGCGAGGGAGGAGGACCAGATGCGCTGCTGCGGAGGAGGTCCTAAGCCATCGTACGAGGCTTAAATACCGATCTTGTCTTTCTCGGTCGTACACGGTTGAACGTGTGTGAACGGGCCGTTAGGCTCCGCGGTAGGGAACAAAAACGCTCCTCTTGACGAATCCAAAGCCCAGCCTAAAGGGATCAATGCAAATGGATTAAAAAATATTAGGAACTAAAAGCAGCTCTTCGCCATTTTGGGAATCCATCTATAAGTGACATCGAGTTTCATCCCCCAAAGGAAAAAATACTGCTCTATTTTGTCTGTTTTTTTTCTTTTTTTTAAATTACAGACATACCAAACGACAGTGACGCCACCTTCCGTCTTCGCTTGTGAAGAGACACCCGCCGAATGAGATTCCGGAAATCACCACAAAATAGCGCACAAAGAGTTGTTGTTGTTGTTTACTTTTTTTCGCGCTGGACGAGAGGTTTTTAAATAGTCACTAAAGCCATGTCTTGGTATTCACTTCTCCGGAAGCTTGGCACTCAAAAAGGCTATTCTCTCAAAAACTAAATAACGGATAGATATGAATTGACAGAAAGCCGACGCCGTTGTATTTGTTTCCCGAGCGCAGCTACCCAACGTCTCGTGGGATTGTGGCCTTGTTCACATCGCATTCCTTACCTCCACTACACTCCATAGCCACCGGAAACTTAAGAAACAAGGGGCGTGGAGACTCTCGAATATCTTATCATTGCTCAGCGGCCGAAAAAAAAAGCCTAGATATGAATCGCAAAGAATCGTAAGAATATTCAGTCATCCCCGTTCTTAAGCTGTCAAAAGCTATTAAGCTGCAGCCCGCGAATCGGCGTGCAATAATGTCGCGTGTCATCGGCAACTTTCTGGTTTTACACCAAATTTATTTAGTGAGCAAAGCAAGCAGCTCTTAAAGGTTTAACGCAACTTTAATGTTTGCTCCTATAATTTTGTTTTAAAAGGGAACTCCGCCGATTTTTTGAGCTACCTAATCACAAGGCATAATCTGAATGCGGATGGCTTCCTGATTCCGAAATGCTTTCTCGTTCTCCCGATTCACTCCAGTTAATTAAAAAGCGATATTCTGTTTGCTTCCGAAACCGAGACATCGTTCTCCCTAGTTTGTCACCAGTTTTCCCAACCACCAAGCGCGACGTCACAGATGTGCAGCGAGGCGCGCGGCCGGCTATTGGGTACGCTCACGGCCGCCTTTCTCGCGTCTAACAGCGAGAAAACCGGGGCGTTCGTTCTATTTTAAGTTGGTAATTATCGATATTTGCACAAAGTATGACCTTGGCATATGTGCTTAAAGTATGAGAAAGTAAAAAAAACAAATAAGAACGGGAGCAATTGAAATTTTGATCAAATCGTTTTTGCAACTCGGTACGCTCAAGCCGCGGCTCGCTAGTTTCGTGATATCGCTAGTAAATCCATTCTCTTTTTATCAGAAGATGGCTGGCGAAGAAAGGTTGAAGAGTCACGCAGTACATTTTTCGACAAATTGCCAAAGCACCACGGAAAATGCTCGGAATATGCGTAAAGATGCCCCACACGCTCGTATAACCAAGGAACGTGCCATTAGTTTTAGATTTTCTTTAGAAAAGTTACTGTTGCAAGGCGACAGCACGTGTAACTACTCTTGTGGCATGAATATGCTCCTTGGTGCTTAAGTAATTTAGCAAAAGATCTATAGACCAATTCTGAAAAGCGCATCTGGTCGATGCCATTTTCAGCGTTCATGCGTGTGGCGCGTACATTGCTCGCTTTCCAAAGCGACGAACATGTGCGTGCTGGGCTGGGACCCAACACATGACTGTGATTCTCGTAAAATATGAAATGTATAGAATGGAATGAACTGCATTCGTGTAGACCATATGGCACGTTACTGGTCATGAAGATCTTGTTAAAATGAGAATTAAAAGAACTTTGCAACCACCAAGCCAAACATCACGGTGCAAAGGAAAGTGTATAAAATACACAAATACACTGTTCACCTTCAAATAAAGAGTATTTGCTTGAAGATACAATAGTGCGTAAGGTACAGAAAGACATCATAAAAATTTTAATTCAAAATAAGTTAACAAAACTTATAAAAAAAAATGTGTACCCGTTTTATTTTTTTTTTTATTTTCTTCTTTTGGAGTAGAATGCAACGCGTTCAAACACCCATCCACGAGAGCACATGAGAAAGGGGTAAGTCTATATAAGATTTTTTTAAATTAAGTTTTGGTTTAGCACAGTTTCCATCAGCTGTAAATTTCCATGCCTCCCCTCAACGACATTAATATTTTCATGGTTAAAAAAACTTTTCAGCCCTATATAAAATTTCTCCGCAATAGAATAAATTAAAGACGTTTTCATCGCTTCTTCTGCAGAGAATATTGCACGCCAACCATTTGACAAACCAGGCAAAGGCTCTATCGTATATTAATGGCGCTCAACACCTGCTCCATAAACCGCTGTAATAGCAGACAGGAATAGCAATATGTCGAAAGTCATGTCTAAATTCAGACTTGAACTTTGTTTAGACGTTTCACTTCTTGTCTTCTACATATCGGACGCGTGAGTGGAACTCTGAGAGTAGCCCGAGCTAGATTCGATGTCCGAAACAAAAATAGTGTTTATAAAAAATTTAAAAAAAAAATCACTGAGCCAATTGTGAATAACAAATGTGACTGTGCAAAATGTCGACTATAGTCTTAGATTGTGTACTATTTTTCTCGATATTATTGGCGCTCTTCTTTGGACGGATGTCGTAGTGGTCACAGCCAACTTGAGTTTGTGCTTGCCGCTCTTGAAGCTGTTCCAGCTGCTGAAGGATACTCAACTCGCAGCACGCGGCTATAAAGTTTTCCGAGCATAAGTGAGTATGTTTCAAGTGACACTAGTTCTCTCGGCACACAGCTCGCGCAAAAGTACCTTGACGTGGCTGGCCTCCATTGCTGCCGGGGAACGCTTTTTTTTTTTTCTCCCACGAAAACAAGGGTGAAAAAGAAGCTTTCTCTCCGCACTGCTTCTACAATCAATCGCGGAGCACAGATTGCTACCCATTGTAAAGGAACTTTCAACCTTGAAGCTCAGAAAAAACAAATCTCGATCGCTGGTGCCCGGAAAGCCACTTCGCGGCTGCCGGAGTCCCTCGTCCGCCTGCACATCCGTGACGTACGCGGGCAGGGAAAAGTAGGGATTTTTCATTGTTGCCAGTGGAGAGTCGCCTCCTGGAACCCTCGCGGCAGGCGTAACTTGAAAATTCAATAACCTAACGGAAAAATTTTATTTTTATAAAATATTTTGGTTGTCATTTGAGAAAGGGTTATTGATACGGTCTGCAAATTTCCAGCCAAATCAAAGTCTACCAAAAAATCGGCGGAGTTCCCCTTTATAAAGGGGCCCTGCAATGACTTTTTTACGGGTTTTTGATTTGCACCGAACCTGAGCGCACTGAACGTAGTAACGTAATGAAACTTTTCTTTTCTCAAATTTCGCTTTATTTTAAAAGTTATAGGCAAATTAGAATTACAAAAACAAGCAAAAAATAACCTCCTTCATGACGTCGTAGGTCCTGGCTTGAGTGGCCGTGAACTAGAGGAGGGGTAGTGAGCTCATCGAGCGTTCACGGCTGCCGCACTCCGTGTCGACGGCTCGAGAGGGCGCCACTAAAGCATATGTGTTGGATAGGCTGTATGAAGCGGGCGGACAGGGCTGCTCGCATTGCATTTGCTCCGCGATTAAAGACTAATTCGGCAAACACTTCATTGGCCACAAACGACAGCAAACACGGGGTAAAGATCAGTTCAGAACGGGAGTCACTTCGCGCTGCCATACCGCCAAATGGCCAAATCGCCAACCAAGCCCACGCCGAAGGCCTTCGGAACGCTCGGAAGCGGTCGGATGCTCGAGCCGGTATAGGATCGCAGCGCCGCCGCGTACATCCGGGATTTTTCGGCGCTGGCCGTTCGTCGGGGCCTCATCCCACTAGCCCTTTCTAGTATGCGCCGTTTTTTCCGCCGCTTGGTGGCGGGTATGTCGACGGGTCATTTCTTGTTTCCGTACTTTACAAACTGCATTTGTTTCTTTTCTGATCTAAAATACTAAACAAAAACTACTTTCATACATAATTGAAACGGTTCGCGACACTTATATTTTGTATCTCGACTAAAAAAAAAGCTTTTAGCGGCTCTGACCAGTAGTAAGCCCAGGACCAAAGACGTCACAGTTCGCGCGCTTTCGGCAATGTGGGTCGCCCTCGTAGGCGGAGGAGGTTTCCGCGTCGTCCGGTTAAAATATGACGCACTGATATTTAGTTACTCTCTCCATGCCCGCTGGCTTTCCCGAACCCCAAGAGACGTGGAAACCGCAAAAAAGGCAGACGCTTAAATATGATTGCAGGGCCCCTTTAAGGGGAGAAATTAGTGGCATCAATTTATCGTGGACGTTTAATGTTAATAAAAAGAATTAGACAAAGCGACTTGTTCGGGTTATAGGCCGCAATCACAACGAATAACTTGTTTTAACAAATAAACTCGTTCTGCGAAGCATTCTCAAGCTCTTCAAAATAACTGTTTTGGGGTGCCGAAAAGAATCGCCTTCAAGCAAACATTTGATTATCAGGGAACTAATCGGAACAAGCGAGTGTTTCCGAGCGAAGGCACGAGCCATCTTTTACTATAGGTAAGGCTACAAGTTGCCTTCTTTAATGTACATTCCTACGGTGAAACATGAAAATGAACGAGATGACAAATGATCTGCCTTACCCGGTCACCGGAGGGTAGAGCCGAAGTGCCTCCAACGTCACTTGGTCCAAGTATTCAATTCTGAGGATAGTCTCCACGTAGGACTCCACCTGAATGAGTAAAGGTCGGTTCTCACATGCAGCGAAGCGCTGATGTAGCGCTCCTCACGTGCCGTCAGCTACTTATCGTCTGCCATGAGCAACAGTTTTGACGGAGCGATACAAAGCTGGTGAACGCTCCCGTCAGCACGCGCTTAGCGCGAGGTAAGCGCTACGCTTGTAGCGCTCCGCTGCATGTGTGAACAGGCCTTAAGAGTGTCGTCTGCCGATAACAGCCGCTCCCTAAATATATCTCAGAACGTACATTCCCTGCGTGGCTGAATCTGTTCACACTTTTTGCATCGTGATTCTTTCTTCGACCTTCTTATTGCCTAATGCCGCTATTTCTGTGGAGTAATAATAAGTGCCTCAGGACTCCCTACGCCGTGAGTTTCTTATGGTGTCAGAGACCACAGCTACTCGGCACGAACTGGGGGAGGGGGGGGGGGGGGGGAATCGGTGCTCGAGTGTGTTACATGGGTGATGCAAAGATGGTGGGGCATGGTTCTACTTTCAATAAATACAGCTTAAAATGACTCCTTGACAATTATAAACTATATGAAACACACGCTGATTGTCTGTTTGTTTCTCTATTTTCTCCGCGCAATGACAGTCGTAACATCCCCCCCCCCTCTACAACATCACGTATATTGTTAATAAAGAAAAAAAAAAAAAAACGCAACTGCTCGAAATCGAAACTGGACTGGGGAGGATGAAGAAATATAGAGGATGAGAGCGTTGCCAGAAGCCACGTGGCTGAGCAACTTTTGTTTTTAAATCAACGTATTTGCAGTTGTTTAGAAGCCCCAAAAAATCGGTATCATATTTTTTTGTGTATTTATAGTATTGAGTGTGTGCCTTCGATGACCAACGACTTTCATTATCCTTGGTGGTTGAGTTCAAACCATAAAAAAACGTCCCGTGAGCACAAAGAAGAAACTGAACGCGACTCAAATCGGCCAGTTCTCGATCAGCGGTTTTCGGACGGAAAGAGAACGAATTTCGAGTCGTAAATTGGGGTCTGGGTGGTTGGGCTCTCACATATCATCTACAGATAAAAACCTTGGCGAGCATAAATACCCTGTCAGTGACCCTTTAAAGACCCCGGGCTATCGTTTGGAATCAGTGGCGTAGCCATGAAATTTTTTCAGGGAGTGTTTTTCTTCGCTCAAGACGTTCGAAAGGAGAAAAAAAAAACGAGAAAGAGAGAGAGAGAGAGAGAGAGAGAAAGAAAAAAAAAAGAAACTGCAGAAACAAAATGTGAGTTACTATTTTCCTGTTTTTTAGAAGACCAAAATGCAACCTTCTTCGAAACATCTCGTTCCTTCAATCCTTAAAGACGGAAACTTTAATGGTTAACACCGAAAACACGCAATCATAAAATATAATAATGGATTTCGAACAAACAAGCCCAGACAGGCTCACAAAATATTTCGGTGCGTACATTTCTCCGCAAAACGCTCGAATATCCACTGACAGAAAACGACGAAAGAGTGCCAGAGAATAGCGAGGTTTAGAATAGGATTCAACATAAAAACTGCAATGAGCACTGAAGTAATCACCAAGTGAAGCGTCACGCTCATTGTTCCTTCGCGGAACACATTTTTCAGAAATGATCGTGCTATGGTCATGTTTTGGGTTCTTTCCGTTCTTCGTTGTCGTTTTACGAGAAAGTGGCAGAGAAAATTACCAGTTTCTATCATTTTGTGGGGTCTAAAGATTTAGTGGAAGACGCCGTCGGTCGATAGAAAGAAGCAAGAGGACCTTTTTGGGGCTGACTTGGATGTTCCACTTAATGTTCAGAAGCGCAACCACAAGCAAGCGCCCTTGGAACGTATCAGGTATGACTTGAGTATTCTGAATGTCGAGAACGAACGTTCCGCTTCAGCGGCGCTAGCGGACACGATGGCCGGGATTCGCTGCAGGCGGTTTACATTAGGATAGAAGGCCTCCGGGCAAAGACAAGTTGCCTGTACCGCTAAGCGGTGCTGTCTTTCCACACCTGTGTCCAAACCAGAACTTCCCTAGGAAGGTTATTCAACAAAACGAATGCTCCGCACAGGCTAGAGATTTGTTTGAAGTCGAGGCTTGCGAGTCGCGACATAGAAAGCGACGTCGTTGGTCACAAAATCGCTCTTGCCTAGGGAGGACAATGCTTCATGACGTGAATGTGCCGACCCTATCGGAGACTTTGATAACACGCTTGAAGTTGTAGGTCAATAGTTATTTTTGAAAAAGCGTCAAGTGAGGGAACTTTCACGACTGACGTTCTGAACGCAAGATTATAAACATTACCCACTGCTGTGATTAAAGAAGTAAACTAGGTACGTTTTGAAACCAAGTGACCATGAGCATTTCAAAGTTGCTTCCGCGATGCATATGCTGCCGCTTTTCTCTCTCGCTTCTTTTTTTTTTACATTTTCGTTGGGTAATCATGTTAACTAAAGAACTTTATGCTAGTAAACCCCAAAAAAGGAGAAGAAGGGACGAAAAAAAGAAGAAAAAAGAACACTGAGCTGTTTGTCCTTTCGCCGTCCTGTTTTCATTGTAGGGTTTGCTGCCCTGAAATTGTCGTCGACTCCTTGAGAATCAAAGGGTAGGGGAACTTTAGTCAAGTCGCCTGCATTCTACGAGGCGAGGCCAGCGTCCTTCGAGGTCAAGATTTCGCGGCTTTTGAAACATCGGATGCTGAGCCGGAGACGGATTTGCGTTTTTCACGCAGTCCACGGACAGTTTCGTCATCTTCGTTGTGCTTTGGAATGCTGTGGACCCGACCCCTCATCGTAGTGAGTTGTCTAACAGAAATAGAAGCATAGGATTTTTAATGCTTTGACAAAACGTCAAATCACAAAAAAGAAAAGAAGAAAAAAACAGAAGAAGAAAAACTGACACCGGAAAGGAAACAGAAGAAAGAGAAAAACGATGAAATTTCGGGGGGTGTTTCGACCTTCGAATATGCCCTCTGGCTACGCCACTGGTCGGAATGCACTCGCTAGATTTCTCATCTACAGTCGAGAGAAAAGTCTCCCATTGAGGCAGATTAACTTCAAGGCTGTCTAAACATACAAAAAAAAAAAGCCAATTTTGGGCACGAACTATACCGATATACTTACGTTTTTATCGAGGGCTTCAATGATTGTAGTTCTTAGCTTATCTTGCACATCTTGATGTTTTGCCAAGATGTAAGCCATAAAAGTCATTGCCGCGCTGATGGTCTCAAAACTACAAGTAAGAATTGTTAGGCACCTTTAAACGTACTGCTGTTATTTTTTTTCTTCTTTAAATGAACGTTTATACTTGCGCGCTAATACTACTCTATATTATTTTACAGGGTTAATAAATTATTTATGGAATTAGGCATAAATATCCATCCGTCAATATAACCGAAGAAGTCTAGTCTAGCAGGGTTACTTTTTCTACGCTTCTCGATGGGTTTCAATTCAGTTCGAGATGATTCGCGTTCCAGTCAGGTATTGTGTAGCTTATGCACGTTACCACTACTCAACACTTTAAAAATGCGTTAGCTAAACCTAATATTTTTGGACTTTCTATGCACGCAACTCTGCCGAAGTTTATAGGTATGTGATCACGCTTCTGAGTCGCGACATCGATGGTGTGTACGTACTTGAATCATATATTGTTCATCACTGCGTTCTGTTTACTCCTTCGCTGTTTTTCATGTGTAACCATAACAGTCACCTCATTATGTCAAATACATAGTTACTTGAAAGTAGCTGAAAACGTATGTGTAAGGCACTGCCATTGTATTGCGCTAATTGCGGAGAAATGTTACGTTCTTTTTTTTTTTAATTCCTTCGATAACTTTATTAACAAAAAAAGAATGTAATCAGATTAAACCTATTTCGTAAAGGCCCGTTCACACACTTGCGACTCCAATTAGAAGCGAGTGTCTTGAAACCCCTTAAAATAAAAGAACACACTGGCACACTGGCGCCATCTATGCGGTTACCCTGGAACTGCATTTCATTAGAGCGAAGGTTTTGAGGGATTTCCGAGGTCAAATGTGTGTAAGACCTACGAGAAATGGTCGTTCATAACGTTTACAGAAGTTTTTCGAGCCAAGAAAGAAAAGATGAGGCGTGAAAGAAATAGAAAATATGCGGGCCGTCTAGTTTCTACTACTACCCAATAGATGGCGCTAGTGTGTTCTCTCGTCGTGTGAACTGGTGTGTGAACTGGCCTTAACTGCGCTGCCTGTCGTAAGCACTTGGAAGGGGCTTAAAACAGGTTGTGTCGGAGTCCGTTGCAAGAGTGTGAATCAGCCTTTAGAGAGCTTTAACCGCTTACAACGATGGAACACTGGCGCTACCTATGATGTAGCCTTGGAACTGCGTAAAACTAGGCTGAATGTTTTCCAGTATTTGCGAGATCAAATCTGCGCACTATCGAACATATACATTAAACGTCCTGTATAGTAACTTCGAAAAAACGTATCTTTGACTTACTCTCTCTCTCTCTCTCTCTATATATATATATATATATATGTCTATACGGCCGGGTGTTTCATTCAAGACCGACAAGAATTCTTAAACTTAATGCATTCGAGGTAAAAATTTAATTTTGTCGGGACCGGATTGCTCGTGGTGGCGGACGTCAGAAAATGCTCGATACCTACAAATTATTTCGATAATTAAAGAAAAATGACTAATTAACTTTTTAGTAAAATAAGACAATGGTTCCCATTAGAAACTTGCAAAGCGTCATGGAAAACCACTAAATCAGTAATTTTCAAAAAGACTTTGAGCACGTCGGAAGCACAGTAGTGCGCTAAAATTACCACTCGTGGAGCAGGTACAAGGCTGGGGCTCTAATAAAAAAACGGAAAAATCGCGCGGGCACGTTATCGTATCCGCTAGCCTTGTACCTGCTCCACGAGTGGTAAATTTAGGGCACTACTACGCTTCTCACGCGCTCAAAGTCCTTCTAAGAATTACCGATTTAGCGGTTTTCGATGACGCTCAGCAATATTCTAATGAAAACATATATATATTTTAACAAATTAAAAAGTTAATTAGTAATTTTATTTCATTAGTGCACTAATTAGTTATTATCGGGCCTTTTCTGACGTCCACCGCCACGAGTAATGCGGTCCCGAGGAATTTATCTTTTTACCCCGGATACACTACTTTTAGGAATTTTCGTCATATATATATATATATATATATATATTAGGAATTTTCGTGAGTATTTGCTGAAACACCCTGTATATATATATATATATATATATATATATATATATATACCGGGTGTTTCAGCAAATACTCACGAAAATTCCTAAAATATATATATATAATATAAATTCATATATATATATATATATATACAGGGTGATACAAGGAAACGCCAGGCTCTTTAAATCGACCGGAAAATTCGGTTTCTTAACCTATCGCGCTACGACTTTGTGCAGCGTTGCCCACAGATGGTGCATTTTTTTTTTTTTTTTTTTTTGTAAAATTTGCAAGGAGCGAACTTACCTGAGGAAAAAGTAAAGAACGAAAAAGGCTTAGCTCCTATGGAAACGCAGCGACGCCACCGGTCTGCAAACAACACGGCGCCGTATCGCACGGGAGATAAGAGATGGCGCAACAAACGCCGCCAACGAACGAGCATCAGCGCCGAGAGCCGGCGTCGTTTCTTTAGCAGACGATCTTTTCGACTCAAAAGCGGCCCGCATTCCGCAGGGGGCGACAGTCGCAGAAACAAAAACAACTGATGTGAAAAAAGCTCGCGCCGCTTTTGATTCGAAAAGATCGTCTGCTAAAGAAAAGACGCCGGCTCTCGGCGTCGTAGCTCGTTCGTTGGCGGCAGTTGGCGTCGCGACCGCTAGCGCCATCTCTTGTTTCCCGTGCGAAACGGCACCGTGTTGTTTGAAGACCGGTGGCGTCGCTGCGCTGTATAAAACAAAACATTTTCTTTTTTGCTTTGCTTTTTTGTTTACACCCTTCTTTTACCCAGAATACATTCCGTTAGAGGTATATGCACTGGTTTTGAGTTTTAAGCCTCTAAATATGCTAAAAAATGATTCGGTTCTGTTATCAACATGAATTTCGCATTAAAATATAAAATTTCGCATTTAAAAATCTAGGTTTTCAATAGGAAGTGTATTTTACTCTAATGTTTTGCAATATTATACTTTGATATTTTTTAACGTAGTATATAGGGTGGTTCAAGTCTCCAGGCTCGATCTAAAATGGACCGTAAAAATCGACGCCTGCACGTAGCCATCTAAACTTTTCGTCAAAGGTGTATTTCATAGGTCGGTTTTTTCTTGTAAAATTGCAAAGCGTAGCTCTCTTTCTGTAAAAAATAAGGCCAAGAAACTTGCCAGGGTCTACGGCGGGCGGCGACCCAGACGACCAAGTCGAGTAGCGGAGTGTGTTTGGCGTTCGCATTGATAGATGGCGTCGGGAGCAGCGTCTGAAGGTGCAGTCGACCAGCGAAAGTAAAGCAGACGACACGCAGACGAAATCCGTTGGCAGCAAAAGCGCCGCCGTTATGCAGAAGTGTTCTTTTACTTGTTAAGTTTTGCTTTTATTGTTTGCATTTGTTTTCTAAGTGAGGGTACATTTTAAAAAGATTATATTCATTTTAATAAATCACGGTGGTTTGCGAGCCGTCGCGATAAGGAGGTAGCGCCATCTATCACTACGAACGCCAAACACACCCCGCTACTGGACCCCTGTCGTCTGCGTTGCTGCCCGCCGTAGACCCTGGCAAGTTTCTTGGCCTTATTTTTTACAGAAAGAGAGCTACGCTTTGTAATTTTACAAGAAAAAAACGACCTGTGAATTACACCTTTGACGAAAAGTTTAGATTGCTACGTGCAGTTGTCGATTTTTACGGTCCATTTTAGATCGAGTCTGGTGACTTGAGCCACCCTATAGATTATGTAGCGCATAGGGTTTAAGCTTGAGGACCCCCCCCCCCCAGTCATGGCAAAGGCGGAAATTGTCTGAAAACCCGCTTTCGGCAGTTGCGATTTTATAGAGTTTAGACGTTTGGGATTGCAAACTTGTTATTATACGCCTAACGACATTTATGTCTTTTATATGAGTATTTATTCAATGTCCCCTAGATTATTATAATAAAGAATAAAATATACATCTATAACCCATAAACAGCATTTGCTCTTTTTTAGCATATTTAGGGGCTTAAAACTCAAAGCTAGTGCATATACCCCTAACAGAATGTTAGAGGTATATAATCTCGGCCCCGGCCGCACCGCGCCCCGTGGAGAGATAGTGCAACAGCCTCTGCTGCGTCGCGCGATGACAGCGCAGCAGAGGTTGGTTGCACTATCTCTCCAAGGGGCGCGGTGCCACCGGGGCCGAGATGCACTCCGATAGCAAACCGAAACTTAAAAACCTGTCGAATTTGTGCGGTTTTTCAGAAAGCCTTAAAATACTTCGCGTGCCTTCTATTGTTCTGCAATTTGTTGATTTAGTGTTTTTTGATGATGCTGAGCAATTTTCTAATTGAAACCATGCCCTTAGACCCAATATTAAAAAGTTAATTACGCAAAAATAATTAATAACCTAATTATCCCGGACTTTAATAATTTTCCTAAATAGGCCCCTGGCTCAGGACCAAAACGACACCGGCCTTTTTTTTGTTGCGACGCGTAGTTTTCGCAATATCGAATTTGTCCACCTTTCGTGAAACACCCTGCAAATATATATATATATATATATATATATATTGTCAGCATTAATTTAAGCCCACGGTAAAATATTTTTACGTTAAAAAATATGTTCGCAGATCGAAGGTGTCCAGGGTAACCTAATAAATGACGACACAGGCAAATCTGTAAACCACCCTTGACGACATACGTTATTTTATACTAGATTTTATTTACAACCCTCGCGAAAGCTAGGGGCGTCAGCACATTAAATGTTCGCGCGAATCGCGGTGAGAAATAAAAGAGGTGAAAGGACTTGCCCATCAACTAATGTAGCGAATAGATTCGCTCGGATTTCTCTGTCACTGAAGATAGGCTGTGTCTTCGTCCCCTTAATGTCCAGATCTGGAACGAAAGCAAACGTCAAGTCGCTAATAAGTGCTGAGCCTGTAAATAAAAACTATGGTGCTAACTTCCGAACCAGCAGTAATAACTATTTAGATTTCTTGGAATTAGTTAAGGTAAAAAAGTCCCTATTTTATATTTAAAAAAAAAAAGTATAAATCAAATGTTAGTCCCTAATCTTAAAGGGGTCCTGCAATCATATTTAAGCGTCTATCTTTTTTGCGGTTTCCACGTCTCTTGGTTCGGGCAAGACAGCGGGCACGGAGAGAGTAACTAAATATCAGTGCGTCATATTTTAACCGGACAACGCCGAAACCTCCTCCACCTACGGGGGCGAGTCGCGGTACCGAAATGTGACGTCTTTGGTCCTGGGCTTACTACTGGTCAGAGCCGCTAAAAGCTTCTTTTTAGTCGAAATACAAAATATAAGTGGCGCGAACCATTTCAATTATTTATAAAAGTAGTTTTGGTTTACTATTTTAGATCAGAAAAGAAACAAACGCAGTTTAGAAAGTACGGACCAAGAAATGACCCGTCGACATACCCGCCACCAAGCGGTGGAAATGGCGGCGCATACTAGAAAGGAGCAGTGGTATCAACCACCAAGGAGCGGCGAGCGTAGAAAGGTCCCGGATGTATGCGGTGGCGCTGCGGTCATATGGACTGGAGGATCCGACCGGTTCCGAGCGTTTCCAAGGCCTTCGGCGAGCAGCTTTGTCTTGCGGTTTGGCCTTTTGGTTGTATGGCAGCGCGAAGTGGCTCCCGTTCTGAACTGATCTTTACCCCGTGTTTGCTGTCGTTTGTGGCCAATGAAGTGTCATGCGGAGTTAGTGTTTAATCGCGCAGCAAATGCAATGCGAGCCGCCCTGACTGCCCGCTTCGTATACAGCCTAGCCAGAACATGGTTTAATGGCGCCCTCTCGAGCCGTCACACGGAGTGCGACAGCCGTGTCCGCTCGCTGAGCTCATTACCCCTCCTCTAGTTCGCGGCCACTCAAGCAACCAAGGACGTCAGGAAGGAGGTTATTTTTTGCTTGTTTTTGTAATTTTATTTGCCTATACATTTTAAAATAAAGCGAAATTCGAGAAAAGAAAATTTCCATTAAGTTACTACGTTCAGTGCGCTCAGGTTCGGTGCAAATTAAAAACCAGTAAAAAAAGTCATGTATTGTTTCTTTTTTCCTTTCCTTTTTAAATCCGAGTCATTATCAGTTATTGTAATGCACGCACTCTTGAAAACGTACATGTAAGTTCACTCTCACGCAGAACACGAAAACAGCCAATCGCGGCGAACAAGAAAAAGATCTATTGTTTGCCTTGATTGGATGTTTCCGTGTTCTGCGGGAAAATGAACTCGCACACGTTTTTGAATGCGTCTGATCTTCGCAAAAATGCATGAAAAGTAATTATGCCTTCATCTAATTATGTCGTAAGATATTATTTGGTGGTGCATAGGCTTCTGACCGCTGATAGGCACTGGAAATAAATAAATAAATAAATCATCTGCCCTATACTTTAAAACTATGGCAACCTTTCTCCTGTTTTAAAGGGTTGTGAGCAGCCTATATGGGCCGTAAATAGTTTTTTTAAGGAAGAATTATCATCTCGTCAGCGCAACAAAATGTAAGTAATTTGAGATAAATACTGAAATTTGTTGCAAGCGTGTTATGGTTTTAAGTCTTATAATAAATGCACCACGAGGCTTCTTAGACGTATATGTGGGCTTTCATTGAAAATATAAAATAACAGACTTCCAATATAAATAAAAATGTTCTAGATAGGTAATTGTTTTGTTGTTGATTTTCTCATTTTTATTATAAGAAGAAAAGCCCAGTGAGGTAAATGATTACTTAAATCACAACTTAAAACAAATTTGCTTTTATATAAAAAATACTTTGCATCATCTTCCTTCCCTCTATGTAATTCCCGCAAGGGCCCTTAAAGTTGTACTCCGCCGATTTTTTGAGCTACCCAAACTACATTCGGAATCCCTGGCCTTTGCCCTTTCCGGTTTGATATTTAGTATCCCGAAATTCAGGATAGTTATTGTGGAATTGGTAAGTGAAAATTATGCCAAAATGAACATTCAAATATATCCGCGATTTTTTAGCGCCGTGACGTCAGGGGAAGGCAGGCTTGCAGGTCGAGCGGGCAGTCTAAAAATGGACAATGACGAGCATTTGTTTCAAGCTGCTGTGCGGGTGCTGAAGCGAGCTTCCAATGCATTCATTTGACACCATGAAACTGCTTGTAATCAGCTGGGAACAAAGTCTACAGACCAAAAAGTGAAGCCCTGCCTTTCTCTGACGTCACCTTTTTCATCGTTGCCCGTAGAGACTTGCACTTCTAAAAGCGAAAAAAAATTGTTGGCCCAATATTTGGGTTAATAATTTAGCGATGTTTGTGGGTGTGTTTAGCAAATTTTGAGGCAAATCGGGGACTGATGATGACGATGATAATGACGAATAAATCACAATTTAAGTCAGGCTGATTTTCTTTTCTCCTCCATCGAAATTGCACTTTCTTTGTGACCATATTTGCAACTTCAAAAAATTAAAGAAGTTTACAATCCCCTGTAACGCCGAATTAGAGCGCAGCTCTTGAGGAGGAGGGGAAGGTACGGAGAGGAGGCTATGCCACTCCTTCTCTCCTTCTCGCCTCCCATTTAAAGGTTATTTCTCCGCTAAATTTAGCGGAAAAACTTCCCCACTAAATTTAGCGGCAAAAATTCCCCGCTATATTTAGCGAAAAAATATCCCTGCTAAATTTAGCAGAAAAGTTTTCCCACTAAATTTAGCGGCGAAATTCCCCGCTAAATTTAGTGAATAACGTCCCCTCTAAATTTAGCGGAAAAATTTCCCCGCAAAATTTAGCGGAAAAGTTTCCCCGCGGTTACGCCAACACCGTCGGCGACGCCGACGCCGCTCAAGCCGGAAACGGGCGCCTAAGAGCTGCGCTCTTAAATAAATCTCACTAACGATGGGAAATCTCGTCATGGACCTCCAGCGTAGGATGGCGACAGTTCAAGGACGGTTTCGCTTCCGTGTCAGCATTCAGCATCAGCTGCAGCATGTCTTCATGGTCCTTCTGGTCACACAAAAAAGCAAAACGAAAATATTTAAAAGTGTTTTTTAGCAGTATTGCAGCACAGATCCTTTACGCGGAGAGCAAGTCGTCTGCTTCTTGCGGATTCAGTTGCGCTGATATCAGAACGACGCCGCGCTGTGATGGCCTTTGATTGAAAGGATAGTGGGTAGATCTCAATTCTAGGTAGCTTGAAATCTACCCACTATTATTTTTTAATCAGCCAATAAAAGCTCGGCGTTCTGACATCATCGCAATCCCTGTGTAAGAGGCAGGCGAACTTGCGCTCCACATAAATCAGCCCGTGATTATTCTGAAAAAAAAAAAAAATCAATACCTATTTTCAGCGCTTATCACGCTGGCAATAAATGCCAAGTCAGTGGCTGTGGGCACGCGCGCGGCGTTTGATATTCCCCAGAAGAGAGCTACTACACGCATGTTCACAACGCGTTCCGTTAGACTGGAACGCGTCTTCGACCGGTGTGCTTACCGCGTTCATAAATGTCGTCACTCGATTTTCGCCCGATGACGTCATAAAAGTGTCACGCTGTCGTCGGTCGTGATCCTGGCGGCGTCACAGCAGCGGTGGTGGATGTGGCAGACACTTATTTTGCTGCAGGTCGCTCTCCAGCATGACAGGCCGCGGAAGCTTCGGCAGCCAGGAGTTGAAATGCCATGACGACAGCGACACTCGCATTCGCTCGTGCTTTTTGCCGGAAGTTCTACGATCAACCGACCATGGATCGCGACATCCAATAGCTCGACACACCGGGTTCTGTGACGTCATTTGTTGCCACTTCGGGACAACTCTGGATGCGATAGGACGCTAAATACACCAGTCGGAGACGCCTTTCAGGCTCCGTACCTGTAGACACAGATGTCAGAAGGCGAATATTGGAATGGTCTATAGTAACACCGAGGAAGTCAACGAAATAAAACGCAAGAAACATAGCTACACCGTATTACACGATTTTTGCGCTCTCGCTTTATCCTTTAATTAACGAGAGTATTTTCTAAGACGCCTCAACAGCAGTTTGATATACTGTCATTTTTTTTTTCTTCGTCCTTCCGTATCGACCATACCGTTGGGCTGGAGCGACGCAGATGCACCGCCGGTAGGATTGCCTCGTCGACCTTGTCAGCTGGCGTCTTCATGAAATGGCTTCTCAAAACCAGAATGCATCTCCAGACGAAGGAGAATTCCGGAAAGCAATCTAAACGAGTAATACAGTTAATACAGAGTTTTAGTAGATCGTACGCTGAGGAAAGCGGCTCCAGCGGGCGCAAGCTCCATCCACACTTCAAAGTGATGGCCCGAGCTCTCGCTATACTCCGTTCACCCCTAAGCCGGGACCGCGGTGGAAGCTACGTGCTCGTTGGAGCAGTCATACGCCTCTCTTTCACCCCGTCATCACGCTCCTGCCCATACCCACCATACCCACGCGCAGACAGCCGGGTCAGGTGATAATATGCTGATTGGCATAGGCTCATGTAGCTCCCACCGCAGTCTCAGCTTAGGGGTGAACGGAGTATCGTGCAGCGTTGCTCTGGAATATGATAAGCCATGACGGGATGCTAAAACTCATACACAATTTAAATGAAAACAAAGCTACCGGCCCGGATGGGATTCCAAGCCAGGTACAAAAGGAGTGTTCTGCTATTTTGTCCTTTTTCTTGTACGTATTATTCGATGGGTCTTTGTCTTCCGGTAGACTGCCCACGGAATGGAAAAAAATACAACACATGTTGTATCGGCTCACAAAGGCGGAAAAAACAACAACAGAAAACCACAGACCTATTTTCTTACTGTGTGTATGCTCAAAAATATTAGAACATATAATTGTTAGCAACCACATCTGGGCATAAATAATTTTTCTAATCCAAGTGAGCACGGTGTCAGAAGT
Source organism: Ixodes persulcatus (assembly GCA_013358835.2). NCBI lineage: Eukaryota > Metazoa > Arthropoda > Arachnida > Ixodida > Ixodidae > Ixodes > Ixodes persulcatus. The sequence continues at coordinate 423,445 of JABSTQ010009346.1, forward strand.
GGGTTTTTCGTGTGACACTCAGCTAGTTGAATTTCACCACAATATTGCTTATTCATTTGATAAAATGGTACAGGTAAACTGCATCTTTCTAGATTTCCAAAAGGCCTTTGACATGGTCCCCCCCAAATTAATTCTGCAAAAAGTAAAATCTCAGAACGTCCCAGGTTGTGTATTCAGCTGGCTAACTGACTATATAAAAATAAAAAACAAGCCGTTTTTATTAATGGGAAAACACCAAAACACCTAGACGTAACGTCAGGGGTCCCCCAGGGATCCGTGTTGGGGCCCCTCTTGTTTCCAATTATTTAAAAATGATATCTCAGCAAAAGTTAGATCCAGCATTCGTCTATATGCGGAGGACTGTGTCTTATACAACGGCATCAGGTCGGAGGCAGACTGCTGGTGTTACAAGAAAGTATTACCCGTATTTCAAAATGGTGTGCTCAATGGAAAATTAAGTTAACTATTAAAAAATGTAGCCTGCTGACTTTCACTAGGAAGCGTACACCAGTTAATTTTGTATACATGATTGGTGGTGTTTCGTTACATAAGGTCGAGGCGGTAAAGTATCTCGGAGTTCACATCACGTCCCATCTATCTTGAATCACACACATAGACTACATCACGGCTAAAGCCAACCGCATGATCATTTTTTTTTAAGACGAAAGTTTAGCAACTGTTCTTGGGATGTTAAAATAATCTTGCTTTATTCTAACGTAAGGTCAATCTAAGAGTACGCCAGTGCTCCGTGGAACCCAAACGAGCGCCATCTCCCAACAAACTAGAGCAAGTGCAGAGCAGAGCAGCCCGATTCGTTACAAGAAATTATAATTACGGAAAAATTGTTAATGCTCTTAAAATTCAATTGCACTGGGAACCCTTATGCTCGAGAAGATGTCTGAGGTTAAAATTTTACCATGCAATGATCGTACCGGGATTAGTAAACCGAATTTTCTTCAACCACTTAACTTCGTCTCTCGCAGACGGGACCACTAAAATAAAATAAGAGAATACACATCCCGAAACAACATTTTTAGATATTCATTTTTTTCTAACACCATAAAAGAGTGGAATAAACTATCTGACGACATTGTTTTCATCTTATCAGATCCCATCTATTACGACAGACTGTCGTGCGATGGTTGGGCAGGTTGTCATGACCAATGAATATAATATCTTGGGTGTGTTTGTCTTTCTTCTGTGAAACTTGTGTGGTTGATGGGTGGAGCTTATTTGTGCATTGTATATGAAACTCAACTATCATCTTCCATGTAACTGTACTATCCGCATCCCCCCCCCCCGCAATAATGCCTCTGGTGCTGCGGGGTAACCTGAAATAAATAAATAAATACGAAAACTCCCTATTATGTCTTACTTTGACGCTTACAGATCAGCTCGCGTGCGGTGTTCTTCGCTGAATTTTTTTGGGACCCTGTTTCTCTATGCAATGACTGGCCTATTACATTTTACTTGGAGCATCGGGGAAGTTGCTTTCGCATTGTTGCGGGCTTCCCTTCGCCTCACCGTTGATTAGACAAACGCACGCGGTGTCGATTTACGAGTGGAGGCCGTGTGCTTCACCGCACCGGGGAGGGACACACACAATGCTCAGTGCCGCAGAGCAAACTGTTTTGTTCTGTAGATCGCAGCGATTGTGTCTCCTTTGTGGTTTTACGGTAACGGTTTTCTAAAAGTCCCTGGTGCTTGCAGTCTGTCCTTTGAATTGCCTCGAGCTGTCTGTCCTTTGCCTCGAGCTTCTTAAGATGTCTGTGAACATAGTCATGTTGTAGTACAACCCAGAATGCCCATATCGCGAGCACACGCGCGACGTACCAACGATCACTGTTTGCCAGTCGCTGACCAGGGAGTCGATGAAAATCCGAAGCTCCCGCCTAACAACATCCATTCCTTCTCGACCCAGCTGCTGGTGGGTCTGAGTGCCGAAAATGGAGCGCACCGTCATGTCCGTGGAGAGTCGCTGGAAAACTCGACCCACTTCGAACGCCTCGCCTCGAGCCTCCAGAGGTTCCAGAACGCCCATGAATTCGTCGCAGCACAGGGACGCGCAGGCCCCTAGCTGAAATCGGGAAATACTCGGAGTCAGACTCGTGCCAGTGAGTCTTAAGACTGGTTCACAGAATGGCGAATGTTTACGACCGTGTGACCTAAAACCTTCTGTAACCTCTTACGACGACAGATAACAAAGACGGCACCTTTTGGGAAGCCATGAAACACACGCAATTTCCGTTGTTTCTTTTTTTTTTTTTTCTTTTTTTTCGCGAGTCGTTTTTTTTTTAGCTCTAAACATTTTGGCAATGTTATTAACGAGCATTTTTCGTAGATAGTGCGTACATTTGATCTCGCAACTACTGCAAAACCTTTAAATTCAGTTCCATAGCTACCTTATAGATGGCGCCAGCGTGCCAGTTTGTTCTCTCGTTGTAAGAGATCATAGGAACTCGGCCGCAAGCAAACGCAAGTGTGTGAACCAGTCTTGAGTTTGCAGCAATATTAGGGAGTTTTAGTAGCAACGTTCTGATAACTCCGATAACGGTACTCTGCCCAGTTTCGACGCATTTGCATTATCGGGTATCCAAGTATCGGAGTTATCGAAACAATTTACTAAAACTCCATAGCATGAAAATTAGACGTGCAAGCGTTTGAAAAGTGATCGAGAAACATAACTAATATTCCAGCGTCGACACCCCGAATGACGGAACGTTCTGTATGGGAGAAAACATCGGTTTACTCTCGCCACGGGACTGGAAGGGGCTTCTGCGCGTTATAGGCGTAACTTTAACTCACTCTTTTTTTTTTCTCGTCTATCTTTGGGTGGAGCGGTTACCGAATGTGTTAACGCACCTCAGCCCCGACCAGCGCGAATGCTCGCACGGGAGAACTCATGTGATCCATGGGCTCAAACCCAACCGCTGCCCGTTTTTATCTGGATGATCATGAGCATCGTACGGTCAGGTGTTGTGTATTGTCCCTACTTCGTCAGGCACGTCAAAGACCCGAGGCTAACAGTGGTATCGCACTGGCTAGATGTGTCATCTACAGGGGAAACCCCGGACACCCATTAGGGCTCCCATTAGGGCTGACTATCGTCCCGCTGTCTGTGCGTACACACACCTTACTCACCTACAGTAAAATACTGCGGATGCGCCAACTTGGTTTAAGCGCCCACTGTGAACACTTCACAAACTTGGGAATTCTGCAAATTAGACGTTAATTGCCCAATTTTGACCTGACAAGTGCCCGTGTGTAGATTAACCCAGTATTCAGTGAGAGTGAGATGGGCATTCTCCCGGTATTTTGAGGTATACCTTTTTTTTTCTAAGTTAAATATTTGTTTTTATTTCCTAGTTGTCGTTTATGCTATGTACCTGATCCATGAAGCTGGGGATGACAGCGATAGAAATACGAGGGTGAAAGAAACTGGAATTTATTTTCCCAAAATCGTGTATTTATTCTTACGCATTCAAATTTCAGCCCCCTTTGAAGTACTCTCTGCCTGATGCAATACATTTGTTGCGACGTTACATGCAATGTTCACGACAGACTTTAAACTCGTCGATTTTAAAAACTTTCAACGTTTGTGCCGGTCTTTTTTTTTTTTCATCTGTTTTCCGTCGGCAAGCCGTTTAAATAAAACAATTTTCATGCGGAGAAAAAGAGAAAAAAAAAAAAGCCACGCGGGGCGAGGTTGGGTGAATAGGGAGGGTGGGATACGGGTAAAATTCTGCTGAAAACTCTGCACTGTGTGGTCAGGCATGTTGTCATGGTGGACGAATCAGTCTCCTGTTGACACCAACTGGTGCTGTCATTCCGACCAAACCGCGGTAAACATTAAAGATTAAACTTTTTTTACGGCATGATTTTTGCATTTTACCCTCCTTATTTGTGCGGCCTCGCCCCGTGGAAATATTGTTGTTGTTGTTGTTGTTTTTGTTTTCTTTTTGTTTCCCCGGGTAATAAAATTTATATGGAAACGGTTCGCCAAAGTAAAAGAAGTGAAAAAAAAGAAAAAAATGGCGGCAGCATTGAAAGGCATCATAATCAACGAGTTAATTGTTGTTTTGAACATTGGGAAAAAACTTCTAGACAAGTGTATTGCATCAGGCGGAAAGTACTTTGAGGGGGTCTGAAATTTGAACGTGTAAAAATAAATACACGATTCTGTAAAATAAATTTCGGTTTCGCTTGGTTTCCCCTTGTATGTTTGTACGCGAACACGGCCGACATCGCTAGTAATTTGAGCCTATCCAAGACCGTAACTATACGCTTTTCGTATCCTTGCGCTCGATCAAAGTGCCGTGACGCACTCTACTCGCAGAATCGGCTAGGAGCGTTCGCCGCTCCTAGCCAATACACAGCAAGGTATAGCTGTTTCAAGCCAAGACTAGCCAACAAAGAATAGAGCACGATGCTTTGTTTCATTCTAGCATTTCCCGGCGAGACTCCATCGTTTGTTGTCGAACATTGTTTCGCCGTAACTCCATTCTTTGGGGCAAGATATCCAGACGTTTTATTTTATTTTCTGAGTAATAGGGAAATTGAAGCGGTCATGTATTTGAGGGCAAACACCTAAATCGTCTTCATTTGGCCTGCAGTGTCACGAGCATCAAAATTATATTTCAGATGGATACGCCACGTAGCTACCACAGAACTTTCAGTATAGCGCAGAAGCCCCTTTTTTCCGTGGTGCGTTCGGGGGGAGGAGAGAACCGTGACGTATTCTACAAAGATCTAAGCATTTCCGTGCCTTCCGCAAGCCTTACTCGAGCTGTCACAAACGCTGCACGCGTTCCCTTACAAGCGGCAAGCGCAAGTAAGTTGAAACTTCTGGGTTTGACGTCACACCAAGCGGTTGGTTTTTCGGGTTTTCTCGGGTCTATTGACACGTTCGAGTCAAATGTTCGTGATATAAAAATTTCCAGGATAAAAAAAAAAAGACTACGGAAGAATTCGCCTCTAACTTCTTTTTTTTTTTCTTCCAAAAACCTCCTTTTTTTAACGCCATAATGTAACAAATGTTTTTTTTTTGTGTGTGTGTGTGTGTGTGTGTGTGTGTGTTTTGCCGAAATTTGAACTGAAAGAAAAAAAAAAAACGTAGAAACCAAACATTAAATTTTACACCATATACGAATGGAAGTACAGCCTGGCTAACACCTTTGACGATGTCGTAAACTTGCAGTAAGGAGAACTGCTACACTTGAAAACATGCTCCCAGTCGAGCACTTTATCCCACTTTACGAGGCGCCATTTGCTCTCTTTTATATGTGCCATAATCGTCACGAGTGATCGAGGTAGAGTAAATCAGTGTGCATAGCGCGACAGCTTTAACACGAACGAGCGATCGTTCGCCCATTTTGTTCTGAGTTTCTTTAACAATCTACAATCTATCATAATCAAAACTACCGCTGTAGCGGGCAAGGCTCTTTTGAACACTATGCCAAGCGACGGAAATTAGGGTTCGTAACTTTAATTTATGAGAAAATATGTGAAAAAGCACCGAGGCCGTCCTAGCGCTAAATGTCACGCAGTGCACGTCTCGTGAATCATTTCGCTAATCTTGCTGGAATATGACAAACACGGCGTCAGTTGCGCGCGACTGGCACGGACCGCTCGCGTGTAACTGCACACAGATTTATTTCCGCTCGTAATTATACTTCCGAGACAGATAATGTGGAGCAGGGTGGCATTATTTCTATTGATTTGCTTTGAATTAATAATTTACTTATTTGATTTTTTTATATTGTTAGCCCTTTTAAGGTTTTCGCTGGAGTGTAGAGGTACACATTTGAGTAGAAAACAATAAGCGAAACAATTGTTTCGTTTCGAGTGGGTATCGATGCACGCCAAAGATGCACATCTTATACTTGGTTCACCTAACTCTACAGTTATCGAGCGGGACGGCCTTTGGTCTCCAACCTGGCTCCTCGGACGCCAATCTGTCTGGACCAAAAGATTCGCCCGACATAGAAGGTGTCCCCTTTATCGGAGTTCCCAGTGCAACCAAGCCGAAATTCGGCCAGGCAACCGAGGCATTCTTCGTGACTGTTATCAACCACCTTCGCCTCTGTCCTTCCGGAACAGCCACATTAACACCTGCACTATCACAATGGCCTAGAAAGATGGTCCCTTCACCGTGGATTGTCAATGGGCATAGATGCACGCCAAAGATGCACATCTTAAACTTCATTCTCCTAACCCCACAGGTTGGTAATCAAGACGGTTGTTATTGTTTTAAGTCGAACGATGTCTGTACTGCAGCGCGTCTATGCCCAGAAGCTTTTCTGAGCAACTAGATGAAATGACGCGGCAATTGCAAGATATATACAAATGTGCGTACTCAAAGGGTAGAACAAGGGCAAAACAACATTCTCACCTCGATTAACGAACTAAAATTAAGTCGTGAACAACTAAAAGTCACGGTTGCAAATATCGGTACGAGTGTTTCTACTATCGAATTGAAGGCAGCTTCAAACGACGAATTTCACTATGAGTTGGCTAGTCCCCACGGAGCTATTCAGCGCGTTGAAAAAGATAATAACCTCAGATAAGACGAGATTAAAGACCAGTCAAGTAGAGAGAACCTTGTATTTCATGGTGTAGAGATGATTGCGCTGGCTAAACATGGGCACAGGCGAACGTGAAGGTGATAGGGTTACTTTCAGAATACGCTTCGCGGAGTATATCCCTAGAACAGATTGTGCGTGCCCACCGCTTAGTAGGTTCATTTATAACTGGAAAACACCGTCCCATTTTAGTGAAGTTTCAGTCTTTTAAAACTAAAAAAGTCTTCTGCAGATCAAACGCAGATTAAAAGCCAGCCCTGTTTCTGTCTCTGAAGCCTTTAGCGCTTCAACACGTTTGGCTTGACGTAAAATACTGAAATACGGGAAAGGACAGGAGAGCGCGTTTAAGCTAAAGTATAAGAAACGGTTTATCAACAACACGTGCTATGCTTACGATGAAATTGAGGACTCTATATATGAGCTAGCCACGTCCCGTCACCAAGCTTCTGGTGCGACAGTCCTCTCCCATGCTCACAATGTAGTCTCTTCTCCTGTGCAATCTTAACAACCAATAAGGGGCAGTGAAACGTGTATGACTTTCAAAAATGTTTCCGTTTTGTTTACTAACATTCGCAGTCTAATCCGTAAACGTGACGAACTGTACTCAGTTGCCAATTCATGCATGCGATGCAGACGTCATTGCTCTCACTGAGTCCTGGCTATACACGAACTCATCTCTGTGACGTCACGGCGTGGTGATGGCGCGTCGGTCGCACTTCCGGTCTGGGGCTGTGGGCAGAAGTCCCCATGCCAGACGTGTATTCCTGCGTTGTTTTGAAAGGAACCAGACAAAAACCTGCCTTCTCGTCAAAACGCCGCGACTGGGGCCGTACCAAAAGTGTCGAGAAAGGTTTGAAGGTCAGTTTTCACGTGCTCGGTTCGTCCGAGAATCTCGATATGTGCCGTGAAAAGGGAAAAGCAGACGCCGTCGGATAACGATTGCTTGGGCGGGAAGCACTTTGGGTTGAATTCACGGATACTTGTGGTCATCAGATTTATTTGTTTTGTTCCAACATGAACGCCAGAAAACTGTCAAGTTGTGCGGACCACCTGCGGACTACGTTCAGTGCGTCTTCAAGTTCAAACGGCCGCCTGATTGTTCGAATTGTCGTCTGCTCTTTCAAACGTTTTTGCTTGTCGTCTGCTCTCTTAGACGACGCCGGTCCGTAGACCAAATGTTGGCCCGGTACTTGCGATAAGAAGTGAGTGCAGGCCTCAAAAGACTTAAATTTGAAGGTTGGTAAGCAGGCTCGATGTAAACAGTAGATACAAGGAGATGTTGGTCATTGTTACCAGTGACCAACACCGACTTGTTGTGCCTAATTCAGTTGGTCCGATTCTGCTTGCGATTTTCAGTATAGTCGTCGACCATCTCAGCTACGGTTCACGCTTTTGCAGCCCGAGCAGCGTCGCGACTGAAAATTCCGAGCGAAATCTTATCATGCGAATCAGGCTTTAGCGTACAATCTGCGGCGTCCACGCGGAATGAATCGCCACATGTCACATTATTCACGCGAAGTTTTGCGGTGTAACGAGCCTCGGTAATTTCGCTGACGCCGCTCAAGATAGTCAGACATCGCCAGGAAGACGTAGAACCAACAATTCGAACGCGAAAAAGGGCAGGGGGACTCACACCAACGCCGACAACATCGCATTTCAATGGTTAGTTTATGGGCGACCGCGAACGTCTTGCCCACACCCCCATCGCGCATGCGCGGCGCCGGTGGCGTCCGCTAGGGGCGCTCTGGGCGCTCCGGTTTGTTTGTAAACATGAGTTGGTGTATATAGCAAAGTGACTGATAGCGAGTTATTTTATTGTCAGAAACGGTCCGACACGTTCCGCTGCGATAGACGAGCCAGAAGTGGAGGTGGTGTTTTGTTGGCGGTTGCGGATTCATTAGTTTGTCGTTCTGTCATGGTTGCCTGTGAACTTGAGATTTTTTGGTTCTACATTAGTTTTAAGCACAAACTATTAGAGGTGTATGCTATAATAGTTTAGGAGAGATAAGAGGAGGGGAGAAGTAGGGGAGAGGTGGAGGAGGAGGAGGACTAGGGGAGAAAGAGGAGGAGGGGAGAGGAGGAGGAGGAGGGAAGGAGGAGGGGCATAACCCTCCCTCCGTACCCTCCCCTCCTCCTCCTCAAGAGTTGAGCTCTAACTTCGCGTTACAGAGATTTGTAAACGTCGTTAATTTTTTTTTTATACCTTTATCAGCTTGATAGGCGTGAACGCCCGCATCAGTGCCATCCTCTTGAGCTTCCAGGGGGCTCCCGAAGTGTTTGAGAGGCTTCGACTGGTGAGTTGATGGGTTCGAACGTAGAGCGACGATACCTGCGAAGTAGTCCTAACACCATTAATGGAAGTCCTGCGCCATTTCACCGAATTGCGCAAAACTGCGGCATGAAAGAAAGTCAGCTACACATTGCGCCAAAATGCTATTTTTTGCTAAGAATTGACCGACCTAACCAAACTGCGCAGGCGCGCGCATTTCGGAAGTGGTGCCGCCGCTATGCTACTTGTAGTCATCCCTTTCCGGCTTCCTGGCTGCATAGGGTCGCGGTGCGTGTACATCATCGTACGTCGTCATTTGGGATGCCCCGGAATCGGCTTGGAGTCTCCTGTCGTGTGTGTACTTCATAAGATTGTGTTGTTTGTGATTCCTCAGTTTGTCAACAAGCGCAGAATCGCTTCGTCGTCTGCTGCCACGTTCGAGCCGTTCGCGTAATGGTCCTATTGCGGCCGCAAGAAAAACAACGACTCCCCTATTTGAGCCAGACTTGTGCCTATCTCAAATACTCTACTCAAGATACTGTATCTTAAATACTTTTTGGAGTATCTTGGTATCTTGCAAATACCTTTGATGGAGAGTAATTAATACTCTGTTTTAATTACAATTCCGAGTATCTTGTACTCTTTATCTTAAATACATTTTTGACATTCCGCCATTTTCCGAGTTTTTCGGTAGGAAGTGGCGTGGGCGTGGCACGAGCAAACGTGAACATTCTTTCGAGCAACCGAATCCTGTTGCTAGCTCCGATTAGCTAGGGTGACTTTGAGCTCGTGAAAATATCGCTTTTTTGCCGACTGTGACTCATATTTCAGCCCAAAGTTCGTACAATGAAGGTTCTCCCCTCGCCTTCCCAAAGGCGCCTTTTGTTTCTATAAAGTTTCCCCCACAAAAAAATCCTCAAACAAAAGGTGTGGTTTTACGGAAGTAAAGATGCCACCCTGACCCTGAGGCGCAAGCAGACCGGGAAACGACCAACGAGAACATTGCAGACTTGAGTGTCAAGAAAATAACAAATAGAAGAAAATGAGAAGTGGACACACACAAAAAAGTAGACATTTTTGTTTCGCTTTTTCTATATTTGACCCTGCTAAGGCAAAACGTCAAGGTTTTTTTTTTTTTTCTTATCTTTGTGTTGTCAGTCCGGCACATACTGCTCTCGCGAACACTGTCTGTAAGCGAACATTGATAAGCAGAGAACAATACAGGAAACGAACTAGGAGCTGGATGACTCTCAAACTGCCAACAAAGTGTCCCCCGACGTTGAGTGCTTTTCTGAACGCAACCTACTTGAAGAAGGTGCGACCACTGCCGTGGCTATTATGTGGGTTCTCTTTGTTATTCATTCACTCATATCCGTGTCCCAAGTTCGTTTATAGTGAACTCCCCGTATAGGGAAAATGGATTGTAGTTAAACGATGCGTCTAAGGTGCGCCACAGGCTGTGATATTCTGCGATGTCACTATTGGCGAAGCGCTCTGACCCGTTTGTCACCCCCACACCTTGGTGTTTACCCAACACAAGGCCTGTGCACATGCCCACAGGCCTTGTGGGTATGTTCGTGTCATCTTTTTTAATAGAGCACAAGGCACAGTAACGAAAAAATACAAACAATTAGTGAAGTGACGTTAAGTGCCGGATCTCCCCCATAAGCAGCCGTCAGGGGATGCGACCTTGACCCACTTGGGTTTTTGTGCTGAGCTGGGCACTGTGCATGCTGCATTGTTCATGCAGGCCGGAGTGGTAACAAAAGAGCCCCTCTTTCCCCTCACCGGAGAACACGAACTCCAGCCGAATGCTGACGCCGCGTTCGGTTAAGTCAGCCGAGCGCTGAGCCATTGTATTTGTTGTCCCCATCCATCTAGTTCTAAAGTTAACCGCTTGGGGCGCCACGGTCTGATCTCCTCCCCAATACCTAAAGCGACCTCTTTCTTGTTGTCCCAGAAATGTTTTGTAACATCTATCAGTGATATTGCCACGCGCGTTGCCCAGCGAGCGCATGGCCGAATGGTTACCGCGCTTGGCTCTCGCGCTTGGCTCTCGCGCGGAGGCTCTCGCGCGGAGGTGCGCGGAGGCTCTCGCGCGGAGGCTCCGGGTTCGACACCGGAAAGCCGACTTCTCTTTTATTTATTCCTTTAACTTGACATTCTGGTAAGTTCGAGAATTTTGTCGTCTGATCGAGTTACGAATGTTCTACGCGCCGAACTTTCTACGCCGAATGTTCCAGAAACCCACGCGGGTACAAAAGGTGCTCCGAGTGGCGGTCCGGAGTCGTCCCCTTAAACGTTTAGTTTCTTTAGTTATTCGCCGCCTCATAATTTATCATTCACGACAATTTTTTGCTCTTTATAGTTGGACTGCATAAAATAGCCCTACGATACTTTTTTATTTTTCCCGTTTTGTGTGGTTGCGAGCTAATAAACCATTCTGGTAACCCAGATTTGCGTAGCTCCATCATTGTCGTTGTCAATGACGTCGATACAAATTAAGCAATGCGGAAGTATCTTCAAAAGTAACTGAAATACATTTCTAAGTATTTGTACTCTACTCAAGATACTTTACAGTGAAAGTAACTTGAGTAGTAATTTAAATACGTTATGAAGCAGGTATTTAGTAACTTAACTTAAATACTTTTATCGAGTATTTTGTCCAACACTGATTTGAGCACTCCGGCTGCTCAGGCGTCTCAATCAACTTGAAAACAAGTAAACATCTAATTCAACAGCAAAAAAAAAAAAAAAAAAAAAAAGATCTAAGGATTATCGGCACGGTGTAGCACCGTCAAAAATAATTCGGAAGAACTTCGTCCGCCTCAACGAGCGACAAGTCTCCCAGCTCTAGATGAGAAATTTAGCCAGTGCGGTAGAACCGCTAGCCTGGGGTCTTTAACGTGCACCACGCAGTAGTGATACACAACCGCACGCCGCTACGATGCTCATTCAGATCGAAACGGGCAGGGGTGGGGATTGAACCCAGGAACCTGGGTTCTGCAGCGCTAGCTTTCGCTCCACCTGCTCCGAGCTGGGGGGCTAAGCGCGGCACGGAGAGATCAAGGCGAGTTCTCCGCCGAACTCGCCGCCCGCCGCGATTGGTCGGCGCCGTGCATGGCGACACGCGCTGTCACTCCCTGGGTCGGACGTCAAAACGGAGGGTTTGAGGCAGTCGTAAAGTGGCATATTCGGAACTCGCGGCGAGTTGCTGTGACATCATCCTGACGAGGCAGAAGCCGCCGCGGATGGGAAAAGCTTGCCGACTCCGACCTAGGCGAGTTTGGGCGAGTTGGGCGCGAGATGTGGGAGAAGCATCCAAAACGGCAGCTTTTTTGTTCGTGTTTCGCCGTCGGCGTAGGTATTTAAGCCTCGCCAATGTGATTGACATGGACGACGTTGATTTTCAAAAACACTATCGCCTCTCGAAAGACGTGGTAAGGTGGCTGTGCGATGAACTGCGCGGCGAACCGGGCTTGAGGCGATGGAGCCGTGAATGGACTGTCGTTCCCGTCATGAATCCTACAGACAAATCCTACAAAGTGAATCCTAGAAACAAATGTGTTTCTACGGCAATCTGCAACCAGCAACGCAATTTATCAATACCTATAGGCTTTTATAATTATTGTGATGGTTTGCTGCGCTGCGTAGATGCAAGAAAAACGCACCTGATAATATTTAAACAAAAACAGAGGCTACAAGAAAAACAATGTACATAAATGGCGCAGACTAACAACTGTGTAATTTCTCATATTTCTCCCTCCACACCGTATTTTGACAAACAAATTGGTCGTTAGTTGTTTATAAACGCTTTCAGACAGTTGTGCAAGGGCGCCGCCATAACCGACCTTCAGTTTTTGTTCCCTCTTATTCCGTTTGCTCCACTTCATCATTACCACAGCTGGACAGGTTATTGCCATTTTAAGTGTTACTGTGTCCTTCTCCCCAGCATAGGCCCTTGGGGAGACTCGACAACGCCCGCTTCAGTCGCTCGGCATCTCGGTAAGGCAAGAGAAGGTCGGCTATGGCGGCTCAATCTAGTGCGTGCTGAAAGCGTCGATACAGCAGTAGTTTAGTCTGCCAGAACATAGCGACATTGTTACCTGTAGATAAGCAATTTAGCCAGTGCAGTACAACTTCTAGCCTAGTGTCTTTAACGTGCATCACGCAGTAGTGATACATGACCGCGCGCCGGTACGAAGCTCATCCAGATCGACACGGGCAGGGGTGGGGATTGAACCCAGGATCCTGAGTTCTTCAGCGCGAGCTTTCGCTCCACGTGCACCCTACTTTGACAAAAATAGTGTGGCTGTGTGGCGGTGTAGAAAGAGAAAGATGAGAAAGAAATTACACAGTTGTTATTAGCCCCGTGCGCGACCGAAAGCGTCGCATGGTAGGCCTTCCACGATTGGCCGAACGCTGACTATGACGTCGGAAAGGGGATTTATCATCGACGGAAATAAGAGGAATGAAAGAACTTTACTTTTCACGGTGTTGGCAGTGTTCCTTTGAGAGCGCAATGATTTCAAGCTTCCACCATGCTAATAACAAACACCATCGAACTTGTTGTTTGCAAGGTAATGACGTCACAAGGGGGAACCACAGGAGGGCGCCACCAAAACACCTCGCCGCTATCACATCACACTGCAGCGTAAAGGCCGGTTCTCACATGCAGCGAAGCGCTCATGTAGCGCTTCTCACGTGCCGTCAGCTACTTATTGTCTGCCATGAGCAACAGTTTTGACAGTGCGATACAAAGCTGGTGAATGCTTCCGTCAGCACGCGCTTAGCGCGAGGTAAGCGCTATGCTTGTAGCGCTCCGCTGCATGTGTGAACAAGCCTTAAAGGTACCTTTAGCCCAGGTACCTGTCGTAAAGGGAGCTGGAGATCGTGATCACACGGCGCATAAAGGTCCCTTTCGCTAAAGGAGGTCCTGTGTTAAACTGAGCTCGCCGAGCTCCCTTAAAGGGATTATCCGGTCAAATTTCGTATTCATGAAAACATTTAGACCTCATTGTCAATGGCTGTAGGAGCATCTTCCACGACAAATTTGAATTTTGTATGCTTCCCTGGAGGAGTAATTGTATTTTAACTCAAGCGTGCATAAACGGCGTTTTCCTCTTCCACCTTCAGGGAAGCGGAGTTTCTGAGGTAACATCAGGCAAAGAACGCGCCGAACTGAAGTGCACTTCGAATTTTGTCCTCCGCGTGAGCGGTACGACGTGGTCCACCCTCGCTGCTGCGCTAGATTTTTTTTTTTGTTTGTTTTTTTAGAATGAAAGGGTATTTTCGTTGTGCGATTGTCACGCTCCACACTTCTCCGCGACATTTACAGTGGTGAGTAATATGTAATGCTGCGGTGCGTCGGGAGCACTGTGTTCCCACGGAGGAATGAGGCATAGGATATGACTATTGCAAGACTGATGTGACGTCACATCAGGCATGGGAGTGCAGCCGTTGATACTTGCGAAATTTGGCATGGAGTTTCGTTCAATTATCCGTCGTTGATTACACTAAATTGGGGTGTCGTTTAATGGAATAAAAATGGCCTATGTTAATCATTAGGCTCCCACCAGGTAACTATCACGAAATCTTAAGAACTTCCGGTTTTCACCGGACAATCCCTTTAACAGCTACAGGGAGTAGCCTCGGACCCACAAACTCAAAATAATATCACAGATATATAAATATATATTGTTTAATGCATTATAACAAATTGAATATATATAAGTATCAAATTATGAAATGATTGTGAACACAAATGTGATGGAATAATACATTAAGGATGAACGCATACTCTAGCTAGCAGGTAGCAGCGGCGGCACGTGGAAAACAGTGTCTGCTACGAACCCGAACGCGATGGACCACTGCGAGCTCTTTTTCGAGGTTGTAGACGAGTCGCACGACTCTCCCGCCCAGGACCCTTTATCTTCGTCGTCGTCCATTCCTTTCGATCGCGTGACTGGCCGCGTAACCTAAAGACTCCGTCGTGGTTCGTTTCTGCCGGGCACTATTTAGCTACTTCAGTGAGAACTTTGCAAGAAAATGGAGCTGCTAAACATAAAAAAGGTTGCCCACCTCGCAATGCAAACTCGTAAACGCAGATGATTTAGAGCCAGTGTGGCCAGACGGGTCGGACGTTTTAAAGCA
The DNA here is from genome assembly GCA_013358835.2 of Ixodes persulcatus. Classification (NCBI taxonomy): domain Eukaryota; kingdom Metazoa; phylum Arthropoda; class Arachnida; order Ixodida; family Ixodidae; genus Ixodes; species Ixodes persulcatus. The sequence goes on from JABSTQ010009346.1 coordinate 438,448, forward strand.
AGGCTCATTTAGGTGCGCCCTTTGACTTAGAGAAAAAAGTAAAGTTCCGCAAAAGCAGACAGACATAATATTTATGTTTTAAATGTGATATTTCACACACAATAATAATAAAAAACTGCGCGTCAAACCGATTTCGAGGAAAAATTGTTTATCACGCGCAATCCTCATTCCAAAGACGTTGCCATGCCGATCATTCTCGCGCTCATTTAGGCTTAGGAATGGCCAGAATCGAAAGACTATCTAAAAAATGCGGCCAGGTCATTGCTCATGCTTTGCGATTTAAGTGAGGTAAGGCAAAGCGAAAGCCTCCTGCATCATTCGTTGCTGACTAACGCGCCCGATATTGCAGCTACAACGACATATTAGTCCCAAAGCGAGCGGCGCTCACTCACGGGGGCACCGCCATGTTTCCCCGCATCCCTACCGAACCAGTCACGCGATTTCAAAATCCCTCTCCTAGGTACTGCGGCTAACTTTAGCCGCGGTTAGCGCTTCGAGCAAACGGGCCCTGGTGTGATCGGTATATTCCACCACACCTGCGCCGAGATGGGCTTAAGCAAACAAAAAATGAACATTTTTATCGGCAGATTGATACTTTAGACCCATGTTGCGGATAAAAAAAACAGGACGCGGGATGGCCAAAAAAACGTGCTTTTCGTGTAAGGCTCGTCAAATTATGAGGCGCTGGAAAAATTCAGCCTTCTGCGTTAAGTCCTTATTTCGAACTCTTTTTGTTCGCCTTCCGCCCATTGAAAAGCATACGGGAAGGGCCTTAGAACGCACCTGATATCGCTGCGCCGCAGCGTTCTTCCGCACGTCTGCTTTCCTCGCCGTCACCATGGCAACGAACGCCGAATGAATGGAAGCACGCACGGTACCGCCGCGTGAAGCCAGCAACAGCTGACGCCATTTTACGAACGCCGTCTGCTAGCCAAAGCCGAACGCGGTATGTCAGATCAACCGCCTCCGCCGGTGCTCGATCGCCGTCTGCGCCGCGATACCAGGTGCGTTCTAAGGCCCTTCCCGCATGCTTTTCAATGGGCGGAAGGCGAACAAAAAGAGTTCGAAATAAGGACTTAACGCAGAAGGCTGAATTTTTCCAGCGCCTCATAATTTGACGAGCCTTACACGAAAAGCACGTTTTTTTGGCCATCCCGCATCCTGTTTTTTTTTATCCGCAACATGGGTCTAAAGTATCAAACTGCCTTTTTATCATTGGTCGGTTCTCATATTTGGAAAAGCAGAAGGGAAGGAAAATGGCACAACTGTGTATTTCACGGCGTCTCTCTTCACCGCATAGCTTGCTTCATCTTAGGTGAGAGCACACTCGAAGGCTGGAAGACATACAACTACGAACACATACTAAAAGCGCAAGTCAGGAGGCATTCGCTGCGCTTGGTTGGTTTAGCCAATGAAAGGAAACGTACAGAAAGATGACGAATATTCAAGATGTCGCGTTTTTGACGCTGTTCGATTAGTGTCATTAGACACTTTTAGTTGGGCGTACGCAACGAGCTTGCGTACGCAGGAACGTTGCGTACGCCCCACTAAAAGTGTCTATTGCTTCGTAGCGTCGGTTGTGCTTTGACTTAAGGTGAAATGTCGTGTATAGATTGCTCGTCAACTGCGCTGACCTCGTCATCGTCTGAATGTCGAGACGATATGTCGGCGATGTCAGGAGCTAGAAGTCGCGAAAAAATGTTTCCAAATACTGGGATGGCAGCCACTGCAATAATACAGAAGCTGGCCTTTACTCCTGAGTAGATCACTTGATTATTGTGTCTGCCGCACGTCTTCATGTGCCACTTGCGTCAACCATCACCGCCTCCCACGAGCGCCTATGTCGAGCTTCACCACTTGGCACCGGAGTGCTCGGAGAAGCGACTTGCATGGGGAGCGCCCGGGTTAGCGGGATTGGCTAGGAAATTATATTGTGTACTATTACAGGTCGACCTCTTTTGGTCTTGACAGCAGGTTGACCTCAAATTTCCAAAAGCTGTACCGAGAACGGTAATCAAAAACGCCAGTCTATATTTGAATAAACACGGTAGTCGAGGTATAGCTTCCCATGCAGCAGTTGATCAAAAGGGCGGCGAACTTTGGCTCAACTCGAATTCCAACGCCGCTAAGGCGCAGAGTCACTTTTAAAGTGCAACTGTCCCTAGGTTTTCCCAATATTTGCGGGTGGTCGAATTTGCAGGTTATGACGTTAGAATCTTGAGTTTGGTAAGTTAATTAAACTTGGGGAACATACTTATATTGACAGACGTTTTAGTAGGTATGCTGGTTTTTGCCGGAAGTTTACAGTAATATTACTCACTAAGTAAATAAACTACTGAGCGTAAAGTTGGAAGGAGGAGAGAGCCTTTACCTTAACTGAAGTGTTTGGCTATGCTTTACTTTTAAACAATTTTTTTCAATACCCATTGCCAATGAAACCTTCTCAGACCTGTGTCTTATTTCTAAAAAGAAGGCCATGTGTTCCTTTCGCGTCCTACTCCTCGCTATTCTTGTTGCAAAAGGTAATAAGTAATTAGCTTTACTATTAATGAGGAACCCTCAACTATTAACGAAGATGAGCTCTTGTAGCGATTCAATCACTTTTTCGTTCTCAAGTGATGTGCTCAAAGATGTTGTGCACCTGCTCCAAAAGCGTCAATGGCTGCACCAAGCCAGTGTTTCGCCTGCTTCAAAACCTGCTACAATTCGTCAAATGCCACTTTTATTAGTGCAACAGGAAAAAACCTACAGTTCACGGCGCCGCCGTTGCCGCTCTGAGATATACGACGTTCAGGCGTCATCGAATATACAGGGTGTCTACAATGAAACACAACACTTCTAACTCATTCTTAGGAAGTACGATAAAAACTGACAGCTTATACAGTGGGAGTTCACGTGGAAGTGCACCCAGGTTTGTTTTTGTACGATATGCAATCAGCAACGGCGTCCCGCCCAGATTCGGTTTTAACAGATCCGAAGGAAAAAAAGGTGTGGAACTTTAGGTACAAATATATTGTCCTTTGCGTATAGTACCCCACACACAACGCAAAAAAAAAAAAGAGAAAAATTCAACGGCGTGATGTAAGAGGAAAATGGAGGCTAATTCGCCTGTGAATCTCATTCTATCTTACGGCCTTGAAATGTTGCATTTCTGTTTTACCATCAGTTAAGCGTTCTTGCCACCTAGATCAGTTTTCTAGAAGACAGATTCTTTTGCAAACTGACAAGAGGCACAAACTAAAAACTAACGCAACAGCTTCCACCTTTTGCTGAGTGTGAAAGGCAACAGAGCCCAAATGATTACCTTGGAAGTGGGATTAAAGAACAAATCCGGTATGAGTTTGAAATCCTATAATATGCTAAAAACCGTTCAGAAACAAAAAGCAATAGCTTGCTTTTTTTAACCGGATTTCCAAAAAAAAACAGTTTTTTTTCTCTGGAATTTTGGTTTCTGATATAATATCGTCACTTAAAACCGAAAGACGCTTAAATGGCTGGAACAGAAACGTAGGTTGTATGCGGCTTCGTGCGCGTCTCAGACAAAAAAAAAATTAAATATAATCAAAATAACTTCTGCTTACAGCGTATTCGGTGAGATTACTAGGCTATTAATAGCATTTATTTCAAGAACTCTGCACACTGTTGTCAGCACGCAATTCGCAACTACTTTTGCCTTCGGTGATGCTGCACACAATCATTCTCGTGAGATGATGTCCAGGGTGTTTACAATAAATTACCCTGGTTTCGGGAACTGCAAAAGAAAAACAAAAAACAAGCAATTGTTTTTTTGTTTTTTTATTGTCTGAACGGTTTACTCATACCACAGGATTTCAAACTTATACCGGACGTGATCTTAAATTCCACGGTGAAGGTCATCGTTCGGCGCTGTTGTCTTTTCACATTCAGTAAAAGGCGGAAGCTGTTGCGTTAGTTTTTGTTTATACCTCTTGTCAGTTTGCAAAAGAATCTGTCTACTAGAAAACTGATCTAAGCGGCAAGAACGTTTAACTAATGGTACAACACAAATCGCTCTTCCCGAACCTCCTCTCTCCATCTCGAGGACGTTTACTTCTCCGACTCGGGCACAAACATCGTTCGCGACGTTGACCCGGCGTCCGGACGGAAACGGCCGTATCTGCCCTTACCACTGCGGCGTCAGATCTTCAACAATCTTCATGCTCTTTCACGCCCAGGCATCAGCGCTTCTCAAATTCTAATCACGGAACGATTTGTCTGGCCTCGCATGAACGCTGATGTCCGCGCGTGGGCATGAGCATGCATCGCTTGCCAGCAGAGTAGGGTGTCCCGGCAAACCGTCACGCCTCTGGCAAAATTTGCACTCCCGGACACCCGCTTTGCCACCATCCACGTGGACCTCGTCGAACCCCTACCGTCATCGCAGGGCTACCGGTACCTCTTAACCGTTATCGACAAGTTCACGCGCTGGCCGGAGGCCCGTCCCATGAAAGACATCCCTGCCGAGACTCTCACCTCCGCGCGTTTGTCCCCGTGGATCGCCGCTTTGGAGTTCCCGCCGAAATCGTGACGGAAGCTTTGACAACTCTTCTTGGCATCGCTCACCTGAAAACCCCAGCCTACCGCCGGCAGGCAAATGGTTTGGTCGAGAGGTTCCATCGCTATCTCAAAGCCTCACTCGTGACCCCCGCCACAGCAGATAAATGGGTCACGTCTCTACCCATCGTCCTCGTAGGGTGGCGCACAGCCGTAAAGAAAGACCTCGGATGCGCCGCATCACATTTAGTTTATGGCCCATCGCCGCACCTCCCAGCTGATATGGCCAACCGTACCACCTCCGCCCATGGCGGAACCACGATGACTGCAAGACTGCTTTGCGTGGAGGATTTAGCCCATCTGTTCGGTGACCTTTGCGCTACACCGACGCGAACACGTCAGAGCAAGCCTCGCTTCGTCCATAAGGACCTGCACAACAGCGGCTACGCGTTTTTGCGCGCCGACAGCGTCCGCCGTTCGTTGCAGCCACCTTACACTTGATCCCACCTCGTCGTGGCACGCGGCGAAAGAACATTCACGCTGCGGGTTAATGGCCGTGACACGGTCGTGTCCGTCGACCGCCTCAAGCCGGAATTTGTTGAGAGCGATACGATCGCTAGGCCGGCTGATCTTCCCACCGTGCAAGTTACCTCGAGCTTCACAGTAGCACGCGCGACCCGCATCAAACACTCCAGGACGGTTCACTGGGACGACTCCGTCTCCAAAAAGGGGGGGGGGGGGGGGGGGGGGGGGGGCTATGTGGCAATAGCCACTGGTGGAGAAAGGCAGACGCATGTGTCCAGTGTCTTCGCCGAAATAACATGGTTGGAATTCCTCAATCCCCACATAGCTTTGTTCGTCATATGAGCACGACAGCTTTATTGTTTTATCGCAAAATATACTATCATGACTATAAAATGCCACTAGTAGTTCATTCCTGTAGGTTGATGACCTGTATTGTATAAATCACACAAACACACACACAAAAAAACATGCCGTACTTAAAGAAAAATTAATGAAAATGTTTTTTGTGTTTTTTTTTTTGCGTCCGAGTGATAACTACTAAACAATCAGCTATACTTCTATTTAGAAATATTACGTTCATGCGTACGTTTTTTTAATATTTGGAATGGTCGTCTTTGTATTATGCAACATTTTGTTTTTCATAAATAACCCTAGTTTTTAATTATACTGTTCGCTTACGTTCGCGCTTGCCCGCGGATCTTTACAACACGGGGGTATCTTCTCTTGTACAGGCACACGCGATTCGTTACCTGTCTTTTGTTTGCTTACCCCTCTATCCCGAAAGTTGGAGAAGTCCTGCATCTGAATTTTCTTAATTAAATCCAAGTCTTTCACGAGCAGCACGGGTGTAGCGCCGTTGTAAAACCTTCGTGCAAAAAAAAAAAAAAAAAAAAAAAAAAGTAACGCAAGTTTTATTATTCTGTTTGTGCAATGTTTGCAAATTACACACCACGTCAGAAATGCGACATGCAGATTGGAATACATCCACGAGAGAGTGTAGAGCATGATAAGTTTAAAATTATGTGCATATTTGACATAAAACTGTGTTGATATTCTAGATTCATTAGGTTTAGTTTGTGCTCGGAGCCAGTATCATATGTTATTTATATAAAAGGGACAAAACAAAAACTCACAATTATAATTTGTTAAAGTGTATACAAAACTCACCCGACTACATCTCCATACTTGCTGATCCAATCGTCAAACATTGTAACGGCCCCCTAAATATAAATATGGGCAGAGGATTTAGGTGACGGAGCCAGATATGTCTAAAAGATCAAGAAACCATCGGAAAACTAAAATACTAATTGATTTTTGAGAAGTAATTAATTCTCCCGCTTTGTTATTTCTAACATTTTTTTCTAACATTTTTTTCTAACGCCGCCGCGCTAAAATGATTAAATGGGAATTATTTAGAACCGATATTATTTCCAAATCTAAAAGCAAATATAAAAAGAAAAGAAGATACATTTGAATGATTGCGAAAATGGGCCTGGAAAACGCGCAGGGCGATTGCACCAAGAAAAAATTAAAATGAGTAATGCGAAACTAGAGCGCAGCTCTTGAAGAGAAGCAAGGGAGGGTACGGAGGGGAGGGTCTGCCCGTCCTCCTCCTCCGTACCCCCTCTCGTCCTCCTCCCCTCCTCCTCTACTGCTCATTCTTCCCTCCTTTCGTCCTTCTCTACACTCATCCTCTCCTTCTCCTCCTTTCATCCTCCTCCCGTTAAATTTCCCCGCTTAATTATTCCTCTAAATTGAGGGAAAATTTCCTCTAAATTTAGAGAAAATTTCCCCGCAAAATTTAGCGGGTCAAGTTTCCCCGCTTAATTATTCCGCTAAGTTATCCCGCTAAATCTAGTGGAGAAACTGAATTTGTTCATGGGCGACGTGACGCGAAGTCATGTGATGTCATTTTCCCCGCTAGGTTTATCTGGAAAATTGACGTCACGTGACCTCAACACCAATTCAGCTTGCCCACTAAATTTAGCTGGGAAAATGACGTCACATGACTTCGTGTCAAGTCATCCGAGAAGAAATTGAGTTTCTCCGCTAGATTTAGCGGGAAAATTGACGTCACGTCACCTCGACACCAATTCAATTTCCCGCTAAATTTAGCGGGGCGGTTGCGCCGAGGGCGATGGCGACTCCGCTCAACGCGAAAACGGGCGCCTAAGAGCTGCGCTCTAAAATGTGCGCGCGCAATGTAGAATAACTTTAGTCCCAACCGCGGATAATGGGGATGCTGAAAGTACATTTGAACCACCGGGGTTCGTTATAATGTACCAGACAGGACGGGGTATAGTATCCCTATACTTCAATTTTCCATGAGTGGCAGCAAAACGAAATCGATATAAGATAGAATACAATAAACTCAAGTAGTATTCTAAATTAAATTTAAAAAAAATATACACGCGCGTCATCTATACTTGGTCACAGGTCAAGAAGCTAGGGCGAGGGTAAGGAAGGCTGGGGACGAGGAAGCAGGCGAAATGTTGGAAAGAGGCGGGGGGTTGCCTCCTGTCCTCTAGCATTCCATCTGCTTCCTCCTCCCCAGTCTTCCTTTCCCTCGCCCTGGGTCCTTGGCCTGTCACCGACTGTATGCTTCCACAAAAAGAGGATGAATGGAAATTACGCTAAAGATCTCACCCTTTCCATGAGTTCGGACATGTTGCCATAGATGAGGCTCGGTGAGGGTCCAGGGATGCCCAGTTTTTTGAACAGAGAAAACCGACGCCTTCTTGACCTATGAGATTAAACAAAAAAAAAAGTGTGCGTGTATGTGTGTATGTGCGTGTGTGTGGGGGGGGGGGGAGATGAAGGGAGTACACCGTCTTAGCTCTGGAACTACCTGATTTAAGACCATTCTAGCTTTTAGGAATTCTATCCATAGGTCAAGACTTCACTGTAAGAAATCTGGTCAGTCTACTTTACCGAAAAGCACTTGATAGAGCCAGTTGTTGTTGTCTACGGAGGGAGCGCGGCAAATAACAATTGACAGAGAATGTGTTTAGACCTTTAAAGACACAGTCTGCGCTTCTGTGACACTGAACATGATGCTTCAGCCTGCTTACATAATATGCTCAATGTCAGAGCGCAGACTGTTCTTCATAGGTGTAAACATACGTATTTTTAGCCTTGACATTCGCAAAGCTCGCTCCGTACGTAGGTTGCAGCGATCGGCTCTCCCAAGAAAGCTTTGAGGGGAAAGTAGACGCATCAGATTTCTTAGAACGTAGTCTTAGGGATCTGTACGCAAAATCTATGCGTACGCAAGCCAATTGAGGGTCGGGAGTGCTTAAACGCAGTACGTACAAAAAAAATGCTAGTGTACTGCCTACGTATGCTACATTAGGGACTTTTCGTATACCGTTTCATTCGTCCGAGAAGGCTTTCTCCGCAACCAGATACGAGATCCGGAACTCCTCAGACGCGGCTACTGCGCACTTGCGCAGTAGCCGCGTCTCCATTGCGGAAAGCCTATCGAAGGGAGAAAAACGGTCTTCGAAAATTCTCTATTGGTAAGCTGTAGAAAAGCCTACGCAAAAGCTTTGCGTTCGCAAAATAAATTAATAGAGGGTTTGAGCACTGCGTCTAAGATCAAACGCAAGCACTCGGCGTTTTCGTTAGCGTTCGGTGCTCCGCACTATACGCGTTCGCCACACGCACGCTACGCGGCGAGCTTTGCGTACGTACACTCGCTATCGATTTTTCGTGCGTACGTAGTGGCCCCTTCGCGTGCCCTTTTCGTTGCTCTAGTCACGCTCGAGGCAGTGCGGGACTTCCCTTCACTGAAATATGCGAGCCACATCTCAAACTGCTAACCGTATAGACCATTTTTTTTTTTCGTGGTGTCCGCTATTTTGAATTTTGATGTAGCTGAGTTGGGTCAAGATAATGAGCCAATTTATTTGCCGATTGGAAGGTGCTAGATTTTAAAGGGTTCGTGCCAATTGTTCTATCTTTCTTAGCTATACTTTCTTATTGTAGTTATGCTCACACTATCACCTCTCACCCCTTTCCCGCAAAACAAAGTAGCAAACCGGGACAGAATACCCCAGGTTAAATTCTTTGTCTTCCTATCTGCCCTTTCTTCTTCTATTTACTTAGGTTATTCCTCACCGAACCAAACTACGTCATATCTCAACACGGCAACCGTCACACAAAAAGAATCTATAGTTATTTAAAAACAAAAAAGACAGATCACGCTAACAGCCGGAACCCGGAAAGAGATTCACGACACTTTGTTAAAGATGAGATTCGAGGCATCGGACTGTCTTGGCCGAGTATCACAGCGAAGCTGTATATGACTAGGGCTCCCTGCATTCTTGATATTCATGTGCAAAGGCAAAATCGCGTGTAAAAGCACTCCATTTTATGGAAGTGCATAAAGACGTCGAAACGTGTGATAATTGAGATACATACGAGAACAATGGGCCCTGTCCCGCTCAAGTCGTGTGGCTTCACTGCTTTACATATATAAATGCTGCTGCTTGTATATATGTACAGATTATATGTATAATATATATATATATATATATATATATACGTAGCATTATATGTTTAGATTGAACTTCAGCAAAGAATCTCACCAAAGTTGTAATGGAACCCATTCATTAGTGTATATCATAGTGACCACAAAGCAATCATCACTCCCGCGGGAAGTTCTCGAAAGATATCTTGGGATCACGGTGAGAGCACCCATATCAATGATGGCGTCTACTATGACAGGCAGTACGAGGAGTTGTTGTTCGCGTTGGTTTCGCAATCACCTCTCATTCGTCTCTGTAACGAAGGTAATCATTTCCGGGACCTACCGCAATCGAGCCAGGGTGAAACACAGCTGCAGGAACGCGCTTTAAAAATAAAAAAAAAAAATCGCGCTGTCTATGAACGCTACGGTTTGCTTTTCGCGCAGTTCGTTGCCGACGACCGGACGACTCTTGAAAAAATCGCAGAAAACCACGGTTGAACTGGCAGCCACATTTCTTGATGAGTTTAAAATAAAACGATAAGAGAGTTTCATTTTCAATAAAATAGTGGATTGCTGGTCTTGTTGGTTGATCTACATAATGAAATGAAAGCAAAACTGACGGGACAAAGTATGACAAAGTGTGCATGTGTGCGTGTGTTTCTCCGACTTTGCCCGCCATATTTTTTAGCGCTTTTTATATTGTGCCATTTTCGAACGTAGTTGTTCTTGTGTTTTTTAAGGAGCTTGCTGGAGGTGGAAGCAGGCGTAATTAAAGCCCCAAAAGTATTAGAGAGGCCCACTTGGCAACGTTTACGGAACGGACGAATAAAATCGGTCTGAGCGGTTGGTTTTTTCAGCGTACCATACACACACGCCACAGGGCAGGAGATGAAACGGTCACGATCCTAGCGGTTCACTTCAGCTGTGTGGGCAATAAACATAAATTACTCGTTTGTTTCTGATGCAGCGTTCAATCGGCCTAGCCGAACGATTTTTCGGAGTTCGGCTGGACCTTGTGTTCAATCAGTGAATATTGAACACGAATTCCAGCCGGATGCGGACACATGCACCTTCCGTTTACGATTTCTACCCAGCGCTCAGCCGAGAGAGACAAGCACTGTGTTAGGGGAAATAAAACAACAAAAAAACACCTAGTTGTTTGGCAAACAAGCTAAACAAAGTGCCCCTATGGTTCAATCTCCTCGCCAAATTCTCGCCAACACAAGAACGCCAGCAAGGCATGCTCTACTCTGCTTCGAACGAACACAACACTATCTTTTTCTTTGAGGTCATTCCCTCGAGTACTTATAGTATATAAAATAAACTCAATGTCTCTGTTTCCTGTGCGTATTTTGTTTTGAAGGGGAGGGGAAAGGGGGGGGGGGGGGGGGGGTACGCATGATGCTATAAGTTTCATAGCACCTCTGTGAAAAAAGTGTATAAAATAATAAAATAAAAAAACTGTAAGTATCGTACTTTCATACAGAACCGTGATCTCCGTTTACTGGTTAGGTCAATGCCCCCTAATTACCTGGTCTACAATTTTTAAGTCATGCTACGGGAAAGCTTTTTTTAGAAGCAAAAGTCTGTATAAAAACTGTAATAAAAAAACTGTAAGTACCGTACTTTCATGCAGAGCCGTAATCTCCGATTATTGGTTGAGTCACGGCCCTCAAAAACCTTGTTTAGAATTTTTTAGTAATGCCAGGTAAAGCTTTTTTTTTTTTTTTTTTGTAGAGGCGCAACTTGAAGCACCAGAGTCACGCTGCCGACGCTAGGAGTACACCGATCAGATCACTCGGAGAACCAAAAGGATGAACGTGTATTCAAAGAAGCTCCCGTGGGGAAAATTGCTCAATGCATCTCGTTAATAAAATCACACGAACCAGTCACTAAGATGAACGATTAGAAACGCCATCTACGAGGGGCGTTCATAAAGTTCGTATTATTGTCACGAAGGAATAGAGATTCAGCAATAAAACTCGAGTAAGAGTTGAGACTTTCTCTATATATTCGCTACCAAAAGTTACCCACTTTTTCTAGCGATGCACCACATGCCGGAGCCCATTGTTATAGAACTTTTCGTTTTGAGGGTTCAGGAATCGCTCCACTTCAGCAATCACTTTGTCGCCGTCCTTGAAATGCTTTCCTCTTATTTGGCCACACTGGAAACGTCTCCACCATTTTACCAAAGTGTCATAAACTGGGGCCTTGTCCCCGAACAACGCTCCCAGATTAGAATGATTCCTTGGCATTGCTTCCCTTCAAACGGAGAAAACGGATCACTGCATGTGCTTGGTACCGATGGGCGGTGCCATTTTTGTTTCGACTCCCTAGCGGCGTTCCGAGCTACTATAGCATGCGATGTTTATACACCAACTCATGTTTACAAACAAACCGGAGCGCCCGGAGCGCCCCTAGCGGACGCCACCGGCGCCGCGCATGCGCGATGGGGGTGTGGGCAAGAAGTTCGCCGTCGCCCATAAACAAACCATTGAAATGCGATGTTGTCGGCGTCTGTGTGAGTCCCCCTGCCCTTTTTCGCGTTCGAATTGTTGGTTCTTCTTCCTGGCGATGTCTGACTATCTTGAGCGGCGTCAGCGAAATTACCGAGGCTCGTTACACCGCAAAACGTCGCGTGAATAATGTGACATGTGGCGATTCATTCCGCGTGGACGCCGCAGATTGTACGCTAAAGCCTGATTCGCATGATGAGATTTCGCTCGGAATTTTCAGTCGCGACGCCGCTCGGGCTGCAAAAGCGTGAACCGTAGCTGAGATGGTCGACGACGATACTGAAAATCGCAAGCAGAATCGGACCAACTGAATTAGGCATAACAATTCGGTGTTGGTCACTGGTAACAATGACCAACATCTCCTTGTATCTACTGTTTACATCGAGCCTGCTTACCAACCTTCAAATTCAAGTCTTTTGAGGCCTGCACTCACTTCTTATCGCAAGTACCGGTCCAACATTTGGTCTACGGACCGGCGTCGTCTAAGAGAGCAGAAACGTTTGAAAGAGCAGACGACAATTCGAACAATCAGGCGGCCGTTTGAACTTGAAGACGCACTGAACGTAGTCCGCAGGTGGTCCGCACAACTTAGCGGTTTTCCGGCGTTCATGTTGGAACAAAACAAATAAATCTGATGACCACAAGTATCCGTGAATTTAACCCAAAGTGCTGCCCGCCCAAGCAATCGTTGTCCGACGGCGTCTGCTTTTCCCTTTTCACGGCACATATCCAGATTCTCGGACGAACCGAGCACGTGAAAACTGACCTTCAAGCCTTTCTCGGCACTTTTGGTACGGCCCCAGTCGCGGCGTTTTGACGAGAAGGCAGGTTTTTGTCTGGTTCCTTTCAAAACAACGCAGGAATACACGTCTGGCATGGGGACTTCTGCCCACAGCCCCAGACCGGAAGTGCGACCGACGCGCCACCACCAGCGCCGTGACGTCACAGAGATGAGTTCGTGTATACTGTGCGGAAACTAGAGGGAAGCGCGCTCATGTTGATGCCTGTTTTGTTCCATTTTTTTCAATTCTATGTGCCGATATTACGAACTTTATGAACGCCCCTCGTATACCTGATATTTAGGGGTCATTGTACTTCGTAACAATTAAAACGCCACGCGAAGGGTACTGCGTCTGCTTTAAAACTGTCAAAATGCTTGAGGACTTTTTTAGCATTTAATATGTTCGCTTTATTTTTATTCCTACTTCCATAAGCGCTGCTTGTGATGATAACATGTGCTATGACAGGAACCGCCGATGTTTTAAGAGCAGTTTAGACATTTAAAAACAAACTGAACACCGTACAAAAAAAAAAAACGCGATCAAGCAAAATTTCAGCATATTCGCAATGGTCCCAAAAAAGTCATGAGACAAAACAGTCTAACGAGCAAAGAGCAAACAGGTAGTGGTGTTAGGAAATATGAATAGGTGGTGTAAGTGTCGTTGGATAAGAAGGGGGCCGGTGGCCAGTGTGTTAGCGAAGCGAAGCTCAGGGAACGTTTAGTGGAAGTTCGCGCTCCAGAACCCAGGGATCCTGGCTTAAATCCAAACCCTCTACCCATTTCGACCTGAATGAGCATCGCACCGGCGTGCGGTCGTGAATCGCTACTGCGTGATGCACGTTAAAGGCTAGCAGCACCGGGTAACTTTCACACCTACAGCTTAAGCCCCAAACACCCATTCGGGCTCACTAACATCCTGCTTTGAGAACTAAGCACACAACACAATTACTTTCTTCCGGTTAAGAACTCGTAAACAAAATGAACCGACGTTTTATTAGCATATGGCAAGCTTACGGAAAGAAAATGCAGGCGCAGATGATTCCGTGTTTGCAAGAAATCAAGAAGGTTTCTAATTGCACCAACATTATTTGACATTTATAATATCCATAGAAACTAAGAAAGCAATGTCGCCTCTGGTGATTGTGAAATAAGAGCTTTACCAATTAAGCACACTGCGGTAGTCCAGTATTATCCCATATATATATATATATATATATATATATATATATATATATATATATATATATATAAACGGAAGAAAACGCACCTGAGACGGTTGTTGGAGTTTTTAAAACATAGTATTGGTAAAGTTGGTCGACGTTTCGGCCTGAGCCAGACCTTTCACCAGTCTCGAAAAAGGTCTGGCTCAGGCCGAAACGTCGACCAACTTTACCAATACTATGTTTTAAAAACTCCAACAACCGTCTCAGGTGCGTTTTCTTCCGTTTATACTTTTCGTCATCCTGCACTTCGTTTTATTCTCTCTCTCTCTCTCTCTATATATATATATATATATATATATATATTTATATATATATATATAATAACGTCGATTTGTCATGCGGCCTAGATTCAAAGGTAGGGCTTTGCGTCTCTTGGAAGAAGTCGCAAAGGGAACGGTGAAGCGGGCCATGCTTTTACATAATAAATAAAAGGCTTGGGTCGCTAGGCCTAGACAAGTCGTTACGGCCGCTGAAGGTCCGTGTATCCATAGGAGGTCTTAAAAAGATGAATGGGAACAGGGCAAGCAAGCGCTGACTTTATTTTCGTGCAGTACTGAGATGCACTACTTCGTCACCGGGGCGATCGAAACCGAAACCCTGCCACACCTCTCCATGGCCAAATGGGTCCCATAGTGCAACGCACGCGTTGTTGCGTGACAAGATTTTTGGAACTAGTCTATTGGTGATTGTTTCTATTAGAAAATACGTCTCCCTGAGCCTTAGATAGGATGTCAGAAAGCCGAGGTAATGTCGTTTTTTGTCTGTTTTGTTTGTTTCTGTCGAGGCCTGTTTTATTATTTGTGGAGGGGGGGGGGGGGGGGCGCAAAGCATGTTTCACGGGATTTCAGATAAAGCGTTCAGATAACTGACAACCATGTTGTTAAGCACCAAGATGACTGAACTGCCATTACCACTGATCTCTATTGTAGTAGGCAACATTGTGAATCGGGATCCCGACGGTGGCACCACCGGCGGCCGTTCCTTGTCACCAGGCAATACATGCGAGTTTATGGTAGAAAAAATATAAAAATTACCTTTTTGAAGTTCATAAGAGGTCTCTTGTGAAAAAAACGTTTTTGAGGTTTCGCCTGAATAATAGGATGGGAATTTGCAGTCGTTGGTAACTGTTGCGAAGGTCCTTAAATTACACAAACAACGCGCAAATCTCTGTCGTCTGCTGCCATTGTCGGAATTACGTTTCTCGACTGTTCCGAATCGTCGCAGTCGTGCTTCAAAAGCCCCGTTCTTGCTTAAAATAACTCACAACGCGAACACAGCTTCTTGTGAAAATGTCTTAAAAAGAAAAGTTACTTTAGGAAACAATAATAGATTTGTCATCAGACATCGTCTGCTTTGATTTGGAAACAAAACTGATGCCTCAAAAAGAATCTGCCACCCTTCTTAAGTAAAAGTATAAGAGTGAGCATGGCCTCAAAGCATACCTTTCTGGCTGCTTGCACGACGGCGTGACTCCCACCGGCTGTTCGTGGGGACCGGGGAGGAATAAGTCAACGGGGATAGAAAATTCGATTTTCAGCTAAAACTTTAGTGTAGGAAGTGTCGACATCACAACACAAAACTTTTCTCACCATTCCTAGAAAACTTCATCGAAGTTTAATCGTTCAAAAGATAATAAAAATGAGAGAAATCTTACTTCTCCACGTTTTTTTCATCGGGTTCAATATATCTGCTGGTGTCAAGCAATGGCCGCCGGTGGTGCCACTTGACCCCCAAAAAACAAGCCTCTATCGGCGGTTCAGCCCGCTACAATAAACATCAGTGGTCGTTGGACTGGAGCGCAGCTCATCTAGTAACGTTAGTTTTCCTACTCACCTGTAAAAAAGCAGCGAAGCCAACAACAGTAGAACAGCGAAGAGGCAGAACATCGCTGCAGGTGTTCGCGCTCGCGATCGGAATGGAACTGGCGGTATTTCCTGCAAAAGCCGTTTACGAGAGCCGTTTTGCGCACACTGCGCAGATTCCGTCTCCGTAGTGCTGACTGCCGCGAGAGTACGTGTTACCACACATCGCGAGGGCTCGCCCGTGTAAGGTTCACCGCTCCACGTTAAGTTGCGTTATTATAGAGTTTTAGCCGCCGTTTATGCAGTCCGCTCCACTTACGCTTACCCGCTCAGCCTTACCGGAACAGCGAGGTCGAAACAAGCTTTAGCTTGCCCAACGCCTCCTCTATACACTCCGTGCAACTAAAGCCCCTCGATGTGTTTTTTACGTGCAACGCGACCGGCGCGCCGCGGCGCGGCTGTTACCGATGGTAGGCTGTGAGAACCCCAGCGAAACGTAACCACGCCGCGTACATTGGTACGCATTGAAGTTGGAGTGGTGCGGTTGCGCTGGGTTGACAGCATGAACTGCTGCGTCGTTAAAGGGCCTCTGACACGCCAAAAAAAAATTTTTTTTTTTCATGCTAAACGTTGCAATGGCATATCAGGACATTACAAAAAAACTGTTTCACTATAGAGTTGCGTAGTTTTTTTTATAAAAAATAGAAATACGAGGCCCAATTCAAAGTTCCCGCCGTGCACTGTGACGTAACAGTGTACCGCAAGGTGTCGGGGCGGTCAGAAGGGAGGCATCGACCTACGTCACTAAAAGTGGGTTCACCGGAAGTCACGTGAGTTTCACTCCTCGTGCTCTCCGCGACCGTACCTAAGACTTTTTTTTTTTTTTATTCTGCTCTTTGTACGAGCGATCGTAGAAAACGAAGTTTCAGTTCCACTAGCTCTTTATCCCTGCACCATTGGTTAGTTTGCGTGCAGTAAAATTTGAGGACGAAGAGTTTGTGGATCGACGTGATGGAGGTCAATGATGAAAGCGTTGCGAGTACAAGCCAGTGTACGAGTGCATGCCGTCAGTCCGATGATACAGGGCTATACTGGGCGCAAAACAAGCTATCAAGTTTTGAAAAAAAAAATTTAGAACGCTCGCAGAAATTATGATTGCTAGCATACGACAGGCCGATCGCATTGCTGAAGGTTAAGACACCGAGGTCGTTGAATCATCGGATACTCTCCAGGCTGTAGATGCCTGCCGTCTAAAGAATACGAACTGGTGAGTGTACCAAGTACACGTAAACGTTGAGCACAAAGTACGTATTTTGTCTAGAACATGAGTAGAGGTGCTCATGCGGCCGAAAATCACGTTGAAAATCATGCTGATTGGAAAATAGCAGGTTATCTGAGACTAGGTGTTTCATTACAGATGAATATATATTATATGTTCTACGAGTTTACAAGAAACCGAGGTCAATGAAATAGTTCTATAATTTGTGCGACAATTTCGATTCCCAGATTTATAAATCGGGACAGCATTAGCCGATTTCCATTCATTCAAAACGCGGTTGGTATCAAGCGATTGCGGGAATAAGCTGACAAGCACGGCACCTGACGCACCCTTCGTTAGTTTAAGCAGCTTCGAGCATACACCATCAGGACCCGGGCTGGATTTTGTCGGCCAGCGGTCGATGGCACTGATGACACCATCAATATTACTTTGCACTTCGTCCAATTCTGGAATGACGATTGTAGGTGTAACATGGTGGTCAGATAAAGGGAGCTCGTTGGTAAACACTTCGCCGAAAAATGTGTTAAGATTAAAAGCTGACTCGGATGCAGAAAGCTTTACGTAAAGTAAAGGAAATGTATTCTTTTCTTTGGGGTTTAGAACATGTCAGAACTTCTATGGATTTGTTCTTAGTATGCTGGATAAATCGTTGTTGAAATAACTATTCTTTGCTTTTCTTATCTCATTTTTGCATAAGCGCGCACGATCTTCGTACGACTGCCAGTCACAGTCTGGGTGTGTTCAGATAAGGACGATCATGGTGGTGTCATGCCTATTTTTTGTTTTCAATGAAATTTTTATATGAGGTAGCGAAACCTGTCCACATAACGGGACAGACCTTACTTTTGCAAGATACTTCATTGTATTCGTGAGAAAAACCGCATTCGAGAGTAGTTTGAAAAAACGATTTTCCCAACTGCGCGATAACGCAACTTTGAAGGCCGGAGGAATAATGAATACAGCTTTCTACACTTTCAAATGTTTTATGTTTAATGCACGCGTATTTTTCTGCCAGAATTAGTTGAAGTTAACTTATATGAGCCTATATTTTAAGAAAAATAAAATGCCAAACTTGACTTCTGGAGCAAATCTTACATAATGAGGCATATTTCGGCGAATTTTTATGTCGCTTTAAATTTATGTTTTGAAGCTGAAACTTTTTGTGTCCACTGTTTTATGCCTTATAAACTTTTAACAAATTAATTAGCGTTATATAGTTGAAAGTTTTTTCTGGATTGCGCCCGGAAATTTCGTCAAAACCAAAAAAGTCAAAATTTTGCGATTTTTGTGCGGCAATTAAAAAAAATTATCATTCTCGATTTTCTTTAAATTTTACTCGATGGGTCCTTGATGACCGTTAATTACAAATATGCAAAGACATGTTGCATTATTTTGTTTTAAATCAAAAAAATAAATGTGTAACCAGGTCGTGGTCGCATCAATTACCGCTGGGGCGTTTCTGTCTTGACGACTTGTGGTACACGAGCGACGCATGCCACAGTATCCGTACTTGGTCATATTAATGCCCAGGCGTCATGAAGAATTATGAAAATAGCACGTGAACTTGGTTTTATCGCTGATATGGATGATATCGCCAATAAAAACTGAACGTTGCGGTGCGTACGATCCTTATTATGGTTTTATACTTGGCTCGTTAGATGTTCATTGTGCTACCATTTAAAGTTAGTACTTTAATATTAGTACCTGGCTGACAGTATAATTTGATTCGTATTTCTAGGCACCGCTCGAAAGCTTGCTGACAAAATAGTATGATTGATTTCTCAAGCGATCGCTTACACGAACGACATTGTGGAAACTTCTGCCCCGACCGATCGTGCGCATGGCTGGGGCGGAACGAAAACAGTGTATTTCTTGAAAAACAATGGTGAATGAGTGGAAATTAAGGTTTAGGTAGTGTAAGCGGTTCAGTGTCGGAAGCAACAGCCATGTGTGCGCTTGGGCGCTACTCAAGTCGCTCCAAGATATCTTGCGACGCCTCATCCGTGATCAGAAAAGTAATGATCTGTTACTGGGTCGAGGGGGCAAGAGAATTATTGATCTGGGGAAATATTTTTATAAAATTCTGAGAGGGTCATAGAGGTCAAAAGCCTGCAGATGTTTATTTTCAATTAGAACGCTCTTGTTGAGAATCAGCCAGCGCCGCCACCGAGTGCCGTAAGCCGTCACACGCGCACAAGTTCGTGGTTCATTTTAAACAGAAAAGGAAGAAAGATCTGCTGACCAGAAGACCGGCCTACACCGCGGTGAGGTCTTGCCAATAAAGAGGACGTAACACAAGTTTTTTTTAAAAAAAACGTGAGTTTAATTGAAACGATTATTTAATTAAAAAGAGAAATGATATGGTTCACAAGTACCGAAACGTGGCAATAACTATAGTCTTAGCACTTAACCCAGCCGGTGCGCGGGCAGAAAAATGCAAATATACCTAGCAAATACACAGAAGAAAAACAATTACTAAACTAGACAACTAGATTGCAATACTAAGGAGCTAGCGGGTGGAGGGAGTGTCTAATCTGTCACTCTCCGGGAGTTACGGCCTCTTCCCTTGCTTTGTTCGAAGGGGGTGGTACCGGTGGATTCCACGGTGGGCTAGATGGGCAGCTCGATGAGGCCAGCCACAGCCACACACACGCACACGCACACTTCTTGCGAAGGCTTCCCCAGCACAGACATGGCCCGCCACCGTCGCTTTTCCCGGGTTCGATCCGCTTTTTCGCAGATCGAATCTCACGGCTCCAAGTCCAGAGCACACTTCGTGTTCACACAGGTAGCATATCGTACGAGACAAAAAGAGTGTGGTTGTAAGCGCGCTATATCAAACCAGGTGCAGGAAGGCCTTCGAACCGTTTTCCCGCGGGGTCTTGTTTATATTGAAGGGCATAGGAATTTGTGAACTGTGATGTACGCCTGGGTCGGCCTCCGGGAAATTCGACGAGAGGAGTCTTTAGTATATCCGGGCGCAGTCAGATTTGGTGACACAAGCAATCTACTAGAACACATTTAAGGGACTCAGGACCTCTTCCGCTCAGAGTCCGTGCTGCATGCCACGTACAAGGAATTCTCCTGATCTGATTTTTCATATTTAATCACGTGAAGCGACTGGATTCTAGGCACCCTCTTGGCGTCCTTCCACTCCAGTTTTTTTTCATTCTCGAAATGCCTCAAGCTCGCCATTAACAATGTAGAGCAAGACGTTTTTCATTTTTCCTTCCAGTGCCCGTACAAACCCACTCACACCTTTTTTGTCGTCAGTGGCAGGCGCCCGAAAATTTTGCAGGGTGGCTTGGTGTTTTACAAGTCCCCCTACCCCGTCGCATGCATTCTTGCCTTGCCCTGCTGGCGAAACGATCCACTTCGTCGCCTGGAGCTCACTGCACTGAAACTCGTGAAATTGGTACCGGTTCTTAAAATGAGCGGCCGCTCCATCGCTATCGTAAGTGAGGCAAGAGTAGATTGATGTGTTGCTCTCAAGGTGTGACTTAATTTTCGACAAGGCTAAACAGGCATGCGCCTTTGCATGAGTTAGATTGTCGCAAATAGCGGCATAGCTCCGCGCGTAAAGATGCTGTTTTGGACCATAGGTGGAAAATCCTCAATGTGCTCTGGAGCGGACACAACTACAGACCCATGCATCAAACATGTTTCGTGCACTCCTTCGTACAGTCGGCTAGATCCGGCAAAACTCTCCAGGAGTCCTCCCCCCCACCCTCACCTTTCCGTTCTCTTTGTTTGTTCTTCCGTGGGGAAGGGGGTGTTCTGCCACCGCACGAGGAATGACTTTGGTGTTTGTTTACCATCGCCACATGCCCGGCCGGTTATGTTTACACCGCGCAGGGACGCCGCGGGTGTCGCGTATCGCCGCCGCGAGTCGGTGAGATACGATCACCCCCGCGCGCGGGTGCAACCTTCGGCCTCACTTTCTGCCAAGGGGGAGGGGGGGGGGGGGGGGGGGGGCAACCTTCGGCTTTACTTTTTGCCAGGGGGGGAGGGGGGGAGGGAGCTGTTACCTATTTTTTGCCCAGTCTTCATCAAGAAACACTTGTTTTACTCCGGGGCCGTCTTTAATTATGCTCCGGCTTGGAGTTCAGTTACGCCATGCGTAAGAATGTCATAATGTACCACTGGCTTAACTTTCCGTTCACGCCACGCCCTCCATCGATCGGCCCAAAAGCTTCTGTAACATCGCTTGGTCCTAGCGGTGCCTAGAACGACGAATCAAATTATTTTGTCAGCGAATTACTGATATTAAATGACTAATTTGAAAATGTAGCACGATGATCATCTAACCAGCCAAGTACAACACACTAATAAGGATCGGTTTCGCCGTAAAGTTCAGTATTCATTGACAATACCAGCTACATCAGCGATGAAAACAGGTTCACGTGTTATTTTTAGAGTTCTTCATAGCACCTGGGCATTAATATGACCAAGTACGGATACTGTGGCATGCGTCGGTCCTCTACCGCCAGTCGTTAAGTCAGAAACGCCCCTGCGGTAACTAATGCGACCACGACCTGGTTACACATTTATTTATTTTTTATTTCAAAACAAAATAATGCAACATGTCTTTGCATTTTTGTAATTACCGGTCATCAAGGGCCCATCGGGTAAAATTTAAAGAAAATCGAGAATGATTATTTTTTTTAATTGCCGCACAAATATCGCAAAATTTTGACTTTTTCGATTTTGACGACATTTCCGAGCGCAATGCAGAAAACAATTTCAACGGTATAACGCTAATTAATTTGTTAAGAGTTAACAAAGCAACAAACACTCGACACAAAAAGTTTCAGTTTTATTATATAAATTTAAAGCGACTTAAAAATTCGCCGAAAAATGCCTCATTATGCAAGGATCGCTCAAGAAGCCAAGTTTGGCATTTTATTTCGCTTGAAATATATGCTGATATTATTTAAATTTACCTATTTCTGACGGAAAAGTATGCGTGCATTAAACATAAAAAATTTTACGCTGTAGAAAGCTGTACTCTTTATTCCAACGGCCTTCAAAGTTGCGTCATCGCTCAGTTGGGAAAAACGTTTTTTCAACCTCCTCTCGAATGCAATTTTTTTTCACGAATACAATGAAGTATCTTGCAAAAGTAAGGTCTGTCCCGTTGTGGGGACAGGTTTCGCTACCTCATATAAAAATTTTATTGAAAACAAAAAATAGGCATGACACCACCATGACCGTCCTTATCTGAACACACCCAGTCTGTATTTGAAGAACTGGCCTTTCTGAAAAGTCTCTTCCTTTTGGAGATCAAGCGTTTTACGCTTCGTGAAAACCAGGGACAACCCTCACTCGGGGTAATGGCCAACTTAGGAACGAAAGCTTAACGTATATAGATTAGTATTTTTTTTTTATTGAGAGCCAGTTTTCTTCAACAGAGCGTGTATGGAAGATGCTTTCATACTGAATCAGAACGTCTGACAGTGTTACCGCAACATCACTATAATTTGCCTTCGAGTAGACATATATCACTTTTCTTAGGTTCACTCTTAAAACATTCGATATCTTATAGCAGAAACAATCAATTTTATGATCGCTAATTTCATCCAGCACGCGTACAGACATGTTTTCGGGATGAGTGGTACATACAAGGTCCAGTACTGCATCTCCTCGTGTGGGATCATTTACCAATCGTTTAATTGTAAAAGAATCTAAGAGATTTATAAAACTTGAACACTCTTCTGCACGTGAGCAAGTATTGCGCACTTGGAGGTGGGACCAATCGATCGCAGGATAATTAAAATCCCCTGCCAATAAAAGTGGGAAATGCGGACACTTGAAAGGAATAAATTCTAGAATATCGGGTAGTATGCTGACAAATTCACACTGTTGAATCAAGTAGTTGGTACCAAATTCCAACTATAATATTCTGAAAAGATACGGTACCAATGGAAACCCAAAGGTTTCTATTGGTACCGTCGATTGAAATCGGAAGGCAAAATATGTCCTTTCGAACCGCGATGATTACGCCACCGCCTCTTTTGGAAACTCGATCCTTACGGAATATGTTAAAATTATCGCTTAAAAGTAAACTGGAATTTGAAATAGTATCGGTAAGCCACGTTCCGGTTCCAACAATAACATCGGCTGAGCATGAAATAATGGTGCTTGCGAAGCCACCCTGTTTTGGCAGTAGGCTTCGAAAATTTGCTAGCAAAAATGAGAGAGGGCGGTACTGATTGCAGGCACTCACAGTTGTTCTAGGTTTGGATTAATAATTCTCGTGTCACGACCGTTGATCCCGTGGCGCGTCAGCAGTTCTCCGTTCCCTCGAAGCAGGCAAAACACTGTCGGTTTCGTTGCAGTACACGTACATGAGATTGTTGATAAAGTGCTTATCAAAAGCAAGATTTACCCCATCGCGCGTGGTTCGGACCGTGTTTGCATAATCCCAAAGTTTTTTTTTTTTTTTTCGAATTTTCCTCACTTTTGGCGAGTAGTCTTCCCCGATTCAAACTCGGGGTGTGTCAGTCGACCTTATACTCTGTCTCATCCTACGATGGACTAAAGGCCAAAGCCAGGGGCAGCCAGGTCCAATCATGTTCCACGCTATACTATCACACGCTTTACATTCGTTAGGGGTGGACGAATAATGCTCGAATCCAAAAGCGCCGCATCATTTCTACAGCTTCGACGCTGCAAAGAGCCTACATCTCGTGACTTTCTTTGCGATGTAAAATTGTTGAGTCACTCAGTGCTCTTCGATTCGAACCACTGTCCACCCGTCCCCTCATCAGTGAACCGAGACGCGGGCACCGATACGTGCATCGAGGCAAAATACCGCACAATTTCTAACTGGCTTGTGATTGGATCTGGCGGTCCGTAGCTTTTGCCTTTAGTCCATCATAGGGTGAGACGAAGTATAGTCGTGACGGCTTGAAGCTGAGCTAGTTGGTTCATGCTTGTTAAAGTGCCAGCTGAACGTTTTAAGGACACACACACAGAGACAAACAAAAAAGGCAGACACACCGCTGGACTAGCAACTATTTTAATGAAATCTTCTTTCTCTTTAGCCGACATATTGTGCTAAACAGATTCTTCCTCTTCTTCTATATCTGAGCCTTCGTCGTCCACTCTTCCTCTTCTTTCATGTGCCTGTCAAGTGCGCGGCTCTTCGCAGGTATACCAGTTCCTTCTGGTGCAGCGCGATTGACGGTGCACTCACGCAATGATCCCCTTTCGCGTCAATAGCGAGGGCCTCGAGAATTTCTCGAGCAACCCTTGTGCGAGTTTTTGCCAGGATGTCAATATTTGTAAGTATATAAGTATAGTCGCGACGCGCCGTGGAGCACATCCCGCTTGCTCTTGAAACTTAGGAACTTAGCAATAATTGGTCTGTCCAAACCTTCCCTTTTGCGGCCAACACAATGCGCTCTTTCTATATCGCCGACGTTTTAGCTGCAACCGGTCCTAAAAGAAGGAAAGTGCGATACGCTCAGTCTGAGCCCACGATTCGTTTCTTTCCTCAGGAATCCCTTTAATCAGCAGGTTATTTCTCCTGATTTGGTTGTGGATGTTATCGACGATGCCATGTAAACTACTTATGTCACGCTGTTTCGAGGATACGTCTCCAATTTTTCTTTCAATCTCGGTGACAACATCATTGGTTCTTTTAATTTCGTTTTGTACTTCCTGTACGCTGGAAAGGAGGGGTCACATGCAGGAAAGCGCTCATACAGCGCTCATATATCGCTAAGTTAACGCTGTGCCTATACATGGCTTGCACCTTACGTCATCGGATGATGCTGGTACTCTTTTCCGCGCGCTGCTGCCGAGAAATAATCATTTCGAATGCTGCGAAATGAACGCTACAGAGGGTATGCTCTCACGCAATAAGAAATTTTCCACCCCTAAGCGCCTAAAAACGCTCTTCGGATACTTGCACCTACAACTACACTCTTGAAGCACTATTATCGCAGTGTGTTGTTGCTTTGAACAAAGAAATCCCCTTTTCTTTGAAGAGTGTAAGAAAGGGTGTGAAAAAGTGTGCTACTGTAAAGTGAAGCGTACAGTGTTATGGCCATTGTTTAAGGGACGATCTCAAAATAATTCTTGCTTCTTCCAATGTGTTTTATACATAAAGAAACATTCCTCGAACTTAGATACACTATTATGTTGTAAGGTGAAATATTGACGAGAAAGAAACAAGAGAGTGCAATCTTCGTAATTTCGGATGCGGTCCACCTGCGAATGAGTGTATTTGAATTGTCGATAATAAGGCGGCAGAGCAGTCACCATGCAGGGTCATCATTTCCTTTTCGTGCGTGATCCATTACGGCTGTATTTGATGTTTCTGTGCATGCGATAACTGTGTGTGGTGCCTGTTGTTTGTAGACTTCTGCTTGTGAAACATTGTCCCCTAGGATAATAAAAGTCAGTGCAAACCATGCATAGCAGTGAGTTTGGGATGTATGTGTGAACGGGCCTTTAAAGGAAGCTTCCAAACACCATAACATGGAGAACGCTTGACATTACCTTTCGGATAGGCAAATAATTTTATGCTTCCGACGTTCACATTTTTCGCGATAGCGGTATACGCCTTTGACTGGAGCCTGAAACGCCGTCCTCCTGTCACGAACCCCCGTTTGGAAGCCCGAAGGACGTCTCATTGTCGCCAGGTGCCTCGGCAGGAGCTCCACCTCGACGGCGACGCAGACAGCGAAGATGTCAACGACGAGGGCGAGGAGGGGGATGCGGCGGTATCACGGACGACTGGATCCTCGATGCTCGGGTGGCGGTGGAGAGAGGGCGCCGGACCACCTGGGTCTAGAACTCCAAGACGGTCCTGAACGCGGTGCGCAGCCACGCGGAGTGCGGGGGACTCCCCGGAATGACCAACAATAGCTGCGGCACAGCGCACGCAGTCGGGGCGTAGTCGTCGCCGCTGTGCGCCCTTTGTGCCGGAGGTGTGCCCGCGACCCATCGCGGAGTGTCAAAGCTCGATGGAGATGCGCGCTGTACAGCTCTGCCTTCTTCATTCGTAGTCCTACGTCATTTTTATACTTTTCTTTTCTTTCTTTTTTTTTTTTTTTGTATGCGCCGTCGTAGCAGTCAAGTTTCTCACGACGTCTTCATCGTTGTTCTGTCCCCTTTCGTGAACATTTATTGTCAAAGAGTTTAAAGCCGTTCTGAATTTGCCTAGGGAAGTTGCCGACTCGGATGTTTTCATGCTGTTTACAAACTTCGTGCGTCGGCATACTAAAACGTTTATTTGCTTACAAAAGAAAAAAAAGCGCGGTTTCTTTTACGGTGCTTGCGCTCAAACAAGATATTTTTTATGATCACTTTTTTTTTAGCGGGACTATGTTTGTTGTTTTTTTACGTTGTTTTTTGGGGGTAGTGCCTGCCGGTCCCATTAAGTTTCGGAAGTTAGCTTAGTCTTCCATGAAAGCTTGTTCGCAATCTCTTCTTTTTTCTTTTTGAGGGGTTACATCTGTATAATTACAGTACTTCTTGCTGGTAGTAACAATACTGTGGTCACCCGCACTTTTTGACGAGTTCATGTTCGTGTAGTAGGGTACGTTTTTGGGCGAGTTAATTCATCTTAGTTAAACGTATAAAAGAGCTATAAAAAGACAAAAAAGTAAACAGGACAAGCGCTGAATCGTGGCTGGGATAAATCTAAATAGTTTTACATGTAATCCTTCTTTAGGAGTTCCTTTTAGAAAGACGCAGCAACGAGTTGTGAAGTGAACCGATAGGACTTTTCCCAAATCGAAGCGCCCTTGGTGGCATTGTGGCACGAAATGTTGGCCACTCAGTTTTGGGTTCAGTTTCAGGTTTTGTCATGATCATCGTGTCGTGGCAGAACACGCTGCTTGCGTTTTCATTGCTGCGGCTTCCTACAAGTGTACAATACTGTAGGCGTTGCCGAGAGATACCGAAAAAAAACACACTTGACACTGTTTTTGTGGTTTCCGATGTGCCAGATTTTGGGCAAAGGTAGACAAATGTAGAACGATAGATTGCCACGTCCCTGCCGGTGTCCCTGTTGTGCAAGCACGTTCGCATGCGCGTGAAGGAAAGTTATGCAGGCTTGGAAGTCCACGTGCTTGGCTGCAGGAGTACAGACAGCGGTTGTCTCATGCAAACCGAAACCATTCCACTCCGCTCCGTGCCCAACCGGTTCCCAGCGTGCAACGCGCGCAGTGCTGCGTGGAGGGATTTTCGAAAGTGGTATATTGGGGCTCCCACATCAATTATTTGTTTGCGTTTCTAACACAGCGCTCGGCTAACTTAGCCGAGCGCAGTGTCCTAAAGCCGATACGTACCTTGTTTTGTTATCATGACTGGCGCCTACCAAAATGTCCGACATCTAGATGATCGGCCTTGAACCTGTACTACTACTGTGCTAGATCTGTCGGACGTGTCTAATTTCAATTTTGGTAAGTACGAGCGATTTTGCAGCATTACATTATGTTTTGAGACCGGATGATATAAGCAAGCATCTTTATTGTGAATTTACTCATCTCTGAACTAGCAACCGTGATTGTCGCGCCGCGTTACCACCATCACTGAGAGCCGTGAACATTTGTAAAGGAGTGTACATATTTGTCACTTTTTTCCCGTCCTGTTCGACGACTCGAGACACTCACTATACTTTGTTGTCCCTTATATTAAGACCGAACGCTACTAACGCTACGAGCCAATAGGGCCAAGCACACTTCTTGGGTGAAAAACAATATACAAGGTGTCCCCCCCCCCCCCCTAAAACAAATTGCAGGGTATTTTTTTATTGCAAAAATAAATTAAGTATCGCCGAACGCTCATTTCCCGCCCACATGCAGCCCTAGAGATCCGAACCAGGTGGCAAAGTTTCAGTACTAAGCGTTATCTTATTCAAACGTTATAAGTGATTCTTTGAAATATTCAAAGGGAAAATGGCGGCCGACAGAGCACTCGAATATATGGAGCTCAATAGCGACAGTTACCCAAAACGGGCGAAGAATGGGCTCCATTTTTCCATTGAAAAATTCTGAAAATCACTTGAAACTTTTGAATAATATAACTGTTAGAGTTGAAACTTCGTCATCTGGTTTCGGACCTCTAGCTAGCGCTACATTGGGGCGGAGAATGAGCGTTCGACGACGCATATTTTATTTTTTTTTGTGAAAAAAAAATAAGCTGCGTAAATTTTTTGGGGGGACACCCTGTATATTTTACGCGTCATTTTTTGTGTTTGTAGGCGTGTGCTAACGCCAACTGATCCAATCAAGCGCCAAGTATGCGTCGTGAAAAAGCGTTTTAAGTCAGTGTGTTTGTGTTGCAGCTATAGCTTTTGGTCCCGCTTGAACTTCAAATAAAACGGAGTATATTTGATCTGCATTCGATAATCCCACGGTCGCCTCCTGCGGCTCCCGTGGACGCCAATTTTTTATTTTGA
Source organism: Ixodes persulcatus (assembly GCA_013358835.2). NCBI lineage: Eukaryota > Metazoa > Arthropoda > Arachnida > Ixodida > Ixodidae > Ixodes > Ixodes persulcatus. The sequence goes on from JABSTQ010009346.1 coordinate 466,973, forward strand.
TATTCAGATTTCCTTCCTTGGAATTAACAGGAAAGAGCAACGTCGTAAATCAGTGGCATAGCCAGGGGGAGGCTTATGGGGCTTCAGCCCCCCCCCCCCTCACCCTTAAATCTAGCCAACCCTATATTACACACAAGTATTTTGACCCTCCTCCCCCCTCCACACCCCAAGTCATGATCATCCCATCCCCCTTAGCCCCCCACCCCCCAAAAAAACTACTTTCTGGCTACGCTACTGTCGTGGATTGAAGACTTTTCAACAAATCGCGCTCGGTCAACACCATCCAAGATAATGAAAGTCCGTGCGCTAGCATTTCCACGTCATCACAGTAAGATTCAGCGTAGACACGGATTCGTCAGGTGTGCTGCGTGAGCGTTAGGCTTGGCCTTGGGTATGGTCAATGCGTCGAAGGACGTAATGCGTCGGGACCAACTGCAGAGTTGGCGCCATCCAAGCGTCATGACGTCACAGGTAGGTATATAGATGAGGCTGGTAAGCAGGCTTGGATTATTCCAGGGCATGTTGACCCACTCTAATTAACGACTGCAGTTCTTTGCCGGCTGAGAGGGAGGAAGGAACTGCTCTCCGATCCACCCCGTTGTCATAAGAAATGTCATGTAAGCAACGACATTTGTTGCACCGCTGAGGCCTTTTTGCAGCGATCTTCGCGCTTTCGTGAGCGTAATTTTCCGGATTGAGTGGCAAATTTTCTAGGCGGATATCTCAAAACACGGGTTACTTACGAGAACTCCAAGGAAAATAAGACAGTCTAGAAAAATACGACCGTTTTGAAGGTTCCAATACAAACACATACCTTAGCAAAGCAGTTTAAAAGGAAATTAATTAATTAGCGCACTAACAACTAGAAATTTCCTTGTAGTTAATTTCCGTCTAGGAACACAACCTGGGTGCAAGACAGATATCACACACCTCCAATATTATATGTCTATATTTTTTCTTTTATCCGCAGCTTTTTTGCGTATTCGCTCTTCATTTACTCGGTCACATAAACACAGCCGGCCACTGAAGTATCTAAGGAAAGGAACACACTGCACATATGAGTCAACATCTCTGCTTAGCACCAAATCGAGACAGCCTATATAGTGCTATACGAGTAGTGCGTGGGTTCCTTTACATCTGGTACTACAAGCAAACCCAGATCTACGGCGAAAAATATGAAGAACCACTCGTTTTCTCGGCTAGTCACGTTGGTGTTTAAAGCCCCCGGTGGTGAGCAGTGATGCATTAGAGAGACATGCCACTGGCAAGTTTTGAGTCGTAAACTTCTTAAAGGCAGAGTTGGATGTTCCGGACGAGATGTACCGTATTTTCGTAACCTTAGTCCCCGTAATGGACATGTGTAAATGTTTAAATGTTACCCGGTCCGGACAATCTACAGGTGTGAACTATACTATTTTCTTTTAGATCCTTGGTCGTGATAAAACGTGAAAGATTTTATGAATAGCAGAGTATATTAAGGTTGAGGTATGTACGATACAAGTTTTGGGAGCTAGTAAAGCGAACATTTGTCAAAGTGTGATGTGTATATTATATATATATATATGAAGTGTGGACTTTATTTGTTACCCCAAAATTTTCCCTGCGGTCTGTACACCGCGTCAGGACTGAAGTCCGGAAATACGGTACACGGAAACGACGATGACACTCTTGGGGCTTCACGGCGCAGGCATCGCTACAACTGAAAGTGTGCAAGGAACGGTGTTCGAGACGCTATGCGCCGTGTCGAATCGCGAAAAAAGTGCGGACAGATCGGCGGGGCTCCAGTTCTTTTATGTTGCTGTCAACAAAGGGCAACAACAGTATTTACAAATAAAAACAGAAGAAAAAACGTGGGGTAGGCTGTACTCGGTACAATGGCAACTGTTTTACATGAAACGACTTCGGTGCCCTAAAGAAGTGAATGAAATACGAGGTTTCTTTATTCATTTTAAAGTGCCTCGGTGTGTGTGTATCTCAGGGTGAAGACACCGAGTGCTGCAACGCTTGTCATCAGCATGTGAAAGAACAAACATATAAATAAACTGCTGGCTTTCAAAAGAACAACAGTGAGTGCATTAAAAAATGTTTGGCGGCAAATTTGCGGAGATGTCACAACTCTACAAACGCACGCGTGTATCAAGGCATTCCCATTTAACCTATAGGTTCGACGATCTCTACTGACGTAAGTCGTTTATAGCGGATATATTTTGTTTGTATTCTTATATTCGTTCCCATTTTTGGTTGACGCCGTTTTTGTTTTAGCTCGCGAGAGAGTACGCAAGCTCCGTCTCTCACGCCCGGCAGTAGAATGGAATCGCCAAAGGCACACTGTTGCCAGAAGGTGCGGTTAATCTGGTTTAGCAAAGCTAAGGGGATCATGTTGTTTTATTTGGTAACCGGACAAAAGCTCACCGGACAAAAGCTCACCGGACAGAAGCTCACCGGACAGAAGCTCACCGGACAAAAGCTCACCGGACAAAAGCTCACCCGTTTTTTCACACACCCAAAAAAAAGCTCACCTCATTTTTTTTTTTTTTGCTAACCTGGGCGAAACACGGCCTGCGATAGAGTGCGGACGCAATGGACATTGCACCATTTTTAGGAGAACTGGCATCCCATCCTATGCAGAGGTGTCGAAAGATAAGCCATAACAGGCAGAGAGGCCGCGGTTTGGGACCAAAATTTAGGTCACTGAAACTGAGTGGAGCTGATAAGATCAAGCTTGCTTGACTCAAGGTATGCCGGAGCACCTTTGTGCCACGCCCAAGAGAAACTTCGTGAAGCGAAGTTTTTGAACCCGAAGAATGACCGAAGAAGCGAAGCCACCTTTTGTCGACCTCGCTTTTTGATTATGCTTATGTCACGCTAAACGCGCACATGAAGGTTACGCACAATGTCTCTTCAATACTAATCCATGGGTTTTCTTGGGGTTCAGGTTAATATTTGAAGTGAATGGCTAGCAAAATTAAATTCATTCCGTCATTGAGCGTCGTAAATGTATTTGAAATCAAGGATTATCTCAGGGTGTTGTGTAAAGGAAACTGAAGCAAAATTGTAATATATAAACCATTGAGTTGCGAAGTTTAAAAAATATTTTCAAGGAACGGGAGTGTGGCCTTTTGAACAGATGACCAATTTAGAAAGCCGATTTTGGACAGCCTGGCGCTCCCTACACCACAGCATGTGCCCGAAGGACTAACCTACATCAGGGAAAAGTCTACCGGTGACATGGGCGACCTGCTGGACTACTTTGATTGCACGTATGTCAACGGCCCCTTCCGTTATGCTTCTGTTTCTTCTGCGGCGGCACCCAGAACGAATTCTTCCCTTTGCCTCACTATGCGCCGAAGACGACCGGAGTTTCCCCGGAACGGTGGAATATGTACGACGCCACTTTTCAAGATAAAGACCGGACATACACCTGCGAAGGATGGAATACCGGGCTCCAGAAGTTTGTCGGCCACGGCCATCCAAGCGTCTGGAAGCTGATTGAAGGACCATAGGAAAGTCGGGCGTTCGTTGCCACGGCATTGACACAAGCCCGCAGAGGTGAAACGCCAGAAAAGCGGGTGCAAAAAACCACTCTGCGCCTGCAGAATCGTGTGAAAATATTTTCCAGGGATTACAGGTAGACCCAGATCTACCAAGACTGCTGGAGCTAGTGGGGGACTGCATTCGCTTCTAAGCAATAAATAAATAAATTTGTTTCTACTCTAAGCAACAAACCAAGCGCCTGTCAGATTGAATTTATCGTTGCATTGTAGTGTCGCACGCATGCACCTAGGTTGTCCGCACACATGTTAAGACCAAAATGAAATTTTCTCCTGGTAAACTTTAGTTTGGGTCTGTAAAAAAATGGGTGAGCTTTTGTCCGGTGATCTTCTATCCGGTGAGCTTTTGTCCGGAATTCGTTTTATTTTCTTCTTGATTTCCACTTTAAAATGTCCTGCAGCTAAAAACTGCGAGTACACAACGCATAGAAATAGTCCTTCCTGAACGTTAGACTGCTAGGAAAGTACTATCACCTCAGAGAATACACATACCAGCTTTTCGTTTTGGGTATGTTTTGTACTAATCTTATTCACTATGCGAGAAAAAATCGATGCAAGTACTGAAACCAATTATACAATTTGGACGTTTTTCTAATTCGGTAATTTAAATAACTGTATATTTCTTTAATAATGTAAAGACATCATAACCAAATAGGAACTTCCGTGCTAAAACATACAGTGCTGAGTGAAGACAACTACTTTTTTTTTAATGTCCACAAGAAGGAGGCTATGCAGCACCGATCGAACCGTTTCCTTTTGCACATTATGTGATGTCCTCTAACGCGAAAGTAACGACGTAGAAATGCTGTGGAGACGACATAAAAAATATTTTTGAAGTGAGCCGAGTCTTGTACTAGAACGAAAAGAGAATAAAACTAATTAACGATTTTTTACGGCAAACACTTCACCTCTATCTTGTGAATACACATGTGGAGCAGCTTGTTTATGCTAGAAGCATTGTGTGTAATCGCTGCGCAGTACCTGCCAAAAGAAGATATTATTTGAGCACAGTCTCAACCGTTTCCGTCTACATGTGCTACGAATACAGCAACTCCGTTCGTAGAAGAAGTAATGAGGAAATGGTGTGCCCATGATGATACGATTGTGATTATAAAATAAAATGTTTAATCAACCAATAATTGCGACATGCACGGTTGCCTGGGACCCCGACAACTAGTATCGTTCTCTGGAAAGTCCATTCTAATATTTACAAGTTTTGGGGAGTTCATGGAGCGAATAAGAATGTTCCAACGATGAGCTAAACCTACGCGAGTTCCCGAATCCAAAACAGCGCTTTTGAATTTTAGCACTGTAGATAGCTCTGCGAACAGTGTGTGCTTGTGTGCAAATATTTGTCTACCAGTTTTCCAACGTTGGAAGGCATCGGAATGATCCAGAATCACTGCGGAGTTGATACTCGGAGAATATAAGACGGGGACTTTGGTACTTGGGAGAAACGGACCGTGGCATTTGAGACAGGGAACCTGCCGCGAATCAAACGTGTTACAATCGCATACCCTTCCAAGGTCGTCGCTTGGGCGACCGCGGGCGTCCAAAAAAAACTTTCTTTTCTTCTTTTTTCCTTTTTTTTAGGGGGGGGGGGGGAGTGTAGGCGTTGATTGTCTTCCTCCTTTGTGGCTTTTGACAGAAGCACAACGAGACTGGCAGAACAAGCGCGAAATTCAATTCTCTAGATGTGTGCGTTCTGTCTATGTATGCGAACACTGATTTCTTTTTTTTTTTTCCTTTTAGTAGTTAGTTGTTCTTGCTTTGACTCCGGTCTCAGTGGGTGCGTTGTCGTTGTATGCCCACAATTTCTTTTTTCTTTTTTTTTAGTTTATGGTAGTTCTTGCGCTGATGGAGTATCAAGGTGGACAAAAAAAAAAAAGAACAAAAGGAATTGTGCCTCGACAAAAAGAAAAGAAGAAAAAGAAAAACTGTTGTTTTTGCGATCAGGAGCGTCCTCAAAGCCCGGAGCACCTCGCCCTCGTTCCCGTGACATGTCGCTTGTTTTCGCGTAACACCCCTCAATTCTGAAGGCCACCATGTTCTCCAGGGAAGAAGGTGATTTTAGGTGCGCGCAGTGCTGTCAAAGGTGGAGGATTGAGAGCGTAACTTGAAGAGAAGGGGAATGGGGAGCTCTCTTCTTATCGGGACTGTGATTTATGGGTTTCCACGTCGCGATTGTCCTACAAAATCAACTTTCATATATTTTTCGCTCGTGGCTTCCAAGTACTGCGCGCAACTAGTGAGATAGGGTATAGTTATAGGCTTATAGTTGATTAACACGATGCATATTTCTAACGCACAATAGTTTTTCGAAATCAAGGTTTCGCTCAAATGGATCACTCACGCGTACAGTTCGACGCGTAATACCTTTGACGTATTGACTCGCGAGAGATGCTCCCAACACGGCTCAGTCTGGCGGTGTTCCAGACCTAACATCTAAATTTTGTTGCCTTACCTGTTACTATTTCGCGCGCATTTTGCGCCATATCGAAATGAAAGCGCATGACGAAAGTGACGCTCGTTTCCCGCTCGATGAAAATTTCACGCCAGCTCGTTGTCTTCGCTGGTACCTTGAGCGTTTCCCAGCGATGCGGAGCGTTCAACAACAAAAAAACGTACGATGGCATCCTTCGTACACTCATTACTTCTATAACACCGAGTCGCCTCGTATCCTCTTGTTTTCCTTTTATGGTACTAATTTTTTTTTCGCATTACGGCTGTTACGACGCAAAGTCCGTCTGCACTCTCGAATTTGAACTTAGGCTCAGATCAGGGACGGACCAGTTTAAATCAGGAAAATATAATTAACACTGTACCAACTTAAATTTATCATATCTATCGGAAATACGATTTGACACATTCCATCTGAACACATACTGTGCACAGCGAATGCAATAGCGAGTCAGCGTGCAAAACGCCGCCACACAAGGCTACCCAGGGCCGGCCTTAGAATAGCAAGCGCCCTGGGCAAACTGCAACCGTGGCACCCCCCCCCCCCCTCCCTATTTTCGCGCCCAACATCACGTTGTTAGTAAACATGCCAGAGTGACCTAGTGCGAATGGTCGCGATTTTTTCGTTGTCAGTCAAGAACCACATCCTAAAAACGAACGACGTTCGCGAGCATTAAGAGTTTTGACGGCACCGTGATCAAAAAGTTCAAAATACGTTTATTTCTCAGATTAACCAAAATTCAGCTGTGGGTCTCCCATAGCAAGCTAACGTCTGATGAACAGAGAAAACAAAAGCACAAGTCAACCATGTCAAATACCCTAGAAGGCAACAAGCTTCCGAGCCTTCAACATCGCAAATTGAGCTACGGCTTACGGCATATCCAGGCTAGACGCTATCCTGTTTTCAATGGACAAAATTGCCAATGACGATAACCTACCATCTGCCATGGTTGGTCTTAGGTATGTCTTAATAAGCTTTAATTTTGAGAAACTTCTCTCAGTGGTGGCCACTGACACTGTAAAAGTGAGGAGGATTCTCAAAGACACCCACGTATAGGGGAATTTGTCACGTAGATGGTTGTCCAGAATGAAGTGGAGGACTGAAGGACGTCCTGGGGAGCACTGCATCCAGTGGGCAGCAGGCTGCATAGGTAGATCAGCTCCTCGCAGAGATCTGTACCGTCGATGTCTGCACTTCCTAGGTGTCTCAGTGCATGGTCAATGACTTGGCAGAGTTTAAGAATTTCTGCTTTGTCGGGAAGTCGGGTGAGGTCGTAAAGGAACCCCCAGAGGCTCACGTGCTGCTCCATCTGCGTGAAACTTTCTTCAATCGACATCTTTATGGTGTCAATCATCTCGTAGACGAACTCTCACTCTAATTTTGTCTCGACATCATCAACCTCGTCTTGGCACTCATAACTGAATTGGCGCTTTTTCCGCCGCGGTCGAGGGGCCGGTTTCATCACTCTTGTCAACACCCATGCTCTCGCCAAGACCGTTCGCAGTTGACAGTGCAGTTTCGTACCCTACATCGCGATAATTGTCGATGTAATCGCTGCATGCTTTCAGCAGCTGGGTGGTTGCTAGATGTCCTTCGTTTTGCATTAGATGTTCTTGCTTACAACGTTAACTTGAAAAAGAATGTCGTACCACAAAACAATGGAAACGGGAAACTTAAGGTCCGTGAGCTGCCCTGCAAGAGTTCGAGCTTCATGTCAGACGCCAGGGTCTGCCTGCCGTGATTTCGCCATTCCTGCGCAACATTATAAATTTAGCGGTTTTTAGCTGTTTTCGGGATTCTTGTGTCGGATTTCTTAATTTTGAGTTGGCAAGACTGATCGGCATTGCGAGTCCGGAGTCGTCGCTGGGCGCTCACACGCACACAAAAAAAGAAATAGCTGCGGATCCAAAGTTCTTTACAGATATTATTTTAAGTCGGGTTGAAGCCTCTAGGCACAGAGGCTCACTGGATGCCGAGGAGGCATCGGTTCGTTTAGCCTACTGTAAGAGACTCGACAGCGAGCGTTGCCCAAATCGCAGCTCGAATGTCGGGAGGAATCGGGTTCATTTTACCCCCGGTCAGACCTCCTGAGCGAAGGCATACTTCGGCTAAGACTAACTTGGCAAAGTGCAAAGCCTACATTTTCTGCGAGCCAATCAGGGCCTCTGAGAGAAGCAGGTGATAACTAAGAGCACAAATTCGTTCCAATGGTATTTTGTCACGTGACTCGCTCCGACACACTGATTTTCTCGCCGATGAGCTTGGCGCCACAGTTTGGTAAGTTGCGCTAAGGGTGCGGCATGCTGGCTCCATCGCTTTTTGCAAATCAGGTTTTGCTCCGCTCGTAATTTGAGAGCTGTGCGGAGGTGGTCGCTTGCCTTTTATGATTCATTCCATGGCGCTTTGAATCTCACGGAGGAGAGGTTTTCTATAGTAAAACATCCGCAGGTGGCTGTGAGTTGATGGACGCCAGTTATAACATAAACCTAGTCGTTGGTTTTGCAGCCGAAATGCCAAACGACGAGCTCCACCATCTTTTTCTACATGTAGGGGGGGGGGGGGGGGGGGGGGCGCCCTCCGCGATCCGGTCGTTTGTTTTTGTTTTTGTTACCTCGAGGTTTGAGCTCTGCATGACCTGACGGCCCTTTCGGCGCCCCCCTATGAATGGCGCCCTGTGCGGCTGAACAGGTCGCCCACCCCAAAGGCCGGCCCTGAGGCTATCATATAATCTAAGCGATTTTTGCATAGCATCGAGTACGGAAAAGAGAAAACAGTTATTAATTCACATAAACGAAGCCAATTTTTTAAAGCCTGGACACTCCGTACGTTGTCTACCTAAGGTTATCGATAGACCCGGCTATGTCATTCGTTGAAACAGATAAAAGACGTCGGCAAAAATGATTAGACTGAATAAGTGAATCTAACGCAAGTATTTTACCAACCGACCGGTCACGCGACTTCAATACCATTTCCAATTGTCACTGTGTACCTTGGACACACTTTGGGGAGCAACACATATTTACATCACCACCGGAGGTCTTCATTGAACGTGTAGTGCTGACCAAAATAAAATGCTAACCTGACTCTCAATCGCTCGCCGCAAGGTACGATTTCGAAAAGGCAGGTACTGTATGTCACTTGAGATAAAAACCCAAGCTATACACGAACTCAACTCTGTTGCGTCACGGCGCGGTGGTGGCGCGTCGGGCGCACTTCCGGTCTGAGGCTGTGGGCGGAAGTCCCCATGCGAGACGTGTATTCCTACGTTGTTTTTTTAAAGGAACCAGACAAAAATCCTGCCCTCTCTTCAAAACGCCGCGACTGGGGCTACACCAAAAGAGTCAAGAAAGGTTTGAAGGTCAGTTTTCACGTGCTCGGTTCGTCCGAGAACGTGAGTATTTGCCGTAAAAAGGGAAACCAGACGCCGTCGGACCGCGACTGCTTGGGCGGGAAGCACTTTGGGTTGAATTCACGGATACCTGTGGTTATCAGATTTATTTGTTTTGTTCCAACATGAACGCCGGGAAACCGTCAAGTTGTGCGGATCACCTGCAGACTACGTTCAGTGCGCCTTCAACTTCAAACGGCCGCCTGATCGTTCGAAATGTCGTCTGCTCTTTCAAACGTTTCTGCCTGTCGTCTGCTCTTTTAGACGACACCGGATCGTAGACCAAATGTTGGCCCGGTACTCGCGATAAGAAGTAAGTTCAGGCGTCAAAAGGCTTAAGTTTGAAGGTTGGTAAGCAGGCTCGATGTAAACAGTAAATACAAGGAGATGTTGATTATTGTTATCAGTGACCATCACCGACTTGTTATGCCTAATTCAGTTGGTCCGATTCTGCTTGCGATTTGCAGTATCGACGTCGACCGTCTCAGCTACGGTTCACGCTTTTGCAGCCCGAGCGACGTCGTGAATGAAAATTGCGAGCGAAATCTCATCATGTGAATCAGGCTTTAGCGTACATACTGCGGCGTCCACGCGGAATGAATCGCCGCATGTCACATTATTCACGCGAAGTTTTGCAGTGTAACGAGCCTCGGTAATTTCGTTGAGGCCGCTCAAGTAGTCAGACACTGCCTGGAAGACGTTGAATCAACAATTCGAACGCGAAAAAGGACAGGGGGACTCACACCGACGCCGACAACATCGCATTTCAATGGTTTGTTTATGGGGAACGGCGAGCTTCTTGCCCACATTCCATCGCGCATGCGCGGCGCCGGTGGCGTCCGCTGGGGGCGCTCCGGTTTGTTTGTAAACATGAGTTGGTGTATAGAAACAAGCGTCGTAACAAAGGGGACCGACATTTTTATTCCTACCTCCGAACAGAAACGAGCGCCACCCACTGCATCACACTGCCCAGAGGCCGGACTCGGCTACCGCGCGTATTATCACAGACGTCCGATGCCATGCAGACTGAGCTGACTCACCACAGACATACCAAGGGCGCGCGAGGGAGGGAGAAACTTCCTCCGCCGGGAGGACACGACACGACACGTTTCGGGGATCTATTTCCCGCAGCGGATAACGAGGGCCTTTTCACACTTCGATACTGGCGCCATCTAGAAGTTGCGCGTTCAACCGATGATGGTGATGATGATCTTGCAGCTGTTCCCTTTGTATCGGGCGGTTTCCGAACCACGTTCGTACCTAGCCAAAAGAAAAAAATAATATTAAACGAAAAAAACACTTCATTTCTTTCACTTTCTCCTTGTCCTTCGCAATCACTTTGCTTTTGTCCTTCGCCACCAGTCCTCCAGTTTCCTTTTCGCTCTTTCGGTTACTTCCCAGCTCCGTCCAAACGGCTTCGTGGACGCTGCGGCGCTCATTTCAACCTCACTTTGAGGGATAGCAGCAGCATCACTGTCTAGAAACGCTTTCAGCACTGACCGCGTCGCAGGTGATTGAAATCCGAGTGCTTCCGACAGCAATTGGGCTTGTGGAAGGGCCTGGCCAGGTGTCTGTACGTTTTCAGGAGCGTGATACCACATGCACCGGATGCCTTGGTTGCAGGCTTGTGCATGAGAGGACGATGTGTTCGATGGTTTCATCCTCTTCTCCACAAGCCGGGCACATTAATTGTTGTTTCCACCATCTGATTATATTTCTGTTGGTACACTAGCGTTCTCAGCCCTCCTGCGCGTGCCTCAAAAAGCAAGCGGCTGCCCAGGCTGTAATCGTATAGTTGAGCCTCCGCTGATATTGCATTTTTGCTCAGGTTGTACGCCCGTAGCGTTGACTTGCTCTTGGCCGCCTCTGCCCACTGTAGGGCCTCCTCCTCCGGCACTTTCTTCCGCACCTCCGTTTCCCACTTTGCGTCTGTATTGGCACTCACGGGCACTGTGAAGAAACCAATTTTTTTTCCAGTTGATATAGCCGCTTCCTCCATCTTGTCTGTGTACTTGTAAGGTGGATGTATACGAAGAGTCGCTTTGCCCACCGATTTCGGTCCATGACAACCACGTAACGAGCCGCGCGCCATCTGGTGTCTGAAACGGACGAATAAACAGAGGTACCGCGCCCTCTTAAAGCGGAACTCCGCCGATTTTTCGGTAGACTTCGATTTGGCTGGAAATTTGCAGACCGCATCAATAACCCTTTCTCAACTGATAACCAAAATATTTTATAACAATAAAATATTTCCGTGAGGTTATTGAATTTTCAAGTTACGCCGGCCGCGAGGGTTCCAGGAGGCGACTCTTCTACTGGCAACATTGAAAAATTCCTACTTTTCACCACCTGGACCTTCAACAGGTTCGAGGTGGTGCGGGGGCTATGGAAGATGGCCATCGTTCCGGGACTCACGTACACGAATGGTGTACTTGTCCTCTCATCGCAAAGAAGAGAATTCCTGGAGAGAAGACAGAGGGATGCGGTAAGAATGTCCTTGGCAGTCCCGAGAACAGCACCCAACGAGGGTGTCCAGGGGGACCTAGGCTGGTCGTCCCTCGAAGCCAGAGAAGCCAGCGCCAAGGCACTGTACGAGAGGAGAGTGCACAGACTCCCGGATGGGAATTTAGCCCAACGCACCCTGCGCTAGATGATATACCAGGAAAGAGGCACCAAATGGATACACCGCCTCCGAAGGCTACGGGGCCGCTATGGGTTCGAACCCATCTGGCTGGAATCAGCGGGCGAGAACTGGGAGGGCCAGTGGCAATCAGAAAGGGCATCCGAGCAGTGGAGACGGAGAGATGGAGAGCGGGAGCGGCGGCGAAGCCGTCCCTCGCGATGTACTACCCGGAGAAGGAGGCCATAAGGAAAGAGCCCTGGTACGACAACTCGACAGACAGTGGACTCCTCGCAGAGGCCCGCATGGGTACATTACGGACAGGGACAGGAGAGGACGTGCACACTCTGCGGGCAGACCCACGAGGCGACGGAGCACCTGGTGCTGCAGTGCCGGCACATTGTACCGGTCCCTAGCAAGACGGTGCTACCAGTAGCACTGGGTTTTTGAATCGGTGCAGAACAAGGAGAGGAAGAACGAAAAAACGTTCGATCGGCGGTAGACGTGACGAAAAGGCGGCTGGAAGTATGGTGGAGAGAGAGACACATCGGCGGACGGAGTGCAACCGACCAACGGAACACCAAGCGGAAGCGGAAGTCGCGGGAGGCGCGACTGACTAGGCTAGATCCAGTATCCATTACTGTTGATCACCCGATACAAAGGGGAGAGCCGCAGACTCCAATCCAATCCAATCCCTACCCGCGTACGTCACTCGTGGGCAGGCGGACGAGCGACTCGGGGAGCCGCGAGGTGGCTTTCCGGGCGCCAGCAATCGGGACTATGTTTTCGCAGCTTCAAGATTGAAAGTTCCTCTGCAATGGGTAGCAATCTGTGCTCTGCGATCGATTGTAGGAACAGAGCCGGGAAAAAGCTTCTATTTTACCCTTGTTTTCATGAGAAAAAAAAAAAAAAGCTTTCCCTGGCAGTAACGGAGGCCAGCCACGTCAAGGTCCTTTTGCGCGAGCTGTGTGCCGAGAGGACTATACTTCGTCTCATCTTAGCATGGACTAACCGCGAATGCTGTGCTAGCGCGAGCGGCTGGCCTTGACTGCCTTGACTGGAGCACTCGGTGCACGAGCGCTCGTTCAGCCGCCGAGGCTTCGTTCAAAGCAAATAGCTCGCGCTTTTAGCACGCGCGGCTTACAATAGTTCATACTATACTTCGTCTCACCTTAGTATGGACTATTGTTAGCCGCGCGTGCTAAAAGCGCGAGCTAGTCGCTTTGAATGAAGCCACGGCGGCTGCACGAGCGCTCGTGCAGCAAGTGCTCTAGTCAAGGCAGTCAAGGCTGGCCGCTCGCGCTAGCTCAGCCTTCCCGGTTAGTCCATGCTAGGGTGAGACGAAGTATAAGGTGAGACGAAGTATAGTGTCACGAGAAACATTTTCTCTTTTGCTCGGAATACTTTATAGACCTTTCCAATGTTTACAAAATCACAGTCCAGCGTGCGATCTTCACAGCCCAGCACGTGCGTGTTCGTCGCTTCGGAAAGCGAGCAAAGCACGCGCCATACGCACGAACGCTCAAAATGGCACCGGCCACAAGCTCGTTTTTGGAAAGGTCTATAGACGTTTCCACTGTTTACAAAAATCACAGTCCACACGTGTTAAATCACAGTCCAGAACGCGCACGTTCGTCGCTTCGGAAAGCGAGCAAATCACGCGCCATAAGCACGAACACTGAAAATGGAACCTGTCAAGTGTCCTTTTTTGGAAAGGTCTATAGGAAGTATTCACTGGCGGCCATAGCTGTGTGCACGACTGCTGAGCGCGTGCTGATGGCGAGCTTCCACAGTTCTTTTGTAACCTGCATTCCGCACCCTCAAGATTGCCGGTCTTAGCAGCCTCTTAATGTGGGCTCGTTCAGAGCATGCGCTCTAGACATCACCCACAAATATGGCGCCCAGTGAATACCCCCTATAGCCGCGTGCTACGAGGTGAGTATCCTTCAGCAGCTGGAACAGCTTCAAGAGCGGCAAGCGCGAACTCAAGCCGGCTGTGACCGCTATGACATCCGTCCAAAGGAGTGCACTAATAATATAAAAAATAGAACACAATCTAGCACTATAGTCGATATTTTGCAAAGTCACATTTGTTATTCACAATTGGTTCAGTGATTTTTTTATATTTTTTTATAAACACTATATCTGTTTTGGACGTCGAATCTAGCTCGGGATACTCTCGGAGTTCCACTCACGGGGCCGATATGTTGAAGACGAGAAGTGAAACGTCGAAACAAAATTCAAGTCTGAATTTAGACATGAGTTTCGACATATTGCTGTTCCTGTCTGCTATTACAGAGGTTTATGGAGCAGGTGTCGAGCTCTATTAAGGATAGAGCCTTTGCTTGGTTTGTCAAATGGTTGGCGTGCAACATTCTCTGCAGAAGAAGTGATGAAAACGTCGTTAATTCATTCTATTGAGAAGAAATTTTATATATGGCTGAAAAGTTTCTTTTAAACCATGAAAATATTAATGTCGTTGAGGGGAGGCATGGAAATTTACAGCTGATAGAAACTGTGCTAAACCAAAACTTAATTAAAAAAAGATCTTCTATGGAACTACCCCCTTCCCATGTGCTCTCGTAGATGGGCGTTTGAACGCGTTGCATTCTACTCCAAAAATAAAAAAAAAAATAAAAAATACGGGTACACAATTTCTTGTAACTCTTGTTAACGTATATTGAATTAAAAGTTTTATGATATCTTTCTGTACCTTACGCACTATTGTATGTTCAAGCAAATATTCTTTATTTGAAGACGAACAATGTATTTGATTATTTTATACGGATTCCATTGCACTTTGATGTTTGGCTTGGTGGTTCCGGAATTCTTTTAATTGTCATTTTAACATGATCTTTATGACCAGTACCTTGCCATCTGATCTACACGAATGCAGTTCATTCCATTCTATACATTTCCTTGTTTACGAGAATCACAGTCTACATGTGTTAGGTCCCAGCCCAGCACGCACATGTTCGTCGCTTTGGAAGGCGAGCAAAGTATAGCGCCACACGCACGAACGCTGAAAATGGCATTGACCAGAAGCGCTTTTCAGAAATGGTCTATTGATCTTTTGCTAAATCACTTAAGCACCAAGGAGCACATTCATGCCACAAGGAGTAGTTACACGTGCTGGCGCCTGCAACAGTAACTTTTCTAAATAAAATCTAAAACAAATGGCACGTTCCTTCAGGTTATACGAGCGTGTGGGGCACCTGTACCGACATTCCGAGCACTTTCCTGTGGTGCTTTGTCAATTTGTCAAAAGATGTATTGCGTGACTCTTCGACCTTTCTTCGCCAGCCATCTTCAAATAAAAAGAGAACGGATTTACTAGCGATTTCACGAAACTAGCGAGCCGCAACTTGAGCGTACCGAGTTGCAAAAACGGTTTTATCAAAATTCCAATAGACCGATGTCACCAAGCGTTCGGCGCATGCGTGACGCCGTCATAACTTTAGTTCACAGGAGGCAGACGGCCCTGCATATGAGGGCACGTGCCGTCTCGTGCTGCACATCGCGCAGAGCTCCAGCAGGGTTGTCGCACGTGCAGAAAGACTAAAGTTCCCTCGATGCATTGCGGCAGCGGTGGCGTAGTCAAACTGGCTGGTGGGATCGGTCTATTGCTCGCGTTTTTCCCTTTTTTTTTTCTTTTTTGCTTTACTTTTTTATAGTTTGGCACGTAGGCCAAGGTCATACTTTGCGCAAATATAGATAATTATCAACTTAAAATAGCACGAACGCCCAGGTTTTCTCGCTGTTAGACGCGAGAAAGGCGGGCGCGAGCGTACCCGAGTGCCGGCCGCACGCCTCGCTGCCCACCGGTGACGTCACGCTTGGGTGGCGGGGAAAACTGGGGAAAAACTAGGGAGAACGATGTTTCGGTTTTGGCAGCAAATCAAATATCACTTTTTTAATTAACTAGAGTGAATCTGGGAGAACGAGATAGCATTTCGGAATCAGGAAGTCATCCGCATTCAGATTATGCCTTTGCATTAGGTAGCTCGAAAAATCGGCGGAGTTCCCCTTTAGCCCTCGGCGCCCCAAACTCGGCACTCCCGGCGGCAGCGCGGGCGCGCCCTCATTCGAGGGGTGAAGTACTCTGGGGCCCGAATCTGGACACTCGGCGAAAAAGTCGGCGAGAAAGCCGGCGGCCTTAAAGGACACATGCAAAGGGAAAAAAAAAACTTTTTTTTAAACTCCTCAGATGGAAAAGGGATATCATGAAACGATTTTACAACGAAGAAAAACAAATTTAGAGCTATATTTACGGCGCTATACGAATTTGTAGTTGGCGCCCGCGGGCGCCGCGAAAAGTGGTCTCTAGTTTGTCACGTGACTGGTACATATTTGACACGTGGTGCTTGTGCTCTTTCGGAAGCTTCCTATGGCCTTTAAAAGTAACTTATAGTACATCTTTGTTTGAAGTATAACAAAAACTAAGATGAGTAAGTAACTTTCAGAGCCCAAAGGAAACTCCTGAAAAAGCGCAAGCAGACGTGATAGACCTGTGCGCCGGTCAGATCACGGCGGCGTGGAGAAACGCGTTGAAGCGGCGTCGCTCAACGCTCAGCGTGCGGCGGCGGCCTGACTTTGCGGCGGCGGCGACGCAGCGCGGCGGCGCACAGGCCTACCACGTGACCAGCGGCGGCTCCCGGGGGCGCCAACTACAAATTCGTTTTGCGCCGTAAATATAGCTCTATTTTTTTTTGTAAATTCGTTTTATAATATTCTTTTTCCATCCTAGCCTGTTTAAAAAAAAAAGTTTTTTTCCTTGGCATGTGTCCTCTAATTGGCCAGCGCCAAGGTCAACCGCGGCGCCGGCCAATCACTGCCTCCGAATTTCCCGCCGACTTTTTCGTCAGGTGTCCAGATTAGTGCCCCATGGTTGAATTTGGTCACGTGATTTGACAACGTCACGCAGCCTTTTACCTGGCACCATTCCGACGCCGCGAAGGAAGCTGGGAATTCTCTAAAACAGCTGTCGCAGTAAAATCGTTCCAATGCTGACAGGGAACGAAGGAAAACCTGCACACTTCCGTCCGGCAAAAGTCGTGCGTGACACGTGTCGGAGCGAATTCGTATCCTGCGTGGATAGCTCGTAATTCAACCCGAGGTCGTTGCCGGGTAGCGGGATGAATCAGTCCTTTCCGAGAAGCGGCTGGTTGCGAGGGCGACGCCACCCTCGACCGCCGAAAGCCAAGCAAGGAGGGCGCACCAACCGGCGCGGCTAGTTCCCTGCTCTGTGGCGAGGTTCAACGAGCGGACGCTTGTGTATAATATACACCGGGCGGCCTGGTCGTGGCATTGCAACGGGTTTCGAGATGGGCGATGTCGCGCGACAGAGAAAGCGACGTCTCACACGCGGAAACTGGTTCCAAGGTCGCTTACACGCGCCGCGATGGCCCTCGAGCGGACGGTGAAGGGCGAATGACTCGTTGGAACGGCAACAGAAACGGTCGGGCCTTCCAGGCCCAACCCCAACTTTCTTGGACACCAATGCCTATACTAAATGCTCTGAAATGAGCATTTCAACTGAACAAGAAAAAACATCGCAATGTTCCCGGGAATATATTAAACGGAAGTAATAAAATATTATTAAGCAGTATTAAACTTATGGACGCGTATAGTTTTTATTCCATGGCTCTGAAGTTCCAGGACATTGAATCCTATAGGCCGCATTCACAAAATTATTAATTTCTGCTTTTGTTGTCAAAAGATGATAATGTTCCCGTGGACTGTAATTGCCTGGGTATCATAGAACGTAAATCAATTGCAATTTTGTAATTTCCTCGAAAACGTTTCATTCCACGGAATATCCCAGAAAGGTTGCCATACTGTGGGCCCATTCGAAGGTGTTTTGCGTATTAAAAAATAACCGGATGTCGTTAACTCGGCGCTCGTTACACGCTCATTAAATAAGTATAAGCAAAACAAATTCGGGAGGGGAACATTCATTAAAAAAGAGGAGAGATTCGCGCGTGATTTTTCCTACAAACAAATCAAAGCTGATACGATCTACACGAGACGTTTGCAAGTAGCTCTCTGATAACATTTATGTATGCTCGCGTATGTTTATTCAACACGCTCATATATATATATATTTTTTTCCACTGGGGTACATAGAAAAGGAATCCCCATATAGTGCACTCGAAAGGCGCAACCGACGCAAGTATATACACGCTCCTCTTCTCAGGGGAACATGGCAAAGGGCCTCATCCCGCAATTACCGTTCGAGCACATCTCACGAGCAATGTGTTGGTTCCTAGGATGTGTTGCACTCCATTTCACATCAGGGAGTTTTAGGGGACCGTTTTGGCACATCCGATACGATAAACCTTCCGAAACGAAATGCGGCAAAATCCTGTTTTTTTTGCGTGCGTGCGTGCGTGTGTGTGTGTGTGTGTGTGTCTGATTGGTTTAGTTGGTGGTAGATAACGCACAAACAGGATGACCACCGGAATGATGCACTTTTGGCGATGCTTGAATGAATTAATCGGACCGTACACTCTCAAAACAAAATCTGCTCGTAAAAGAACTTTTAGGGGTTCTTCGGATTGTCTATGTTTTGCACCCACAAAAGCTATTTTAAGCAGCCCCTAAAAAGGTTCTTCATGAAAAAAAAAAAAAAAATTCCCAGGACATTAAAGCATTTCTTACGAGTTGTGATGGCGAAAGCATGAATGTTGTTTTTTCCGCTCCCTTAGTTCGTCTGCGGCGTACTGGCGTGGACGGCCACGTTTCGCTAGTGCCGAGGTTGCGGCCGACGGCCGAGCGCGCGCTCTCGTCAAGTGGCCGCGCCGCGCTGAGCTCGGCCGTGCAGCCTCTCCGGAGTCTGTCCGTGCGGGCTCTGCAGGCTCCGCGGCCAGCCGCTTTCTCTTACCTGCGGCAAGGCCGCCGCGCCGCCATATAGGGGGCTTCTCTGGTGGCATGCCTTGGAACTGTGCCGCGCGCGAGCCAATGGGAGCCTCGTTCCTTGAATCTATGACGCGCGCCAGCCAATGGGAGCCTATCCATCAAATCGCTGCAACAGGTGACAGGCTTCGCTCCATTGGTACAGGGGAGTTTAGGTGCCCTTTGGAACGGCTTCAAAGGCTGATGACGGCGGTTCACTCCATGGGACAGTTAATGCTTTCGCATTAATAAACGAGCGATTCTTTTCAGCTCCTTTTTTGATGCGAAAGCGTTCTTCGTCCCCCAGTTGCCTTTCTAGTGCGCCTGGGGGAGGCGATAGTACGTGAGGCGAACCGTTCTTATCGAGCTGAAAGAGTTCTTGCGGCGTTGAAAAACCTTTCAAAACAGATTTTTTTTGTCGCGTTGGCTGCCCTTTGGATTGAACGTTAAGGCCCGTTCAGACTCTTGCAACCGAGTACGACCGAGAGAGACCAGACCGGTTTTTAAGCCTCTTGCGACCTCTTAGGACCGGGTGCGCTGCAGCGGAGCTGGTCCTAAGAGGTCGCAAGAGGATTAAAAACCGGTCTGGTCTCTCTCGGTCGTAGTTGGTTGCAAGAGTGTGAACGGACCTTTATACGCGATATAAATTGTGTTTTTGGCGCACCTACTCCCTGAATGTGTTTGCTTCGCTCGATGTAGATTGGAAAAAGAAAAGTTCTTCCGCAACGTGTCATATTACGTCCATCAGAAAAACTATGTCGAAATATTGGTCATTACTTTCACCGAGCTAAATGCGCGTACCAAACAGCAGATCTATAGAGGCTGTTTGACGGGACAACTCTTAACCATGAAGGCTTGTTTGTGGAGAAAAAAAATGCAATGTTACTTAGGGTCCCCCAAGGTGACGAGCGTTTTTAGGAGTGCTACTGGCCGGGAAGCTCTTTGACACCAAAACCCTTAAGCCGGGGTCACACTGCTAATACACCATACAGAAGACAGAGTGCAAGAGACTTTCTGAGTCGCGCTTGTGGCGTGACATTGGTCATACAAAACTTGCTGCAGACATGCGCGAAGCACACGTGTACGTATGAAGCAAACATGCTTGGAACGAGGCGTGTCCTCGGATGTCATTATGTCCGCAGCGTATGGATGGCCAGTGTGACTGGGGCTTTATTCTACACCCTAAAAATGCGCGCAGGCATCTTCTTTCCCGCAGAGACCCAAAGAGCCCAGTAAGGTTCCGTTTGCCTGCCACCCTGCAGCTGGATGGGGGGCTGTAGTGGATGATATGCTTAAAGTATGGTATCCTACTACAAAAACCTTCAACGTTATGGTTTTTGAGGCCGCGCGCTAACACTTTTGAGTTCGTACTTGAAACATAGAAAATAGTATGTGCATTTAATTTGTTTTCTATAGTTGAACCAACTATTTCTGGTGTTCCCCAAAGCAGCATATTAGGTTCATTCCTCTTCAAAGTATATGGGAATGATATAGTTAATATAGATAAAGTAAAATTCGTTATGTATGCCGACCAAGGTATTGAACCGAACCCGAACCGTGAACCGAGAACCGGAAAAAACTGTTATTTCCGCACGAACCGGAGTTGAACCGAAACGAAATCATTTGTTCTGTCCCGGAGCGAAACCACTATGTTCTCCATGCGGTTTTCGGTTTATACGCGAAGTCAAGTCACGTGAAAAGTGCGCGGCGAAAAACGCAGTAACCAAAATTTATAAAGTTTGTCTCGAGAACTCAAACGAAACGAGCACAGTAACTGTAAATTCTCCGGGATTTCTGCTCTTATGTAATTCTTTAGCAAATGCCCACATTCGTCCCAACCTTTTCTTGGGGAGCGGAAATGGTTCATCGAAGAAAATTTATCACTAGAACATACCCAATTTGTACGTCAGCAAAAGGGACCAATTAATAAGCCTGTTTGGTGTTTCTTATTTTTAATTTTGTAGAGTTGTGTGCAATTTATTTTAAACGGCCTGATTTCATTGTACGACTGATCGGTATAGGAAAGCGATACAAAGGCTGATTTTAGAACCTGCACTAGTTGCCATACTGTGGCAATAATTCAGCGGATTTAATAATCTGGCCGAAATTAAAGTCTAGCACCGGAAATGGAAGGGGGGATTCAATCAACAGTTACAGCTACAGAAAACAGCAAAACAGCTTCGATCTCTGCTAGCAGAAACAGCAAGGACCAAAACGTTTTCTCCTCAGAAACACAAACAGGAAGACGCACGGCTCTTCTGAGCATTGCTTCCTTTCCACCCTAAACGCGCGTTCTCGTTTTTTGTTTTGTTTTTTAATTAACGTCCGGCGGTTGACGCGCCTCGCGAGTTGTTGCTACTCTGTCCAGACTCTCAGGTGCGTTCAGAGACGCGACGACGCTCGTTGCTTATGCTCAGCTTCAACCTAAGATGAACCGCGACCATTCCTACGAGCCATCCTCAAAATTCAGCGCTCTGATCGTACAAAGAGACTTCACGTTCCGCGCGACGCTGCTCAGCCGGGAATATAGGCTCTTAGCACTGGATATGCGAGCTGCTAGCGTCCGCTGCAGTCATCCTTAGCGTGGAGCTCTGTACCAGTGTTCTTTCTTACTCGCTTTTCTGCGAGGCCCTCGGCTCGGCGATTAGGCTGATTCGGGTTGAAGCTAGGGTTGAAGAAACCAGTGCTTGATTGTCCAACACGGTGGATGTCCACGCAGCCTATGCTTACCAGGCTACTTGAACTAAGAGGCTCCACTGGTGGATTCCTCTCAAAATAAGAAAGCTCCAGGTTGACTGAAGGCGTATGGGCGGAAGTCGAAATGCTCGTAGTATCGCTCCGCCCGTCAAAAGTAACGACGAAGACATTGCAGAAGGAACAGGGCATTGTAGGAGATTTCTCCTGAGCATGGCTGAGATGTTTCATGGACACTTCCAAGATATCGTCGCCGTTAGCAAATGCTTTGGTAGTACAGTAAACGAAAAAAAGGGAGCTACAACTTCTTGACACCGATGTCCTCTGTGCTGCAGTGTACATAGATCCCCGCTACCGCCTTCTTCTCGCCCCTGAGCAAAAGTTCCGGGCCACGTTGCATTTGACAAAGACTTGGAGGCGAATCACACCTCTGCAATGCGAGCAAGATTCTACCGTTTCTTCTGAAACTGCGGCGGCTGCAGATGATCCGGAAGACGCCCTGCAAGCGCTACTCAAGGAAAAGAGAGGTTGAGGCTGGCGTGCACGTTCGAGGTACCAGTAGCCCACTTGATATAGCATGCTTCCTGGAAATGCTAGACAAGGAGCCGCGGCTTTCAAGGGACGCTGACGTGTTGCAGTTTGGGGAGGAAAGAAGGGAACGCAATCCAGAACTCTACGCACTGGCGCAAGTTAGGGAGCCTTATGAAGGCACTCTAGCGCAAGTAGCCCTGGGGGTGCCTGCGACCCAGGTGAGGGTGGAGAAAGCGCTTTATGCACTGAAGTTCATTTTATCGTCTCAGAGGTGCCGTCCTTCCCCGGATATGCTTGACGACGTCCTGCTTCTTCGGTCAGCTGCCTGGCATTGAACTGCGCTTTCACCCACGTCCTAAGGTGCTCCAGCACTATACTCGTTCCTTTCACGCAGTAATGTGAGTCTTTGCTTTTTATATGTAACACGTTTATAAAATATGCATAGTTTATCTTTTGCTGCCGTCAATTGTTTTTGTAGCATATGAGTACGAACCGGTTCGAACCGGTTCGAACCGGTTTCAACCTTTATTTTTTCACTCCGGAGTTGAACCGGAGCTGAACCGTTTTTTCTGAACCGGAACGAAAACCGAAACGAAAAACATTTCGGTTCGACACCCTGATGCCGACGACACGAGCTTATTTGTTTTTCCGCCAATGATCCATATTTACGTATTAGTCTCGCAAATAAAACATTATCCCAATTAAGTTCATGGGCAAACGAAAACTCGCTCAAAATTAACACGAAAATAAACGCACCTCGTTCAATTTCAGCCTAATCTTAAATACGATGCCTATTGACATTGCCTGTTCGTTTAAAACACTCAGTGTTATTTTTGATGACAACATGTTGTGGGACCACCACGTAAATCATGTCACCAATTAGTTATCTTGCATAGTCGGGTTAGTCATACCTAGGGTTCCGTGTTTTCGAATAAATCCAAAAAAACTCCGAAAAACACCCACCGGTAAAATTTTGGTCAATTAGGATTTATTCGATAAACTCCGAATTTGTATGTGTCAATGCCACTCTGCCCCTCTCCCTGGAAAAAAAAAGTAAAAGACGGTTCATTTTTACAATTTGATCAGCGCAGGGTCAATGGTCCTGGGAAAATGCCACCATAATTATTTTTTTATATTTCGAACCGTTGTCAAAAGGGGTCTTACCGCTTGTCTCGTCAAGGTTGATTCGAGGGCAACAGGTCATTGTACATTGAGTTCACGACAAAAGCCGCTTTTCTGGTTTCCAGTTTGAGCCATGTGATTTGAGATTTAGAGAAAGGAGAGCGTATGTTTTTGTAACAGTGAAAGCTATGGACCATAGAGATTGTATAAAATAGGGAAGAGGGGCAGTTGAAACTTCTCTATTACATCCTTAACCACTCCACCTCGCGCGGTCGAGGGCAAGATATATGGAATACGATGGGATGACTAAAGAGCTTTCTAACAACTACCTCCGGAAGTATATTGATTTTAAGGTATCAACGTTCATCGAAGCAACACTTGTGTGCGACTTAAGTCGTGGGACAAATTAGTATTGCCAATGGCAATGGCACCAACGCCAAATTTAACAAGAAATTTTAATTGAAACAAGCGCGTTTCATTTTTTATTTGGCACACGTTTACATCCGGTTATTATTTATTTATTTATAAACGTTAGCTTCAACAATGAAAAGAAAAGGATTTCTCCCTTTCTAGCTGACCTTTCAACACTCGCCAAAAACATTCAGTGATTTCCTACTCGTCACACTGAATGTTGGAGGATGATCCCTGAACGAACAAATTATGGCAAACAAATTCTCAAAAACACCCTATCAAATTTACTCAACAGCTTTATGAATAGTGATTTGAACAGTATACATAAACAACCGCAAAATTTCTACAGTTAATGCTAAAAAGGTGTTCATGATTGACTTTTCTTTTCTTTTTTTTCCGGTTTGATTTTCTTTTTGTTTCTTTTGCAGTCGTCTGTTTTGCCATTGTAGGGGGCCGGAGGCTCGTCAATATGTTCCTTTCAGCTTTTTTTCACCGGCCTCCCCTTCATCAGTTTGATGAGAAGTAAACTAATATTATTTTTATTACTATGTGGACTTCTGAAGCGAACCAGTTGAGGGGGGGGGGGGGGGGGGGTAATTGGGGACTCCGTGAAGTTGGCCATTTTGAGAGTCCATTTCGTAGGACTTTGCAAACGTACGAACAGGGGATATTTGTACAAAGTAGGAAATTTGTAGTGCCATCGACGAGCGATGAAGTGTTAAAGTCCGAACCCTCAAAATCTGTCTCCGACCCTCATATTTCCTTTGAAGGGGTTCACGTCCTTCCCCTCGGGCTGGTACAGGGCGATCAATCTAAAGCACGACGGTGCCACGTGGCAAACTATAACGATCGTTGTCTATGAGTTAACACCAACATCCTCCGAGCTCTGAACGGAAAATATTTCCTCGTGCAATCAGCGCATCCTATGATGGCCGCTACCGGGGCGCCAAGCCAAGACATTGCGAAGCAAAGGGCACGCACACGCGGACCCCTGCCCGGGGAACGCAGGCGTTGGGAGATTGAATCACGCTCGAACCGATACAACCGGACTACCCTTCGGGCTGACACTTTTGCGGAGCATCTCCCATTTTAGACTCCGAAAGTTTTACCATCCCTACATGGTCGGTTATTGCGATTTGTGTAGCCCATCAAACGAATCACGAGGCCGTTAGACAATCTTGCTTGGGAGCACAATGGACGCTGCGACAATAAAATATTTGTTTAGTTTTCACCTTACATGTGAAGATCGCGTTTTCAACGTAAATCGTTATTCTGCGCGCCCACATTAGCTCGACGCGCTGCGCAGATCACTCTAGTTGACCCACCGCGTTTACTGGTAAATTGTGTAGACGCGCATGCGTGTTCTCAGCGTGCTGGTTAAAGGCACTAAGAAATCTGGAGCGTCCGCTCTCCCGCACAGCAGTTGGGAGAGCCGATCGCTGCAATCCACGGTTGGCGCTCGGCGAATGACGGCCTGATAATATGTTAAGACCTAAAAAACGGTCATGCGCTGTAGCACCAGGCATGGTGAAACGTACGTCATGCTCCCCGCCACAGCACAGATAGCTCTTTTTAAGGTTTAAAAATATTACCCCCCCCCCTCTTTTCCGTAGAGCGCAGCGACAGGCTCTCTCGATGTACTTTGCGGGAAAACGGACGCTCCAGATTTTTTACAGTGACGTTCCACACGCAAAACTGTCGAAGTCAATGGTGACCGAGGGAGAAAGAAGACACCGCTGAGAACGGTCGTATTTTTGATGTTCTCCGAGGAAGATATACCGGCTACCGGCCCGGGAACCGCTGAGGCTTCGTGCGTGCTACCTCGTCTACCCACAAGTAACTTGAGCCTGAACTCCGTCTTTCTTCATGGCGATCTCGCCGCGCAGGTCCCTACTGTTGTGATTAAAATTTACCGTATCGCGTATTTGGGCGGCGAGCTCGTGATATGAGCTGCCCATCCTGTGCTATCGGATACGAGATAAAGAGAAAGACGAAGCAGTGTTGTTCTGGGCCCGACTGAGAGAAACGCCGTTTCCTTCACCGGCGAGTCCCAGCTTTGAACTACTCCATGATTCACGCGAGGTAGCCCAAGCACGTAAGTCCTCATCATCAGACGAGGCGGCCACGACAAGCCCAGGTCTCTTAGATACAACATTTTGGCGACGAGGATGGGATTTTAGTTTTATCCTCGGGAAGAACAGACTCCGCGCCGCGGATGGGTGGTGGCCCACACCGGCCCGTATCGGCAACAGTACCATCAAATTTAGTTATCAAGCTATCGATATGCATCGTTGTTTTGTTTTCGACGTACAGTCGCAAGGTCTACTAGTCATTTCTTGCGCCTTGCTTCCGATGTTCGAACCTTCAGGCAAAATGACGGCAGCTTGTTCTACGGCTCCACCGCCATTTCTCCCGACGCCGGGCGCCCCAGTTCAACCTTGGCTGACTTGGAAAGCGTCATTTTTTTAATTACCTCGACGTGATCGAGGTGATCAAAAAGAAAATGCGCAATTCTTTTGAGTATGCTCGGTCAGGAAGGTCAGAGCGTAGTTTCCGCTTTCAACTTGGCAGGTCCCGCCATGAGTGCGACTGTTACAGAGTTTGATGTTCTTTTAACATCTTTAGATCGGCACTTCAGTGCATCCACGAATGTTGTCGTCGAGAGAATGAAGTTTATGACAAGGCATCAAGCTCCGGGTGTGAGCGTCTTGGAGTATCTCGGCGCATTAAGGCACCTTGGATCATTTTGCGATTGTGGGGTGTCGCTAGGATAGCCACATATAGCGGAAGTGTTCTTGACCGGAATTCAGTTGACGGAGGTTCGGGATCGCTTGATCCGTGAGGCTGTAGGAGCTAACGCACCTAGCCTCGACCGTGCTGTCTCCATAGCGCAGCAATTCGAAAGCACTTCTCGTGATTGTGACCTATACCGTCGTCTTTACTCTGACATGCGCCCCAAGGCGTCACAGGCCGCTACAGCCGTTGAGAGAATTTCTGCTTCCCCAAGACAAGATGATGATAGGCGGCATTTTTCAGGCCTCGTCTGCCTCTGACGGTTCCTTCCCTCGTCGACATGAGTCACAAGTTCTCACCCGTACGTTTGAGCGGCGATCACCGCGTGACGGTTCTTTGAGAGCGCGCGCCTTTCTGCACGAGGTTGCGCCATGCTCCTTCTGCGGTCGCCGGCCCCATCCCCGAGAGCAGTGCCCTGCTTCGAGGGCCACGTGCTTTTCATGTGGGAAACTCGGACATTTCGCCAATGTCTGTCGGAGTTGTCCGCCGTCTTCCGTCAGTGATCGCAGCTGGCCGTCCCATCTCGTCGAGGCGTCGGTCGACGGCGCCCAGGTTCCGGTGCCAGCCAAGTCAGGGCTCCCATTCACGGCATCGTCACCTACCTGGATGAAGACAATGACGATGAACTGCGACCGAGTGTCTACACCGTGGAGTCACCCGATACACTTCTGGAACAACAGTTCAGCTGCAGACGTCGCAACTTCATCGCCGACGTTCAGGTGAATGGCTTCCCGATCGCATTGCTCATCGATACCAGATCAGAGGTGTCCATTCTTTCTGACGCCCATTTTAACCGCATCAACGGAGATGGACAAATTCAACTGATGAAGCCAACGCGCACTTTGGTGCACTACCTTCAAGGGTCAATTCCGGTTTTGGGGTGTTTTCATGCCAATGTCCTTTTTAAGAATCGTTTCGCAACTATTCTTTTTTATGTTGTTCGCAAAGGTCGGTCCTTAGTCGGCACTGATGCTGTGCATGAGCTCAAGCTCATTTTGTCGGGCGTTCAGCTAAAATGTTTTTATATCGATGCAGCTACTCCCGGACATCTAAACCCCGGAGTTTCGAAGCCACCATGCGCAGCGGCTGCCTCTTCTCCGCCCAGTTCGTCCAACGCCTCTAACACACTGTCTACAGCTGCGCGTGCGTCTGGCTCTCACGGCAACCAGTTTGCGTCCCCAAAAGATCCGTCGACATCCTGTACATCACCACCGGATCCAGAGTCTTCGTCGGTGAGGAACTTTTCAAAACTTCCTCCCTGTTTTGAGGAGTTCGAAGAACTGTTTTCCGCTGAGGTGGGTTTGGTGAAAAATCAGACACACACTGTCCCTGTTCGTCACCATATTCCGCCGGTTCAAGCGAAGCTCCTTCGATTGCCAATCACGTCACGTGAGTCGGTCACTGCCGCGATTCAGAAGCTCAAGCGACAGGAAGGTATTGAGCGCATAAATGCGTCCGAATGGGTTTCCCCCATAGTTGTTGTAAAGAAGAAGGACGGTGACATCCGGATGTGTGTTGATTTGCGAGCGCCTAATTGCGCGATCGTCATAGATTCATTTCCACTCCCTCACATTGATGAACTTTTGAGCTCGCTCAAGGGAGCGTCGCATTTTTCGAAGCTCGATCTTGCGTTCGCATATCATCAGGTGCGGCTTGACCCAAAACGTCGGGATCTCACAACGTTTATAACGCATGAAGGCCTGTTCCGTTTCAAATGAGTTTGCTTCGGCCTGGCATCCGCACCAGCTGCATATCAATAAGTTATGTCAAACATCCTCAGGGACTGTAGAGGGGTTCAATTTTACTTGGAAGACATCATAGTGCACGGGTCATCGCCATAAGAGCATGACGACAATTTGCGTGAAGTCCTCAAGAGGATCATGAAAGTAGGAATGAAGCTGAAGAAGAAGGCCGTCTTCAAGGTTTCTGAGCTTTCCTTTCTTGGCCATCGTCTGTCAGCGGAAGACGTAGCGCCCTTTCCGTCCAAGATTGGCGCGGTGTTGAATTTTCCCGTACCAACCGAACCTCCCCAGTTGAAGGCATTCCTTGGCTTTGTGGAATACAACAGTAAGTTTATTCCCCACTGTGCGTCGGTTGTCGAACCTATGCGCCGTCTCTTGCGCAAAGGCGTTTCGTTTCTCTGGTCCTCAGATCTGGAGGTCAGCTTCCAGAAGGTTAAGACCTGTCTGCGACAAGCACCCATTTTGTCAATGTTCGACACCACACTTCCCGTTGTCGTTTCAACCGCCGCTTCAAACTATGGCTTGGGAGCTGTTCTTTAGCAACAGCATAGACAACATCTGAAGACTGTCGCGTTTGCGTCTCGTTCTCTCACTGAGACAGAGCGCAAGTATTCAACGGGCGAAAAAGAGGCTCTCGCAATCCTCTGGGCTTGCGAAAAATGGCGCGTATATCTCTGGGGTCGATAATTCACCATCCGCACCGAGCACCAAGCTCTTGTAGCTCTAATGTCTACTCAAAGAACAGGAGTCCGTCCACACCGTATCAGCCGATGGACGGCGAGGCTTTTTAACTACAATTTTCTCATGGAGTATCGCAAAGGCAGTGACAACCTCATCGCAGACGCTCTCTCTCGTCTACCTGTGTACAACACTGAAGATGGCACGACGTTCAAGGAAGAGATTGTTTCGATTGTTTGTGCCTCCCTCAACCAGAAGGATTTCCAAGAGGCTACGTCAAGAGATCCCGTGCTCTCAAGGGTCATGACCTATATCTCCTCTACATGGCCCTCGGAAAACCAGTTGCCTTCAGAATTCAAGCAGTTCTACGTTGTTCATGATCAGCTCTCCGAGATCGACGGACTTTTGTTCCAAGGAGAAAGGTTTGTCGTTCCTTCTAGCTTGCGCGACCCCGTCATTGAGATTGGCCATGAGACTCACCAAGGGATAACGAGGACCACGAGCCTCATCAAGGACCTCTACTGGTGGTTTCACATCAAACAATTTGTCCATAATTGTACAATTTTTCAAGCGACGGACAAGCCTGCCAAGGCATCCCCTGCACCCCTGAAGCCTGTCGAGTTTCCCTCTCGTCCATGGACGAAGTTAGGAATGGACATCGTTGGCCCTTTCGAACGTGCTCCGCCTAACGAACGTTTTTTTATAACTTTGATTGACTACCACAGCAAGTGGCCGGAGGTGGCTCCGGTTCAGAGTGTAACAACTGCTTCGGTGACTGATTTCCTGCGGTCCATCTTCGCCCGGGAGGGACTTTCGGAAGAAAGCACCACGGACAATGGTCCACAGTTTACCTCAAGGGAGTTTGGAGAGTTCTTGAAAACTCATGGCATAAGGCATGTGAAGTCGTCCCTCTACCACCCTCAGGCGAATGGGCAGGTAGAAAGGTTTAACCGCGTTCTGAAGTCAATCGTTCAGCTAGCTTTGGTACAACATCGTCGTGTACACGACGCCGTCGTGGAGTATTTGGGTGTCTACCGAAACACTCGCCATGCCGCTACAGGAGAAACTCCTGCGTTCCTTTTGCACGGTCAAAATCACCGTACACGCCTGCATATCACAGGTCGAGCAACTCCCGAACCTCGTCATCATAGAACCACAGTTCAACAACAGCTCCCTACGTTATTTAAGAACTACCTGGAGAAGATGAAAAAGTATTCTGACTCACGGCGTGCCATGAAACAACCATCTTTTGTCCCTGGAAACACAGCGAAGGTCTTTGGGCCAAGACACAAAGCAAAACTTCAAATGAAGTACTCATCGCCACAAAGAATTCTCCAGCAAGTTGGTCCGGCAACATATAATTTGGATGATGGAACAACTTGGAACGCCGCAAAATTAACACATACAACGTTGAATCCTCAAAAGGCCAGGTCGTCGTAGTCTAAAGAAGACGAGCTGTTTCCTGTGATTCCTACCCCAGTTTCATTAAACATTCCTGGATTATTTCCACCTGCTGTACCCGAGCCTGCAGTAACAGGTCCCCGAAGACCGACCTCCATGGTAAAAGGTGCTCCCGGTCCCGAGCATGCTGCTCCAGATGATTCAGAACCGAGTACAAAGGATGCTCCTGGGCCAGAGTCAGTCCCGTGTCCAGTTCCCCAGGACATCTCTGAGGCCGCAACTCCCATAGTCACGCCTCCCTTCAGTCCGGCATCGAATCGCACGGAGACTGCGATTTCTGATGTTTCGCTACCACCCCGCAGTTCGGCATCGAGCGACGTGGAGGTGGCGTCCGAGGCTTTTCTTCAGCTTGGTCAGCCACTGATAAGCCGACAATCTACGCCTCAGCCAAGGTTTTCTCGACAAGACTCTGCTACTCCAGTGCTTCAGCGTCGCCCAACCCGAACCAAGCGGTTGCCAGAACGTTTTAAAGATTACGTTTTGCTTTTGTGTGAGTCAAGCCCTAACCTAAAAAGACTTTTAGACTAACATCAGAGGTGTGTGTGTGTGTGCGTGTGTGTGTGTGTGTGTGTGTGTGTGTGTGTGTGTGTGTGTGTGTGTGTGTGTGTGTGTGTGCGTGTGCGTGCGTGTGTGTGTGCGTGCGTGCGTGCGTGCGTGCGTGCGTGCGTGCGTGCGTGTGTGTGTGTGTGTGTGTGTGTGTGTGTGTGTGTGTGTGCGTGTGCGTGTGTGTGTGTGTGTGTGTGTGTGTGTGTGTGTGTGTTTTTCGTTATGCATTTACGTGACATACTTTTTGCTCAGGTCGCATCGAACTATTCTGGCAATGGACCACGAACTATGACAGTGCTTGATGAACGGATTTTTTTTTATTAATATGTAAGTGGAAAGCGATCTTTTGGTCCGCCGTTGTATTTTGTGATTGTGATCGGTATGTTGTTCTTTCCTCTTTCAATGTTTTTTTTTTGTCTTTCATTTTTGTAGACTAGAAAATGTGTGTATTTGTAATTGTTTCGCCTTTTCAATTCATACCGTTTGTAAGGAGGGCGACAGGATGTCTGCGTATGTTTTTTATTATCATTTCGTCTTTCTTATTTTCTAAGGAGGGGAGAATGTTGTGATTAAAATTTACCGTATCACGTATGTGGGCGGTGAGCTCGTGATTTGAGCCGCCCATCCTGTGCATCGGATATGAGATAAAGAGAAAGACGAAGCAGTCTTGTTCTGAACCCGACTGAGAGAGACGTCGTTTCCTTCACCGGCGGGTCCCAGCTTTGAACTACGCCATGACCCACGCGAGGTAGCCCAAGCACGTAAGTCCTCATCATCAGACGAGGCGGCCACGACCAGCCCAGGTCTCCTAGGCACAACACCTACCAAGCCCCAGACTTTCGTGACGCCTTACGAGATGTTGTCGACGCCCAAGATATCGGAATAGGCCGATTTCAGATGAGCCATGTCTGAATAGTGACGTGCGCAAACGCCTTAACTAAAACGAAGCTTTTAAACAAAATGTAGCTGACCGTGAAGGGACGCAGATGCCTCATAATTTAGCCCGACACCAGAGATGTGAAACTGAAACTTCTCTGGTTACTTTTACACATGAAAAACCAGAGAATCGAAGAGGCACAGGCGCCTTTTGTCAGGGTCCGTTCCGCGAGTAAAGTGAAGCAAATGAAAACGCTCAACAAAGAGATGACCGTGACACTTAGAGGAGGAATGAATGCAATGAATATTCCGCGTCAGCTCACAGTCTTCGGCTGTTGAAGACTGGTGCTCGTCCCTGGTCGGTCACCGCTGTGCCTTCGGTGTAACAGAATTGGTCTCATCCGTCGTGAGTGCAGAATCCCGAGATGCGGCGAGTGCCGACGCTATGGACACGACGCGAGTGAGTGCGTCACCACCTACGCAGACAAGCTAAGGCAGTCGAGAAGCCTAACAGACGTTATTGTCCAGGACCATATTATATATATTAGTGAAGTCGTTGATGCCACAGGTGACATCGCGTCTTGTCCTATCAAGACACAAAGGACCGAGAAGGAAACGTCTACACAGTGACCAGAAGAACTGAGTTCTGATTCGAAGTCTTC
This sequence comes from Ixodes persulcatus, assembly GCA_013358835.2. Taxonomy (NCBI): domain Eukaryota; kingdom Metazoa; phylum Arthropoda; class Arachnida; order Ixodida; family Ixodidae; genus Ixodes; species Ixodes persulcatus. The sequence goes on from JABSTQ010009346.1 coordinate 499,403, forward strand.
CAGCACCCTCCCAGAACTGTCAACACCAGCTGAGTGTGTCACGGAAACGAAGAAAAATTTGTCGGATAGCGAGTACTCATCCCTTAACGCACCACTTGAGTTACCATGCCAGCAAGCAATAGCTCGAAGCGAACGCGCCACCACATCCAGTGGCACATCGGTGAAACGACCTGCTCCTACGACGACAAATATTGCCCAGCCTGCCGCCACAGGTATTATTGCCGAGAGCAAGAACGACGAGGGAGGCGAGGTGAAACGCAAGCCATCTGCGGTGCGAGAGTTCCTCTACAACAAGACGTCGCAATCTGAAGCTCTAGGCGTGAGGAACGATGACGATGTGCTTTCACCCTAACTAAAACCTTCCTAACATCTGCTCCCCTCAACTCCGCTACCATCAACGTCAGAGGACTGTGTTCACGAGCGCAGCAAGTAATATCTCGGTTTTTATTCCTCAGAACTGCATCTCATCATTTTCTTCGTACTTCCTTACAAATGTATTGAGTGCATTACCTTATTTGGTGGTTACAACGATACCCGCAAGCACATCACGTCCTGTGGGGTACCTCAAAGAAGTAGTGAGCGCGATTGAGTTTCTAACAGTTTGTTTTTGTTTGGATCATTTATTTACGGTTTCACGCAGTCTTATATGCTGATCTGATTGACATAACGTTCCCTGAACCTTTGTACCAAAGAGGAATATATAGTGAGGGCCCAGGTAAAGATGTCTCAGACGTGTCCGAAAACTACATGTCTCACCTACAGCAAAGTTATTTTTCTTTAAGCTCCATACTTCTACGTTACCTGTAAAACCCTGGCTTCGTGAACGTGGAATTTTTGTGCCGTGGTCAATAAAATGCCGCCCTTGTAATCAACCGGATACTATAGAGCATTGTTTTATTTTCTGCACCGATGCTTACCTTCTCTGAGATGCTGAGATGTTTTACAAAGGGCGCTGAAAAAATACTTGAATATCAATGCTTACACAATCTAATTTTTGCCCTTAAAACTGAACGATAGTTTTCCTTACAATCTGTTTACATTAATGGGGTTGTATAGCCTCGGGCAAACAGGAATGATTGACAGGAATGCGGACCTTCCCCGATCTACCAAATCAGATTTTATTGAAACCGAAGCCCATGTCCGAAATGTCTTTAACTACCTTAACGAGCGGCCAGAGTGGTATGTTCTTTTTGATCGATGCATCCATCTACATGACTTTTAGCATGCGCATTTTGTTTTTATTTAATATTCCTTTCTGTTCCTTCTGTATATTTACGACGATGAGTCTCTGAGAGTATTAGATAAGCAATTATATGTAATAGGAATTGAGACGTGATAACCTTACCATGTTGTTGCCTTTACTGTTGTCTTAGTAATATTTCCATGTAATAAATTTTAAAAAAAGTCAACGGTGACCGAGTGGGCTAGCGCACACCAGCTCGGAGCACGTGGAGCGAAAGCTCGCGCTGCAGAACCCAGGATCCTGGGTTTAATCCCCACGCCCTGCCCGTTTCGATCTGGATGAGCATCGTACCGGCGTGCGGACGTGTGTTACTATACTACGTGATGCACATTAAAGACCCCAGGCTAGCGGTTGCACTGCACTAGCTAAATTTCTCACCTACAGCTGAGAGACTTGTCGCCCGTTGAGTCAGACTAAGTTCTAAGCTGTATAAACATACACACGACCCATTTTTTTTTCTTGTTTTGCGTGAGCTGGGGTAGGTTGACGTGCTTTGGGTACTACGGATGTAGCACAGTGGAAAGGCGGAAAGCTCTCGACAGAAAGAAGGTACGAAGTAGGTCGCCACATTTTTTTAATTTTCGTACCGAAAAGCGGGCTTTTCATTTTCTGCCCTCTTTCTTTTGGGCCAACTAAACGATACGCGATAAGTAAGATCCCAATCTAAAATTATTTATCCCAGCCAAAAATTCATTTCATGTCCCTTTTAAGGTGAAACAAAGTATAGGGTGTTTGTGAGAAACCCGAACTCGGCTTTTCGCACCGCAAAAATAAACTAGACACTGTAGAGAGCTCAAACTTCGTCAGAGCGTAGCTCCAGCCGTTCGAGCAAGGTGCCAAAGTTTCAGCACCAAGCGTTATCTTATTCAAAAGTTATAAGCGATTTTCTGAAAGTTTCAATGTAAAAATTGCGTCCGACGGAGCTCTCGAATACATGGAGCTCTATGGCGCCAGAAACCGAAAACGGGTGAAAATGGTCCCCATTTTCCCGTTACAAATTTCAAACAAATCACTTATAACTTTTTGAAAAAAGACAACGGTTGGTGCTGAAACTTTGGCATCTTGCTCGGACGGCTGGGACTACGTTCTGAGGGAGTTTGAGCTCTCCGCGACGTCTAGCTTATTTTTGCGGTGCAAAAAGCCGGCTTCGGATTTCTCACAAACACCCGGTAAATAGTCAGCGACAGAAACGCACACCCGTGGCAAGTCCCGACAATCTTCTGTCGCTTCGCAGCACATCAGAATACCAGATAGAACGGCGAAGAAAAGAACACGAAGCAAAAAGCGCAAAGGTAATAACCCACGCAAGGCATTTCTTAAGTTGTCAGGAAGTACAGGGAAATACATACATCTCACTCCGTGAACATGCAACAGCCTCAGTGCGGACAGGTTTTGCGTAGTTCGAACGGCTGGATGCGCCGTAGCCTCGGGGTTTTCCCTTTTGAACTGGCCTGTGGCCATCTGTCGTCGTGGGCTTCCCGGGCGCCGGTCAAGACAGCCGCCTTCTGCATCTCGGCGAATCGGGACCGCGGCGTAACAGCGTGGACCACGCGATGCTCGTGCGTATACTCGCACGCGGGGTGCCCACACCAGCAGGGGAAGGTTTGGCGCTTTACTGCAAATGAGCAGAACGAGATGTGTTCTCCATAATAAAATATTCGACCAAACCTAGCAACAAACCCTACATTCTAAAAAAATGTCCGCGAGTTTGCTTTTTCCGGAGTACGAGACAGCCAATCGCGGCGAACAATACCAGGGTCCCGACGAATGACGAATCTCAGAGACCATGATCTTACTTTTTTTTAATGCGATATGTGCAGGGACAGTGGTTATGACGTTTCACTTGCCCACTGTGTACCTGCTCACATCGCATTTTTTTTTATATCTAGTCGTTTTATGAGCATCGTCATTTGCTGTGGTCCTTTCTCTTGTCCACCGTGATTGGTTATGTCTGTGTTCTGTAAACAAGCAATCTCAGACTTTTTTTTTTAGAGCGCAGTGAGCAAAATGTGCGTAACCGAGTGAGTTGCAACGATCAAGAGCCGTGGCAACGAAAGATGTCTACAGAGCGGAAGATTTGTGCACAGAGGCTCAACTGGAGAAGCGAACCTTGCCCCCGCGGAAGAAGCTGACTTGCCCTGCCGCACAATGCAGGGGAGCAGGTGTCCGAGTCGTCGATGCGAGGTCCTTTGGTGGCAAGAGCGGTGCGAGTCGGTTCTTCACCCTGGGCGTCTCGCCGTCTGGTTGGGCGGCGGGGGAAACCCGTCCGCTCTTAAAAGCCAATGTCCGGCGCGAGGCTGACCCGCGAGTCCACTACTACCGCACGCCCGACAGGATGGGACCAGCCGTCGCCGCTGCACTGCTCTGCGTTCCTCGCGCACGCCACAGGCAAGGCTCTAGGAAGTTTTAGTAGAGCGTTCGAATAACTCCGATAACGATACCCGATTCTCCTCATGACGACTCTGAGCATGCGTCTTTCTTTTTCTGGTATTGTTATTAGAGTCCAAAAATGATCGATTCCAGAACTTTCAACATCCGTGCACTTAGTATATACGGAAGAATCAGTTATATCACATGTGCTCTACGGTGCTTTACTCTCCAACAAAGGATGGTTTCCGGGAGAAAAACAAACGCCCTCTAATACGCTAACCTCTTTCTTCTTACAAAAAAAAAAGCGAAAAAAGGAGGGGAAGGGTGTTTTGTTTTTGTTTTTCTGTGCTTGTTGCATGCTAACGTTATGGCGATGTAATTTGTCGACTTTCTCCGGCAGTTGTCTCTCTTTTTTGTTTTCTTTTTCTTTCATAGTTTGTTTTCTTTGCAAAGCACGCCCTTTTAACGTAAAATACATGGCGAGCAAGTGTTCCAAAAAAACATCTTTGGCGCATCGAAATGCAATGTTAATCAAAGAGCAACATAAAAAAACGTGCAGAGAACGCGCGATGGCCAAGCAGACAAGCGCACGCCGTCATTGGTAGAGGTCGTGGGGAAGCACAAAGAAGCGGGACGTATTTGGCGGATAAACAAACGCACGGGGCGCGCAAGGCGCAGATGAACTGACACGCCGTATAAGTTATTGGGCTTGGACTACGGGTTTTCGCGGCACACGAAAGTGGAACCAAGTCGTGTTTTGTGTAACTAACAGAGCGCACGTTGTTTGAACTTCGCCAGTCTCGTGAATACGGTAAACTTCTTGCCCAAGAGATCGCGCCTCCAAAGTTTTGCGGATTTTACTTGACTCTACGTGCAAACTTCATATACTCATTCTGTATACGAGCATTTCGACGGAAATAACCAAAACAAGCCGTTTTTTTGTTTTTTTTTTTGTAGGAATTTTGGAGATTCGTTATTTTGATTCTCGCTGAGGGATAGTCTGCGACAGTTATGATTTTCTGTAGAAGAGTTCCCTTAAACTTCGGGGCAGTTTCATGAGTTATAACCATCGCGGACAAATTTTTCTCCGCCCGCAAAATGCTAAGAAAACAATATAATAATTCTTACTGCTCTTTTGTTTCAGACGCCTTCAAATGGGACGATTTGAGGGGTATGTTTCATTTAATACACTCTGTTATTGTAACATATTTTCTTTTTTCTTTTAATTCAGAGTTTGTTTTTAGCGAGAAACGCCGCCGTTGCGCGAACTGAAATAGGACTTCCTGCACGTGTTTTTAATGATGTGTGTGAGCTAAAAATGCCTGTAGCGTTTACTTAAAGTTTCTTTTCACCTCCTACCAAAGCGAGGCTAAATTATTGGAGAGTAACGTCAAAGTTCAAACATAACCTACACGACGTTGAGTATTTTCGTTCTATACTCCAGTATACACACGAAGTTCAACCGGAGTCGATGCTATGCGATCGGTTGAAGTCGATCAATCAGCGTCAAAAGTGTGTCGTCACAGCTCTCGTCGTTTTTGAGAGTTTTCTCTCGTCGGGAACACCAATCACGCGGAGAGGAAAAAACGCGGGATCAAGGCGTTGACGCTGTGCACGATTGGTGTAGAAAAGACGAGTTCGGAAACAACCGCTGAAGGAGCAATTCATTTCACCGAGCGTCCCGCAGACGAGGCATGACAATGGGATACTTTCAGGTATCATGAAATGGCTCTATTTATGGCACCCCCGCTGCACACGCCTCACAGTCGTTACTAATATCAGTGCTTAGAAACGTGGAAGAGCGGTCATAACCGAAACACGCCCCTAAAGTCTTACACTTTTCGTCTCGCCTAAAAGCATCAATATTCTTGCGATTGGATGCTTGGCTCGTGCCCATTTATAGTGCGCCGTATCTAAAAAAAAAAAAATGCATTTAGCGACTTGGCGTTGGTGTTCAGACAACTTATATTACGTTAAAAAAGCAGCGTTACTAAATTTCAAGAGGATAAACGCTGTGATTATCATGTGTAACAAAGCCAATGCTTTTATAAAGAAAGGAACCGGTTTAAACAAACCTTCACAACTCGAGCTGCTGTAGAATAAAAACGTTAATGTTTTGTTTTGTTTTTTCCCAAATCTGTGATTGATGCGATGCTGAACGCACACGCTCTCTTTGTCTATTCAACTTTCTTCAAGTACGACGTCTCTACCGCATCAAAGAAGCTCAATGTCATATAAAAATATGGGCACAGAAATTAATACTGCTATTCTTTTAAAATGTCCGTTCTACAGTTTTATATTTCGGCGGCCTAAACCGCGTCCGTGGCATGGAGATTCCGTTTCGTCCTCCGGAGCGCGAGACGTCGGGTTCGAACCACGCGTTGTGCCTTCCCTGAAGAGCCTTCTTTGGGTCGTCGCTCATAACCTCAGTTCCATTGCGGCATAAAACCCCAATATTTTCCTTTTTTATTTCAGCGTTCACCCCCATCACTGTTAAACATCGTGATCGGCGTGGGACACCCACTGGAAAGATTCAGAATTATTTTCTGATGCCAGTGTTTGACTGGAGCTGCGGATATTCGCCGTTGAAATGGTGAAGGTTAAATGTCGCGCTAGTACAGATCAGCGTCTTGGTTTCCCCCGTAGATCTTGATATTCACTAGGTATAATTTGCGGGGCTGCAGGTATTCGCTGGCGGAGCGGTGGGATAACCTTCATTTTAAAGCAACAAATACTTTTTAACGGAACCCTCAATTCCAAAATGTCCGTCCGTCCGTTCGATGATTTCCCGCTAAATTTAGCGGGGAAACTAAACTGGTGCTTATACTCCGTGTCACTAGTTGCGGGTAGTACAGGTGAAGGCAACACCAGGCAAGGGGATTTAACGCAAGCACTAGGAACGCGCTGGGGAAAAAAAGAGAATCATTCACTCTCTAACGTTCAGACGGAACGCTGGAGAGCAGAGGGGAATACCTCCTCCTCTCTCCAGCGTTACGCCTGTTTCCTCCTCCACGGCCTTGCTTTCCCTCGCCCTACCTTCTTGAGTTGCAACGGACTACACCGAGTATAGGTCACGTGACGTCAATTGATGTCACCTGACCTAACGTCACGTAACGTTCACCAATTATCCTTCCCCACTAGATTTAGCGGGAAATTTGATGTCACGTGACTTCACGTCATAAAACATACACAAATTTAGTTTTCCCGGTAAATTAAGCGAACAAAATGTACGTCACGTGACCACGTGAACTATACACCAATTCAGCTTCCCCGCTAACATGTGGCGGGAAAATTCACGCAACGTGACCAGTGCACCCAGACTCGGTTTCCTCGCTCAACGTACCGGGGAAATTGATAAAAGCAAAAGTCCTTATTTCCTCTCTTAAACGACAGGTTAATGTCTTCTAAATCAGTTTAAACGATCGAACTTTGAATCCTGCATTTATTTCGAGCATCAGTAGGACTATGGAGATAAAGGGAGCTGCCAATTATACGCATCACTCGCATTGACGTCACACCAGCGGCCACTGTGGCGGCTTTGCTGTTGAGCACGCACCTTCTGCAGTGTACGATTCGCACCACCGTATTTGCTTTTCTCGCTAAGAACAACCATAGACCGTTTTACTGAAAGAGGACAATAGAGAAAAGGAGGAAGGGCTGCCTGCGCTTTCCTCCTTATTGAGTGGTTAGGAACGAGCTAAAGACCCGGAAGAACGGCTCGGACACGCGTGTGTTTCTCTAAGTTCGGTTGTTTTCTTCGCGGTTTCCTCTATTTTCTATTACTCCAGATGTAATTTGAGCTAGTGGAAACAATGATGTCAGTCCCGTTGTCATAGGAACATCATTGTACGGTAATAGGCTGCACGAATGACAACCGAAAGCGCAGAATATTATCGGAGGACATCTGTAGTCGCCCATGGGATCCGATAAGGCAACTGCGGCTTCAGTGTCTTCAAACTCCATCGCTTTTCAAATGACAAAACCTCCGGCGGCCGTGGGTTGCGTCCGTAAACAGAAAATACTTTTCCCCAACGCCGTCCTCTTGAGTGTGCTTGGAACATTTCGCGAATAGAGCTCGCACCGAACTTAACGCTGTACCGTCGATGAACATGGGCTACGCTCGCAAGATGCCGCATATGCTTGGAACATTTCGCGAATAGAGCCCGCAGACGAGGCATGACAATGGGATACCGTTCAGGTATCATGAAATGGCTCTGGGTGACCTCCTCTTCACCGTTCGCTCTGCTAAAGTGGAAAGAAGTGGGAGGAGCTTCCACTTTCCTCTTAATTTGTCACCGACTATAGGGACGATCACCAGCATAGTGCAATGACGTCATCTGTAGGGTATGAGATTAGGCGCGCACAAAACATGGCATCAGGCCAGAAGTGACACTACGAACGCCAGTTTTGTCCACAATACTCTTTGCCGAGAAGATTTATACCTGAAACTCCTAGAAACAATAAACAAAAGCCACTTTAAGGGATTATTTTGCTGAAGTTCACTTGGGATGTCGTCACCCATGTACCATACTGTTGCTGAGGAAGCGCGTTTTCAGTGGCCGTTGGATCTCGTTGTAGACACAGCATAGATCTACTGATGATGCACCCAAATAGTGCCGTAAAAACGCTTTTAGAGCGCAGCTCAGGCTCCCGTTTCCGGGATGAGGGGCTTCGCCGTCGCCGTCGGCGTAACCGCGCGTTGCATTATCGGACGTTTCCTCGCTAAAGTTATCGGGAAATTTTCCCGCTAAATTTAGCGGAAAATATTCTCGCTAAATATAGCGCAGAAATTTCTCCGCTAAATTTAGCGGGAAAATTCTCCGCTAAATTTAGATGGGAAGCTTAACCCGCTAAATTTAGCGGAAAAACTTAACCCGCTAAATTTAGCGGAAAAATTCCCCGTTGAACTAAGCGGAAAAAATTCCACGCTAAATATAGCGGAGAAATTTCCCCGCTAAATTTTGCAAAAAATTCCCCGCTATATTTAGCGGAGAAATTTTCTCACTGAATTTAGCGGAAAGAATTCCCCACTAAATTTAGCGAAACATTTCCCCGCTTCTTTAGCGCACAGATTCCCCACTATATTTAGCCAAGAAATTTCGCCGCTAAATTTGGCGAAAAAAACGTTCCCGCTATATTTAGCGGAAATTCCTCCCCCCTAAATATAGCGAACAAATGTCCCGCTATATTTATCGGGGAAACGTAACCCGCTAAATTTAGCGGAGAAACTTAATCCGCAAAACTTGGCGGAAAAAATTCCGCGCTACATTTAGCAAAAAATTTGCCCGCTACAAATTCCCCGCTATATTTAGCAGAAAACTTCCCCCGCTAAATTTAGCATAAAATAATTCCCGCTATATTTATCGGAAAGCTCCCCGCTTAATTTAGCGGAAAACATTCCCCGCAAAATTTAGCAGAAAACGTTTCTCGCTATATTTAGCAGAAACTTCCTCGCTAAATTTAGCGGAAAACTTTTTCCGCTATATTTAGCGAGAAATTTAGCTAAAATGTCCCGCTATATGGGAGAGAGGAGGAGGGGAGGCTACGGAGAGTGAGGAGGGGCATACCCTCCCCTCCGTACCCTCCCCTCCTCCTCCTCAAAAGATGTGGTCGAATTCGGCATTACAGAGAATTGTAAAAGTCTTTCATTTTTTTTTTTTTTTTTTTTACCAAGGGTGTTGGAAAATAATGTTATTTTTAATTATCTTTCTGTTCAGGTGTCGTCTCTATCCATTTCTTTTCTTCTTCTTCCAGTAACGTGGGGCATGCGCAACTGGCAGGCTAGAGCCTTCGCCCAGATGCCCCTGACCGCACAGCAGGCACGGGAGCGGGACTTTGTTCAGCTCAACACTCGATGCAAAGGTATACGAGATCCCAAAACGCTTTGGTACATTATATCTGCCACCTCTATATCTCACCTTCTATAGGAAAAAAAATGCAACCTATTAATAACAACTTTAAGATTGTAAGAGGAATGGAGAAAAATATCTACACGAGATGATCCATTGAACCGCTCCGCTTAATTTTTCCTACAGAAATACTGGGTCCATTAAAAACGCTTTAACAAAATTAACCGGTCGCATAGAGGCAGGTTGCTTCTGAAAACCAAAATCAAAGGTTTCGTTCAAAATCTCCCGCGCAAAATACGCGAGGCTTTTTTATTATAATGCAATTAAATGCAAATGTGCAAGCGAGCTGGACACGAATGACGAAAAAATGCCGGACCAGGCAGATTTTTTCGGTCGCGCACCATTCACCTAGCTGTGTTTGGAGATTTCTGTTTGTCCTTTGTCCCCCTGGTTCCCCTTCTCCAGGGATTACTTTCGACACGCAAGGCGTTGTTTTTTTGTTTTTGTTTTTTAGGCTTTACAAATTTGTTTTTAGAAAGGGCCTTAAAAGCTTGACTATCACGATTTGTGGGGGTGAGTTATGCTATCAAGCAAACATCATATACGGGGCTAATCGTCATAATGAGTCAAAAAGGTAAAGAAAATGTCTCCATTCATTTTTTTATTATTTAGTAAACGCAAACAAATGGTTTAAATTGGAAGCTTGCTGACCGGTATTGAAATCAGTCAGGTTTAGAAAAACTTGGAGCGCGTGTGAAGCGCAGAAGTGCGCTAAAGTTACCACTCGCGCAATAGACTCAAGGCCGCTGATGCGAAAACGCAGCCGCACGGTTTCTCTGTCTCTTATTTTCCGCGTTCCGGCATCGCCAGCATTGCGACTGTTTCGTGAGTGGCGACTTTAGCGCATCACCGCGCTTCCTACGCGCTACAATTTGTTCCTAAAATTGACTGATTTGATCGTTTTCGATGGCGAGCAAATTTCTAATTGGAACTGTATCTGTTTCCTAATAATCACAAGGTTGATTAACTAACGAATTTTAGTAACTATTCGACTTATTGGGGTTATTATCTCCTATGTTATGTCCGCCTGGTCGTATAACTCGATCATCTGCACAATATGCATTATTGTAAACATTCACTTTCTTCTTTTTTTTTTTTAAGGGACGATGAAATAATATTAGTTCGAACGTTTTCTCTTTACACGAGCTTAATGGCACCAGTGGAGCCCGAGTCTACTCGCACGCAACGCCTCTGATCAATAAACGTTTTTGTTGCAGCGTAATTTCAAGGATAAAAGCGAGGGTTTTTGTTCAGTCTCTACTTCGCAAATCTTGATATCGTAACTCTGAGGTCGCAGTGCTTGAATAGTCACCCGAGTGACGAAATTTGAATGCGGCTCATCAATTGGACCCGAGCATTGCGTGAGCACTCGATTTCGGCTCGTGATAATCAGTAGCTCAAAAAGCATTCGTGTAGTGGCTCGTGCCCAATCGCCGCAATGACAACAGTAGTCGAAACATATAACAATGTTTGGAACTCAGCGCGTGTCGTGTGTTTTGCCAACCTCTGGGCGTGAATAAACATTGGCTACATTTAATGGGCTCCGGATCACGTGGTCGCGTGTTCTGGCTGCGAGTTGAGGGAGTAAACGCTGCTCGTTTTTCTGTATATTTTTTAGTAGTAGTAGTCACTACAGAGGGGCCCCTTTCCAGTAGAGGTTGAGGGCTTTCCGCAGTGCTACCGTTTGTTGAGATCTCTGGATGTAGCATTGTTAGACGGACTTCCGTTAGTATATAGTTCCTAGATTCTGACGATACGTGAAAGATTCATAGCAACATGCCCCCCCCCCCCTTTTTCCCTCTTCCCTGTATGATTTTCGTATAGCCAGCTTTTTCAGAACAGCATTTAGAGCAAAAATGTAACTTCATTGCAAATGTGCAATTTGAGTACACACGTTTCTTCTTATAGAATACCCGTTATTAAAAAAAACCTGCAACATACCCAGGTATCGAACAACTTACGGAGATCAATGAATTTTGTATTGCTTGGCCACACTTTGAAATAAATTGTCGCATATTAATATAATTCCGGAGATGTTCGCAAAAAAGGTTTTGATCGCCTATTTCATTTCTGCTGAATCTTTCCAATCTTGCGAGAGCTTGTTTCTCATGTACTTTTCCTTCCTTTCATTTTTTTTTTTTTGTAAGCGTTTGGTTTTATCTCTATTGTCTGTTCTTTTCTTCTTTTTTTAGAATTTGTGTTTCAGCCCCCCCCCCCCCAAATCTTCCATTTTGCTGTGACCTCCTCTCTCCCCTCCCCCTCATACAGCATTTTGTCATGGGCGCCCCCCCCCCCCCCCCCCCCCCCCCCGAAACAAAATTCTGGCTACGTGCCTGGTTCACTGTCTGCTTCTGCAGTGGCACCTGTATTGACTAGTGACGGGTGGCGGGAGCCTCGTCAAGCCGCTTCGTGCAACTTTTTCTCCTGTCCGTCTCACTCCACTGGAGTTAAAATAAAGACGATTATTATTTAAAAACGTGTGCCTCGATACAAAGACTGTCGTCTCAGAGCTTGCGATTTTAGGATCCTCCTGGTATTATACAATCATGTCTCGTTAGTATGGACCCTGTTAATATGAATACCCCGCGATATGGACACCCTTTTCGGGGACGAAGTGGGAAAATACGGGCATTTTTGTCTAGTTATTATGGACAACTCACATTATGGACGACTTCTGGGGAAACGGCGGTGTCCACATTAACGTGACGTCACTGTATACGTTTTCAACGGGTCATCCAAATAACAACAAAACTTATTCCACTCATCAAATTTTCGGTGGTCGATCAGGTGCAGGAGCGGACACTACAAACTAAACTGAAACCCACCGTTTGCCCCCCAGGCACGTTCTATGGCTTGCGGTTTATGAAGGACGACGACCCTTCAGTGGTTCTCCTCTACGATGTGAACGGAGTCATAGCGGGACTTCAGTCCGGGGTAAGTGAGCAGAGAGAGCGCAGCAACACGGCGAGAGGTATTGTCACCCCGAAGTTCACATTCGCGTGATGCACCAGGATTCTGCACTAACGTCCATTTGGAGCCTTCCAAATCTGTTTATTTCTGCTGTACTCTATGTCCAGAGTTTTAAGAAACGTTTCTGGGTCTTTATGGTGCGTTCCCACTTGCGGATTCATGGGAGAATCCGCGCTCATTTGGATGCCAGCCGTCAAGAATTGGAAGTCGGCGGCGAGCGGGATTGGTTCGAGACAGCATTAAGGAAGAGTGGGGATGGATAGGACGGTGGGAGGAGTGGGACAGTCAATATATTTTTTTCAGTGAATACTTCCAAAAAGTTGATGAACTGCTAGATTGATGACGCCGTTGTAACGGTACCTCCAACTGTAATGGCGTACCCGCTTGGCATATTGTACGCGATCTGAGTCGGGGGTTGCCACTTCGGCACCCAAAAGTAAGTTGCAAACATTTGTTTTTCTCAATTTTTTAGCCAAAATGGTTTGGCCGACGGCTGTTGTAAACTAACCTTGAAAATATGTGTTAATAGGTTGCTTTTAATCACCGCTATTTTAAGCTTAACATCTCACCTATTGCCACAATTGGCAATTACCCTGTACAGGGCAGTTTGAGAGGAATGGGACAGTGAGATGGTGGGAAGAATGGGACAGTGTCCCAGTTCCCCATTTATAAAGATTGCTGCTCTGACTGATAGATCAACACTAAGGTTAACCTGTAATAATGGTGAATCCTCTAATTCTAGTTCATACTGCATTTAGGCCACCAACCATTTGCTTTGTGTAAAATGTTACCGCACTCTTAATCTCCTGTTCGAAACCACAGACGATCGGACGAAAAAATACGACTGCAATCAAGCCCCTTCTGCTATATATTCACTAGTAAAATTGTTAGCGGAATATTCCATGTGTTCCATTCCTCCCTGGGGGGAGGGTGGAATATGACACATTTTTAGTTCCCCTTTTTTAACATTTCCAGAAGAGTTAGGACAAAGTGCAGTTCAGCTGATGTAAAAGGTTTTTCACCCAGCATTTAGGAACATAAAACAATGTTTCTATGTGCCCATTAAACTACACAAAAAGATTAGAGTGAAAACTGTCCCATTCCTCCCCACTCTCCCCTGTCCAAAATAATTAAAGCCCCTATACTTTTGCATTTTGAAGTCATTGCAGTGAGATCGAGCGCATGCACTGGTTGGAGACGAGCACTGCGTCAGCGCTCGGCTTGTCCTCGTGGCCAATAAGTGCGTCGAAGGACGGTGGGCGTTGGGCTCGGGCCCAGTGGCTGAGTTGGCGCCATCCGAGTGTGATGACGTCACGTGGAGGTAGAGGGGATTCTTTCACGGGCTTTCAATATTCGAGGCGGTGTCGTCCGAGACCGATATTTGCATCCGAAAAAAAGTTTCCGTTGTGCGCAAGCCAATCACAATGCAAGGTGAAAATTGTGTCTTCTGACGTCCCTAACCTGTCTGATTTGCAAATGGCGCCTACCATACTTCCCTGTCTTTTAGCTGTCAGCAGAGCGGTTCTTCAATACCTTAAGATGATTCGACCATCCATCAGAAGAGTGCATCTGAACGTCAAACGCAGCGCCTACGAGGACGCGCTGTGGAATTCGGTGCGGGCGACACATACGCGAGTTCTGTCCCATTTGCAGTTGTTGGTTTATTGTCTTTATCTCGCATCAGCGAAAAGACATTGTATACACATTGTGACAGCACAGCGGACTTGCGCCTATATATGATATCGCGTAGCAGTGAAGTGTTGGCCAATAAAAAGAAGTGTCCTTCCTCGTTTAGGCTGGTCATTTGGAACGAGAGGGGGTGATGTTGAAAACGTCTTTATCGATATCGAGCAGTGGGTGCTAAACGAAGCTAAGCGACGTGACGACGCGCAAGAGTGTGACTATCGTGGAGTCTTGTCGTATTCGTGCAGCTCCTGGAGGACTCAAATTGCACAGGCACGGCGGGCGGCAAAAAATGTAAACGGCACGTTTGTTGTGTTTTTTTTTTTCCGCCGACCGGATTTGGACGGAGGCAAACACATTTTTTTTTAAATGTAACCGTACCATTAGACGTGTACTACTCAATCGAAATTTGTCGTACATCACAATCAGTCGTATGTTTCGGTTTGCGGTACTTACAAGATAGCACCAACATATTTACGCGAAGTATTTTTTTTTTTAAGGATGTGTGCAAACAATGTGCAGATGAAAAAAACAACATCTGACAGCTAATTGAAGGCTTATAAAGTAATTTTACACCTGACATATTAATACGTTCTGAGGCCGCAATAAAGCTGCTAACAAACGTCGTGATGAGGCTGCGAATACATGTTCAGAAAGGTACAGCTGCAACCGAAGGATCTTTTGTAATCCCTTTACTCGCATTCGTCAACCACTTCTTGCTTATTTGTGTAATTTTTTCAGTGATTAATCCGATACAGATTAAATACCGATGAGTGTCAAGAGGACGCTCGCAAAATACGTGCCAATTTCTTTCCCCCTCAACTGTATAAAACTGAAGGGCCGAAACCGGAGGACTATAGAGGAATAACCAAGTGCCAAGAGAGGAAATAAATCTCGCATATATACGTGGCAAAGTCGCCTATTGCAGCGTAACCAAAGTTAATATTCCATCTTGCTTTACATTTCATTATACTTGCAACGCATATGTTCTACCTTACTAGCGCCTATACGCGCCCATATATATTCCACTTGCCCCGTCTCTTGCCCAGTTCCGCGCGGGACGTGGAAAGGCGCATCCTCGAGCGGGATACCTCATGGACAACGTTCAGGGACAGGACATCCATTTCCTCACGGTGTACTTCATACCGCCGGGTAAGCCCTCACCTGTAAAGCATCTATTCAGCGGCCACCGTAGCCGTGCAGGTGACGGTTTAGCGCGTGGTGGCAGAGAACTTCCATCCCGTACACATTTCGTACCATGCATCGCAGTTGTTGCTAGCTGATAGTGCGCAATACACCCTTTTCAAAAGTCCGCGTCAACGCCTATCCGCCATTGCTTGATCCCACACTCTGAGCTTGTATTCGACACGATCGTTGGTTCAGCGTTCGGCGAAGACTGGGATCCACTCACACGCTTCCCAAGCAATGGCGACCGCCAGTGTTGCCTGATGACCTTTTGAGAAGGGTCTATTCTAGCAATGGAATCACTAAACGAGCTACACTTCAGAGCAGCGACAGGTCAGCCTCTTGGTGCTGAAAACTATCGTTGCCTGGTTATCTTGAATTCTTAAAGGGGTACGGAAACAAAAATTGAAATATTCAAATTTCGTTTGGAAATGGGTCAAGCATGACGGATAATAACCGTAATTCATAATCGCACGTTTGTATTTTGAGGTTGCGTTGACGTCAAAACGCCGAGCTCTGATTGGCTTTGATTGAAAGGATAGTGGGTAGTCCTCACTGCTAGCTGCCTTTGAGGTGTACCCACTATCCTTCCAATCGGAGCCAATCACAGCTCGGCGTTTTGACGTCAACGCAACCCCCTCTAAAGAAGCAGACGAACTTGCGTTCCGCATATGGTGAGGGATGCGGCGTCGCCCGCCAACCGCACGAGACAAAACTGCCGGGCAACAGCCAAGTGCGCGCGATTTTCCGGATGTCACGGGAAGGTACATGCGCGAGTTTTCTGCCTGGCACGACGCCGACGCCTGGAATGCAGCTGGGAAGTTACCGAAAGAAAATGAGGGGGAGGAGGAAATGAGAGCAAGCTTGGCGGTCAGAACGCCGAGCTCCGACGTCCCCGCGCGCTAGCATCTCTTCCTCTTTCTTTCAGTCAGTCATCGTATTGGCTAGAGCCCCTATATAAGAGTAACAACACCTTGGGACTGTGAAAACGATTGGCTATATTTTTCGTTCCAAACGGTGCACTCGAAGAGAAGCGAACGGAGGGCGCGATGCGTCGACTCATGGGATATCCGGCGCAAACAAAAACAACAAAAAAGACTCCCTGCATCCGTGACGTGGCAAGACAGGCTTGGTTATGAGCTTTGCCGTTGGTGGCGTTGTCAGCGTTGTAGTGGTGTCAATACCGTCAGCGCGTTACAACCAAGCCGTTGGAAGTGCCCGCGGGGTGACGGGCGTTTCACCTGTCGTGTGAGCGGCTTCGAAGTGTACAGCAAAGTCACACGAGCAACCCCGCGACGTGCCTCAACGAGTCCATCATGGCGTCTGGTTGACTTTCGCGCTTTCGCATTCTTGTATGGAACAGCGCGGATGAACAGTCACACTCACATGCACACAAGAAGCAAACAGACTCGCAGCGCTGACTTTCAACTCAGTTCTATATTTCTTCTTCCTCACATCTTCAACTTCTTCACCTTTGCCGTTAATGAGAACAATTTAAATTTTTACACACCAGAGACCAAATAGCCAATACACATTAAAAATAACTAATAATTAAATAAATCATGCAAAGACAACTAAAGCAAATAATACTAAAAAATTAAAAATTAAATTAAAAAAAAATAATAAAGCGAAACATTTCTCATCACTATTGGTGCTTTGATGATATCTCTAGATAAACCAATTCTTAATTATTAGTTATTTTTAATGTGTATTGGCTATTTGGTCTCTGGTGTGTAAAAATTTAAATTGTTCTCATTAACGGCAAAGGTGAAGAAGTTGAAGATTTGAGGAAGAAGAAATATAGAACTGAGTTGAAAGTCAGCGCTGCGAGTCTGTTTGCTTCTTGTGTGCATGTGAGTGTGACTGTTCATCCGCGCTGTTCCATCCAAGCATGAATTACCAACTTGCCCAAGCATCCACATTATCAAGCTTTCGCATTCATTCGAAAAGGGGCAAACACGTTCAGGTCGAGGTGACTTTAAACAGTTGAGCGTACTTCCAAAGAGCGGCGCTGCTCCAGAGGAATCTGCTACGTCACGACTACGTAGCAGATTCCACAACGTTGCTAGACTACCTCCCAAATAGGCTCCGCATGCATCCGCCAGGTGCACATTGGAAGATCGTTTATTTAGCTTTAACATTAGTTTTCTTGTGCCTTTCAACGGAAGACTGGTGTTTTTGAGGTTAGGGTGCAACATGCAACACATTCAAGCAAGAAAATGAGCGCTGAAATTTCGTTTCCCTACCCCTTTAAGCTTTACCTGAAAACGAAGGATGTGTTTTTCGGTTCTCCAGAAATGTTAAAGCGAACCGCGAAAAGCAGAACAGTATCACCTGAGCTCCCTGAATCCGTATTCAAAGCTTATAGGAGAGCGTAATGGAAAGAGAAAAAAGGCGCACCTCTTCGCCAATGTTAAAAGCAAAGCCGGTCGTGGTTAAAAGTATTGACAGCAATAAACGTTTTTTCGCATAGATGACACCCACTTTCATGCATATCATCACTCTTTATTTACTCGCTCACATGTGGTTCCGGAAGCATGTAGGAAAGAGAACGTACTGCACACACGAGTCCCTGCCTACCCAGTGCATTGCGAGTGGGAGGTTGCATCTGACAGTGCACTCAAGCCGAGTTCAATGCGGAACGCAAGTTCGTCTGCTTCTTTAGCAGGGGTTGCGTTGACGTCAAAACGCCGAGCTCTGATTGGCTTTGATTGAAAGGATAGTGGGTAGTCCTCACTGCTAGCTGCCTTTGAGGTGTACCCACTATCCTTCCAATCGGAGCCAATCACAGCTCGGCGTTTTGACGTCAACGCAATCCCCTCTAAAGAAGCAGACGAACTTGCGTTCCGCATATGGTGAGGGATGCGGCGTCGCCCGCCAACCGCACGAGACAAAACTGCCCGGCAACAGCCAAGTGCGCGCGATTTTCCGGATGTCACGGGAAGGTACACGCGCGAGTTTTCTGCCTGGCACGACGCCGACGCCTCGAATGCAGCTGGGAAGTTACCGAGAGAAAATGAGGGGGAGGAGGAAATGAGGGCACGCTTGGAGGTCAGAACGCCGAGCTCCGACGTCCCCGCGCGCTAGCATCTCTTCCTCTTTCTTTCAGTCAGTCATCGTATTGGCTAGAGCCCCTATATAAGAGTAACAACACCTTGGGACTGTGAAACACGATGCATGAAAGCGAGTGAAACAAGCGCCATGCGCACGAAGCCTGAAAATGGTGCCTGCCGTAAGCTCTTTTATTTATTTTTTTTTTTTTTTGCAAAGGTGTATAAATGGCAAACTTGTCCCACTATCAAACAAACAAAAAAAAATAACTCCGAGGTAGCCTAAATATCTTCTTCACAGTTCGACGTGTTCCGTTAATGCTAACAATAGACCCTTTCCGGAATTCAGTGCCATCTGGTGACTGAAATGTCAGTTTAACTTTTACCGTACTAATGGCGGCAATGAACCTGTGGTCTGCAGTATTTTATGGGGCACCTTCACTTTCGCAAGTCGACAGTAAACGAGAATGCGCGCTTCACTGTGCAGTTCTTTTTCAATCTTTTTCAGTGTCGATGGCGAAAAAGATGCAACCAGACAAAATGAAGCGCCGGCCCACATAGACACCTTGATAAAATTCTATACATCAAGGGGCTTTGAAGCTGAGTGTGTGCTCTAACAGATTGACTGGGCCCGAGTTAGAAATGAACGCTCACGCAGCTCTTGCATCCAACTCCTGATTCACGTTGAGCTAACGTCAATAATGTATAGGCCTCGAATCATCTGCTTAGGAGCGTCTTCAACTTCTTCCTTCATCAGGAAACAAAAAGCCGCCATTAGTATAGCACATATGCTATTTTTTTCAGATGATGATAGTGATCAAAGTTGCCAGACTGAATTCCGGAAAGGGTCTATTGGTTATTCAATATGTCTGCGAGCAGCCTTTGTCTGGTTGCGTGCATAGGCACCAAAATGAATGGCTCGCACGTATCGTCATCGCATCATGTTGGTGGCCGATCCTACTTGTTCTCCCCGAGAAAAACAAATGAACCCAATCTCACCAGCCAGTTTGACTTGGCTGCCGCAATGCATCGAGAGAACTGTCTTTCTGCACGTGCGACAACCCCGTTGGAACTCTGCACGTGCAGAGCCTACCGGGCGATTCACACTTTTGTGTCGAGTCCGACCATGTGCAACTGCAACGGCTCACGACGTACGGGGTGCTATGACAACAGCTGCGTCGTCTCGAACAAAACCGGTTTTTACCCCGTTTTGTTGGAGCCGACGCAGCTGTTGCCATAGCAGCCCGTAAAATGATTTACGCCGCAAGCCGTTGCAGCCGCATTTGCTTGGACTCAAGCAAGTGTGCGAACCGGCACGGGCCCTCCTGTTCATTGCCGAATGCCTTCTGTGGTCTAAGGTTATGGCGGCGTCACACATGTGCGCCGAGCATTTGGTGAGATCGGTATAATTAATGGTGCGCAATCTAGGCAGCAGAAGATACGCACTCAGCAACAAGGCCCCAGAATGGTCGTTGATGTGACGTATGTGCGAGCCATGTATAAGGGCCCGGCCCCAAGATTCAGCTTGCCTTCACCGGGTCGCGATTGTGCATCCTCTCTCGTCATTCCCTCCGTCGGACGCAGAACTGATCTGCAGTCGCGGCCGCAGCCTACGGGAGCTAGAAGAGGAAGGCGTCGGCTCGAACGTGTACCTGCAGCGGGAGAGCGAGCTGCTCAACGGCATCGTGTCGGCGCCCCGCTACGACGACGACGTGCGGCATAGCCTCTGGGTCCGGGCGTCCTGCTTCCCCGGAATGGGTCAGTGTCTCAGTGATCACGCTCCTTCACGTACAAGAGACGTTCTTCGAGGCACGGAATGCTCGATAACACGAACCCCCTACTTCTAGACATGTGTTCACACCGTTCGTCCTGTGCGTCCGCGCATACCCCATGACAAACCTATGTCAACGCGACCGTCACGTGACCTGACGTCATGTGACCTGTGTCAAATCACACGGGTCACGTGACACAGGTAAAACGTGTCACATAAGATGCCGAAAACCCCGAGAATGCGAAAAAAAAAAAACGTCAATTATACACTAAAAGGTATTTTAGTGTATGTTTTGACCCGCACTCTCGGGGTTTTTGACGTGCGTAATATTCACCAGCTTGTTTGCGCCCCTAGATTTAGTTCAAATGTCACATAACACGTGACACCACGACTTTACACTATGACGTCACGGTGTAACGTGACACTATATATTACCACCGTGACATCACGTAACGTCATCTTACGTGTCGCCATGGCATCACGTGACATCATCACTTCACACCGTAACGTCAAATGACAAACCATCTGTTCTTAACTCCCCGAAACTACTGTGGTACCCGGGTCAGTGGCACATGGGGCGTTAGCCCGCCACGACCCCCCCCCCTCCCCCTCCCCCGCTCTCCTGGCCCGCCCCGACACCCCCTTGGGCGCTGCACTCGGAGCAGTCCGCCCCCCCCCCCCCCCTTTGTGACGCCACTGCGTGTCCGTGATATCCATAGGCAGCTCTGGCGTGATACGGCTGGACTCAGGTGAAACGGCTCTAAAGTTATTTTATGCCATGACTACGCACTTGTCACTAACGTCAGGCACACATGGGATGAGTCTAACAACTGCATCTTAAGATCTGCCAGTCCAGTGGTTTTTGTACCCTCGGATTGACTCGAGCAAAATAACCTTTCCTTGTTAAATCTTAATGCCAGGAGCCTTTTTCCAAAGTCTGCTGAATGTGCTTGCATTGCAGCGTCATTCCCCGCATGTCATATGTGTCACTGAAACTTGGCTGCAGGATTCCATACCTGACTGCCCCTAATTGTAATGGAATTCGTTGCCATACGTCTTCTGGAAGAGCTGGTGGCGTTGCATTATTTTTCACGTCTGACGTTCTTTTCTTTGTATTTCTTTGCTTACCAAATACAAAGTCATTGTGGTGCAAGGTGCATCTAGATAAGTTCGTCCTCGTAATTGGGGCTATTTACAGAGCTCCCAGCTCTTCCGCTCAATTGCTGTTTGATATTCATGATTACATATTGCAACATAACCTTGGCAACTTCAATTTCATACTTACGGGTAATTTTAATGCTCCATGCATAAATTGAAGTACGCTAACGGTAGGTAGCCGTGATAAAACTCTGTGTAATGCCCTTGTTGACGTTGCAACGTCATTTGATTTGGATCAAGAAGTTAATCAGTGTACTAGAAATAATTCAATCCTTTACCTTGTTTTTCTTAGTCGTAGCATTACTTTGTCTGGTTACGAATGTTCCGTTATAGGGGATCTATCAGATCTCAAAGCTGCTCTTACAAAACCAAACATCCGTGTTTTATATGCCAATCTTGAAATTTTCACAGTAGTGTACTTTGAGAGAGCTGATGACGCGTCCATTCTTGACGTGCTTAGTTTTTATTTTGATGAGTTTGTTGCCCCAAGTCATGACAGGGATGTTGACGTGCTGCTAAACAAATTGTGTGCATTAGGTAGTGACCGAGCTAAAAAATTTGTTCCCGTTAAAACCCAAAAGAAGAATCCTACTCGCCCATGGATTACTAGAGAGGTGCTGCAATTATCACGTCATCTTAAGAGGAATTGAAAATTGAAACATGGTGCTAATCCTGTAGACGTAAACCGGTTTGAATGTTTGAGCAAAATTTTAGAACAAAAAATGGCTGCCGTGGTAAAGTTGCAAGTTCAAAGCCACACCTACAGATAAAAAATACTAGTTCATTATACCGTGACGTCATGTGATCAATGTTGACAGGGGCCGTCCTTATTAGACAGGGGCGTGGTGACGTTTTGATGGCATTTAGGGTGGCATAGAATTTACTTCGATGTCGAAGTCTTCTCGCATCCCTCGTCAGACAGACAGGATATCAGGGAAAGAACCGCGGTCAGTCTTTGGTGGAACGTCTTTTTGAGCCCATTCAAGACTCCTCGCTGTCCGAACCCACCACCTCCAAGACAAAGTGCCAAGCCTACGGGAAAGTAACTTCGGGATCAAAAGTTTCCACTTCAAACTTCAAGCTTCATCTCAGTTGGCGTCTCAAATTTGAAAAATGTATTGCAGTATCAGTATTTCTGTATTGGCATTTCTGCCCTCCCTAAATAGCATTCCTGTTTTTTTTTGTATTTCCAAAGACTTTTTGCCTCAATTTAAAATCTATTTCCTATACGTATCACGATACATTTTCACAGATATATTTTAGTATCTGTATTTTAGTTGCTATTTTAATATACCCAGTATTCGTATTTCCAAATACATTTTTGAGTATTTCTGCCCAACCCTGAGCAGTAGTGTAAAAGATCGCAGGTAATTAAACATTATATTTTATGACTCAAACTATATATCAAATAAAAGCCTAAATAAATATCTATTCGACAAGTACAAAATCGTTATAGTAAAATAAAGTTCTTTCAGCGACAAAGGACTCTGAGAACAAGAGAAAACTCTAAAAGTACAAATTTCAACATCAACTTTCTCGAAAAGAGCAGTTTTAATTTTCTTGTTTTTTTCTTACGAAGAGCTTTCGGAATAGTCTAGAATATTCAGTAAATCATATGTACTATATGGGTTGGACATATGAATCCGTACATTCCAAAAGACGACATCTTTGCAGTTTGATTTTGAGATGCGAAGCTAAGTCGTAGTCGTTTGTTTGTGCCAGAATCTTAATACTTGTCGGCACTTACTCATAGTGTTAGTTAACTTCAGTTTAACTAATAATGAAGCATGTTACGTATAATATATGAAGGTTTTCACACACACGTCCAGCTTATTTACTTAAAATATCAATGGTAATCGCAATCGAAAAACAAAAAAAAAAAAAAAATATTTCCCTACACTTTGTCTCACCCTATGATGGACTAAAGGCAAAAGCTACGGACCGCCAGATCCAATCACGAGCCACTTAGATATTGTGATGTATTCCGCCTCGATGACCGTATCGGTGCCCGCGTCTCGGATCACTGATGAGGGGACGGGTGGACAGTGGTTCGAATCGAAGAGCACTGAGTGACTCAACAATTTTACATCGCAAAGAAAGCCACGACGTACAGGCTCTTTGCAGCTTCGAAGCTATAGAAATGATGCGGCGCTTTTAGATTCGAGCATCATTTGTCCACCCCTAATCAATGTTAAGCGCGTCATAGTATAGCGTGGAACGTGATTGGACCTGGCGGCCCGTGGCTTTGGTCTTTAGTACATCGTAGTGTGAGACAAGGTATAAATTGAGTGAGGAAAATCAACAGTTTATAAACATTACCCCCTGAAAGTTTTATTCGAGACATGGTGGCACTAGGGGCAAAAGGAAATCAAAATATTATTTTTGATGAACAGTGTGAGAGGTAACGCGTTACAAGTAACGGCGTTACCGGTAACGCGAAACCTTTTAGGTAACGCAAAAACGTGCTCGTTACTTTTCAAATCAGTAACGGGTAACGACCAAGTAATCGTCGACGAATACTTGGTTATTTCTCCAGACGTTGTGTCCGCTGACAGCACCTTTGAGGTCTTCAAAGACTGTGCAGCGGGACTAATCTTTTACGCGGGAAAATCCTTCTAAGTAAGGATCAGAATTCCTGAATTTACGCTTACAGCCTCATTCCTCAGGTCTTTGGTGGGCCTTCCAGCAGAGATAGGAGAAGCCAGTCCTCCCTATCACCAGCGCTCACTCCGGGTCAGTTAAGCATGGCATAGTGAGGTCACTTTTCAAGTCTTCATTCTCCAAGTGGTGTGCGCATTTCTCAAAAGTAGCCCCAAGTTGCAGCATCAGGGGTTGAAAAAAAACAGGCTTTCCTGTGGACCTACTTCATTCCACCCTTGAGAGATTCATTTTCAGACCACAACTTCCGCAAGCTGTTGCCAAAAAGAAAGGTCGCTTCGCTGTGATTCCCTACATGCACAATTTCGCGCACCGTTTAAGATCTATCGCGTTCAAGTTCGACTCGAGTATTGTTTTTTTTTTTTTTTCCTGTCGTATACGCCTTAAAGAAAGATGTGAAAAGGTTAATGGGAGCGACCGTCCCAGAGGGTGCAATGTAAAACATGCCAAAAAAGTGCGAAGAAAGAAAGGTTTATTCGATTCCTCTTAGCTGCGGAAGTCAGTATATTGGACAATCTGAGAGATGCGTCAACAATCGACTAAGAGAACACAACTTGAAAGCATCAAAGGCTTCCGAATGAGTCTTTTCACTCAATCGTCATTCACAGTCGCACGTGCGATGACTGTACTTCCTTATTTCTCTGATACTCGAATACTCAGTGGGCACAAATACAAATTTGGGAGAGAAGTTATTGAATCATTTGCCATGGGGACTGGCAACAACAACTATTTCCTCACCTTCATTATCACTGACAAAGACCGAGGTCGAATTCCTAAGACCAAAAATGACTAGATTATTGACTCCTCGTCGTGACGCTAGTGCTTTTTAAAACTTTTATGTTATAGGTACATTTCCCTTGGGGACTGTCAACATTTCTGCATTATCACTGAAAATGACGAAGGTCGAATTCCTTGCACGAGAGATAAGTAGATTATTGATACGTCGTCGTGACGCCAGCGCTTTTGATACTTCTATGTTTATAGTAAATTTCCTCTCCTTTTAACAATTTTCTCCTTTCCCTCTTCGAGAACGATTAAATCTTTGGGGGTGGTTTTATGATGTGTGCCCTTCTATGTCTGTCCTGTTTCCGTCCTCGCCCTCGATGTTTTATTCTTTCAAGTTTTCGTACCTTTTGATAGAGTATCGCACTCCAAGCTTTTTTTGAAGCTAAAAGTAATCCTTAAGAATACCCTTTTGCTATACTCCATGTCACTAGTTGCGTGCAGTACAGGTGAAGGCAACGCCAGGCGAGGGGAAAAAGGGCGAGCACTAGGAAGGCTGGCTAAAACGAGATACACCACCTCTCTTCTCTAACACGCCTAGTGCTCTCGCTTTCTCCCTCGTCCTCCATCGACCTCCTCTCCTGTCCCGACTTTCTACTGCTCGTCCTTTCTCTCTTCTCCTGGTGTTGCCTTCGCATGCACTGACACGGAGATTAGACTGGATTTCTGATTACCTCAATTGCAGGTCGTAGTTTGTTTCATTTGCGGGTGCCATCTCTTCGGAGGTTTCGGTTAGTTCAGGTGTGCCGCTAGGATCGGTGTCAGGTCCTCTTTTATTTAGTTTTGTATATCAATGATGTTGTAGAAAACATACCGGTTAAAATTCGTCTTTATGCCGATGACTGCGTTTTGTAAAATGGAGGTAAAGTAGGATTAGGAAATGGCAAACGGACTTAAACTTTGATAAGACTTATTTATAAGATTTACAAATAAAAAATCGCCCCTTGTTTTTAGTTATGGTATTGATAATGTACTTTTAAACGAAGTTAGCGAGTTTAAATGCTTAGAAGTTTTTTTAGGCCCAATCTTAGATGGGATAGACAGGTCGTCTTTATCGGCTCCCCAGCCCTTAAGAAGTTGGATATGTCAAGTTGACTCTCAAATGCTCCACATGGGAGTCAAACTAACTAACTACCTACATAACCCTTGTTAGGCCTATTTTACAGTATGGATCTGTTGTATGGGACCCCTATTTAAAAAAAAAAAATGTTAATCTACTTGAATCATCTAGGCCAAGGCTGTATGATTTATGTTTAATAGGTATGACCGCAATTTATCTCCTTCATCAGCTTTGCCATCTTTCGGGCTCGAAGCCTGTGTTGGAGGCGAAAGATAGATCGACTCAAAATGTTCCACAGAATTGTTAATGAAGACTGCGGCATCGAGCGAACTAAATACATTTCATTTTTTACTTCTACGTGCACCAGACGATCTCATCCATTCAATGTTGTTCCTTATCGGTATCATATAACTTGTTTTAAAAATTCGTTTTTCCCGATAACTATTGATGACTGGAATGAAATGGACGGACAGATACGTATAGCTTTCTAGTGTTAATTTTATTAGCGCAGTTAACAATCTTTTTTTCTCTCTTTTAATGCATGTCGTTTTCAGTGAATCATTTACAAGGGCGTCTTGTTGTTGTTTGTTTGTGTTGTATTGTTCATGTATCTGCATTTTCCCCTCCTGCAATGACCTCTATGAGGTCGTAGTATGTATATATAAATAAATAAATAAATAAAACTGGGACGGAAGTGACGGGAGAGGTGGGCAGTATAGTTATGCTTCACTCCTAAAATAGATTCCCAAAACTATACTTATTGAGGATGCCTAACGGGTAGATTGATGCACAAATGAAATTAATCGCTCAACTATGGAAACGATTCAAATCTGGCGGATGATTTTTCCACGCAAACCAAAGCCTCCGATGGCGCCATCTGAGGCCGAGCCGGTGAACCCTAACGGCAATAATTCTTGGTAAAAAATCGAGGTGGCGCCACTCTAAACTAACCTCCTGGAGCTAAAAATACTATTTGTCTAGGTGATGCAAGTCACCGCCCGGTTCAAAGGGAACAGCCCCCATGCATACATACATCCGTTGTGCTGCGAGTGTATCGACTGTATGCTGCGATTCTTGTAGTTCTTATTTTTTACGCCGACAGCTATTATTGGCGAAGTTCCGCCAGCGAGTCCGGGGTCTAGCGGTGAATTGGAGTATCACCGTAACATTGTGACGTCACAGTGCCAAGTGACGTCATAATTTCGCGCTAAATTCAGCGGAGAACTTGTAACGCTAATTTCAGGGAGGGAAATCGACCGCTAAAATTAGCGGGACATGTTCCCCGCTCAGTATTGCGGGAAAATTTTGATGTCAAAGTGTTACGTGCTTAGCACAGTGTTACGCGCGTAGCAAGATATAAAATTATTCAAATTTTTTGTTTAAAGAATTGTTGATAGTTGCGAATAAAGCAGCAATATCTGCACTGTTCTGGACCTTGCGGGGCGCGGTTTCACTGTAAGGGCATAGACGTGGTGGGAGACGACTACAAGTTTTTCATGGCCAACGGCACAAGTACGTACTAGTGTCAGAATTGTACAAGGCGGAGTGGCGCTCAAGGTGTCGCCGTTCATGCTGAAGATAACGCCGAATCCTGCCCCCTTCGACGAGACAATGAAATTCAAACTACGCCGGCAGTTGATATCTGTGACGCGTGTGGCTGTGTCAACAAGTTGCTCACGACTTTGTGTGAAAATATTGACGTTCTTGCGAAACAAGTTGCATCTGAGAAGGCAGCTAACGCGTCTTCGCTTATATATCTTGCCAGGAACACGGAAGTGCTGCGTCGTTTGACTGCCCAAAATGTAAATCTGGCACAATTACCGTCACGGGTTTCCCAACAAAACCGTCGCCATACAAGCTTCGCTAATTGTGTCCGCAAAGATGTTGCCAGCCGCGCTGCTCCGCGGGATGCTCATGGCATACCTGGAAATTTGAACGGACATAATGACAAGCCAGAGTAGTCCCCCCTCCCTCCTTCCCCCGAAATCCCCTCAGCCAACCATCAACCATCGCGCCAAATGTCCATGGATAATACAGCAACAGAAGCTGGTGGCTTCACAGTGGTTCAACGAAAGCCAAGGGTCAAGCTTTTATCAGGATCGTGCAAAAACAGTAATCTGGCTTCGGTTTGAGTACCGCAAAGGTGTAAAGCACTCTTTGTTTCCCGCCTTCACCCGACTACCACGTGCAGTGATGCTGAAACTGTGCTTGCTCCTATTTTAGAAGATTAGTCGTTTGTGTGTACTAAATTGACGGCGAAGCACGAAAGTTACTCGTCGTTTCACATTTCTGTGAACGAAAAGGATTTTGAAAAAAATTAATATTGATAGCGTTTGGCCCGTGAGCTCATTTTTCAGACAATTCTACGAGTCATTGCTGGTTAATGAAAGTAATTCAACTGCAATGCTAATCTGAAAAAAAAAAAAATCTTTGAAGTGTTCTTAATTTTATTAAAACGTTCGCGGACTTCATACAAAGGCAGTGTCGAACCGGAACCGAACAGTACCGAAAACCGGAACCGAAGCGTAATTTTTAGTCGAACCGGAACTGAACCGAACTGAAATCTTCGCCGCTATCTTTGAACTGAACCGAAACTGAACCGGAAAAAAAAATATGACGGTAACCGGTTCAAAACGGTTCACGGCAATCTTCTTTTTTTAATTTATTACACAATGAATGTTTGAGAAATAAAAACTGGGAGCTATATTTCTATGAAGTGATCAAATTGTCGTATACCGAATGGCAATAAGTGAGACATTGTGGGCTTTCGTGACGCTCTTGTATTGACACTATGATTAATCATGCGTCACGCGGTCACGTGACGTCATGGTGTAAAGCAGTGTTGGCGGGAACGCGTTACAAGCAACGGCGTTACCAGTAACGTGTTAATTTTTTTCTGTAACGTGTAACGTACTCGTTACTTTTTCAAAACTGTAACGGGTAACGTACTTACGTTACTTTCTCGAGTAACGAGTAACGTAGTTACGTTTCTCGTTATTTCTTCAAGGGACTTCGAAAATTACTCTTCAATTTTTTTCATGTTTCTAGTTGCCACGCCAAGTGAATTTTTGAGCTTCTTTTAGTTTTTTATTAGCGTTTTTCTTGGGAATATTTAGGTGAAACCGGTAAAAAGATGAAGTAATTATGTTCAGTTTCTGCATGGACATAATGTTTCTTGAAATGTGGCTCTCATGCATACCTGCACCGTCAAAACAGTAAAACGTGTTAACTTATAATTTAAAAAGTAACGGAAAAGTAATGTGCGTTACTTTTTATCGGTAACGGTACCGGTAACGTGTTCCTTTTACGTTGAGGTAACGTAGGTCGGTAACGCGTTCCTTTTATTTGTAAGTAACGATCAACGTATAATGTTACTTTTTTTCGGTAACGCGTACAACACTGGTGTAAAGACATGCTGTCAAATAATGTCACGTCATGTGGCCCCGTGACGTAGTTGCGTGACTCACTGCGTTAGGTCAACTTAAACTGAGGACGTCACTAGATTTATTAGCGCTGTTGACACCGTGACGTCAAATACCAATACGGTACATATTGTCACGAATGACAAGTGATGAGGCGATAATAACTGAGCAAACTGAACGTTTAATGGGGCAAACTTGTGCCCAAAAATAAAAGGGAAAAGAAAGATAACAAGAGAGCGTCGTGGGCATCGAAGGCGGCGAAGCAGCAAGATCGAACGCTGAGGCGAAACTGACTTCGGCTCGCCACGCGAAATTCCTTATGTACACGCGTGGGCTTCTGGAATAATCGGCGTAGGAGGTTCGACGCGTAGAACATTCGGACCTCGAACAAGCAACAGGATTCTCGAATTTTCCAGAACACTAAATTTCGGGATAAACAAAATAGACGTCGCTCCCAGGAATCGAACCCTGGCCTTTCGCGTGGTAGGCAGGCACGATAACCGATAGGCCACGAGCGCGCTGCCTGCTTGGTCAGCTGCGCTCGCGGCATTACTCCCCCCTTTAAAAAGTGCATCGCCCCGATGCACCACAACACAAAACAAAGCAAATAAAAAAGGACGGTAAACTAAAGAGTCATTTGGAGCACATAACGTCCACAGTCCTATCGAGCGTAGTACGGCTTCATGCGCACGACGTGGACGACTTCAAGGCCGTGGTGGGCGGCGTGACGACGTTCTTGTTCCGTCGGGCATCACCTCGTAGTTCAGATCTCCAAGTCGACGAAGAGCCTTGTAGGGTCCGAAGTACCGTTTTAGGAGTTTCTCGCTGAGACCACGGCGGCGAATCGGTGTCCAGACCCATACCCTGTCTCCGGGCTGGAAGTGGACGTCCCGACGACGAAGGTTGTACCGGGTAGCGTCGACACGTTGTTGATCTTTAATTCGGAGTCGGGCGAGCTGGCGAACTTCTTCGGCTCGTTGAGCAACCACCTGGGCGTCGGGGCTCCCATCGTCGGCTGGTTCATGGGGTAGCATCGCGTCGAGCATGGTCGTTACTTTCCTGCCATGCACCAGCTGGAACGGGGTTACTCCTGTGGTCTCTTGCACTGCCGTGTTGTAGGCAAATGTAACGTAAGGCAACACCTCGTCCCATGTCTTGTGCTCCACGTCGACGTACATGGAGATCATGTCGGCGATGGTTTTGTTGAGTCTCTCTGTCAGCCCGTTGGTCTGCGGGTGGTACGCCGTGGTACTTCCACAGCCGTATACCTGATGGAAGGGCTTTCGTGTCGGCGTACCGTGTGAGATAATCTGTGGCGACGATTATCCAGCGGTTTCCCGACGTTGACGGCGAGAAAGGGCCAGGTAAATCCATTCCGATCTGCTGGAACGGCGTAGACGGGGGAGCAATCGGATGCAGATGTCCTGACGGCTTCGTCGGCGGTTTCTTGCGTCGCCGACACTCGTGGCATGATCGAGTGTAGAGGTGAACGTTCTTCAGTAGCCTTGGCCAGTAATATTTTTTTCGAATCCTGCCAAGCGTCCTGCTGTAGCCAAGGTGCCCAGCCTTTGGGTCGTCGTGACAGGCTTGGAAGATCTCCTCTCTAAGGTCGGCAGGGATTACCAGCAGCCATGGCAAGCTGTTGTCTCCGAAGTTCTCCTTGTAAAGCACACCTTGTCGGAGGACAAAGGTCGGCAGGGCTCTCAATAAGACACGGGGGATAGTACCCCCTCGTCCTTCGAGGTGCTTGATTAGGGCGCGCAACTCAGGATCGTCTCTTTGACGTCGCGCCATGTCGTTGGTGTTTACCGCGCCTAGGAAGCACTCGTCGTCATCGTCGTCGCTGCTACCGGAGGATGTCTCGACAGGGGCTCTGGACAGGCAATCGGCGTCGCTGTGCTTGCGGCCTGACTTATAAACCACAGTCATGTTGAACACCTGCAGTCGGAGGCTCCATCGAGCGAGACGTCCTGAAGGGTCCTTTAGGTTCGCAAGCCAGCAGAGCGAGTGGTGGTCCGTGACTACGCGGAAAGGGCTCCCGTATAAGTACGGGCGAAACTTCGTGATGGCCCAGACGACCGCCAGACATTCTTTTTCAGTCGTGGAGTAATTTCTCTCCGCTCTGGATAGTGTCCGACTGGCGTAGGCGATGACTCGCTCGGTGCCTTCTTGCACTTGAACCAGTACCGCGCCAAGGCCTTCGTTACTTGCGTCCGTATGAATCTCGGTTTCCGCATCTTGATCGAAGTGTCCAAGAACAGGAGGAGTCTGGAGTCGTTGCTTCAGCTCGTCGAATGCGTGCTGTTGCTCCTCGGCCCATTGGAACTTCTCGGCGTCCTTCGTAAGTTTTGTGAGCGGTGCGGAAATTCGTTTGAAATCCCGAACGAAGCGTTGATAGTAGGCACAAAGTCCTAGGAATCTTCGCACGGCCTTTTTGTCTGAAGGCGCTGGAAATGCCGCAACGGCACGAGTCTTCTCGGGGTCTGGGCGGACGCCGTCATTACTAACCTAGGAACTTCAGTTCGTCATAGGCGAACCGGCACTTGGAAGGCTTAAGGGTGAGTCGTGCGGTCTGTATGGCTTGGAATACCGCTCGGAGTCGTCGCAAGTGCTCGTCAAAGTCACTTGAAAACACAACGACGTCGTCAAGGTAGACAAGACAGCTCTGCCACTTCAGTCCTGCCAATACGGTGTCGATGACACGCTGAAAAGTTGCTGGCGCCGTGCATAGTCCGAAGGGCATCACCTTGAACTCGTACAGTCCATCCGGCGTGACGAAAGCTGTCTTCTCTCGGTCCCGTTCGTCGACTTCGATCTGCCAGTAACCGCTCTTCAGATCCATCGATGAAAAGTACCGGGAGTGGCGCAGCCGGTCTAGTGTGTCATCGATGCGGGGGAGTGGATAGACGTCTTTCTTGGTTACCGCGTTCAGCTGTCGGTAGTCCACGCAGAACCTAAGCGTTCCGTCCTTCTTGACAAGCACGACTGGAGAGGCCCACGGACTGCTTGAAGGCTGTATGATGTCGTCGTTCAGCATTTCTTGCACTTGCTCTTGAATGACCTCCCTTTCTTTTACGGAGACTCGGTACGGCGATCGGTGCACAGGGATCGAGCGCGTCGTCCTCGGTAACGATGCGATGCTTCGCAACGGCGGTTTGGCGCACCTTCGACGACTTCGCGAAGCAGTCGCTGTATTCGGCGAGGAGGTCAATCAGCTGTCGTCGTTTCGGGCCTGGAAGCTTCGGGTCGATGTCGAGCTGCGCTGGCTGCGCAATGTCTTGGTGAGGTGGCGATGATTCGTCAGCGATCACGGCAATTGCGGCGGAGTTTCGAAGTTCCTCGACGTGGCCCACAGCGGCACATTTCGTGAGGTGTTGCGTTTCTTGTCGGAAGTTCATCACGAGGACCACGGTGCGCCCATCCTGAAGTTCAGCCACTCCCCTTGCAACGCCGATTCTTCTCCATAGGAGCAATTGGAGGTTGCCTTCCAGGACCACTTCGCCGCCGGTAGCTGTATCGGTCACGACGGGTACGACAACACATGATCGCGGCGGCAGGTTCACGTGGTCGGCGGCGACTCGGACGGCGGCTGACGCTGTTTGGGGTTTCTCTAAAGGCGGAACAGGCTTCCGCAGCGTCAATCTGTTCTCACCCAGGTTGATGACGGCGCCGTATTCACACAGAATATCCATGCCGAGAATGACATCTCTAGAACAGTCTTGTTCTAGAGATTCGTCGTTCTAGAATCTAGAGATTCTAGAACGACGAATTTTACAGGGCACGTTTCGCCGTGAATTTCGACGCGAGCAGTGCAACTTCCTACTGGTGTGATGAGGTGCCCTCCGGCGGTTCGTATTTGAGGTCCATCCCACGGCGTTGTCACTTTTCGCAGTCGGCGAGAGAGCCTCCCACTCAAGACTGAGTAGTGTGCTCCGGTGTCCACGAGTGCCGATGCGTCGAGGCCGTCGATAGCAACGTTTAGGTTGTTGGACACCGTTGCAGGCACGTCGGTGCAATGCGGGGCGTTGGGAGAGTGGGAGCGCTCCGGCGTTTTTGGAGGCTGTTTGCTTCCGTCATCTTCGGCAACGTCACCTCCAGGCGTCGCCGCACTTAGTTTTCCCGGCGACGCAGGGGAGACAGGCTCTCTCGGCGAGGTCGTGGCGCTGGGGACGCTGAACGTCGTGGCGATGGGGAGCGGGCTTCACGGCGGAGAGACGACACTGGGGAGGGCGAACGTCGGAGGTACTCTTCGATGTCGCGAGGGCGCTCGTCGTACCTTGGGCGCGGGTCGTTCGGGTGGAACCCGCGCAGCCCCAGTTGTCTGTAGGGGCATCGGCGGTAACTGTGGCCGGCTTCACCGCAGTGAGCGCACAACGGGCGTCGATCGGCCGTCCTCCAAACGTCGGTCTTTCGTGGCGCTGCTGGTTCTGGGTGGGCGTGCGCCCGATCTTCCTGGCGTCGGGAAAACTGCGGCGCTGGAGGTTCCCGTCGGGGTGGCTCCGTATACGGGTGAGCAGGGGGCGGTGGTCGTCGGGTAGCTGCGGCGTAGCTCAGCGTCAGTGGTTCGGGAGCGGCGCTGACAAGAACTTGTGGCTGCAGCGTCTGCTGAACTTCTGCCCGGACAACCTCGGCGATTGAGGGCGAATCCGGGCTTGCGGCAGCAGGAAGAAGCTTCCTGATTTCCTCCCGCACGACGTCCCGGATGATCTCGCGGAGGTCCGGGCCGTTGCAGCTGGAAGTCGAGAGGGCAGCGACGCCGGGAAGTCGCTGGTAATGGGAGGCCCGTGCTTGAAGCGCACGTTCGATGTTGGTGGCTTCCTTGACGAAATCTTCGACGGTGGCTGGGGGTTGCGGACAAGGCCACCGAAGATGTCGTCTTTTACGCCTCGCATCAGGATCCGAAGCTTCTTTTCGTCGGTGGCTAGAGGGTCGGCGCGAGCAACCAGGCGCAGAACATCTTCTACAAAGCTGGTGATCGTCTCGCTTGTGCCCTGGGTCCTCATTCGAAGGAGGTCCTCGGCCCTCTCCCGTCGGTACTGGTTGGTGAAAGTCCGTCTCAGCGCGTCCTTGCAGGCGGTCCACGAGGTCAGGAAAGTTTCGCGATTCTCGAACCAGTGCCGGGTGGTTCCTTCGAGTGCGAAGTAAAGACTCTGTAGGCGCTGTTCTTCCGTCCATCGGTTGTACTGGGCCACTCGCTCGTACTGCTGTAGCCAGTCCTCGACGTCTTCATAGGGCTCACCATGGAAGGACACGGGCGTACGGGCGGCGACGGGTAGGACAACGACGGGTGGCGTGGTCATCGTCGCGGTCTTCTTCCTTGGTTTCGGTGGCAAGGGTCCAAATTCCGGGGATTGGCCTTTGGTACGGCGGCTTGATCGGGCTTTGGCGTCTTCTGCGAAGGGTAACCTCCCGGGGCTGAGCACGTCACTTGGCGGGCGTGTTTTCGGAGGGGTACGCTCCACGGGCATAGAATGCGATACCCCGCACGTCCACCACAATTTCACGAATGACAAGTGATGAGGCGATAATAACTGAGCAAACTGAACGTTTAATGGGGCGAACTTGTGCCCAAAGATAAAAGGGAAAAGAAAGATAACAAGAGAGCGTCGCGGGCGTCGAAGGCGGCAAAGCAGCAAGATCGAACGCTGAGGCGAAACTGACTTTGGCTCGCCACGCGAAATTCCTTATGTACACGCGTGGGCTTCTGGAATAATCGGCGTAGGAGGTTCGACGCGTAGAACATTCGGACCTCGAACAAGCAACAGGATTCTCGAATTTTCCAGAACACTAAATTGCAGGGATAAACAAAATAGACGTCGCTCCCAGCAATCGAACCCTGGCCTTTCGCGTGGGAGGCAGGCACGATAACCGATAGGCCACGAGCGCGCTGCCTGCTTGGTCAGCTGCGCTCGCGGCAATATTAGCTTCAACGCATGTGGTCGCTTGTTCTATCAGCGTGTTGAGGAGGGAATAGCTGTTTCTTTCCTGAATTTTTCTGCGCCTGCCATCAATCTAAAAAGAAAACTAATGTTGTTTTTTTTTTTTTGTTTTTTTTAAGTTATCCACGTCAGTAATTAGCACTTACCGAAGTACAAACTTCGTTACACGACCCATTTTACGTGTACACATCCCAGAGGCACTCAAAACATGTTTTTGTTCTTGCTGATCTGCCTCAAAAAGTTCTCCACGAGAATGAAATTACTAAACCTGACACTGAAATGACCACATCTGACTTATTAACCAGTTCTCAAATGCAGCGCAGCGTTGATGTAGCGCTGCTCATGCGTCGTCAGTTAAGCGCGAGACACATGCGCGAAAAATCCATCCGATCCGACGTCTGATCCGGCAGTACGACTGCCTGATCCGAAAAATTTGGTCGCTTCGGACGTCGGATCGGCGGTGCGGCGTGCGTCCAACGTGCCAGATAGTTCGCACGGCGGACGGATTGTCGGATGCGCCCAGCCAATGACAGTACAGCTAGAGCGAACGTCATGATGACCGTACTGGGTCTGGCGGGACGAATAAGAAAACGGGGCGGGCGACGAGAAGCCGGATGCGTGGATCCCGCTGTCCTATTCGAAAAAGATAGCCCCGGCAAAGAATGCACGCGTTAGCGAGAACGAGCTCCTATAACTTCGCTCGTGCGAGCTAAACCTAAATCTGGGACCAGAGATCTATGAACGCGAACCTCCGCAGGAGTGCTTGGATCTCCTGGGCGGAGCCGAAGGAATCGTCGTGCCGCATGCAAGGTCGGAAGCGTGTGTCTCAAACTGTCGCGTGCGGCAATTCGGAGCGGCGTTCGGACAGTCGGATCGGACGTCGGATCGGACGATCCTGCCGTTCATGTGTCTCGCGCTTTACTCATCGTCTGTCATGACTGAGCAACAGTCTTGACGGTGCGATACAAAGCTGGTGAACGCTCCCGTCAGCACACGCTTAGCGCGAGGTCAGCGCTCTTCTTGTAGCGCTCCGCTGCATGTGTGAACAAACATTTACACCGACGATAAATAGCGCTACAAGTGCGTACGGGAGGGATAACCGAAAAGAGAGATCATAGTAGCCTTAAGGCCGGTTCAGACACTTGCGTTTGAATGCGTTTGACTGCGTTGCGTCGAGTACCGAAAGCGAGTCACCGGCACATCTGTGCCTCGTATGAAGCGTGGAATCTAATTCAAGGAATCATCTTGGCACGTGATATAAGCAGCAGGGATGTCCTGGTTTCTCGGAGCCGCAACGCAGTCAAACGCAGTCAAACGCAACTGTCTGAACCAGGCTTTAGAGGAACAGCCGAATGGTGCAGCCGCTCTAAATCTCACAGGCGTGTCGTTCTCAAGTTCTTCCCCAATCTTTGACCCCTCCATATTTTGTTTAAACGTCGCAACTTTTGGGTGCAAAATAAAAGAAATAGACGATTACTGTTCACAAATGGCACAAATACAATTGTTGAATTAACACCACCAAACGGAGAAGGTGCTCCCTCAGGAATAATACGTATTCTCTGTAAAAGCATCGATAAAAGAAAAAAGAAAAGGGGGGGGGGGGGGGGGGTTATAAGATCATGCTGTGTTGTAGAGGTTCCTCTGTCCGCATCTTGAGCACAGACCAGAAAATGTGGTCCCGGAAACTACTTTGTTTGCAAAAACACTGCTGCCAGAAAGAGTGTTTTTGTGGTGCCAGGCGCTCGCGCCGTTCGTCACGACGCTGCACCAAGCAAAAGTAATTTGTGCATCTCGAATACATGACATGCACTGAGCGCGAACCTTCTGCAGCGTGCATTTTCTCCACCGGATTTGATTTTTCAGCAATCAAAAATCGCAAGGACCCCCAGCATATACTGCGATGACTTCATGTGCAAACCATATTAAACAGTTCAGTTTTTTTGGGGAAATGCGATGACCTCAACACTAGCAAAAGTGGATGTCCAAATTCTAAAGTTGTGCAGTATCGCGATGAAATGCGGCAGACTGTTAAAATGTTAAAGCGCGCATGACTGATAATGCACACAGTTGTAAAGTGAGGGCCCAGAACAGGTGCACGTAACACCGAATATAACCTTAGCCTCCCGAGATTATTTTGCGAAGTTTCGAGCTCGTGCTGGCCGATGTCCAAATGTCATTTATATTAGACATATATTGTTTGTCCTTCGCGCTATTTTTAGGGGCTAAGCTCCTTAGGGGCTGGCCATGTCCGTCCGCCGTCCGTTGTCCGCCGTAGGCCGGCGTCGGGTGCTCGTGCTTCTGCTCGTGAGATCACGTGCTCACGAGCACATGAGCACATGCTCACGTGCTCGTGTAGGGCAAAAAAAGAATTGGAGAAAAAAAGATGAAAAAAATTATGAAAAAAGAAAAAGAAGAAAAAAAAAAGAAAAATAAGAAAACCACACATTCTCCTACTGACATGAATGAAAAGGCTCAAAGAAAAAAAAGAAAAAAAAGAGTAGGGGGTTCTGAGATACCATCCCATCTGTCTGCTTAAAAAAAGAAAAAGAAGAAAACCACACATTCTCCTACTGACATGAATGAAAAGGCTCGGCATGCTGCGGCTCGGCGTCTATGCAGACAAGCACCACCAGAGTTTCGCCCCAAGCAACATCATTCACCACGTGGAGATGCGGTCAATTTTTGCGTAGTCAGGAAGATCATCATATGCATCTCTGTTTATTTATTTATTTTGTCTATATTTATATGCTTAAAAACAACCACGCGGGTCTTCAAGTTGGCGCACACAAGAAGATAATAATAAGAAACGCAACACACGCACAGCACCACATGTACAAATTAATATGGCTACAAATAGTGGGCACACTTCACACAGAACTTACTACAGTTTCAACTTTCAACTAGACTCTCCAAGGGGGCATCGGTGCTCGAGTGGGCTAGCGCACACCAGCTCAGAGCAGGTAGAGCAAGAGCTCGCCCTGCAGAACCCGGGTATCCTTGGTTCAATCCCCAACGCTGCTTGTTTCGATCTGGATTAGCATCGTACCGGGGTGCTGTAGTGTATCACCACTGCGTGATGCACGTTAAAGAGCCAAAGGTAGCGGTTGTATTGCACTAGCTAAATATCTCATCTCAGCTGAGAGACAAGTCGCCCGTTGAGGCAGACTAAGTTCAGGCTGTATAAACATACTCACACCCCAATTTTTATTTAGACTCTCTAAGTCACAGCAAAAAACTGAAGAATCCATGAAAATGTCCAAGCCAGAAAATGCGATTCTATTAAATGCGATTTGCATACGAAAAAGTGGCGACAGTTTAGTCATGGATTGAACGTAAAAGACAGGAACATTTTAGGTAACACAAGAAGGAACATGAAAATCGACCGAACTAGTAAGTAGGTTACCATCAATTCAACCATTTACCACTCTGTGCAAAAAATCAAATCACACTCGAATTTTCTATTTGAGGAAGACCTAAGTAAAACCCTATTAAGAAGAAATTCATAATCATAATAAAAGCGAAGCTGAAAGTGACTGTCATATACAATGCGTATAATTCTTTTTTGCACCGATTCAATGCTTAAGAGATTGATTAAGTGTTAGATAATTCCAAACCACTGAGGCAAATTCAAGCCGTGAACGAACTAAAGCACAAAATAAACGATTCATACAAGCAGGGTGTCTTCCTACAACTTTCCTACAACTTTTGAGTTGTAGGAACTATGATACCAAGAGTTTTCATCGCACGGCGAACAATAAAAGAAGCGTGAGCACTGAATGACATGTAAAATTTAAAAGCGCTAACAACGACCAGGGCAAACAGAAAGGCAAACAGGACGAGCGCTCGTCCTGTTCGCCTTTCTTTTTGTCGTCGTCTTTGTTAGCGCTTTTAAATTTTATAAGTCATGAACCAACTCGCCCGCTTCGTCACTTTAATTGAATAACGACGCGCTATCAAGGCACACACCGAGATCTTTCATTACAGTCCCGCGTTCGGTTCCAGTTCCCCTCAAAGAGTAAGTAAAATAGATAACAGCGTGTCTTCTGCTCAAAGAAAGAACATTAGATTTGGCAGGATTTAGTAGCAAATTATTCTCCAAAGACAATTGCAGTATGTTATTCAAGTTGTGCTGAAGAGCATTGCAATCAAGAGCATTGCAACTCCTCCCCCCTACGAACCGCGCTCTTCTATTGGCCACAGCGCGCGTGGAGAGCTTGCGCTGTCGCCATGGAAACATTCTAGAAACGAACACCTCCGCCCGTCGCAAACAGTCACTTTCGCCTTCGGCTGAGGACGTCAAAATGACGTATGACCGACGTTGAACTATATTATCTGCGGCGCTAACATTTGATAGCTTAATCAAATAAGATGGCCGCTTTTATCGGTGTACAACGTTGGCTGGACCAAGGCCACGGTGGAAGAAATACATTTAGGTGATGACTCTCTGTCTCACGCGGCGACCACATTAAGTTCGGCGCACCGAGCGCGCTTCACTCGCACGGGGATAGATGGCGCCCAAGTATAGAGGTGCTTGTGAAGGCTTGTATAGAGGGCTTGTGAAAGAAATTATGCATTCTTTACTCGGTCCCTGTGTACTGTGGTGAAATGATGGATTTATGTTGGCGCACTGGCACTGATTGCCTTTTCCCCCATGCGGTTCCTGTTTTTTTGATATTTTTTTTTAAACGAGAACATTCCGATGATGACTCGACGTGACAAAAATACTCGTATAAATATAAAACTTCCCGGCATAATCTATTGGGCCTTCAATAATTTAGAGTAATTTAGAGTAAACAGCTGAGTCGTGCTCGCATGTTTTGTCAAACAGCATGTTTGGAAACAGTTTCGTAAATTGTTTACACAGATTGCGTGGCTTTATACGAGGTCGGCTGATTTTTTCCACCCTGCTCCTGCCTTCTTATTTAAAAATAAGTATCTCGCGCCGCCTGTTGGCCGCTTCCTGCAGCGGCGGACGCAGAGCGAGGAAGATCTAGCTCGAGATCGGCGGCGAACAGCCCGTGGCCCGAGCCCACCTCGAGCGCCCGACCTGCATGCGCAGCTGCGAACATGCAACTGGTTTGTTCCGGAAAAATTCTGCGCCATCTATGAGGAAAAGGGTACAAATAAATAGCGGACACTCACTCTGCACAGTTCCGGTACCCCGAATAGCAGTTGGGAACGAAGCACGTCTTTCCCATCTTTATAGCATAAGTTCTTCGGGTTAAGGCTCACCTTCGTGCACGATGGTGGCCCCTTTGATCGACACAGCACCAAAGCAAAACATGAGGTCAGCCACTGGCCGCACACCACCATCACCACACCGCGAAAAAGGCGAGCAAGCTACGCCCCCGACACCGTGGCCGCCGAGGAGAGACCTCATACCCACGGTGCTAAAAGTAGCGCAAGGTTCGTCGATGCACAAGGCACATGCAATGTGCAGCCCTTGGGAAGATCATGACGGCACAGCGCAGCACTGAGCTAGATTTCAGACGCCATAAATTTCCCAAAAGTGGCGTGCGGCACGTGCCTCGAGCATTTCTACAACAATGAATGGCGCCACTTTTCCTAGTTCTTCTAACAGTGCTCACACCTCAGCGCCCTCCGCGGCGGCGCGGAACTAACTATTGGCGACGTGTGCAATCGAAAGCGTTGCTGTGGTCGGCCTTTCAGGATTGGCCGAATAGCCGAATGCTGACTATGACGTCAGCAAAGGTTTTCTCATCGACAGAACTAAGAGGAATTTAAGAACTTTAATTTTGACGGTGTTGGCAGCGTTGCTTTGAGAGCGCAATGATTTCAAGCTTCCACCATGCTCATTGCAAACACCATCGAATTTGCTGTCCGCAGGGTAATGACGTCACGCGCTTCTAGCGAAGGCTAGAAGCGCGAGCTCATAGCGTTGGCAGCCTTAAAGGGGTCATGAAACGATTTTTCTACTTCTTCCTCCTTAGCTTTAATCCTCAACTCAAATGCGAATTGTGAAATCACGTCGTCGTGACATTCTTCGGCACCGGTGCGATGACTCCTATACTTCGTTTCACCTTTTGTGCGAGCGAAGGCAAAGCTGGAAGCGCGAGCACGAAAGCTCCTTGCGTTCAGGCTTTGCTCGGGCGCGCGAGCTGGGGAGAAACGCAAAAAGCGCTGGTCTCGCGCTTCTAGCTTTGGCTTCGCTCGCAGATAAGGTGAAACAAAGTATAGCTTCCACAGTGTTTTTTATGCACACCATAGAACTTGTCATTCCCCAGTGACGATAAGTTCCGTCAGGGCACTCATTTCCCACGAACGCGAATCCGAATATTCGTCGACAGATTTATCCGAGTGACGCAGTTCTCGTGTCCAATGCGTGAGCTGGGCTCGGCTGACGTCAGGTTGGCACCGCGGACGAGCTTTGGGAACCGCGGATCTATCATAGTGAAAAGGCGGAGAGCTTTCGAAGGAAAGAAGGTACAAAATAGTCCGCTACATTTTCAAATGCTCGTACCGAAACGCTGGCTGTTGACTTTCTACCCTATTTCTTTTGGCCAACTAAACGATATGCGATTAGTAAAGTCCCAATTTAAAATCATTTATCCCAGCCCAAAACTAGTTTCATGGCCCCTTTAAGTCACGAGAGCTTGTGCCGCCGAGATGTGCCCCAGGGCAAGGAGCTCGCGCTTGTAGCCTTTCCTGCGGTACATCATAAGGTGAAACAGAGTATACTCCTGGTTCGAGGCTAGCTCCGAACACGATCTGGTCGTTCGCTCCCCGCGGGAAGAGCGGCAAGAGTCACCACCTAAATGTATTTCTTCCACCGTGACCAAGGCGCACAACAACGGATATTCAGAAAACACGCCAATGTTTTCGCGATGCCAGAAGAGACAATTCGGCGTCAGTAGCGGCTGTCTAAGAGCACAGTGACATGGCTCTGCGATCGACTTCGCGATGAACAGGGAATACGGCGCCAACGAGAGACGGAGACGACGATGACCGTTGAGCAGCAAGTTGTAATCATGCTTAGGTTCTTCGCCATAGGCCCGTAGCTCTCAAGTTTTGAGCAGCGCTCCAGGCGAGCAAAATAGAATATTTGGCTCGCGTTTCGATCATGCGTCAATACGCTTCCCCACTACAGTTCTTTATACTCCGTTCCATTCTAAGTGCCAGCTACGTGCCAGCGTAGCAGAGGCTACAGGAGCGAGCTGCGAGCTTTCAGCGTCCCCGCCAAGCACGTTCAGGAGTACGTGCGTTTGCGAGTAGCTTCGGCTTCGCTATCACGTAAAGTGAAATATACGTGCTCGAGGAAGCTATGAAAGAATGCAGAGATGAAAGAAATGTTTACTGGGACGCTGCGGCCGCGAGATGCATAATGTTTTATTTATTTTTTTTAGTTTTTCAGACGTTTTGTTACCGCGCATCTATACTCTGTTTCACACTTAGCGTACAACGCTGTCAAAGCTACTGGCGCGAGCATGAGGCTTGGTCTCGCTGATCATTTGCACGCGTGCTCGCGTGAACCAAACCATAGACAAAGTCACGCGCTCGCGCCAGCAGCTTTGACAGCATTGCATATTAAGTATGAAACGGAGTATACAGATGCTGACAGATGCTTGTATTTGAACGTGGCACGTGCAAAATCGAACGTTACAGAGCCACCTGGATGGTGCAGCCAGCATAACATGGTCGCGTCTTGGGTAAGTATTCCCAGAGCCGTATATGTAGAGAGGAGACAAATGAGGAGGCGCCATTGGCCAAAAGCGGGCTGGGCGTGTTCCAGGGCGTCTTCAGAAATTCGAATGTGACCAACCAGAAGCCGGAAATAATACCCTGGCGGTGGCCGCGAGAAACAAACCTGATAACTGCATTGGAGTAACTCTCGATGACTGAAAATAAGGTACACGTGATGTTTCAATCACGCTTATTCAAAATGATGGTGGAAGAGTGTGACTAGCGGAACGATCGACATAAACCGTACGCCAAGCGCCGAGGGCCGGGAATCTGCCGTCCAAGCGGTCACACTCTGTCCGAGCAAAACAGAGTTGAGCGGCGCATTCGTTTCTTACATCTTTCTGCATGATCATGATCAAAACAACATGTGCACCCTATTTTCAACCACAAAGAGTTACTACATTTCACTCTTACGCGCTTATTAAAACCATTTACGAACATAGACCTTTGATCAGAACTGTTTCTCGCTACCACCGCTAGGGGATTCTTTTCGGCTTCTGGTTGGTCAAGAGAGCATGCCAAGCCCTCTTTCCGAATCTGCGGCACGCCCTGGCTCTACCCGCGCCTCCCATTGACCAAACTCTCTACATATACGGCTCTGGCCAATATCAGAGCCGTTTATCGAGAGAGTTTGGCCATACATTGGTTTGAATAGGCGAGCATCTCGGGGCCAACCACAGGCCGCGAAACAGCCCCTAGCGGTGGTCGTGTGCTCTAAA
Organism: Ixodes persulcatus; assembly: GCA_013358835.2. NCBI lineage: Eukaryota > Metazoa > Arthropoda > Arachnida > Ixodida > Ixodidae > Ixodes > Ixodes persulcatus. The sequence goes on from JABSTQ010009346.1 coordinate 543,024, forward strand.
TTTTATGTGCGAGCGAAGGCAAAACTGGAAGCGCGAGCACGGAAGCTCCGTGCGTTCAGGCTTTGCTCGAGCGCGCGAGCTGGGGAGAAATGCAAAAAGCGCTGGTCTCGCGCTTCTAGCTTTGGCTTCGCTGGCAGATAAAGTGAAACGTGCCGAGCGGAACTCCGCGTCTGAAGACGCTCGCGCACCCCACCCTTTGCACTGCTTTCTTTCAGCCAGTCTAGGGACGCTGTTCTAGCAGTGCAGACAAAGGCATGGGCACGAGCGCGTGGCTTTGGAAAGTGCCTCCTATGCACGAGGTCTCGTACAAACAAAAGCGTTTCGCTGAGCTAGGCTCACGAGCCTGTGCCTTTGTCTTCACTGCAGACATTTGTGAGATGGAGTAGAGGTCTCCTGATTGGTCGACGCTGTGTCACAAATTTAGTTTACGCTCTAAGCGTGGGGGGAATATTCGGCGCTGGCGGCGGCCTTTGCTCCGCCTATTGTCCAAACTCTCCTAATATACGGCTCTGAGTATTCCGAACGCGCTCGCGCCCCCTGCCCCAGAGCAACGGGTCTATGGGTGGCTACCAAGGTGCCGTAGCTAACGACGAAAGCCTGGCCGTCGTTCAACCGCCGGTCACAAGAGCCGTGACGGTAGTGGCTAAACGGCATAGGCCCGTAGCTCTCAAGTTTTGAGCAGCGCTCCAGGCGAGCAAAATAGAATATTTGGCTCGCGTTTCGAACGTGCGTCATCAAGCTTCCCCACTACAGCTTTTATACTCCGTTCCATTCTAAGTGCCAGCGTAGCAGAGCCTACAAGAGCGAGCTCCGAGCTTGCAGTGTTCCTTCCAAGCGCGCGCGCTCATGCAGTGCAAACATCGTTCAGGGGAACATGTTTTTGCAAGTAGCTTCAGCTTCGCTATCATGTAAAGTGAAGCATACGGGCTCACGGAAGCTATGAAAGAACGCAATAAAATAATAAAGCTGATTGGGACGCCGAGGCCGGGAGCTGCATAATTCTTTTGATATTTTAGTTTTTCTGTTTTTTTTCTTTGACGTTTTGTTATCGCGCGTCTACGGATGCTGACAGATGCTTGCATTTGAGCATGGCACGTGCAAAATCGAACGTTACAGCGCCGCATGGATAGTGCTGCCAGCATAACATGGTCGCGTCTTGCGGACGCGCTCGCGCCCCCTGCCCGAGAGCAACGGGTCTATTGCGAACCGGCTGGGAAGGGACGGCTGTGTTGATTTCCCGAGGAGCGAAGCGGCCAAGGCAGCCTCGAAAGAAGGCTTCCGTCGCCACCACGGCAAGCTCACCAACATAGTGGGCTGCGTCGACGGAACCTTCATAGCTATACTTGGGCCAAAGGAAACCAACACCGTCGTGCCGACGTCGTATTGGTGCCGCAAGCATCACTATACCGTACGCCCATAGCTCTCAAGTTTTGACAAGCAAAATAGAATATTTGGCGCGCGTTTCGAACATGCGTTATAGGCTTCCCCACTGCAGTTTTTTATACTCCGTTCCATTCTAAGTGCCAGCGTAGCAGAGGCTACAAGAGCAAGCTGCGAGCTTTCAGTGTCCCTGACAAGCACAAGTGCTCCTGCAGTGGGACCACCGTTCAGGAGGAGGTGCTTTTGCGAGTAGCTTCGGCTTCGCTATCACGTAAAGTAAAACATACGTGCTCGCGGAAGCTACGAAAGAAAGCAAAGATGAAAGGAATGTTTAATGGGACGCTGCTGCCGCGAGCTGCATAATTCTTCTTTTTTTAATTTTTATAGACTTTTTGTTACCGCGCATTTACAGATTATGACAGATTCTTGTATTCGAACGTGGCACGTGCAAAATCGAACGTTACAGAGCAACATGGATGATGCAGCCAGCATAACATGGTTGCGTCTTGCGTAAGTCTTCCAGACGCGCTCGCGCTTCCTGCCCCAAAGCAGAGCCGTATATGTAGAGAGTTTGGCCGTTCGTTGGGAAGTATATACCTTTCCAATGTTTACAAAATCACAGTCCAGCGTGCGACCTTCACAGCCCAGCACGTGCGTGTTCGTCGCTTCGGAAAGCAAGCAAAGCCCGCGCCATACGCACGAACGCTCAAAATGGCACCGGCCACAAGCTCGTTTTTGGAAAGGTCTATAGGAGACAAATGAGGAGGCGCCATTGGCCGAAAGCGGGCTGGCCGTGTTCCAGGGCGTCTTCAGAAATTCGAATGTGACCAACCAAAAGCCGAAATAATGTCCTGGCGGTGGTCGCGAGAAACAAACCCGATGACTGCATTGGAGTAACTCTTGGTGACTGAAAATATGGTACACGTGATGTTTCAATCACGCTCATCCAAAATGATGGTGGAAGAGTGTGACTAGCGGAACGATCGACATAATCCGTACGCCAAGCGCAGAGGGCCGGGAATCTGCCGTCCGAGTGGTCACACTCTGTCCGAGCAAAGCAGAGTTGAGCGGCGCATTCATTTCTTACATCTTTCTGAATGATCATGATCAAAACAACACGTTCACCCTACTTTCAACCACGAAAAGTTACTACACTTCACTCTTACGCGCATATTAAAACCATATACGAACATATACCTTTGATCAGAACTGTTTCTCGCTACAACCGCTAGGGGATTCTTTTCGGCTTCTGGTTGGTCAAGAGAGCATGCCAAGCGCCCTGGCTCTGCCCGCGCCTCCCAGAGAAACGGGTCTATTAACGTCACAGTGGTAAGTTCATGTTGCTTTTTATATATACATTCCATCTCTAAGTGCGCGTTAATTTATTTATTATTTTATTTTTATTTATTAACTTACTAATTTATATAAGTGCACGTTAACTGATTAACCGGCAGGTTAATCCCGGAGGGCCCCGGCAGGTTGATTCCGGAGGGCTCTTGCGGGTTTATTCTAGAGCGCCCTGACAGGTGGACGCCGGAGGGCCCCGGCATGTTGATGCCGGAGGGACTTAGCTGAGCAGCACCGGAGGAGCCTACGGGAGGCCCGGCGTCCATAGCCTTGGGAACAGCGGACAATAAATTGTGCCATAATTTTTCTGGCAGCTCAGGGAACGTTACTCTCCCAGTATGGCTTCTACAGTGCTGCAAGGTCTTAAGAATATGACGCGAGCGTTGACCGGTTGGTTTGTCAGCGCCTTATCACCGAGAAGAGGTGAAATCAGCAGGAGTAGGCGCTTGCGCACACATGACACAGCTGCTTCCAGCGTCATCAGCTAGGCGACCACGGTCTACCAGACGACGCCGAAAGAGGCTCAGTAATTTCTGCACATTTGCATATTCTGTTTGATTCCGTCACTTCGCTTCATGATATGTTTCCCGGCCATTCGACGCTCGTGTGAGGTTATTAAGAACTGAATCACTCTGCTTGCTTGACGTAGCAATTTGTTTAGTTTGACGGTGTAGTCTTTCTTTCGTAGTTGGAAGCATGCTTACCTCTGCGTCTAGAAGGGACAGAGCATGGGCTGGACTGCCCCGGATGGCGTTCAGTCCCAGAAGTGACGCGATCCGCGCCTCCAGGTCGGCGAGAGGACGCACGGTGTTCTGGTCCCCACCAGTCCGTTGGGCGTCCAGCTCGACGTCTCTTGCAGGATCTTTAGCGTGCTTCTTTCTCTCACACGAGTACTTTTTCCAGCCTTTGGCATCTCTTTGCGGGCAGCCTGTTCCGTTGAGTAAGGCCGCCAGAGAGCACCATAGGCTGTTGATGATCTCAGAGGTCTCACCGGGCCCCAAGTTAGTGGCGGCGTGCACCAGAGAGATGTGCTCCTCCACGAAAGGTACTAGAAGTACACATTGAACTTGAGTCACGAGTGGTCCTGTTGGCCGGGCGATGCGAGGGCGCTTGGCTGTTTCAGCACCCTCCATTTTGATATTGATGAAGTACGGCGAACTGACGTGTTGAACGTGACGTGGCTTTATGACGAGCAAGTCCAAAAATATTCCACGATTTTTGCTGCCACTCTCGCTGCACGAGGTGCAGCGCAATAGACCCGTTGCACTTGGCCAGGGGCCGCGAGCGCGTCCGGAAGACTTATAGACCTTTCCAATGTTTACAAAATCACAGTCCAGCGTGCGATCTTCACAGCCCAGCACGTGCGTGTTCGTCGCTTCGGAAAGCGAGCAAAGCACGCGCCATACGCACGAACGCTCAAAATGGCACCGGCCACAAGCTCGTTTTTGGAAAGGTCTATATGCTGGCTGCACCATCCGTGTGGCGCTGTAACGTTCGATTTTGCACGTGCCACGTTCGAATACAAGTATCTATCGGCATCTGCGCGGTAACAAAACACCTAAAAAAATTGAAAAAGAAAGCGAATTATGCAGTTTGCGGCCGGAGCGTCCCATTAAACATTCCTTTCATCTTTGCTTTCTTTCGTAGCTTCCGCGAGCACGTATGTTTTACTTTACGTGATAGCGAAGCCGAAGCTACTCGCAAAAGCACGTCCTCCTGAACGATGCTCGCACTGCACGAACGCGCGTGCTTGGCAGGGACGCTGAAAGCTCGCAGCTTGCTCTTGTAGCCTCTGCTACGCTGGCACTTATACTCTGTTTCACCTTATGATGTACCGCAGGTAAGGCTACAAGCGCGAGCTCCCTGCTCTAGGGCACATCTCGGCGGCACAAGCTCACGTGCGTTAAGAGCAGCTGCCAACGCTATGAGCTCGCGCTTCCAGCCTTCTCTGCGGTACAACATAAGGTGAAACGGAGTATAGAATGGAACGGAGTATAGAAACCTGTAGTGGGGAAGCGCATTGACGCATGTTCAAAACGCGAACCAAATATTCGATTTTGCTCGCCTGGAGCGCGCTGCTCAAAACTTGAGAGCTACAGGCCTATATCAGTAGCTTCCAATAATTTGACCTCGCGCTCGTGGCTTTCGTTACACTATACAAGTTAAACAAATACACTGCGCACGCGGCGATTGATTAGACACCAGGGGCCCTATGTTGCGCTTTTTGGACTCCACGGCGAGTAGGGAGAAGGAAGTGACGTCAACAACGCAGCAAACGCAGATTGGAGCGCAACATAAGGCCCCTGTCGTCGTGCCGATTCTTAGAAGCTCCAAATTCCCACTGTGCAATGGTGGAACAACCAACATCGTTGGACGTACTACATGCGTATGATGGAGTACACGTAGTAGCATTTCAAGGGTTCCAACATTGGTGTATTTTGTATCTTCCATCGTGCAAGGTTCCGCTGCCTTCAGCAGAAGACACACTTTGTTAAAGGGTCTGTCCCACCTTGGCGAGAACAAATAGGAGCCGCTAAGCAATATGTTTCCTCCACAATAACTATCTTGCAACACCATTTGAGACGTGACGTACTGTACGCACATCAAACACGCACAGAAACCTTCGTGTCTTGAAACGCCCGCATTACGTACCACCAAAGAAGGGTGAACTTTCAATTTCCTCTCACGACCAAAACACAGATCTGCCGAAACTGGGTTTATGATCCAGTCTCGTAGGTTCTACGTCGTTGATGCATTACACAGAATCTGCAAGGAAACCCGTTACAAGCTCAAAACATGCAGTCAAACAGGCTCGCAACCACCTCCATTGGCCGTTTCAGTCACAACCTCTCATCACGACAGACACCACCATGAGGGTACCGTCATGCCTCGGTGTTTTTCGTGGAACCGGTCGCTGACGGTCTCGGAGGCGACAAAAGTCATCGGACCACACGAGCCACACCCTCCTTTGATCATGTCCTTGTTCGCGGCCGGCTGTACAACCGTTGTATACTAGAAGACAACGCGAGTTTTATGTCCCCGGTAATATAGCTACTCGTTGATCAGCACCGTGCCGTCGTCCGTGGTCGTCGAAGCCAATTGCAATAAGGCTAGAGTAAAGCCTCCACACCACACTCCCATTAATGTATCTTACCTCCTTTCTGGCTTGCGCAAGTTTCGAGATAGTGAAGAAGGTGCTTGTTTACAGCCCGTTCAAATGTGCGGCACAAGATGCATCGTGATTGATACTGGTCTGTAACTTCAGAAATCGCTGGGGGCTTCCCTTTGCCCTTGTGTACGGGCGTGACGAAAGCCTTTTTTCCAGGATGATGGCCTGAAGGCACAGTCCTCGAAGGACTGAAATAGTGTTAACAGAGAAAATGAAACGTGTGGATACAGCTCCTTGACAAAAGTAGGTGCGAGGTGGTCCGGTCCTCAAGAGGGACGGCAGGGGCAGGAACGGAGACTTCCAGGTCCCTAATAAGGATGTTTGGGTCGAGTTCAGAACACGAAGAGCAGGAGTTGTAGACTGCGGAGAACTGAGTCGCGAAATGTTCTGCAATGTCACCTTTTGACGGGTTTGACCGCAGAGTGACGCAGTCTTTCTGTATGGCATACGACAAATTGCACCAAAGGTCCTAGTTCGGTCAACAGTCATTTTCTGTCGCCAAGAACCAAGGAGCGAGGTGGGCGAGCTGAGCTAGGTGTGGTCTGTTTGGTGAAATTTCCATACGGCGCGTGCGTACCGGCCTTTGCGAGTGAGCGTGGTTGTGTAGGACACCTTTATTGCGTGGTGATCACATTCGGATAGACCAGGGTAGACATCGCAGAACGGGCTCCGAGTGATATCTGACACAAAAACTAGGTCAAGGAAGGATGAAGCTTGCCCCTGAACTTCGCGGGTGGCAGAACGGCAGACTTGCTGGAGGCCGGCAGCAGTAGTGACATCAAGGAAGACGTCGTCGCACTTGTCACTAGGAGAGGGCTCTTCCTGGCTCCACCAGTCGACATGTGAATTGAAGTCTCCGAGGAAAATGATGTCCCTGAAGGGCTCCGCCTTCGCTCGAGAAAGCGAGTCGTCAGGAAGGGTGTACGAGGACTCTCGTTGTTTGGGAGGGCAGTATACACAACGCAGCAGAGTTGATCCAAGCATTCGAAAGACTTCCAAAAAGATAGCCTCGAGGTCGGGAGATCCTGGGTCGAGCCTGCGGATGCACCGGATGCTCGATGGGACGGCGACTAAAACACCTCCGCCACGGCCGCCACAGTCCTTTCGGTTAACTGAGTGCGAAGAGAGGTCCATGAGTTCCGTGTCGTGCACTCCCGGGTTCAGCCACGTTTCAGTAAGCAGCACGAATGTGTCAGGGGAGAGAGCGGCGACTGTAGAGCGGAGCTCGGCGAGCTTTTTCTTGGCGCTCCGGCAGTTTGTGTGCCAGAGGTAGATGTCTGGAGTAGTGAAGCCTGGTCGTGGTGAAGGGGCGGGTGGGACCAGCGATGACGTACCGGGAGGGCTTTGGCATCGCAAAAGCTCAAAAAGCGAGTCGTGGAACGGGGACAGCCGACACGCGCCGCAAAACCAGCCCTCAATTGACGCTTATAGCCGTCGGTATAGGGGGAGAGACACAAGTGTGCATTTGCGGTGTGCCCAACGCCCACAGCCGTCACACTAGAGAGCCGCCACATTGTCGTACCCCACTCGCTCACAGCGGCAGCAGGTGGTCCGAAAGTGTTGAAACTTGGGACCGGAGTTGGACGCGATGTCGCCGGTGAGGACGAGGACCCAGATGTAGCGATGACGGGTGCTGCGACAAGAGAGTAGTGAAACAGCCGGGAGACGACGAGTATTGAAGCAGAGGCCGGCCGGCACACCGATCGAGGTAAGCCTAGTGGAGGTCCAAATCCAGAGCGAACCGATCTGGGTAATGGCCCCGTTTGTATCCATAAAGCAAACGGCAAACACATGTACAAACCTTTCTAGCGAAATGACAGCTTCGAGGCAACGGACGCGGACGGTCGATCGAGTGCCAGAAACAGAATAAAGCGGAGCAGCGCTGCGACGCATGCTGACGATGCCATTACCGGCTCCGCAGGTTCTTCGGACGAACACAAATTTCGTCCGAACGGAGGGTGAGGGTCTTACCGTGAGTGTTCGGCGTGATCGGGCTAGTAAAGCGTATAGACGGGTCGTCGAGCGGTTGCCTGCGTTAGGTTTGGCCGTTGGGTTGAACCCTGAATTTTAACATGGTGATCGAGATGGGTTCAGAATTCGAGAAATTTGGGGTGGTAAGCTCTGACATTGGAACTCACCGTGCGTCGGGTGATCCTATGCACCTCTTTGGAACCATTTATGGTGAATCGTGGTGATTTTTCAGCTAAAATTGTAGAAAACTCGCCGAGCTGAACGTGGTCCCACTCTTTCTTCCTACTACCTCGGTGTTCCAGGGCGGCACTACTTCTGGAACATCACGGACAGCATGGAGTGCCGACACTTCTTCCCTGTGTACGTGACCTTCTTCCGGGGCGAGGTGGTGTCGTTCGGCTTCCTCCACTCCGTGGCCATCCCCTCCTCCGGGCGCTTCGAGAGGGTCATCAAGGAGAACATCGGTGTAAGGCGGCCATTTCTCCCCGTCTATCTTTACTTTTTACATTACAATTGTAGCGCGTTTCTCAGCTAGTTTTTTTTTTTTTTTTTTTTTTTTTTAATAACCTATATGGCCAACTATCTTAGATTTTTATTTGTGATGACCTTGTAATTTTTTTGAGTGTCAAGGAAAGCAAAATCTGGTGTCTTGAGACATCCCCGATAAGCGCGACAGACTTTTCAGGGAAGCCACTCGATAAGCTATTGAGCTGCCCAAGCTAATGGAATGATGGATCTGTTTTTAATTATTAGCACTATTTGTATTAGCTCTATTAGAATTGTTTTTAATTATTATCACTAAAACCAGCATGACCTTACTGCGTTCTTTGACACCCACACTCTTGTTTCACGCGCAGACGTACCTGCACAAGCCTCCGCTGTGTCTGGAAAAAGAACTGGCCGCTCCCGGAGCCCGCTTCTCCTCCCTGCACGTGTACCTCATCGGCAAGCCCTGGGAGGTCACCTGCAGCCACGACTAGGGCGGCAGTTCACTCGGATAGTTTCACAAGCACGGCGAAAGCAGAGGCTAGCAAGCTACGGTATACGCTTCAGACTAACGACACCTTAGCCATCTTGCTGCTTCAAATCATGGTTGCCGGTTATTTGGAGGTTCATCATCAAACCGTGGGAAACGCTTTTCCATCCTCCAGACATGTTAAAACAGTCTGCGGCAGAGAAAAACGATGTCGTCTGAACTTCCTGAAACTGTATACCTAAAGATCAAGAGGTCACATATTGGAGTCGTAACTAACTCCAATTGCGCCCTCTCTGTACCAAGAACCAAAAAGGCGGCGCTAACAAGGTAATTGGAGTTTTAAGTGCCGATACTTCAAGGGGGTCATGAAGGCTATTTTTTATTTATTGTTTTAAAAAAGAAAGGTGTTTTCCGATTTTCGAGGAACCTGGCAATATGCTCAAACTTTTTATACAGTTCTATGAAGCTTATTATTTCCTACAGAATAAACCAACAAAACCGAAACTGAGGTTCGGCTTTCCCACCATACAACTTCTTTTAAAACGGAGTGGACGTCAACAGTCAGCCGTCCGCTTCGGTAGAATTTAGTGGTCGTGAGCGTAGATGGCGAGGTGAGCTGTTACTGCGCTTTGTGGTTGTTTGAGAGCGACGTACCTCGTTGCGACTGCAAGTAGACATTCGTGCATCGTATGCCGCTTGCCCAGCCAAATACTCCTCGGATTAATTGCCACGCTTCACACAAAGCACGAATGACTGACTCGCGGTCGTTTGTCGACGCCACGCTGTCAAACGCATTCAAATGCAAATGTGTGAACCTTCTATTTTCTTTTTTTTTTCTTTTTTGTCAACATCGTTTATTCTTTGTTGCGTTGCGAGTGGCGCTATTCAATTACAAAAAAAAAAAATAATTGTAATAATTGTTGCATATCGCTGTTACGCACCAAGTGAGACAGAACACCGTGAGATGCTTAAGGCCGATGCCATAAGCTTTACTAACCCAAAACATGAAAAAAGTACGGTCCTGTTTATCGCGTGGGGGCGTTTATCGATGTCCTCGTTCCCACATATTCGCGCACAAACACTTCGGTACACCACAGCCGCAGAGAAGTCTCGTTGGATGAAAAGCTGAAATGGATGTGCAGGAAATATCGAGGCGTGCTAGACGAGGTCTGATGGGAGATTTCGAATGGACGAAGATCGTGTTGGAGCTGTTCAAAAGTGAAGAAAGAATAAACATGTAAGAAGAAGACGACACAACAGTATCTTTCTAAGACGTGGTTGTGTCTGTCTTACGTGTTTATTTTTTCTTCAATTTAGGACCTTTTGGCATCGACCCGGAGCAGTACCGGAAACTGCAGCGCACCAGCCTGGAACAGTTTCTGGGGCTCCCTTCTGGCGTGGAACAAAGAAACGCGCCCCAAAACAAACAAAACAAAATGATGCACAATTTGTTTTTCTTCTCTCTCATCAGGAAAATAAATGGAATGTTGTTACCACGCTGAACGCTTTTTAAGTCAGTCCCCGCCCATTATTCGCGAGTAAAAGGCGCTCGATCGGCTTTTCAATATATTCAGTCCACGCTCCAGCGGTCTGAAATAGTATATTATTTCTATTGTAATAATCCTTTATGACAAATATCTGTGAAGGAGTTATGGACGTCTTTATAAGGCGATTTTTGTTGAATAAACTTCAAAGCTGCACGTACTTCTGTCCGTTTCTTCTTTTTTTTTTCCCTTTGTTTCGGGTTTACTATAGATGTCATACAGCAGCTCGCCTTTGTTTCAGTCCTATCTTCAAAAATATATAATTCTCGTAGTTGTCGAATCTAAAAAAAAAAGAACGCTTTTCTATCAACTTATGAACGAAGACGAGCGGTTTCCGTTCGCTTCTACCAATCGCCCGACGAGCCAACATGGATGTCACGGTCCACGTGACTCAAGAGCTGGATTTTTTCGCAGATTCGGGCGTCGCTGGGTCATCGGTCCCGGTGTGATTTCTGCCGGATCAGATAAATTAATTTGTGCGGCGCGCGAGCGCCACTTGAGGCCAAAAGTTTGTCAACACTACCTGGAAGACACCTGCCATCTATTTCATTCGTTAAACGGAACTTCCAAATTGTCTTCGAGGGCCCGTCTAAAGTTATAACCTGCCCGTATCGACTCATACACCGCGGGCTCCCGATATATACTTTATCTTACGTTTTTTCCGCCACAGTTACCTACAGAGAACAACTACCTTCGGGCAACACTGGTAGTTTTTTCATTGTGGTAATGTAAAGTCGCGGTCGGACTGCATGCTAGCTAAGATATCACACAAGAGATGGTCTACAGACACTGTCTCAGGCGTCTTTCTTCCTTGTATGTAGCACCGTCCTGTCGCATTGACCGTACAAAGACTGTCTGCAGACATGATTGAAGCCCACGTATGTACGAAAGAAAGTGCTTCGAACAAGCTTGAGCCGTGTCCACAGATAATTCTGCCTCCACGTCTGTATGCGAACACCGCGTCTTTTGTATGGTCTATGAGCTGCGTAGCTGCGGCCTAATGTTTAATGGTAGTAATGGTTAATCCGACGGACAAGCGCTCCTCTGTAATATTTTTTTGTCTTTTCTAATTTTTGTTTGATAATGCATTATTTGTTTATCTCCGTGCGTACGTGACGAAGCGTCGCTTGAGAGCGTTCGTGCGATGGACGGTTCGAGGATTACTGCGCACGAGGCAACTTTTCTCTGGTGACTCAGTAGTTAGAAAAATCAACATTCTTTTTTTTTCGTTTTTTTCATCATAAAGTACTTTGCTTATTGACGAAGAGATACCCCTAAAGACGCTATCACATTGAGGAAAAAACAGTTAGACAACTTTGTCCATCGACACGAGGGGTTTTATCACCCGGCAACCGTGTTCGCCGATTTGTTGTCTGACAGTCTAAGGACAACCCTATCACAACAACGCGCTGACGGCGCGGCTGCGGGGCAAACACGGGGTACACTCCGCCATCTTGATTGTTTACCTCTATTCGTGTGCGGCACGGCGGCGCTGTGAATGTGACTGCATACGCAAAGTGCAAACACGTTCGACGGGCCGAAAATTACCCAGGAACGACATCAACCATTGACCGTTATTTGAAAACTTGACAGGGGGAGTATTATTCACTCTTTATTTTATTCAAATGTTATTCATTCGCTGACGAAGCAAAGCAGCTAGCCCCTAAAGGGGTATCCACACGAAGGAGAACTCCGCGGACGGATGTCGTGACGTCAGCAACCCGAAAAACTCCGTCCTCGCGCCTCCACACGACGGAGAACTCCGCGGACGGATGCCGTGACGTCAGCGACCCGGGAAACTCCGTTCTCGGCTTTATACTTTATACAGCCGAAGCTACAAGCGCGAGCTCCGGACTTTCAGCATCCCTGCCAGGCACGCGCTCTCGTGCAGTGCAAGCACTGTTCAGGGCCACATGCTCGCACTTGTAGCATCAGCTTGCTCTGAAACGAAGTGTAGCTTGGATTGGATTGGATTGTGGTGGCTCTTCCCTTTGTATCGGGTGAGCAGAGATCGAGCTCCGCTCTAGCCGTATTTCACTTCTTAGCTTTCTCTATATTTACACCACTGATCTCTATTGTAGTAGGCTGGATCGCGGATCGGGAGCCCGTCGGTGTCGCCACCGGCGGCCATTGCTTGACACCAGACAATACATGGAAGTCAATGGGAGAAACGCACAAAAGTCAAAATATTGAAGCATGTACGCTGTGCTCGGAGGCGAGTATTTTATGGTGTACTGTGATCCTTATGTCGGGTGTTTAGAAATCAAATCGACACGTGCGCCTCGCGGCGCACGTGTCGAGTGAGCAACAATAGCGGTGATAGCTTTCAGCGCACTAGAGGTGCAATCCCTCAATGTCTAAGCTTGGGAAGCGCCGAGCGAAGGGCGTATACACATCGGAGTAGGCCACACACCCTCGCCCCTAGGCTCACTTCCAGGCGGCGCAGCCTGCACCGAGAGCCACGCGCTCCTCTGTTCGTATTTCATTTTTCCCCAATAGTATGTACATGCTACATTTTTTCTCAAAAACACAGAATCACTTTTCGGACTGAAGTTTTTATGTGTGCTACCATGGAGCAGAATGAAAAGCTGAAATTTGTTCGTCGAAGTTTGTTTACGTGCCAAACTCGTGTGTGTTCGAGGGGAATATATCAAGGCGAAACATGAGCAATACTTAAAATCAACCCGAGGCAGAGGGGGTCAGCAGCTTGCAACTTGCTGCAAGCTCCCTGGTAATATCTGCAATAATAACTTACATTTAAATATAAGGATCTAAGAACTGCAAGGTTATGTCATGTAATGGGTATTACTCCAGAGCAATTGCTTGCAATGCGATGAAAAAATGCAGACGGGTACTGTGAGACATGTTTAATCCAAGTGTGCAGCGATTGCAGACAAAACCGATATCTGGCATCTAGCCCTCGCTGCCAGAGACATCGACCGTAAATATTCGGCCACCACCATGCCAAACGCAGCACTGTCATCTGGTGCTGGTGGTGGTGCTTCCATGCACTCTGTTAGCCTTGTAAGTGCTGCCGTCCTCTGTTCCATGAGGGACAGTTCTGCCCCGTCCACCCTCCTTCTTTTTTTTTTTGGGAGGTGCAGACGCCGATTCTTTTTCTGCCAGGGAGGGGCCTGCCCCAGAGGCGGCTCCAGGGCTCGGTTCAGGGCTCTGTGCTGGGCTGAGCACATCTTCCGGGCTCCTCTCGTCGGAATCCTGCAGCCGCATGCCAACACAGTTGCTAGAAACCCGCACAATATTGTGTCATAAATAGAGCTGTGTCTTTAACAATGGCCGCGGGGGTCCTGTGAAGCCTGTCACATAAAATATATTTTGATAAATGTGCCAATTTGCAATTGTTTTGTCACCTCCTTCATGGTTTTCTTCTTTCTGGTACCCCCCTGTACAGTAAGGCATACAGGTATAATAACAAAGGTATAAGGCAGCAAAGAAAAAGCATTCCTTCCCACTTGATAACATTGTAATAAGGCTGGAAGTTGGTTACTCTTTGACTCACCAAACTAGAGACAGTAAAAAAAAAAACATCTAAAAATAATTGCTTGACTGTAATCACTGAGGTTGAGATGTTTCGTGTTTATCCATTTGAGCATTCATCTCTGGTTTTAGTATGTGAAATGTTCCTTGCTCTTATTTACGTGCCACCGCAGTCATGCATGATTGGAAAATTTCGGATGCACAAACACATATAGCGCACTTACCCTGCACAGAGGTACTCCTGCAAAGTCGAAGCTGGACATCCCCATCCCTGCTCGAGTTGTCGCTCCATCCAGGAAGCGCAAGGCCGAAAAGAACTTCCATTTGCCGCTGTAGGCTTCTTCAGCTGCCTGGCTACTTTTTGTTTTTAAAATCTTTCTTTCGTCCCGGTACGTTCTTCTTTTATTTTGAAGATATTCTTTCAAAAAATCTGTTCACAAAAAACAAAAAACAAAACAAAAAAACGTCAGAGCTGGGAGAGCACGAGCCACACTATTTCTGTGAAAGCTGTGACACTTATAATTTCATTAAATGTATACCCTTATAATTAATACGTAACTTTAGCGAAATATGCCTGGTCGAGCTCGTTCGCTACCGGTGAGAGCACCTGGATTGAAAACTCGCGCTGCACAACCGCAGGCATACCTAGACGCCCCTGCGCACAGTTGCGTTCGAGAGCGTTTGAATGCGTTTGACTGCGTTGCGGCTGCGAGAAACCAGGACATTCTTGATTCTTATGTTACATGCCAAGCTATTCCTTGAACAGAACGATCTTACCAGCCAGTTTGACTACGCCTTCACTGTCGCAATACATCGAGAGAACTTTAGTCTTTCTGCATGTGCGACAAGCTCCCTGGTTCTCTGCGCGTGTAGAGCACAAGACGGCACGAACCGCCTCGTGCACTGTAGCCTGCCTCCTGTGACCTAAAGTTATGGCGGCGTCACGCACGCGCTGACCGCTTGGTGAGATCGGTATTCCACGCCTCATGAGAAGCACAGATGTGCCGGTTACTCGCTTTCGTGTCTGGACGCAACGCAGTCAAACGCAAATGTGCGTAGGGGCCTTTAGCCACAGCCAATAGATTTGCGCGCACGCTCTCGTCATGTGATTTGACTACATTCAAGCGTCCTGTGAGATTGTAATATTGTTTCAATCGTCAGTAGCCGCAGAGCGCATTTATGCACTGAACAAAGACGTCACTCACCCACTGTGTATGGTGCAAATTGCGGAAACCGTGCGAACATCTCTTCAGCAATCTTCTCCCATATCGACGCCTTGATGTTGGTTTTTGAATACAGTTCGCTGCTTATATCCCACAGCGCAGGGGAACTCCTCAACGAGAGAAATGAAAAAAAAACACGAGGCGTCGTCATTCAACTTTGCCATTCTACCACCGCACTGCAACAACAGTAATGGAGGAGGCGATTTCGAAAAGCGCGTGAAGAACACGGTTTCCCTCGTGGCCAGACGAAGCAAAAGAGTATCGCTAAAAGCATCTAAATGCAAACTACTCCGCGGCCGACCTGCGGAGCTTTCGTGCTGACAGCACGAAGCCTCCGCGCCTCCGCCACGGAGGAGAACGCGCCGCGAGGCGTCAAAAAGGGATGACGTATGTCTCACGTGATGCGCGCTCCGCGGAGGAAAGTGGCGGATTTCTCCTTCGTGTGGATACCCCTTAACCGGGGAAGATGACATCGCTACTTCGTTCGTTGTTTACGCTACCGTACGAGGTGTTTCTGTCCGGTGGTGGTATTCACTGGACGCCATATTTGAGGTCAGAGTCACAGCGCATGCTCGGGATGAGTTCTTATTTATGGTCTCCCAAGGAAGACAAATCTTGATGGTGTGCAATACGCGTGTTGGAAGCGTTGTGCAAGCCTGCCGCCAGCACGTGCTCAGCAGCAGCGAGCGCCGCCAGTTCGAAATAGGTTCTTGGTCGGTTTCATTTTCAATGTTCGTACGTATGACGCGTGATTTGCTCGCTTTCCGAAGCGACAAACATACGCGTGCTGGGCTGAGGAGAATGCACGCTGAGGTGAGGACTTGTAAATATTGGAATAGTGTATTTCTAGTGTAAAATTGAGTTAGCACCAGTAGTAGCCGAAAGCGTCTTTCATAGAGTGGTATTGAGCTGAACTGACAGTGTTTAAAAACTGCGACACCGACTGACCTTCATAACGATCGGTGAAATGAATGGGGACTTTCAGGAAACCGTTACCGTGTTCCGCGTACCGCGCAACCTTTGGAGCATGCTTTTAAGTACGCGCCCCACGGTTACTGTAACACCTGGGCGCGCGCTTAAAAGCATGCTTCAAAGGCTCCGGTATAGTGCGGTGCGTGGAGCACAGCAACCGTTCAACTCGGCCCATTCAAAACTTATTCAAAGGAGCACCGTGCGGTTATGCCTCAAAAACTCACTCAAAAAATCCTGCTCGCATTTCATTCCAACGAGCTTTGACGGGCAAGTCTCAAGACTAAAGCGCGCACGATACCCTATCTCGTTAAAACATCACTGGCCAAAAAGCTCATCAACGAAAGCAGGCAAGACGTATGCACTCAACAAAAGCAAAGGGACAAAACAAAGAAACCCATCATTGTGCTATATATGCATAATTTGTCTCACGGACTAAAGAAAATAGCTAACCGAGTAAACTTGGAAGTCATCTTCTCAGCTCCTAACAAACTTCGCATTTTGTGCAAGAAAGTAAATAACCCACCAATTACAACTGTCGGCTGCGAAAAGAAGCATAAGAACACCTTTGTCCCTTGTACAGAGAAGGTGGTGTACTCCTTTGCCCTCTCTTGTGAAAACCTCTACATAAGTCAGACCGGAAGCTGTCTTAACGATCGCCTTCGTGAGCATAAGAACACATTCACCAACAAAAACTCCGGATATTTAGGCATTCACTGTCGAGACTGTGGCTGCTCAGTGCTGCTGAGTAGCTCCACCGTGCTTGGCAAGCACCACAACCAGCTCACAAAAGTCACACAGAGAAATTATCGAGACAGAGAACATTGAAAAACATAACGGCAAACCTTGTCACAAAAAGAATTAGACTACCTAGTTTAGTTAGCTTTAAATTTAGCTTCATATCGAAAGAAAAGGAAAAAGACCACTTATTCTCCCTGGCCCTAGCCTATAATACAAATAGAAGAACAGGAGAAAGTGTAAATAGACCCGAGAGTTAGGGTGCCCACATGTCTGTCTGTCTGAGGGTGAAGACATCCATTGTTGCCCTGAATGTGCCAGTGCGTGACGCTCTCGCGCACTCGGTGAGTGACTTGGGCGGTAAAATGGCGGGCGTCTATGCATTAGCCAAAGCTACGCGCTCGAGCTGAGTGACACCAGATTGCGCGCGCTTCAAGATGAACAAGAAAATGATTGGGCGGAAAAATGGCTGAGATGTCACCACTCAAGCAAAAGCGCGCGTGTGTATGAAGGCACTCTACCCAGAGTTGTCAGTCAGCGCCAACGTTGGTCAGCGGTGCGTAAGTGTCTCTTTGTTTTGTGTGTATTTTGACTCGAGTGACTGTTTTCCGGGTGCGCTGTTCCCTCTGTACAGCACGGCAACGGTTTGCTAAAAGTTCCTAATATTTTTCAACGCTGTTTATTTGCCTTTACCACCTGTTATGTGATCGATTCATTCCCCAGAATGTCCTAGGGATGTTTAAAACCATTCAGGTGTCTGACAGTGGTGGTTTTCGAGTTCCAAGCATCAGCAATTATCATCAGAGCGGTTGTATTCATGCTTCGATTTTTGAATCGGTTCCTTTCGTGGATAATCTTTATTAAATTTTATAAACGGGTGAGTAGGCATGCTATATTATTTCACTAACAGTAATGTGAGCTGGTCTTTCGGTAGTTCTAATTTCAACAACCGTCTGAACATTCACGACCTGTGGCCATTTAGACAGTCGCTTTCCGTAAACACGCAGCAAAAACATTCATCAAATTATTTTAGCAACACGCCAGCCTTACTTATTATTAAATAGCATGCTCCAGGCCTTTATTTGAGTACGCTATTAAAAAAATTCTTTATATGGAACTGTTATCTTTCAGTGTTGTCGTGCCCTCACAAAAAACTGTGGTGCTTTTCTGTTGAAAGGCTGTTGAAAAAAGTCATCAGAGGATATAAAATGTCAACAGCTTTCCATCAGACTTTTTCTAGCTTTTCTGTTCATCTTCTTTTGAATATTGGTCCACTTTGTATTAAAAAGTCAACAGACTTTTTGTCTCCTCCAAAATGTTTTTACTTCAGCTTTTCAATTAAAAAGCTATAACTTTGCAACTAAAAAACTACAGCTGTCTAAAAATAAAAAAAAATGCTTTACACCTTAGCTATTCCTTCAACGAAGATTTGGAAACTTGCTACGGCTTTCCACTCTGCTTCAAATTGGCTGCCGTGAAATAACGTTAAAAAACACGCAAATATTGGTATTATTTTGTTAGGAAATGGTGGCCATGTGGTATTCGAGCGCACTACATAATCCCACAAATACTTATTAGAAAAGAACACAAACGCGAGCACCATGAAACACTCAACACCTGAATCATGGTTTCGTTGCCTGCTTCCGAGCCTTATATAGTCTACATTTTGAAGGCAATCATTTGGCCGGTGACCACCTCAACACTTAGGAAGGTTCCAAGTATCTGATCTCTTCCTTGGGAGTCAGTCAAAGGGAAAACAGTGTTTCGAAGTTCGTGGACTCTATCTCCTACTAAAAAAGCACTGGTACAAATAATAAAAGTTCGGCACAGTCACTGAAACATCATCGACGAAAACTGCTCCTAGAAGAAATATTATCGCTTCTCTGCATAGCAACACTCAGGACGAAGTGAGTCAAGGCAATTGCTCCACTTTAAAACAGTTATTTTGCTCTTCTTTCCTAGTTGACTAGTTTAATAGGGTCAATAAAGTCACTATAGTCACTTAGAAGGTGAGTACGGCAAGGAGTGTCTTTTGAACGCCTGGCCTCCAGCACACGCCCCATGCTTTCCGTCGTTCTTTGACTGCGCGCGCGCTCAAGGTGCGCGAGACGCCAAAGCTTTGTCAAGGGTAGAAGGCTCGCGCTGAAGGCGGGACAACTGAAGCTCCTCCCTACCGTTCTCACCTTGTAAAAGATTATTGAGAAACTGAGCGAGTTGTGACATCTAGTCAAGATGTACTATCTTCAATAAAAAGTCAACGGAACGTTTATAGTTTTTTTTTTCTATTGACCCTGTCTACAGAAAATCGACTCAACATTTTCAACACGAAGGAAAAAGAATGTCTGCAGTCTTTCTGGTGACACTGTCAACAGGAAGTCAACAGAAAAAAATCAACGTAAAGTTAATAGAAAGGCAACAGCGTTTTTTTGTTTTTTTTTTACTCAGACTGAAGAAAATCATCAGAAAAGTTTCGACACGAAAACAACAAACTTTGTTTTGGCCATGTCAACAGGAAGCCAAAGTTTAAAAAAAAGTAATCAGGGTCAACAAGAAGTCAACACGTTTTTAATAAATAGTCAAAAATAATTTTTATAGGGGTGTTGCCGGCACAAAATTCGCTCATACCCCAATCTGGACAACGCGCGTCGTCCAACCCAAATTGCTGCTTTTTTTGCTGCCGCAAGATGTCACACCGAGGCAACATTGTTGCTGTCACCTGTGTTGTGCTGATGTTCCCGCGATGTGACAGATTTTTCGGGCAACAGGGTGGCCGATTGAACAAAATTGACCAACGATGCACATCTAGTGTTGCTGTCGCCAAAGTGTTTCCTCGATGTAACGTTGCCTTAATAAAACATTCCTGAAAATCTTAGCTGAGTTTTCAGACGGTTTTCTGTTGCTCTTGCTCAATTTTTGCCCCTATTGGCATCGAGATCGACCTAGAGGTGGCGCTACCATCGCGCTATCATCATCATCGAAGTGGAGAACACGTTCGCGCGCTTGATGCTGTGGATTCTTGCGTTTATTTTGTCGCATAGTTTCGGTGGGAAAACAATTTTAGAGTAAAATGGTGTGGTACAGTTCGGTGCTTCAGTGAAGATTAAATCGTGCTAGTAGCGTACGGCCTAAATATAGATAGTCGCTTCTGTGGATGCATCGACTGCTCTAGGGAGACATTGGGAAGCATGGATCCTCAGGACGAATGCCTGGTGCCGGGTGAACTGCACGATTTACGTTAAATGCATGAAATGTATCGATTTGTTAGCGTTGAAATGCAACAAAACAAAAAGTTCCAAGCCCGATACTTACATAATACTAGTACTGTAGATTGCGGAATCGCAGGCCCTATGCACTTTGTTTTCGCTTAACTTTCAGCTTCTGTAGTAACATAAATATTGCGCATTGAGAGAAGTCAGTGCTGTATTGTAAATTATTGTGTTATTGCTAGCTTCTATGAAATAGAAAAGCCCTCTGCAACCAATGTTTCCCTTTGCTGTGCCATGGCGTAGGAAAGTTTTTTGTGAGTCGGAACTATTCTGCTAGTTGCGATGAGGAGAGAGTGTATCTTTTAGTTACTATCCGCAAATTGTTCGTTGGCAGGAAAACTGAGACAAGTGAAACAAATTACTCTAATCTATCTGTCGTGAATGGAATAAACGAGTGTAATCGAGACACGCAGCAGCATGTCTGTTATTAGATGCCCTCCTCGGTAGTGTTGGTTCACCCGCTTCAATTTTCTCGGGCAGGGCCACGGATGTCAGGAGGCTAATATTATATATTTCTCGATAAATCCTCTACCATTAAAACGTAGCAGACTCTGCGACTCCAACAAACGACCCGCACCACGACAGGCAGCATCGGCCGAAGCGGGACTCTTCTACTGATGAGGGCTAGCGACTCTCACCAGACTTTCCGATAACCCTCCGCCCTAAAATTACGCATATCAAGATTAATCATCGATTAATCTTCAGATTATTCAAGTAATAAATTAATTGTGATAAAAATTTAGCCGTTTAATCGCAGTCTTGTGCTGAAGAAATTCAGGACAAAAAGAAAAGTAAAAAAGCCTGCTTTTATATTTCTGACGCCTTTATTTCATTTAGGACACATGCTCCCACTGTAGACCACTTCCTCATGCATGTGATTGTCATCGAGGATGATTATACTGTTTAAATAATAACTTCAAAATTACTTCACTTTTAAAAGGTTTCCCGTGTTCATATTTCTGTAGGTGTCACAACGTGAAGTTTGAAATGAGACTGCATTATACCATTTGTGATATAATAGAAATAGTTAAAAATGTGTAGTTTTATCGCCCTTCATGTAGTATGACTGAAGAAAAATCAACTAACGGATTTATCGATTGATTAGCCTATTAAAGGGTGGCGATCAGTCGGGTTAATTTTTTTAATCAACCTCCAGCTCCAATCAACATTCAATGATTTCTAAAAGCTATGAATTGTGTGAGATTACAAAAATATGAAGGACCAGAGGTTATAGAAACTACAGCACTAAGATTATGGAAGCATCCGACTTAATATTTATCGCTTTGCTGAATTTTCACGCTTGTGAAACGATACCACACAACCATTAATAAAAGGTAATAAAAGGTAATAACAGCAACAAAAAAAAATTAATAAGGAGGGTTTTTCCCAGCTGGGAACAGGCTTGCGTCATCGAGATCCATGCTTCCGAACGTGCGCCCGTAGCAGACGACGCGCGGCGGTATCCCCACTTTTGCATGTTTCTAATTTCGGCCGCACGGTGGCGAGAATAACGATAATAATCCCTGGAAACAAAGGGGACAAAGGAAAAACACAAATCTCCGAACACACGGTTCGATCTCGAGGCGAATAGTCGGTTACAGGTCAAGAACGAAATGGAAAGAGGCGGGAGGAGCTTCCACTTCCTTCTTGAGCTGTCATGAACTATGTTCTTAAGATATTTTTGTATTATTTTTTATTATGATCGTTTATTAGCTTAAGTGTGCAGTAACCCTTATTTGTGCCGGCGTTCCCGGCACCCGATCTGGTGCCGGGAACGCCTGAATCGCCTAATTTCTCCCACTTCATGCGTTCGTAAGACTGAACGAAATACCTTGTGCCCTGTGAAAAACAATCCGTTCACGAACCCCCGTCATGAATGGTAGTTCTTTCCTCTGGATCCGATCGCGTCCTCTCCAGCTTAAAAGCGGAGGGCTTTCTTGGAGGAGCGTGTCCCGCTATTCTAGACCAGAAACAGTCCATACATGTTCGTCTTCTTTTTGTCATCCAGTCTCAGCTTAACTCTCACTATGTTACATCTATCCGCAAGAAATGTAGAACGAAACACCGACATCGCATCAGGCTCACAATCCCTCAAACTGTACGTTGTATTCCCCGAAGGAAAGGGGAAAACAAAAAAGAAGAAAGTGGCGGCAAACGTATTCTGGGTTTCGTCCAAGAAAGGCCCGTACTCAAACCCTTTTTGTTCTGCTTCAGAACCAACTCCCGTGTGCGCGCATTCCATCTTAGATACGCTGGAAGCCTGGAACGCACATTCCGACTTAAATCTACTTTCCAGCAAAAACAACCCGGCGATTTTCCTTACGATGAACGGCGGAAAACCCTGCGACTCATCTAAACCGATCCCGTTCCGTCCGAGTGTCACGTGGGCTCTTAGAGGGGCGCAGAGACGAGGGGGGGAGTCACGTGATGCATTCATAGCATTAGCTGGGATGACTCGTACCGTCAGCGGCGGTACGTCGGAAGGTGAAACGGCGTGTACATAAACCCCGTTCCACTCTCCTATAGTCCGCGCTCTTTATTTTCTCCTCTGTCAGCTATTATACACCCTGCCCCCATCCAATGATCACCGTCTGTCCTGTGGTTATTACATACGCGTTAGTATTTCCTCTTTCGTGAGCCTTCTCTCTCTCTCTCTCTCTCGTCTGCGCTCCGGTCCACAGTCACGTGTGCCAACAATGGAGCATTCCAGCGCGCATGCAACGCCGCATGCCCAAGCATCCGGGAGCGGACACCGCGGCTGTCAGAGCCCGCAGTCCGTCAGTGCGACGACCCGACACACGCGCCCTCGGGCTGAGGACAACGGGAGCCCCCAAGAGCACGGCCGCTCGGACGAAACGGGTTAGCAGGAACTGGGCGCACCGCAGGAAGCGACTGAACCGTCGGGGGCCACGGAAGTAGGGCCCCCGAATCCAGGTCGGCCCGCAGAAAACGTTCCCAAATAACGGCGGGTGAAAGTGGTACGTGGGTTTCCTCCGCCCCGAGGAAGCGGCGTTCCCCCCTACCCCGTTCGATCTCGGCAGGCGCGTGGCACACCGCTGTCTGTCGTCGCCTGACGTCTCCTGCGGTTCCTTGTGGGTGTACCGGAGCGGCCGGAGGAAGGAAGCGCGCATCGGCGACCGCGTCGTCGTGCTGGTCGCACGTCGGAACTGGCCCGCCATCCATCGCGGGAAAACGTCAAGATCGGTGAGTCGGACTCGGACGACGCCCGCGCGGTTTACAGACAGCGGGGTCGGAAGATGTCCGCCCGGGGTCACGTGCGTGGGGTGAAGGGTATAGCAAAGTTCATTGTCGAGGATCTGTGGGGACATCTTGTTCAGCGCGGGGATCTGGGGCATCGACCGGTGTGGCGGCTTCGTACGAAGTGCACGATGGTTGGGCAACATCCATCAGTGTGTCGGAAGGTGACACTCTACTATAGAAACCTGCTGTGGCTATTCTTGAAGCGTTATTCGGAAGCCAAGTGGTCTGTGGTTACGCACGCGTTTATGCGTCTTTTTCTTTTCTTTTAACGGTGCGTTTGGCTTACAACAAAACTTGATACACAGAAGGCTTGCGATATTGAATAATGCATCACCTATTATTACCTTAACTGGGCGTGAAAAAGCCGCAAATAATCTCTGCATACCCCCAAAAAAATTAATACTGTAAACGACTTATTTTTCATGGGTTCTGTGAGATCTCAATATAGATTACAATGTGTTTACATTTTACCGGAATAGACCCTTTCCGGAATTCAGACTGGCAACTTTGATCACTATCATCATCTGAAAAATGGCATATGTGCTATACTAATGGCGGCCTTAAAGTTTAGTGATGAAGGAAGAAGAAGATGCTCCTAAGCAGATGATTCGATGCCAATACATTCTAGATGTTAGCGCGACGTGAAGCAGGAATTGGATGCAAGAGCTGCGTAAGCGTTCATTTCTAACTCGGGCCCAGTAAATCTGTTAGTAGCACACACTCGGCTTCAAAGCCCCTAGATGTATGGAATTTTATCAAGGCGTCTATGTGGGCTGGCGCTTCGTTCCGACTGGTTACATCTATTTCGCCATTGACACCGAAAAAGATTTAAAAAGAACTTGACTGTGACGCGCGCATTCTCATTTACGTTGACTTGCGAATGTGACGGTGCCCCATAAAATACTGCAGACCACAGGTACAGTGTACCACAGGTTCATTGCCGCCATTAGTACGGTAAAAGTTAAACTGCCATTTGAGTCACCAGATGGCACTGAATTCCGGAAAGGGTCTATTGTTCACGGGACCTATTTGTCGCGAATTGAAGGCGATTCGCGAAAATTAAGTCCTCGCGAAAAGTAAGTTGTTTACAGAACTTCAAATATTAAGATATGTTTATCCCTGTATTCATTTCGTAGTTTGAGCATGCTTTCTAGAAATTCAGGAATGCTGTCAGTCACCACAAAATCTGAGATGAATGTTGAATGACAGAACGTCCAACTACGATTGGCAAGAATTCACCTGGCCAACATTGTTAACTACAAAAATGGTGAAGACTTTTTTTACGTTGAACACGCCGACTAATTTCTCGGCATTCATAGACTTGGCTACATCGCCTTTTTATCTTCTTTTTTTTTTCAAATATAGAATTTTGTTTATGTCAGATTGATTGATTAACTCGCTTTTTGGGACAAACTCGCGTTATTATCGTGTTCTCAATAACCACCCTTGTGGTTCAGGCTGGGCAGTCTGAGACCAGGCAGTGAGTTTTAGCAGATCGCGTGTTCACGAAATGACATCGATATCGGGAGCTCACACTGTCACTTCGAATGATTTAAACAGAAGTGAGGTGGCAGCGACAACGAAATACGCAACGGCTGCATGAATTTTCACGAGGCTCGTATAGTCCTTCGACAAGTAGATATCAAAGTTTTCTTCGAACGATTACATATCTGAATATGCTTGTGAATAATCTGTTTTTCTTCTCAAAGGGTAGTTTTGAAAGAAATAGGCCTTTATGTCAAAACCTATAAAAATAAAACCTGGACGCGCAACTTTAGGTGTTTAAGAGCATGTGGAGATTGGGAACATGTGATTTCAGCGGTCAAACCGAAAGCATTCAACGTATGGGTTATGCCCAAAACCAGTCCACACTGACATAAGAAAACACAAAAGCAAGAGACTGGTGTTTTTTTTTTTTCTTTTTTTTTTAGGTGATGCGCACAACTATGAACATGAATCGGAGAGTGAATACCACGTTGCAGTCAACGAAAGAAAGTACAGGTTACAAAGGGGAATTGTAATGCTGCTCGTTCGGAAAGTTGTTCCTGTAACTTTGAGAACATGGTAGCGCTTTTAGACACAGACGAGAGGGGAGAACTGGGCCACACAATGTGCTAACTTGAACTGTTTATCATTCAGAGAAACGTGGTACAAGAAATCATAGAGGCAGACCTGACAAAAAGTTACGGGGGTCGGTGCGCCAGCGTGATTTCAATTGATCTGGCGGATAAGGAGACCCAGTTCTTGCGTAGAGTGGCAGGGCAGGGTACACCGGTTGAGTGTCGCGATGGTGCAAAGTATTTATACCCATGTTTTTTCTGATTAAAAAAAACAGTTGAAGTTAGCTCATTGTGTTGCCCCCTTCTTCCCTCTCGTCCGTGTCTAAAAGCGCACCTTGTTCTCAAAGGGAATCTTTATCTTATCTCGACGGGTTCCAATACACTTCTTTCTTCCCCTTGGAGGTTGCCCTCCAAAACCGATACTCGTGAAAGGTTGCATAGTGTCCTGCGGCGCTGGTTTGCCTCGGGACGGGGCCCGTGGAGAAGCTGGGGCAGAGTAACGACCCGTAGAGACCGGTGTCAAGAGCAGAGCTGCTTTATCCTTAGAAATGCAGCACAGAATGTTGATGATGATAGATTCGAGACTGGAAAGATAGAAGATCGGAAGGAACACAGAACACAAACGGTTGGTAACAAACACTACCAAGTTGACCCATGGGGACAGGAATCGAGCCCGAGTCCCACAAGAGTGATAAACAGAAACAGCCGACACTGAGAAGCCTAAAACACCTGCAGCATGCGCCTAAAGGTACATTTGGCAGGCTTGCAATCAACTCGTGTTCGCTTCACGAGCACCGAGTGACTGCAAGCCTGCCAAAGGTACCTTCGCGCGCGTGCTGCACGTGTTTGAGGCTTGTCGGTGTCGGCTGTTTTTGTTTGTCGCTCTATTGGGACTCGGGCATAATGGGACATGATCCTTACTGTTTACCTTACTGGAAAGTTCCTGTAAACTTACTGTGAAGTTTCTACGGGAGCCAGAGTTGCGCGTCTCTGGCTCCCGTAGCTCTCTGGCCACCGCCATTTTGCGACTCGAGCGACCCCTATCAGCCAGAAATTTCTGCCACCCGCCTGAGCTGTGGAAATCCGGTCAGCGCGACTCTCCACCTGCATAGTGCATTCGGAGTTCGCCGGGCTTTCTTGAAAGTTTTTACCTCATGCCTGTTCAGGATGAGTGCCCTATGTGTGTTATCTGACACTGTGAGCACCAGGTAATACACCAACTCATGTTTACAAACAAACCGGAGCGCCCCTAGCGGACGCCACCGGCGCCGCGCATGCGCGGTGGACGGTGGGCAAGAAGCCCGCCGTCGCCCATAAACAAACCATTGAATTGCGTTGTTGTCGGCGTCGGTGGGAGTCCCCGTGCTCTTTTTCGCGTAGGAATTGTTGATTCTACGTCCTCCTAACAATGTTGGACTACTTGAGCGGCTTCAGCAAAATTAACGAGGCAAAACTTTGCGTGAATAATGTGACGTGAGGTGATTCATTTCATGTGGACGCCGCAGAATGGGCGCTAAACCCTGACTCCCACGATGAGATTCTGCTCGCTATTTTCAGTCGCGACGTCGCTCGGGCTGCAAAAGCTTGGACCGTAGCTGAGATGGTGGACGTCGATACTGAAAACCGCAAGTATAATCGGGCATTACAAGTCGGTGATGGCCACTGGTAACAATGATCAACACCTTCTTGTATCTACTGTTTACACTTAGCCTACTTACCCCAACCAACCTTCAAAAGTGTTTTGAGGCCTGCACTTAGTTCTTATCGCAATTACCGGGTCAACGTTTGGTTTACAGACCACTGTCGTTTGAACGAGGTGACAAAAAAAACAGGTAAGTTTGAAAGAGCAGACGACAGTTCGAACGCATGTGCAATGGAGTGCGGGCAAGAAGCACCACGTCCCGCGTCAACAAACCATTGGAATGTCACGTTGTTGGCGTCTGTGTGAGTCTGCATACTCTTTTTCGCGTTGAAATTGTCGATTCTACGTCCTCATAGCAATGTCTTACCACTTTAATCGCCTGAGCGAAATTATCAAGGCTCTTTACGCCACTAAACTTTGCGTAAATAATTTGACGTGCAGCGATTCATTCGCATGAACGCCGCAGAATGGACGCCAAAACCATGATGAGATTCTTCTAGCTATTTTCGGTCGCGACGTCGCTCGTGCTGCAAAAGTGTAGAAGGTAGCGGCGATGATCGACGTCGATACTGAAAATCGGAAGCGGGAACAGACCAAGCGTAACAAGTCGGTGATGGCCACTGGTACCAATAATCAACATCTTGTATTTACTGTTTACACCGAGCATACTTAAGTCTTTTGAGGCCTGCAATTACTTCTTATTGCAATCACCGGGTCAAAGTTTGGTCTACGGGCCGCTTTTGTTTGGACGAGCAGACGACAAAAAGCAGACAAGTTTGAAAGAGCAGACGAAAGTTCGAACGATCAGGCGGCCGTGTGAATTTGAAGACGCACTGAGCCCGTGAGTGGTCCGGACAACTTGGCGGTTTTCTCTCGTTCATGTTGGAACAAAACAAATACATCTGGCGACCACGAAGTGTTGCCCGCACAAGCAATCGTAGTTCGACAGCGTCTGGTTTGCCCTTTTCACGGCTACTATCCACGTTCTCTGACGAACGGAGGGGGCAGAAACACATGAAAACTGATCTTCAAACCTTTCCAGGTTCTCTTGGTACAGCCCCCGTCGCAGCATTTTGACGAGAAGGCAGGTTTTTTGCCTGGTTTCTTCCGACAGAACACAGGAATGCATGTCTCGCACGGCGACTTCTGCCCACCGCCCCAGACCGGAAGTGCGACCGACGCGCCACCACCGCGGCGTGACGTAGCCTGCCCGGCCTTCGCAGGAAAAGAACAAAGAGAGCGAACGTCAAGCTGCCCCCGACGCGGGCCGCACGACGTTCTTCGAAGATTATTTCCGTTGAGATAATCTCCGAAAAGCCTTCCCGGCTATATTCTGGGTTTTTGCGAAAAATAGCTGATAAGGTCAGGTCCGGGACCCCTTTCAAAATATCTGGCAACGGTGAAAATCCGCTAAACGAGTGCGGCAACATTGGGCGGCCGACACCATCTTGCAGGGTTGTTCCCGTTGTTCCGGACGCCCGGACGCGCGTGCGGCTGTAGGTGCTGCTCTCTCCAACGACACTTATTTACCTCGCTCCTGCATGGCGTGGTCGGTGTTTCCGTTCTGTGCGACCTTACCAACGTCTGCTTCGTGTTACTCCGAGGTAAATTTCGTTGAGGTGCCCGCGTCGGCTACCGGTCGTAGGGGACATTTTAGCGTCCGCTTGGGCGTTTTCGGGTTGTCGGCGCTGTTTCTTGACGTCGCGTCTCTCTGAGGTGAATGTTGTCGAAGTGCTCGCGTCGGCTACCTGTCGTAGGGGGCTTTCTTGGCGTCCGCATCGGCGTTATCGGCTTGTCGGCGCTCTTTCCTCACGTCGCGTCTCTGGCGTCTCTCTGAAGGGAATGTAGTCCAAGTGCTGGCGCCGGCTAGCGGTCGTAGGGGCGCTGTTTCTTGACGTCGCGTCTCTCTGAGGGGAATTTCGTCGAAGTGCTCGCGTCGGCTACCGGTCGTAGGGGACATTTTAGCGTCCGCTTTGGCGTTTTCGGGTTGTCGGCGCTGTTTCTTGACATCGCGTCTCTCTGAGGGGAATGTCGTCGAAGTGCTCGCGTCGGCTACCGGTCGAAGGGGACCTTTTAGCGTCCGCTTTAGCGTTTTCGGGTTGTCGGCGCTGTTTCTTGACGTTGCGTCT
Source organism: Ixodes persulcatus (assembly GCA_013358835.2). NCBI lineage: Eukaryota > Metazoa > Arthropoda > Arachnida > Ixodida > Ixodidae > Ixodes > Ixodes persulcatus. The sequence continues at coordinate 572,194 of JABSTQ010009346.1, forward strand.
CTCTGAATGAATTTCGTCGAATTGCTCGCGTCGGCTACCGGTCGTAGGGGACATTTTAGCGTCCGCTTTGGCGTTTTCAGGTTGTCGGCGCTGTTTCTTGACGTCGCGTCTCTCCGAAGGGAATATCGTTGAAGTGCTCGCGTCGGCGGCGGTCGTAGGCGACATTTTGGAGTCCGCTACGGCGTTTTCGGCTTCTCGGCGCTGTTTCTTGACGTCGCGTCTCTCTGAGGGGAATGTCGTCGAATTGCTCGCGTCGGCTAACGGTCGTAAGGTACTCTTTTGGCGTTCGCTTTGGCGTTTTCGTCATGTCGGCGCAGTTTCTTGACGTCGCGTCTCTCGGACGGAAATGTCATCGAAGTAATCGCGTCGGCCAGCGGTCTCACCGGATTTTTTGCTGTCCGCTTTGGCGTTTTCAGCTAATCGGTGCTGTTTCTTGATGTCGCGTATCTCCGAGGGGAATGCAATCAATGCTGGCGTCGGCTAGTGGTCGTAGGGGACTTTTTGGCGTCCACTTCGGAGTTTCCGGCTTGTCGGTGCTATGTTTGTTTACGTCGCGTCTCTCCAAGTGGAATGCCGTATCGGCGCTGCCGCCGCCAACCCTGCAAGATGGCGGCTGACGCTGATTGCCGCTGCGTTCAACAGATGGCGCTGTTTTTTGTAAAGGGTCTATAGACACGTTCGTTGATTTGCTTTGATGCTGTGCAAAAAAGCAGGTCTCTCCAACATGTGCCCCAAAACAAGCCGGATTCCGCTCGATCGTCGTGAGGTGACTATCGTCGACACTGCTGTATATTAGAAATGCGGCGTTATTTGAGACCTTTCTCAAATACATATTGTTTTATACGTACAATACATATTGTTTCGATTGACGAGACTCGTTGAATTTCATGTTGTGAGTGGGGAATACCCGTGCAGTTGGGCTATCCTATCTGGTCAAATATTTTTGACAGTGAAGACCTTTGTAGACTGACACGGCTGAGTGTATGGTGCCGTAAAATGATCAACATAAAATGAAAAACAAATATTCCAGTTGCATTTGTTCTGTCACGCACGGACTCACCAAAGCAACTTTTCTTTGTTTTGTTTTATTTTGTTCCCAAAAATAGCACAATGCGTTCTTCAAAACCTCGAGAAATTCTATTTGCCATAGAACACAAAAGAAAAACAAAACGCGGCAATTTAGCTGCCACCAGCGTCCGGAATTGCGCCTACGCACTGCGCAGGCTGCCATAGCCCACCGATGAGAAAACCCACAGCCCAGCGCAGTCAGGCAACACTGACCTACACTCTCAAAACCAGGGACGCGCGCTGCAAATCGCTTCGTTCGAGACTGCCGCTGGAAAGTTTACAGTGCCCCCCGCGGTCGCCCCTTAACTGGACAAACCTTTCTCCATATCTCTGGTTCTGAATCCCGGTCTTAATAATTGGCAATAGTATTTTAGGATCGCCAAAATACGTAAACCGTTGTGGGATAACTCATTTATTGTGGCAGGCGGATATGCCTGTCACCGTCGAAATCGGTAGTCGTTCTGCCGCTCATCTCTCGAGTCAGCAGGTCTCGCGTGGGGGCGCGCAGCGCAACCAATGCACCATCTATTTCAGTCTGCATACTGCATACCCCCCCCCCCCCCCCCCATCCTGCTCTGAGGCGCCTTGGAGGGGTCTTGAGCGATACAAGGTGGTGGTGTGTCCTTTATATTGATCGCAGCTGCAAATAAACTGCGCAGTGATGAACTTCAAACACTTTGAGCCAGTCTTCCTGGGATGTCGTCGAGGTGGCATGAGGCGGTCCAAAGAGATGTCTTCTTGTTTGTTTTTGGTGCCCAGAGTAAAATTCTTTCGGTTGCGGTGAAGTATCCCATTATTCGGATGTTGAAGGGGATTTCGAACAGCATCCATACGCACAAACGCGCGTGTTGAGAGTGCGAAGTCGGGGCTGACGAATACTTGGCGTTGTGCTTTCGTAGTACATGGCTGAATGATTTGAATGGCTTCAAGAAGCTGGTGAGAGTAGTCAAGAGGGGTCAGGCATTGTTGTCTGTGAAGAAGGACAAACGAACCTCCAGGTGAACGCACGGTTGTCCCACAACCGAGCTCGGCGGCACTGCATCCGAACTCAGCCTTAATTGCTGTGCGAAGTCCGAGCATAATGAGTGAAAGACTCTCTGACCACGTTGATTGTGAATCAGTAACTATTAGTGACACTTTCAACTATCGATAAAATCTTTCCATGATGCCGTTGGCTACCGGGTGGTAAGCGGTGGCTTGAATATGCTGAACACCTAGGATATGGGATAAGTTGTTGAAGGCAGAAGATTGAAACTGCATCGCTAGATCTGTTGTGACTGTTATTTCTTTATTCTTCATTCTGGAAAAAACCCGCAGCGCCTTTTGGACATTATGGCGGAGAACACAATGCATTATTAAAAAAAAATCAGCATTCTCGTGGCACACTAGATTCGCTAGTAACGAATTTCACTTTGATATAATATATAGAGGGACAATGTTAGACGTTCCTAATGTAATAGCTACGATGGTTCCCAGTGGCTGTCGACAAAATAAACTCGATTATGCAGCTACTATTTTTTAAACAAGTTTAAATTTGAGGACCCAGCTCACTTTGCTTACCTTCCAATTTTCCATTTTGTTGAATTACTGGAGATTGGGTCGAGAAAACTAGAAACATCAATTCCGGAAGAGACAGAAAGAGGTATATGTCTTTCACGGTTGATATTTTTACTTTTTTCGCCCCAGTCTTGGGCTATTCATCCAAATTGTTTATATACACCCCAGCTCGCCTACGCTCTCACAGTAATTTCTACCAATTTCGTTCCCCGATGTTTACAAGAGAAGGCGAGTAAGCAGCGAAAGACGTGAGGGCAAATGAGGCAGATAATCGTAGCCCGTATTGCGCACTGACTTGAGCGCATGGTTGAAAAGAGATTTACACTGACGGCTGTAGTCTAGATTTCTTTTAATATATTATTAGAAGGATGTAGTTAACCAGAAAAGGCATAGTTACTTTCCAAGGAACTCTAAAATATTAGACCTTAGGACATTCCTCAGTCGACCAATAAGAGTGCGTTGGCAATGTTAGGTGTATAAATTGAAAGCAACAGAAAGAGGACGAGGACAGGGCACGTCACAAAGGCCAATAACTAAACATTCAGGGCTGAAATTTAAAATTAAATAAATTCGTCTTGCAGAGAGAGTGCAGTAATATTGTCGATCCTTTCCGGGCACAAAGACTCAAGATATATTAAATTTAATTGTACTTAAGCAGCAAACAAAACAAATAGTGACGCAAAAAAAAATCTTATTAGTAGTCAACCACGACAGTGTTCAAAATTATCATTCTGCTGTCGCATAAGGATAAGTTGAAAAACAAAGGCGACGCATTACGACGCAAATGCAAGTCGATTGGAGATCACTCTCTTCACTAATAAAATTATCAGTGGGTTACTGACGCACGTACATGAATTGCGATTCTACCACTGGCGGCAGCGGCAGATACGCGCAAACACAGCGAGGTGTCGAGGCGTATATTAAAAGTTTTTGTTTGTTTTTTTCCACTGGCTCAAAATATTTGGAAACAAATGACCGGGCGTTATTGACGTCCCGTTTCGGTTTTTTGTTAGAACTTGACACAGTGTTGCGATCAGGGTGTGCATTCCTCGTCATTAACTTCATTCGGATGATTTAGAGCAGACGTGGCATGCTTCCAGCAGCCAGTCACTCCGAGTATCTAAGAGCATGCACTGACCTGAGTTCAAGGAGTGTATGCGACAGCGCAGCTGTGCGCGAAACGACAATTTAAACAATATTGCATCCTCACCTTGGTCCGAATAGCCCTAACTTTGAAGAGCGAGCGAAACCATAAAGAAAAGGAGCATTTAGCTTGAGCCGGATGCTACAGTCGGCGCTGTCTTGCACTTGCGAGAAGCACTTCGCAGTCGACAAATGTTCTTGTGCCTCGATTATTTCCTCCACACACAGGCAACCTTCCTTTGCAGAGGTTCGCCTTTCTAAAAATGAGCAGCTTTTCAACAGACAGAAAGCCTCAACGCGCGGTGCTCGCCATTACAACTGACAGCACGATGGGACGAGCGAACTGCTAATTAGGGCCGAATTAGCGCCACGGCGCGGCGCCACTGGTATCGCTTCAGCGCGCCCCCTGGCCCAGCCGAACGGTCCCATAGCAGAATCTCGCGTTCAAGGCACTGGTTGAAGATGGCACTCTGCGTATTTTATCCATTTTATGATGGTCGAAAACGTTACTGGGTGTCACAGAACACAGTGTTTTATCAAAACGTGCTGAAGGTTAGTCATTAAAGTTCCTAAGTAAAAAGTCAGCTGACCAGAAAAAATTTCAAACGCCGATTATAGTTACAAAGAGTATGTAAAGTTTAGCACCAATACGACAATTTAGCTTAGCATACAAAAAACAAACGTACTTAAAAAGCAAATAAAAAAAAAAAGCTGGTGAGCGCGACTTAAAAACCGGGATAATCGTTCGACGCAAAAGGTCGAGCACGGTGCGGCGTTCCAAGGACTCTTCCAAGGACGGCGAAGCACGCTTTGAGGAGGGATGACCCCTCGGGTCTGTGCAGATCCCAGAACACCGACTAAGCCTTTTTGTGTTATAGACAGCTTCCCCCAGAACTTACTGTCTCCAGGCCACGGGACCGAAGAGCGCAACCCAACGATCAGTTCCAAGGCTGACAGTGGAGAGAAGTCTAGGCTCAGGCTAGACCAACCGGCTGCCAGACTCCAGTCATGTTACCTTACTTTTTGCGCATGTCAACCCGCAGAAGCACGATCATCCAGATAAAGGCGGACGGAAGAATAGTCAACTTAATAAGTACGTAACCTCTACTTCACTGTCCGCTTAGGAACGAGCCTATAGCCCGCTTCCCCCTGAGCCGACAATGCGGTGGAAGCTACGTGCTCGTTGGACTAGTCATACGCCAATCTTTCACCACCTGCTCGCGCCCCCGCCCTTACGTAGTCTCAAGATGATAAAAGGAAAAGCGACTGATTCGTCCGGCGAGCGCGTAATTCCCACCGCACTGTCAGCTTATGGGTAAACGCAGTATAGGTGGGACTAAGCCGATTTTTGGCAGCGCCATGGACGACTGACTTTCGACCGTGAAATCCTTGCCAGTCGTGAAGAAGGTTACGTGGAACCTTGAACCTACACTTCGCTCAGACAGGTCGGGATGATATCAGCGTTTCCTTTACGTTCGACCTCTGGGTCGTGGAAGTCGCAAGTGGCATACTTGCCGCTTCCGCGCAACTGCGAACGTACGTGATACACATCGCCGGAAAATCAACGAACCAACACGGATGTCACAGCGGGAGAATGCGTGCGAGGAAACTGGATTGACTTTTACTCGAGCAAGTGTATTGAGGTAAGTGTGACAGTTCATAAGGTTAATCCTACCCGAAATTTGTTTTTCTTTGCGCTTGAGAGAGCATGTCTCTCTTTATTTAAAAGCGTCTGGCATGTACCATTGGCGCTGCCTTCCTGATGGCTGTACCCGGAAACAAACATGTGTAACGTGTATATGTTGACCTCCAGGGCCGTACCCAAGGCGAGGTGGGAGGAGGGGGGGGGGGGGGGGGGGGGGGGGGCGAGGTCAGGGGTTTTGACCTCCCTCAACGCGCAGTGTGAAATATTCTGCGGCCTTTCCTTTCCACTCCACACGACCACACTCTCCCTAAATACTCTCCCTGCGCAAACTTGCTTTCCAGGGAACCAAGACATTTGCTCTAAACAGAAAGTGACAAAGGGGCTGCTTCATTTTCTCGGTGGAGCTGTAGGCTCTTCATCAGCTGAAGAGCGTCACAGACCTGCGTTTATCTCCAAGGTAGCTCCGTAATCCACGTTTTAGAAAACTTGCTCATGCTAGCCCAGATTCGCAGGAACCATAAAACATTAAGGAAAACACCGCTTCAGACGAGCTTGAAACAACAAAAAAAATTGAATCGAAATATTAGTCCCTACTTGGCTTTGAAACTGGTACGCTACAATGGCAAAGATGAAACATTCGTCTGCAAGCCACTATAATTCTTCTTTCAGGCCTGCCAGCGATATATATATATATATATATATATTTTTTTTTAATATAAAAACAATACAAGACGCTGTTTCAAGATAGCCGCAGCGTACCCAAATCCCCCCCCCCCCCCCTCCCCGCCGCCCTCCCCCGCGGACAAAATGTTCTGGATGCGGCCCTGTAGACTTCCCACTTCTCTCGTAGGAGCTTCGCGAGGATGTTTGGACGTTCAGAACTGAACGGGGGATCGGTGACCGAGTGTCATTCTGCGCCGCAGCTCGGATCACGTGCTACGCTCGTGCTGCAGAACCCAGGGATGCCGAGTTCAATCCCCATCCTCGCCCGTTTCGATCCGGATGAGCACCATACCTGCGTGCGGTCGTGTATCACTACTGCGAGGTGCACGCTAAGGACTTTAGGCTTAGGCTCGCAGTAGTACTGAACAGGCTAAATTTTAGGGCTGGGCGTCGATTAAAAATTTTAACCCGATTAATCGCCACCCTTTAATCGATTAATTAATCGATTAATCGGTTGCGTTAATTTTTATAAATAATAGATTAAAAAGAATGTAACAACTCGTCTTGCCTTTGAAGACTTAAGACCCGTTCACACTCTTGCGACCGAGAGAGACCAGACCGGTTTTTAAGCCTCTTGCGATCTCTTAGGACTAGCTCCGCTGCAGCGCATACGGTCCTAAGAAGTCCCAAAAGGCTTAAAAGCCGGTCTGGTCTCTCTCGGTCTTACTCGGTTGCATATGTGTGAACGGGCCTTTATTTTACTCTCTGTTACACGGCGCAAAGGACATTTAGAATTGAGGATACATATAGTTCAACGATTCAAAGACTCACATATTTTTGCTCCAGCTCCGAAGACAGAAGTTTGTCCACATTCTCTGACAGAAAGACAAGAAGTTGGAGCTTGGGCGATGCTTACTTTTTTTTGTTTTCATAGAAAGGAACCTCGATGAGAAGGCGTTGATAGTTGTCTGCGTTTTGGCGGATGGTACTTGCTGCAGCTACATGGGTGCTTCGCTTGTAGGCGATACTGAAGCGAACTTACGCTTCCACTGTACGAAAACGGCTTTTTGCAGCTGATGCAGTGGACTTCCTTCGAGTTAAAAACTTCACCGCTGGAGTTTATTTAAACCCAAACTTTTCAGCGAGATTGCCTTTCATACTCGTGAACTCGTCAATTTTTACGTGCCAAATACTGGAACAAGTAACCATGGCGTTGTTAGCTTCCCAGCTTGTTTTTCTGCTTGTTTGCCTTGCCTGAGCAGGATCTGTAATAGATCCTCAACACGTGAAGTTTCGCGGTCGCGCGGAGATCATTTGCGGGCCCGGCTTGTTTGTCTGGCCTCGGCATAACTGTAATGTATATCCTCGAACGCGTGACGCTTCGCGAGCGCGAGAATTGAACCTTGCTCATAGCACCTGACTGGGAACGGACTTCTTTTGAGTACCGATTAAAAAACCGATTAACCGGTTAAACAATTTGATCGCGATTAAAGCCTTAATCGATTAATCGGAAGGTTAATCGATCAATTGCCCAGCCCTACTAAATTTATAATCACAGCTGATTGCAGTACACAACAGTTTCTTCGTTTCATGACGCCTTCATCCGGCGTATAGGACGAAGCAATCATTGCTTTTGCTTACCACGTTATCGATTGCGACGACTGTCTCGTTATTAAGGAACTGTCGATCAATCGGAAGGGTGATATCACTACTTAAAGGGCAGACAGGGCGTTTTCATATCGAGGCGTGGTGCTTGGCCTTCTGTTTACCCAGACGATAATGCACTACGTGATAATAGGAAGCTTTATTAGACAGGTATTGCGCTAGGATAATGATAACGATACAATGCGTGCGTAGAAGTCGCCGGCGGAGTATGGGGCATCGTTATCGGAATGCGCGAGCGGCCAACTAAAGCTCTCTCTAAAGGCCCGTTCACACATCAATCGCGGCGCTATTAAAGTGATAGAGGGGCTTTAAGCGCTTTAAGCACACAGCGTTAACTTTGGGCTCAGCGCGTGCTGCCGGGAGCGCTCACCATATTTGTATCGCAGCGTCAAAACCGTCGCTCGTTGTCGACGACGAGGAGCGTACGACACGTGAACAGCGCTGCATCCACTGCATGTGGGAACCGGCTTTTATATATACAAGTAACAGCGTTACGCATACGCTGCACCAACCATCGATACAGACACGCGGAGACGAGGGTAAAGAAATAATGAAAAGTTGTCGCCCCTCTTCCAGCGAGAACTCTGCATCGAAATAAAGTGCGCTTAACAAAACTCATAAGAGAAAAGAAAAACAGTGCAACTCGGCTTTAAAGACGCGTATACAGTCAGACTGCTCGTATACATCATACAAAGGACTCGGAGTTCGCTGCAAACATATGACGACGGAATCATCTGCGAACGCACCTCGTGCGTCTTCCATGCACGTTTGCATCGTACATGCTTCAAACACGTGTGCAGGCAGTCCCTGTAGGACTGATGTCGTACGAGAAAAGAAACATGCCAGTGTCTGCAGACTGTTTTTGGTGTTATGTAGTAGCGGTGGGACCGCGGCTTTAAGGAACGCAGGGCGTATATGCCGAGCCCCCTATAGCATCTTATTACCGCCCCGCAGCCAATGAGAGTGCAGCGTCCCCCGATAAGAACGAATCGCGAAATGAGAAGCGGGGTCATAATAGGCCCCGCCCCGCGTTTTTTAAGCTGTACACGACCCTATGTGCGTGCACCCGAATGTTTCCTTGGCCACACAACTGAGGATGGCAAGGTATGCCTGCCAGGGCGTCTATAGCGTGACGCCAGTGACGTGAGGCCGAATAAAACGGGCCGGCATTGAGGTATTTATTTATTTTATTTACATTGTACCTACATCGCCCTGTGGGCATTATTGTAGGGGGGTTTTAGAAAACATTATAACAAGTGGAAAAAGAAAACGTCATTATCATCAATGGACACAATATCTTCCGGGAGGTCGTTCCACTCTCTCGCGGTTTTGACAAAGAATGAATTAGCAAAACTGTCAGTCCTGTAAGTGGGAACAGCAACCTTCTTAGAATGATCACAACGGGAAGAAACGTAGGATGGCTCCATAAGATAAGTGGCTTTATCAATTCCTGTTTTGTTGTGAAAGACACGGTGGAAGAATTTTAGTCTTAGTTTTTTTTCTTCTACATTCCAGTGTTTCCCATCCCAGCATGGCCTTCATATCTGTAACACTAGCATAAGGGTCATAGTTGTTCAGTACAAAACGCGCGGCCTGATTTTGAATTTTTTTCTAGTTTATTGATAAGGAAGTCGTGATAAGGGTCCCACACAACGCACGCGTAATCAAGGATCGTTCTTACCAAAGAAAAATAAAGTGCTTCTTTAACGTTTCGCGACGCGGATCTAAAATTTCGACGGATGAAATAAAACATTTTACTAGCCTTTCCGATTGTGCGTTCTATATGGCTGTTCCATTTTAGGGAATCCGCAAATAGCACTCCTAGGTAAACATACTCGAACACAGTACATAAAACGGTCCCGTTGATTTGGTAGCTATGAGAATCGTGCAGCTTACTTCTCGAGAAACGAAGATGTTTGCATTTACTTAAATTTAGGCTCATTTTCCATTGATTGCACCAAGAAGATAAAATATTTATGTCGGTTTGTATAATGGCAAGGTCGTCTGACGTGTTTATTTCCCTGTACAATACGCAGCCATCGGCGAACAGTTTAATGTGAGACTGTATGTTTTCGGTGATATCATTTATGTATATGAGAAAAAGTAAAGGCCCTAAGACACTCCCTTGTGGCACACCCGACGTAACCCGAGTTGATGTGGATATAGTACTGTTTAAAACAACCCGCTGCTCTCGACCTTCTAAATAATTTTTTATCCAGTTCAGGACGTTTAGATCTATGTTTAGCAAAGCCAATTTATACAATAATAACTGATGGGGGACCGTGTCAAATGCCTTTCGAAAGTCTAAGAACACGCAGTCGACATATTTTCTGCTGTCTAGTGATCTGGATATATGATGATAAAATTCTACCAGCTGGGTGTTGCAAGAGTAGCAGCTTCGAAAACCATGCTGTGAAGGGGAAAAGAAGTGTAATGAATCCAGGAACGAGTAAAGGTTACTATAAATAATGTGTTCAAACAACTTACATGAGATCGATGTCAATGAAATAGGGCGATAATTTTCAACACTGGCTTTAGATCCCGATTTAAAAACTGGTGTAACGTTTGCCATCTTCCAATCCATTGGAACCATCCCCGTCTTTAAAGTTTCACTGAATATAACAAAAAGATAACGCGCTATAGATTCACTGCACTTAAGAAAAATAACAGGGGAAATGCCATCAGGTCCGACAGCCTTGGTTGCATCAATTCCGCGCAGCAACTTCACTATACCGTTCATGTCAATTGTAATGCTGGGCATTACGCTTTGCTGCGTTTGGTAAGCCACTGGAGATACCAGATGCGGAGAGTCTTGCGAAAATACCGACTTAAAATACGAGTTAAAGCATTCAACCTTCGCGTTATCAGATACCACAGTACCACCATCAACTTTCAACGCAGGAATAGAAGTGTCTTCCTTTCTGTTCGCGTTAACAAACTTCCAGAATTCTTTAGGGTTTCTTTTTAGATTTTCGTTAAACTTGTCAAAGAACACTTTTTTGTTTAATTTTATTTGCAATTTGAGAAGCCTGTTAATCTCTTTGTACTTCTGCTCAGTTTGGACTGACCAACTTTTGGTAAGCGTTTTGTAAGCACGTCTCGCTTTACCTATAAGTTTGCGAATTTCTACATTAAACCAAGGTTTATTTTTTTTACGCTTCCTTATTTGTTTCGATGGAATATACACCTCCGCAAGCTCTAATATTTTATTTCTAAAAGCATGCCATATAGTTTCGACGTCACTATTCTCCGACAGACGACTAAATGTATAAAAATAGGATTCAAGCTCTGCATCGATCGCTTCGTAATTACCTTTGTCGTACAAAAATACTTTCCGTGGACACTCCGCTTGCTTTCGCGTTCCGGGCTCCGAGAGCTTAGCAACAACCGCGCAGTGATCACTTATGCCGGGAAGTACAGTGACCTCGGATATAACACCAGGAAAATTGCATAAAATCAAATCCAAGACAGAATTTCCTCGCGTCGGTTTTTTAACATATTGTTCGAATCCAAATACACCGATTATGTCAGCAAACATCGAGTAAGCGCGGGGTCCATCTGTAGCAAGAACTTCATCAGACCAATTGAACCCTGGTAGATTAAAGTCTCCTCCCAAGAATACACTATCTGGAATTGTCATCAACAAGTCACCCAGTTTGTCTATCGAGTACGCATCACTATCTGGGGGGCGATAAAGTGTACCAAAAACTAAAGTGGTCCCCTTAGGTAAAACTACACGACACCATACAGACTCAGTGTCGTTTTCGGAAAAAACTAGTTCATTACTACTCCAGTCTGATGAAATTAGCAAACACACAGCACCTCCGTGTCCATTTCTATCTTTGCGGTATACGGTAAAACCGGGGGGAAAAACTTCGCAATTAGAAACCGAGTCATGCAGCCATGTCTCTGTTCCCATAATAACTTCGGGTCTGATTGTCTCGACTAGAGATAAGAAATCGTCCACTTTATTCTTTATGCTACGGAAGTTCACAAGTAATACCGAGGCATCTACATCTGATAAAGCGGCATTTTGACAGATATTTCTCGCACTGCGTCAATCCTGCTGAATCGGTGGACCCTTTTTACGAACGAGTACAGGCATGCTTTGTTCGAAATCCCAGGCGTACGTGTCTCCGTTGATAACAAGCTTGTCGTAGGTAAGATATACTTTGTTGTTCTTATCTTGTCGTTTTTCTTTGGAATAGTCCCATAGCTTGCGCCTTTTTTCTCTGACAAGTGCACTGAAATCCTCGGAAACGCTATAAGCAGAGTTTTTTGAATTTAAAGGCGTTGCGCATGATGTTGTCACGTTCTTTCCAATTTTGAAAGCTTGCTATAATCGGCCGACAGCTACGTTCCTTGAAAGTACCTAAACGGTGGGCCCTTTGTATTGAGGTGACATCAATATCTAGATTACCTTTACAGATGCGTCTAACAAGAGTTTCCGACTCCTCCCATGACTCTCGCACTGTGTCATCAGGTATGCCAAAAAACACCAAGTTTGTCCTGCGGCTCCGATTTTCAAGGTCGTCTAGTCTTGCTTCCAGCTTTCTTCTATTTACTTCAACATCTGAGATCCGTTGTTCAAACTGCTCGTTTTTTGCAATTAAATTCTCTATTTTGTTGTGAATCTCCGTTTGTTTGCTTTCAATAACATTTAACTTCGCGAGGACACTTTTTTGACCGTTTTGCAGTTCAGTGAACATAGATTGTATGAATTCCATTTGTTCCTTAGTTGCAGGACCAGGATTAGTTTCTACGTCGCCACTCAACAACAGCAACAAGAGCACAAACATCATTTTTTTCCTGTAAGAGAGTTTGCGTCTATTACCCACTATGGCATGAAAGTGCTTATTCCTAGTGCTCGCAATCAAGAATAGTTGGTTGGGTGGAGCTGGCAGGAAACCACCAACAGAACGGAAAGGGCCAGATGGGAAATCACTAATTTGCATCAAGAAAGGTTTTCGTGAGCACATGGCCTCGTTCCTGCCAGCTCCGAAACCCAGGGATTCCGTGACACGCGTCGGCTTATATGCTGACTCGAACAGTCCACTCGGTTGACTGGAGGGTGGGACGGGTGGAACCCTGAAGAACTCCGAAGAACTTAGAATCGTCCGACGGGAAGGCTGATAGGTCGTTGACGTCACATGCAGCTGACGCTGCGCTGACGTTGGACTCAGGAAACTGATGCCAGCGGTGACGAGGCAGAACGGAACAATCGCCTGCATCAAGAAAGGTTTTCGTGAGCACATGGCCTCGTTCCTGCCAGCTCCGAAACCCAGGGATTCCGTGACACGCGTCGGCTTATATGCTGACTCGAACAGTCCACTCGGTTGACTGGAGGGTGGGACGGGTAGAACCCTGAATAACTCCGAAGAACTTAGAATCGTCCGACGGGAAGGCTGATAGGTCGTTGACGTCACATGCAGCTGACGCTGCACTGACGTTGGACTCAGGAAACTGATGCCAGCGGTGACGAGGCAGAACGGAACAATCGCCTGCATCAAGAAAGGTTTTCGTGAGCACATGGCCTCGTTCCTGCCAGCTCCGAAACAGTACATGGTGATGCACCGCTGCTCAAAACAATTTTTTTCTCCTTTTTTTCTTACGAAACCCGTAATTGTCATGAAATAATGCGCTAGTCTTTTAGGAACACCCCATCCCCTAAAATACTACGGTAGACAAGGGACTTGTTCCAAAACCGACGCGCCCCACCGCGGCGAAATGCCACGCAGTGCACTCTGCGAACTAGTTGGCCACTCAGTTTCGGTTTCGACTGAGCAGCTTCATCTCATGCTATCACGCCACGACCGTACCCGCTGCTTGCGTTTTCGATTATCTGACTTTTTATGAGTGTGCACTGCACTCATTCTCGAGCGATACAAAACGATGACCGGGGCACTTTCCTTGGTTCCCGAAACACCGGATATTGTGCGTGCGTATGCAAACGTAGTAAGACGTGGCTTAGTCACCTCACCCCACGAGTCCATCTTTGAGCTCAATGTCAGTAGTCCCGTCTAGTACCAGTGAATTACAACTGAAATTTGATCACCTTGAGACCTACACGTATTTTTTTTTTTTTTGCCAAACGTACGCTTCTTGTTGCTTTATTGGGCGAAAAGCAAGCCGCGTCCTCACAGGAGTATCAAAGTTGAGCCCCGCGTTGGCACATGAACTTTTAATAAAACGCAATAAATTCGACCTCACTACTGCACAAAAGTTGCTATGATGTCTTCCTCATGTCATCACATATCTCACACTCAAATTTTATGCTGATAGAAGATTAAGTTTTCGCAAACGCCGAGATCGGCTTGCTGCGACGGAGGCTTTAACTAGCGTCCCCTACTCCTGGCCAAGCATTTTTGGACGAGCTTTTACTGAAGCCCAAGATATGTGTCTGAACGGTGTGTCTGAAATTATCTCGGGGTGTCAGTCAGAAAGAAAGCAAACAAATAACAAATATTATGGCCATTAGCAACCGTCAAATGCGCTTTGAATAATTTCGTTCGTTTCGCGCACCCGTCCGTCATGCCCGTCCGGCGTACTTCCGGCGGACGGTGCGACATTCTTCCCACAACTGCTCGACTTTTGCTTTCTTAAAACAATTTGTACGCGTGCAGGATAACTTTATGCGCATACGCGATGTTGAATATTAGTGGAATGCAAGCAGGTGGGGACTTCAAGTGCAGTGCTGGGGGGCTGTACAGATAAGAGATGAGAAGGGTGTTCAAATGGAGCTCTTCAATGGCGCCTCCGAGTTTTACCTCGCGTACTCAGGTGTATTAAGAAAAACAGTAATTGCAAAAGGTTATATTTCGTCTATGGACGCAGGAAACAAACAAACTTCCTGATCAGTTCATCAACAACACTAATGTAAAGGCATGAGCTCGATGTAGGCGTACTTATTGATTGCTACGTTGATTCGAACACAAGCAAGATCCCCGAGCTTCGCAGCGTCGAGATTCCCAGCACTGGCTCGTCCACATACCTCGAAACGCTAACAGAAAGGCTCGGGTACAAAAATATACAAGCATGTGTCAAGACAAGCTATACGTCTTGGGCTTGTGCTAAAGCTTCGATGTCTGCCCATTTAGGTTAGTTTAGAGACCACATATGACGCTCTCGGGACCAGAAAACATAAGATAACGGTCATTTATAGTCCACGCTCTGTGTATAATCTCTTGTCTACGTGTCGATCGAAACCGAAACCATGCCACTCTCCTCCCTGGCCAACTAGTTCCCAGAAGGCAACGCGCGCCGTGTTGCATGCAGGGGTTTATGGAAGTAGTCTATTAGAAACACCTGATCTCCCAAAATACCGTGGTACTCCGTTAGAAACACATAATCCCTTAAAATAATGCTGTGGTATTAAAAAGACGTGATCCACTAGAATAATTCGGTACTCTATTAGAAACGTAAATTACTCTAAGACGCTGCGATGCATCATTACAAACAGATAGTCCCTTAAAACACTTCCGCACTCGATTAGAAAGACATGCTCCCCTAAGATACTTCTGTAGTCTATCGAAATAATCTAATTCCCTGAAATAGTACAGTACTCCATTAGAAACACATAGCCTACTAAAATACTGCTGTACTCTATTAGAACGACATGATCCCTAAAATACTACTGTACTTTATTAGAAAGATATAGTTCATTAATATATTTCAGTGCTATATTAGAAACAGACATCATCCCCTAAAATACTGTAGTACCTTATTAGAAACAGACAATTCGCTAAAATAGTGCAGTCCCCATTAGAAACATACAGTGTTGGACAAAATACTCGATAAAAGTAATTAAGTTAAGTTACTAAATACCTGCTTCATAAAGTATTTAAAATACTACTCAAGTTACTTTCCCTGTAAAGTATCTTGAGTAGAATACAAATACTTAGAAATGTAATTCAGTTACTTTTGAAGATACTTCCGCATTGCGTAATTTAAATCGACGTCAGTGACAAACACAATTATACGGTTGCGCAAATCCGGTTTACCAGAATGGTTTATTTGCGCGAACCAACACAAAACAAAAAAAAAAGAACATCGTAAGGCTATTTAATGCAGTCCAACTATAAGGATCAGGATATTGTCACGAATGACAAAATGATGAGGCGGCGAATAACTGAAGAAACTAAACGTCTAATGTGGCGAACTTATGCCCAAAACAAAATAGAAGTAAGTTAGCGTCGCAGGCGTCGATGTCGGCGGAACAGCAGGATCGAGCGCTGGACGAGACTGGCACCGAACCAAAAAAAGAAAAAATTGGCTTGCTTTCTCAACAGGTGACCGGTCGCTTAGCTGTAGATGAGAAATTTAGCCAGTGCAGTACAGTAGTGATTACACGAACGCGTGCCGGTGCGAAACTTATCCAGATCAAAAGGGGCGGGGGCAGTGGGGATCGAACCAAAGAGGTTCCCAGCGCAAGCTTTCGGTACCGCCACGCGGAGCACCTTTTGTACCCGCGTGGGTTTCTCGAAAATTCGGCGTAGAACGTTCCTGGCGTAGAATATTCGTAACTCGATCACACGACAAGGTTCTCGAACTTACGAGAATGTCAAGTTGAAAGAATAAATAAAAGAGGAGTCCGCTCCCTGGAATCGAACCCGGAAGCTCCGCGCGAACCATTCGGCCTCGCGCTCGCTCGGCGACGCGCGTGGCAATATCACTGATACACGTTACAAAACATTTCTGGGACATAAATAAAGAGGTCGCTTTAGCTATAGTGACATCGCTGAATATCACGTCCTGCGGCGCACCTAGACGCAGCGTTTAACTACAATCCATATTCCCTATATGGGGAGTTTACTATAAACGAACTTGGGATACGGATATGAGTGAACGGATAACGAAGAGAACCCACATAAAAGCCATCGGCAGTGGTCGCACCTTCTTCAAGTTGGTTGCGTTCAGAAAGGCACTCAGCTTTGGGGGGCACTTTTGTTGGGATTTCGAGAGATCATCACACTTTTAGTTCGTTTCCTGTCCTGTTCTCCGCTTATCAATGTTCGCGAAAGCAATAAGAGACGGACTGACGACAAAAATAAAATAAACAAAAGGAAGCCTAGACGTTTTGCGGTAGGGGGGTCAAAAATACAACAAGTAAAACAAAAATGTCTTCTTTTTTTCCTATCCACTTCTCTTCTTTTTTTTTTATTAGTAATTTTCTTGACAGTCAAGTCTGCATTGTTGTCGTAGCTCGTTTCCCGGTCTGCGCCGCGCCTCAGTGTCCAATCCTAACTTCCGTGAAACCACCCCTTTTATTTGAGGATTTTTTGGGAGAATCTCTGGAAACAAAAAGCGCCTTTGGGAAGGCGAGGGGAAAAACTTCATTGCACGAACTTCGGGGTGAAATATGAGTCACAATCGTCACAAAAGCGATCTTTTCAAGAGCTCAATATAAGTCACCGTAGCTTATCGGAGCTAGCAACAGGATTTGGTTGCTCGAAAGAATGTTCACGTTTCCTCGTGCCACGCCCACGCCACTTCATACCGAAAAACTCGGAAAATGGCGGAATGTCAAAAATGTATTTGAGATAATGAGTACAAGATACTCAGAAATGTATTTAAGATCGAGTATTAAATACTCTCGATCAAAAGTATTTGCAAGATACCAAGATACTTCAAAAAGTATTTAAGATACAGTATCTTGAGTAGAGTATTTGAGATAGGCACAAGTCTGGAACATATAATTCCCTCAAATCCTGCAATACGTCTTTAGAAACAACTTATCACAGTGTCTTACGATATTCGCACCTACCAGGCCGGCTCTCCTGCACGTACGACTCTTTCATGGCAGAACCTCTTGAGGTCTGGTACAAGGATTGATCTCACTTGCACATTTATAATGTGCTACCAACATACAGTGCGCCAACTATCCCAATTTTATTTTTCGCTACTTTAACTTATATCTTCCATTTTCTTCCTCGAATTGGCTAGAAGGATCACTGGCTAAATAATAACGTAATGTCGGGTTCAAATTTTCCATCTTTTACATTGTTAAAGGGAGAGTGCGACTACTTTGCGTTCAAAGGGTGCTGCGGCTATTTTTATTTTAATTGTAGAATTAGAGTAAGCTATGACTCGGAGTCAAGCTTTCTTACGCCTCAAGCGACTATGTTAAGATTATCCACCGCTACGGTTGTGTGTATTCAAAATGTGGATGATGGCTGATTATGTTTTATGTAGTTGCGCAGAGGTAGATGAGTCTTATCCAATATGTAACTGGTTTAGTTGTCCCTAAGCAACAATACCACAGCCAGCGAATAACGAAAGCCTAAAAAATGTTTAGATCTGAAAATTGCGATGTGCGCGGAGACATTGAACTTTAAACTTTATTATTATTATTATTTCGTGCCGAGGTCACTGCAATAATTGAAATGTCACGCTCATCGTCCCAGCTGCGCACACCGCAGCCATTTTTGGCCTAGTCATGTTCTGGGCTTCGTCATTCGCTGTGATCCCTCTATTCGCAACTTTCAGCGATGGTGGTACCGCGGTGTGAGAATTGCGCTCCCTAGCTCCTGGATGATCGGCCTCATAATAAATGGCCTTGTCTACACCTTCCTGACGTGAAAAAATAACGTAAGGCTCTAATACTGTTCGGATATAGCAAAACTAGAATTACTTACGCGTCGCAGACCCAGCCTCGTACCGCTGTTCTACGACGATCATCCAGATGACAGCCATTTTGATAGGCACCAGTGCGCCCCCTATAGGCCGTGAAAGTTGCGAATTGTTCCATGTGATTGGCTACTCACGAATCTTTTATTAGAATGCAGTTTTGCTACCCTGGCGCCTGGCCAGATTGACGTTTTTTGTTATCGAAGACATGCATATATATACTGTATATATAAGACCCGTCTCGGGTCGAAACGTCTAAGTAAAGGAGTTAGGTTTTTGAAGTGGCTCTTTATTCTATACAAACTTTCAGCAGCCAAGCCCTAGACCTCGTACTATATATATATATATATATATATATATATATATATATATATATATATATATATATATATATATATATATATATATAATTACGAGATAACACACTGACGCCATCTATCAGGGGGCCGTGGAATACTTGGCATTTCAGTACAATTCTTATTTTTTCGCGCATCATTCTTTTTTTCCTTGCATATATATATCAGATGAATGCCCTTTTAATACAAGCTAACTCACGCCGTAAACCTTCGATAAAAATTTCTTCCCCCCTTAGTTTGGAGGAACCGCTTACATTTTCTGAGAAGAGAAAGTAACGTACTTTTACGTACTCGAGAAGTAAAAAAAAAGGGCATCGGTTTTTTTATCCCATACAAAAATGGTCTATGGTCGTGTATGGAAAATTATATGGCAGGCTATCACCCCCTATGGCCCTCTATGGTCGGCCATAGAAATCCATAAGGACAGCTACAGCCAGCAATAGAAAAATCTATGGCCCTGTGTCTAAAGACTGGGAACCAATAAATTTTCTTTACCCGCCAATAGAACATTCTATGGCCACAAGTCTAAAAACTGGGAACCAATAATTCGTCTTTAACAGTCTATAGAAAATTTTATGGCCCTGAGTCTAAACACTGAGAACGAATAAACTTTCTTTAGACGGCTATAGGAAATTATATGGCCCCATGTCTAGAGACAGCGAACCAATAAATGTTCTTTACCCGCCTATAGAAAGTTCTTTGGCCCCGAGTTCAGTGTACTGCACGTCATCACTGCATTGTCAAAGTGATTCATCAAACTTATTAAAAAGATAATTAATAAATTTTAGTTAATTAGCCTAATGATCTACATTTGCTTTTTCAGAGTTTTGAATTAAGAGATGGGGGCTATTCCAAGAAACAATTCAAATAATCTATTAAGTACGAGTAATATTCGCTCCGCCTCTCTGTGTTTTTGCGACAAATAATGGGTCACCGGCAAAGTCGGATTCAAAAATTAGACTGCCATATATACAGCTAGTGCGAACGCAGCATATATAGAAAAGCCTGGTGGCGCTGCGTTGTCCCTGTTGCGTGGGGTATTGTTCTGCTTGTGTTCTGTCTATTCTGTGTGTTCAGAGATGTATGTATATCTACCATGTAGGGCTCACAAGTCGGGGGAACTTAAGGAACAAAAAAAAATTTTTTAGAGTTTGTTGGCTAAAGAGAGCCATAGGGAAAGTCATAGAGATGTCTTTAGCCAAGCATTAGACAAGCTAAAGAGCGCTAGGCTGCACAGCAATAGGGCCATAGACAAAGCTAAAGAGGCCCATAAAGGCGACCATAAAAAATGCTAAATACAGCCATAGAAAATTCTTTAGCTTATTGGGCCAAATAGCTAAAGCCGACTATACAAAGAATTTTCTATAGCCGACCATAGGACATTTTTGTATGGGATGTTTTGCGGCCGCGTGTGTGCGCATGCAGAATGCGGCTGGTCTCATCAAGTACCAGTGTTTCATCAAGTATAGCTAACCAGTCGCACTTGCTAGTGCTCAGGACCTAGTGCCTGAAGAATTAAACCTCCTGGGATCCTTTATGATGTGTAAAGAGGACCTACATTACAGAGAGTTTCCAACTAGTCGATCGGGGTCATCTGGTTTATGGGCTGCATTCTCAAAACGAGAGCTGCGAGGAGGTTCCGAAAGTGTTGGTCGTCTGCAAACGTCTCCGCCTTTCCTCCTACTTTCCTCATCGCCACGGAAAAACGCAGCGCATGCGCACTTGGGACCGATCGCCGCAGGAGGTGTCCGCCATTAAATTGAAAAAGCTCCCCGTGGGTTGAGGTGGACCGATCTCTTCAATCTAGGCTCTCTAATGACGAGAGAACACACTGACGCCATCTATCGGGGGGCTGTGGGACACTTGGCATTTCCGTATCATTCTTATTTTTTCGCGCATTGTTTTTTTTTTTTTTTTGCCTTAATTTTTTTGACAATGTCATAAACGACTATTTTTTTTATAGATTGCGCATGTTAAAGACCCCAGGTTAGCGTTTGTACTGCACTGGCTAAGTTTCTCATCTACAGCGAGTGACTCGTCGCAACTTTGAAATGGCTACACACTGTATAAATATCCACACAACCCCAATCATTATTATAGATAATGCATTTGAACTCGCAAATGCCGCAAAACCTTCGCTCTAGTGAATGAAGTGCAGTTCCAGGGTCAGCTCATAGATGGCGCCAGCGTGCTAGCGTGTTCTCTCGTCGTAAGAGACCATAAAGGAGCTGGGTCGTAAACAAACGCAATTGTGCTAACGGGCCTTTATCACGTACACACGAACTCAGCTCTGTGACGTCACAGCGCGGTGGTGGCGCGTCGGTCGCACTTCCGGTCTGGGGCTGTGGGCAGAAGTCCCCATGCCAGACGTGTATTCCTGCGTTGTTTTGTAAGGAACCAGACAAAATCTGCCTTCTCGTCAAAACGCCGCGACTGAGGCCGTACCAAAAGAGTCGAGAAAGGTTTAAAGGTCAGTTTTCACGTGCTCGGTTCGTCCGAGAATCTGGATATGTGCCGTGAAAATGGAAAAGCAGACGCCGTCGGACAACGATTGCTTGGGCGGGAAGCACTTTGGGTCGAATTCACAGATACTTGTGGTCATCAGATTTATTTGTTTTGTTCCAACATGAACGCCAGAAAACCGTCAAGTTGTGCGGACCACCTGCGGACAACGTTCAGTGCGTCTGCAAGTTCAAACGGCCGCCTGATCGTTCGAATTGTCGTCTGCTCTTTCGAACGTATTGTCGTCTGCTCTCTTAGACGACGCCGGCCCGTAGACCAAATGCTGGCCCGGTACTTGCGATAAGAAGTAAGTGCAGGCCTCAAAAGACTTAAGTTTTAAGGTTGGTAAGCAGGCTCGATGTAAACAGTAGATTCAAGGAGATGTTGATCATTGTTACCAGTGACCATCACCGACTTGTTATGCCTAATTCACTTGGTCCGATTCTGCTTGCGATTTTCAGTATCGACGCCGACCATCTCAGCTACGGTTTACGCTTTTGCAGCCCGAGCGGCGTCGCGACTGAAAATTGCGAGCGAAATCTCATCATGCGAATGAAGCTTTAGCATGCTGCGACGTCCACGCGGAATGAATCGCCACATGTCACATTATTCACGCGAAGTTTTGCGGTGTAACGAGCCTCGGTAATTTCATTGACGCCGCTCAAGTAGTCAGACATTGCCAGGAAGACGTAGAATCAACAATTCGAACACCAAAAAGGGCAGGGCGACTCACACCGACGCCGACAACATCGCATTTCAATGGTTTGTTTATGGGCAAAGGCGGGCTTCTTGCCCACACCCCCATCGCGCATGCGCGGCGCCGGTGGCGTCCGCTAAGGGCGCTCCGGTTTGTTTGTAAACAGGAGTTGGTGTATACGCAAGAGCGTTGATTCAATGAGCAAAATAAATGAGAAAGCGCGCAGCTTCTGCCTTACACGTGTGCTTCGGAGCTTAACGCGGTGACGCGGAATTTTGTTTTGGCAGTCACCAGACATCGAGAATCGAGGCTGAAGAACAACGTTGACAACGTTTATCAGGAACCGCTGGCCTTATCAGGGGTTCCTTGACGTTTTAGTGTTGTGCTACATGTCCTTTGGCGAAGATTAGGGTTTTGGTGCCTCCGTATGCACACACACGTTTTGTTTGGTGATATCACGTAGTCCATATTGAATATTTTCGATGTTTCTTTTTTGTTCGGTTTTTTTTTTTCTGCAAAATGCGTACTTTTTTGTGGTTTTTAGCTTGAGTGTGTAACATCGGGTCGCCTTGTGATGCCCTTTTACCGACCTCAATGCTGTTGAAACCTTTTATTTTCGTGGCCCCTATTTTTCGCGAATTGGTCACAGAGGACATAATCGCAGCCACCAAATCTCGCGAATTCCAGACGGACCGAAATGTTAGCGTGCCATTAAATTTTGCAAATTTCTTAATTCGTGAAATTCGCGAAAATTAAAGGCTCGCGTACATTAAGGATTTTGCAATCTGTTTGCATCGAAACGGGCTGGCGGCACTAGTTACAGCAAACAACTAGGCTTCTCTTGATCCTTCTGGTAAATTTCCCGGGGAGCAGAGAATGTGCCGTATGTGTCGTGCGCGTGCGTGCGTTATGATTTGTTATGCTTGGTTATACGGTAAGTTTTCTATGGTCTCGGAGGTACTGCACATACGACACATTCATGTGCTGCCCAGTCTTTTCAGAATGATCGAGGCAAGTTTAAATCTGTTCAGGATTCTTAAAGTCGTGAGATGCCGAGGGTATCTACGTTGCGTTATTCGGAAGCCAACTGCCCGTGCTGACGCTCGCTTAGTCCATCTGTTTGCGTTGCCGTTTGCTCCTCCTCGTAGCGCCTAAGTAGCGCCGTTGCAATAAAGAAAAAACAAACAAGAAATCCTAGGTGGATTCCACTTCCGGCTGCCGAGCGCGACGGACGTGTTATAATGTGCTCCGTCGGAGCGGCAAAAACGGCCGTGTCAGGCCGTGGTACATCTGCTGTTTCTGGAAACTCCAAAGACTACAAGATCATCCTGCCCACTCTGCCTACTGGATACGTTGCCACCAACTCTGTTATTCTTCACTGCGATGTGAAGGGCCGGCCATACCGGATCCAAGACTTTCGCGACGAACTGCGGAGACTGGAAGTGCTGAAAGACCTGGCGTCGGCGGGGCCGCACCAAATGAATCACGTGTGGATGCTCCGACTGCACACGCTTCAAGCGAAGCAAAGGTTAGTGGATGCAAAAGAGCTGACTGTGAAAGAGGGGCGTTGCCTCGTGCTGGACCCCTCCAACGTGGCGGTCAAACTCAAGCTGCATTGGGTGCCTTACGACGTACCGAACTGCCAAGTTAAGAAAGAGATGGAGCGGTATGGCAAGGTATCTGACGTAACCAGAGACTTCTTCCGGGAGAAGGGTTTCGAGGCTGTCGAGTCGAACACCCGGTCTGTACGCCTGACCCTCCAAGAAGGCTACACCGTCGACAGCCTCCCCCATGAAATCCGCCTGGAAGGATGCAAGGTCCTTGTCGTCGTGCCAGGACGGGCCCCGCTGTGTCTTAGATGCAGGCGGAAGGGGCACATCCGACGAGACTGCCGCGTCCCGCGCTGTACGGACTGTCACCGGTACGGTCACAAGACGGACGACTGTGTGAAGACGTACGCTTCAATCGCGCGTGACCGCAAGTCGGAGGACAATTCCGACTACGTCATGGACGACGCTGAAGCCGAGGAAGCCGTGGGAGGGTCACCGCCCGCCGCCCTGACACGGACGGAACCAAGCGGAGCGTCGAAACCCGATGACGACGGGGACCCTGACGCTGCGACTTCATCACAGGATCTTGAGGCGACGGTGCAAGTGCAAGTCATGGCCGGTGAAGGAACGAAGGAGCAGCTCGACGATCAGCAAGCATATCGTGAACGTGGAGCAGAGGCAACGACGGAGGGTCATCCTGGCCATGACAATAGCAACGGAGAAGCGGACGACTGCAAAGACGTCGACATGGACTCAAGTCTGACCGGGAAGCGACCAGCTGTTGCACCAGATCCAGCCGGCGGGACTGCTACTCACGTGACTGCACCCAAGAAGATTCGTGCAGCGAAACCGCGTTTTTCGACGGAAGACCGTCGCAAAGAAGACTCGCTGTGAGTTTCCACGATCACCCCGGTGTTTTAAGTCTCCGGATTCAGCATGAGGCTCGTTTGGGTAGCGTTTCTTTCTATTCGTTTTAATTTTAATGCTCAACGACTCGAGCAGTTTTTTTCTTAGCGAGTCCGTACGATTCGCGACTTTAAATGTACGTGGCTTTAACGCACGGAAGAAACAATACCAGCTGCAGCGACTACTGGCTGAAGAGAAAATTGATTTCCTAGCGCTCCAGGAGACAAAAATGGCCTCCGACGACGAAATAGAACAAGCGCTGCGGCCTTTCTTTAGCCGCTACGAGGTGTGCGTCAGTCACGCAAATGGGATGTCGGCAGGCTGTTTTTTGTTTTTGGCAAAGTCAGCCGCTGCGAGACTTGAATGTCGTCGTTGATGAGCTGGGGCGTTTTGTTTTGTGTGACTTCACTTTATTTAACCGTGACTGGCGAGTCATATGCATCTATGCGCCCAACAGAGCGAACGAGAGAGTATTTTTCTTCCAGTTTCTCAGCTCGTACGTACATGCAGTGCGACAGAGTAGTAGTTCTTTTGGGAGACTTCAATTGCGTATGCAGCCGGGCTGATCGAAGTTCAGGCGTGTCGTACCGAGATAGCAGCGTAGAATTACCAACCGAAATGTTGCAAGAACACGAACTGGAAGACGTAGCACGCTCGAGGGCCAATCGCGACACTCTCCGTTTTACTCATTTTCAAAAGTCATCTAACGCGCGTCTAGACCGAATCTACATGTCGGCCGAAGTAATCACCAATGTATCAGGCTACGTCGTGAAGCCTCTTTTTTTCACAGATCATTGTTTAGTCACTGTGACGCTGGGAAATAACAAGCAGCCTAAGAACAAATTTAGTTGGCACTTGTAGAAAATGAATAACCGGTTGCTAGACGACGCTGTTTTTGTTGAGAGCGTAATAGAGACGCTAAAGAAAATTGCCTCGGGAAAAGAAACATCCTTTCTTGAAAAATGGGAATATTTTAAAGAAGAGCTCAAACAAATGGCAATTGAAAGGTCTTCCTACTTAAAGTACGTATCGAGAAAGAAGGAGAAGGAATTGCAAAAGTATTGGCATGAACTTTTCGAAAATGAAAATAAAAACCCGTGCACGAACGTGACAGAAATAAAAGAAGTAAGAAGCCAGTTCGATAACTTACACCAAGAGCGTTATCGCGGTGCGATCGTGCGAGCTAGAGCAGATAAGTTTCTGTTAGGCGAGCAGCCCACTCGGCGTGCCCTGGCCGAAGAAAGGAAGTACACACAAGATAAGGAAATAACGATGATTATACTGCGTTTCAGCTTAGGTCCGAGCGCGGCCGATGTTATGAGCCGAAGGGCCAATCAAACAGCGAAAGAGGCACAACCTCATGGCGTTGTGCCTCTTTCGCTACAGTTGATAGGACTAGCCGGTATTCGCCGTCTCTCTGTGCGTGCTCCCCCGCCGGCTAGTCCTATCAAGCGCAGAGAGCAAGCCATGACGTTGCGCTTTTTGCGCTGTTTGAATGACCCTTCGGCTCATAACATCGTCCGCGCTCGGACCTAAGGTGAAACGAAGTATAGTCACAATGGTACTATAAGTGGTGACAAAAAGTTTACAGAGAATGCCTTTCTTGAATAATATAAGCAGTTATTTGGAAGCTGCCAACAGCAGATTAACACAGACGGGATTGACAGCTTACTGCAAAGAACACCGCAGCTTACAGATGATAAAAAGGAGTGGTTGGAGGAACCAATTACGCTCGGAGAAATAGAACGAGCAATAGAAGGTTTGCCGGCTCATAAAACGCCCGGACCTGACGGGATAAGTGCAGAATTTTATCAAAAGTTCAAAGACTTAGTAGACCCTTTTTTCCTGGAAGTCATTCGCGAGGCGTATGAATTCAAATCATTACCACCCTCCTTTCTGAAAACATATACTGTGCTTATACCGAAAGGCACTGATGCGAATGCGGCAAGGCGCGTAAGCGAGTACCGACCGATCACTTTATGTAGCGTCGATTATAAAATTTTTGCACGGATTTTAACTAATAGACTCCAGCAATTCATATGTAATTTAGTAGGAGAACACCAAACATGTGGCATACGGGGAAGGAGTATCCAAACAAACATACATGTCGCGCGAACAATTTTAGACACTGTTAGCAACGAAGGAGGCCAAGTGGTGATGCTGCAGATAGACTTACAGAAGGCCTTTGATCGTGTCCGACATGAGGTGCTTTGGAAAGTGCTAGAACGCGCTAGTGTAGGGGGAGTTCTTTTGAAGGGGACACGCATGTCGTACACTGGGTGTGTTACACAATTAGTTATTAATAATTCTTTGAGCCCTAAAATACCTGTATCTTCCTCCGTTAGACAGGGGTGTCCCATGTCACCGTTGTTGTTTGCGTTTTACTTGGAGCCCTTTTGTCTGAGTGTTATTCAAAGTGAACAAGTGCACGGTTTTAGAATGGACTCAGTCGAGACAAAAGTGTTGTCTTACGAAGACGATATTGCCGTATTTTGTAGTGATAAAAGAAGCGTAGAGGAAGTTCTAAAACTGACACAGTCATTTTGCGCCACCACGGGTGCGGTGGTCAACCTCGATAAGTGTCCCGGTGTTTGGCACGGTACTTGGGCTACAACACCAGCTTTGTACGAAGGTATTCGATGGGAGTGCACCCCGTGCAAGTACCTAGGGGTCCCACTACAGCACCTGAGGAAAACAAAACCTTACTGGGAAAATGTCGTCGAAGACATAAAGAAACGCACAGCCTCATGGCGTAATCGTGACCTGTCTATTTTTACGCGAGCAACCGTGTGTAACATCTTCCTGACCGGGAAGATTTGGTATGTCCTACAGGTGCTATGCTGCCCCCGAATCTATATCCAGAAGATGCACCGCGTGTTCGCACTGTTTATCTGGTTGTCGTCAAGCGAGCCGATGTGTCGGGACAATCTGTTTCGTCGTGTGGCCAGAGAGGGGTTGGACTGTCGCATCTTTTTATTCGTCAAACTGTGTCACGTTTTCTTTTTCTGCGTGACCAGCGACACCCCCTTTTACGAACGATGTTGCAGACAAGGCTCAGAGACGCCCTACCGTCCTTTCTTGTCGCGTCAGACTCGGGGCCTCCAGCCAAACCCGTTGGGTTTATAAAGGAAGTTATATTAGCCTTTTATTTTCTGGACGTAAGGTTTTCACGGGAATATTTATCAACAGTAACGCGCAAAACGTTGACGCGCGACCTCCATGAGGTGCTTTTTCCTGCCCCGTTGTATAGACTTCCCTATGTTTCGTGTCCGGGACAAGATGTTCTTGCCCGTGTAAAGAAAATGTGCGTCCCGCCTTGTGTCAAAACCTTTTTCTTCCGCCTCCATAGCGAAACGTTGCCGGTGAAGGTATGGCTTGATAGACGAGGCATTTACGTCCCATGGAGTGTAAATTGTCTACTTTGCAAACAACCTGAGACGATTGAACATGTTTTCTTGTACTGCTGGGATGCAGTGTTCTTCTGGTACGTCTTGCAACGGACTTTGAAAGAGGATTTACAGGTCAATCCTTTTTCAATTCGTTTCCTCCCGGTGGAGAAGCACGAAAGCGTACCCTATGATATGTTTATGGTATTAAGATTGCATAGCCTTTGGAAGCCACGTGTGGCGGTGCGCCACGCAGAGCAGCACCCTAAGTCGGCCCGCCTGTTTTTTATCGAACTTGTCGTGCAAGTGAAGAGTGTTGTTGAACGTTTTGAAACCCCGCCAGACTGGGTTAACCTGTTAGAAGAGCTAACAGGAATGAAGGAATTTTAATGCTCCCAACGGCTCCAAGTCGGAGTACAAGGGTTTTTAATATGTAATGTCTGACTTGTGCACAATAAAGAAAAAATAATCCTAGGTAGCGCCGAGCAAAGGCCTTCGGCTGCGGATTCCGTGGTCGGGGGTTCGATTCCCACTGCACCGCTTGATAATATATAAATATGATAAATTGTAGGCTCATGGAGCGCCTACAATGGGCTACGTATACTTTACGTTCCTTAGTATGCTTGTAACGGATTTTTGTTGCACTCCAGCGTACACTTTTCGCATGATATGCATTCCTTAAAAAGGTACTCAGGCGATTTTTTTTTTTTTTTTAGCTACCCTACTTATTTATATTTTCGAAATCAGCGGCCTTTACACTTTCAAGTAGGCTATTTAATATTGCAAAATTAAGAATACTTATTGTGTAATCGGAAAGTGAAAACAATGCAAAAACCAACATTCAAAGATACCCGCGCTTTTCAGTGCAATGATGACAGTGGCAGGCCGGCTTGCAAGTCGTGCAAATTGTCTAAGAAATGGAATATGTCAAGCATTTGCTGCGTGCTGCTGCGCGGATGCTGAAGCAAATATTTTCCTATTTATATTGGCCTATTAATAGCCCAATATTAGTTCCAGCATTGGTCCAATATTTGGATTACTATTTCAGCGATGTTTGTTGGTGTGTTTAGCAACTTTTAGGCAAATCAGGGACTATAAAAAAACGCCGGTGGATCCCTTTAAAGGGACACTGACACCCTCCCGACCCCCCAATATTTTTTTATGATTACTATTATTTCTGCCAGGCGAATAATTATTGTGTTAGAAAGCTATCCCATCAATATTTTGCTACAGCGTCACGTATATTTTTAATAAATTACAAAAACGCAACTGCTCGACATCGAAACTGAAACCGAGCTGGGGAGGAGGAAGAAATGAAGAGGAGAGAGTTGCCTTAAAGGACACATGCAAAGAAAAAAACATTTTTTTTAAACAGCTTGATGGAAAAAGGATATCATAAAACAATTTTACAACGAAAAAAAAAATTGGAGCTATATTTACGGCACTACATGAATTTGTAATTGGCGCCCGCCGGAGCCGCCGCTGGTCACGTGGTAGGCCCGCGCGCCGCCGCCCTGCGTCGCGGCGCCGCAAAGCCACGCCGCCGCCGCACGCTGAGCATTGTACGACTACAGTGTACTAGAATACTTGGGTAGTGTTGGGACCGGAGCGGCTCGGCAATGGAGCTCGTGAGCGCGCGTGTATTGACAGTTCGTGGCGGCGCTGTAGTCGAGTTATCCGGAAACAATCGCGCAGCCCGCTTTTTTTTTTGTCTTTTTACTTCGAGCGGCGCACGTGTCGGTACCACGATTTTATACACTCCGTTTCACCTTATGTTGTACCGGAGCGAAGGCTAGAAGCGCGAGCTCATAGCGTTGGCAAGCTGCCCTTGGTGCACGAGAGCTCGTGCCGCCGAGATGTGCCCGAGAGCAAGGAGCTCGTGCTTGTAGCTTTCCCTGCGGTACGACACAAGGTGAAACCACGTGTTTTTTCACTTCGAGCGGTGCGCGTGTCGGGACCACGATTTCATAGTTCCGTGTGTTTTATCGTAATATGCTTTGAATCTTGTGTTCTGATTTTGCGGATGGTGAACGCGTAAGGGTAGTGCCGAAATGCCGTCGGCGAAACAGCGACAAAACTCTTGCTCTGCACCTGGTTGCAAAACGGGCCTCATCCGAGTGAAAGGAGTGAAAACGGCGTCCCCTTTTCGGCGTTCCAAAAGACAG
This sequence comes from Ixodes persulcatus, assembly GCA_013358835.2. Classification (NCBI taxonomy): domain Eukaryota; kingdom Metazoa; phylum Arthropoda; class Arachnida; order Ixodida; family Ixodidae; genus Ixodes; species Ixodes persulcatus. The sequence goes on from JABSTQ010009346.1 coordinate 602,123, forward strand.
AGCCAAAAGAGATCTTTGGGAGAAGAATCTGCAGCGATCGGACAAGCGTCTTGAAGAAACAAGCGCTGTCTGCGAGCTTTTAAGTTGGTCGTTTTAAAACTCGCCAGAGTTTAAAACAACCAACTTAAAAGCTTCTTACTCCCATAATCAAAAAGAAGAAATGGAATATGTCAAGCATTAGCTGCGTGCTGCTGCGCGGATGCTGAAGCAAATATTTTCCTATTTATATTGGCCTATTAATAGCCCAATATTAGTTCCAGCATTGGTCCAATATTTGGATTACTATTTCAGCGATGTTTGTTGGTGTGTTTAGCAACTTTTAGGCAAATCAGGGACTATAAAAAAAACGCCGGTGGATCCCTTTAAAGGGACACTGACACCCTCCCGACCCCCCAATATTTTTTTTATGATTACTATTATTTCTGCCAGGCGAATAATTATTGTGTTAGAAAGGTATCCCATCAATATTTTGCTACAGCGTCACGTATATTTTTAATAAATTACAAAAACGCAACTGCTCGACATCGAAACTGAAACCGAGCTGGGGAGGAGGAAGAAATGAAGAGGAGAGAGTTGCCTTAAAGGACACATGCAAAGAAAAAAAACATTTTTTTTTAAACAGCTTGATGGAAAAAGGATATCATAAAACAATTTTACAACGAAAAAAAAAATGGAGCTATATTTACGGCGCTACACGAATTTGTAATTGGCGCCCGCCGGAGCCGCCGCTGGTCACGTGGTAGGCCCGCGCGCCGCCGCCCTGCGTCGCCGGCGCCGCAAAGCCACGCCGCCGCCGCACGCTGAGCATTGTACGACGCCGCTTCAACGCGTTTCTCCACGCCGCCGTCGCCGCCGCCGCACAAGTTCGTGTGCTTCGGGGCGCCGCCGCCGTCATCTGACCGGCGCGCAGGTCAATCACGTCTGCTTGCGCTTTTTCAGAAGTTTCCTTTGGGCTCTAAAAGTAACTTATTAATCTTAGTTTTTTTGTTATACTTCAAACAAAGATGAATAAGTTACTTTTAGAAGCCATAGGAAGCTTCCGAAAGAGCGCAAGCACCACGTGACAAATATGGGCCCGTCACGTGATAAATAAGGGCCGCTTTCGCGGGCGCCAACTACAAATTCGTATAGCGCCATATATATAGCTCTAAAATTTTTTTTCTTCGTTGTAAAATCGTTTTATGATATCCTTTTTTCATCTTAGCTGTTTAAAAAAAATTTCTTAGCATGTGTCCTTTAGAGGACACATGCAAAGAAAAAAAAAACATTTTTTTTAAACGGCTTAGATGGAAAAAGGATGTCATAAAACGATTTTACAACGAAGAAAAAAAAATTTTTAGAGCTATATTTACGGCGCGAGATGATTTTTTGTCAAGCGCGGTGTAACGCTCCTCCTTTCCACTTTTGTCGAGGCAAACCGCACGCTTCTCGTGCGGTTTGCCTCGACGCACGACAGCAGGTTCACGTCGCTCGTCTCGTCACTCGACAAATCGTTTAGATTTGTCCAGAGACGAGATGCGATTTGGCTTTAAAGTCACGTGTTGGGTTCGCTCGCTGCGTGGCTCGAAGGCCTCCTGGGCGAAGTGACGAGAGCACACCCAAACATTCTTCTCGCCAGGCGTGCCAGGCGTACGCCCGATCGCCTCTAGCCAGATCGCTCTGAAATGCTCGTCCGCCAGTACCGCATGTTTACTGAAATCCTCCTGGTCACGATCACGAGAACTGCTGCTTTTCGTCGAGCAGCGGCGTCGCTTTCGTTGAACCGGCATGTCAAAAACAACACCTCGCCGACCGCGCTCCGCCAGCTCCGAGCCCCTTCGCAGAAAAAATGGCGGTCTTTGTTTGGTTTCGTAAGCGTCAAAACGGAAGTGATGATTTTTTGATACTTGAAGTTTCCCAAAAATCAAAATATTCTGTTACAAAATAAGTGCAACAAAAAATTAAGAAAATAAGTAACTTTCAAAGACAATAGAAAGCTTTCGAAAGAGCGCAAGCACCACGTGATAAATAAGGGCCAGTCACGTGATAAATATGGGCCACGGGCGCCAACTACAAATTCGTATTGCGCCGTAAATATAGCTCTAAAAATTGTTTTTTCTTCGTTGTAAAATCGTTTTATGACATCCTTTTTCTATCTAAGCCATTTTAAAAAAATGATTTTTTTCTTTGCATGTGTCCTTTAAGTCACGAGGCCACACCCGATCGCGTTTTCTCTGTTTCTTTTCCTTCGGCTTTCTGGCCTTGCGAAGCAGACGAAAACGCGCACGTCGCGCGTCGCACGAAAAATTCAAAAGTCAAGCACTTTGTGCTTGACGTTTACACGTTTTTCAAGCCCTTACCAATTCGTGTCCGTAAGACGGGCGATGTCTTAAGCCAGGAGAAGGGGCGACGACTCGGCGACGTCTTCGTGCGAATCAGCTTGGTGGTCGGGCGTGCAGTATAGAATAAATCCTAATTGTTCTGATTTTGCGGATGGTGAACGCGTAAGGGTAGTGCCGAAATGCCGTCGGCGAAACAGCGACAAAACTCTTGCTCTGCACCTGGTTGCAAAACGGGCCTCATCCGAGTGAAAGGAGTGAAAACGGCGTCCCTTTTCGGCGTTCCAAAAGACAGAGCCAAAAGAGATCTTTGGGAGAAGAATCTGCAGCGATCGGACAAGCGTCTTGAAGAAACAAGCGCTGTCTGCGAGCTTTTAAGTTGGTTGTTTTAAAACTCGCAGAGTTTTAAAACAACCAACTTAAAAGCTTCTTACTCCCATAATCAAAAAGAAGAAATGGCTACGTCCCAGGCATGTCCAATGTTGTGAGTTCATGCTTATGCAGGATATTTTTTTATTCATAACAGAACTTTACAGAATTAATTAAAAGGAGGTAGTATATAGATACGTGTATGTCGTCTGCACTGTACATCCGTAGATCTCGGCGGACCCTACATGGGTGAATAACCGTTGCAATATTTTGATTACTTAGCCGAATATGGTAATTAACTTTTTAATGAACGGTTTAATGGGCCATGTACAATTGCAGCTTTAAAGGGAGCCATTATTAAAGGCCAACCCAATTTAGAAAGTTCGCGAACAAACAACGAGCTTTGAGATATTCATCGCTAAAAGTTTGCCTTTCTTCGCTTAATTAAAAAACCGCGCGCTGAAAGCGAGAATGAGGTTGTGCTGATGTTGATGCGTAGAAACATGACACAGTAGTTTCTGTCCCCTCGTCACTAACTCGACAGCGTGTCTTCGGTGGACTCGCCGGCGCCACACATCAAGACGACTAAGTCACTATTCTACCTATTAGTTTCATAAACGCGGTTTCTGAATCAAACGAAGAAAGGAAAACTTTACGATAAATTTCGCCAACCTCGTTGCCTTTTCGCGAATTGTCGAAATTCTGTTTGCCCTTAACAATGACTCCCTTTAAACTGCTATTGCCCCCATGGCCAATTAAGCCGTAAATAAACAAGTTAACTAACAGATTTTGGTTAATTGTTAAACATTTCAACGGTTATTCACCCATTTATTGTCCACCTAGCCCTACAGATATAACGAAACACGGCATCCACATATCTGCCCCATCCTTTTTTTGTAAAATATGTAAAGTTCTGTAAAGAATAAAACAAAAATATCCTGTATGTCTGCGTGAACCAGATATGCCCCCTGTGGAACCATGGGTCTTTCCCTTCGAATACCCAGCTCAGGCGAGACTTACCTGGTTGTCAGAAAGCAGCTGTCGGTTAAATGTATCGCTATGAGCGTGTGGGTTTCAGATGGTTTACCCTCCAGAGGATAATGCGCTGCATATTGTAACCAGGTATGCGCTGCACATTGCAACCATTATTTCAATGCCGTGCTGTAAACTATTACAACTTTTTCCTTGCCTGATCTACAAATGCTCATGTTTTCTGCTCAAAATGATGTGAAATAGTTGCTTGTTTTCTTTGAATGTTATAAAGCATTATTTGTTCAGCCCACGTTTTCCTCAGTTTTTGGACTTAGTTCCATGTTAAAACGCGTGATAAAAATTGTCACGGCTTATAAGCCATTTCTTACAAGTTAACGTCGGGTCGTCCTCGGATGGACGTGGCAGTCATGAAGAAATAAAAGATTCTCACCCCTTTTGCGACCGTCGCTTGGGTGGTTGGTCGCATAAATGAACACAAGAATGAGTGACAAGTGAAGCGAGCTGATTAAGGTCAAGAAAAAGAAGACGGGCAGTAAAGAAGACGGAGAGGTTAACCTGGGGTATTAAAACCATACTAAAACACCTCGGATTTTAGTATGTGCCGTTTCGTTCCATAATAAAATAAGATCAAAGTAGAAAGAAAAAAAAAAAGAAACTGCTTCCGAGTTTTAGATATTCCTTTCAAATAATTAATGTTCGGCCTTTGCGACCAAGGAAATGGGCATTTTATTTAAAATGCTCACCATCCGACAAACCGAAAGTCGCAGCTAATTCTACGCTGAAACAACTTGCAACCCGCTTCTTTAAAGTCGCAATTGTTTTTATGTAAAGGAAGGGTAATGTAGCTTGTACCGTCCAATACATTGAAGCATCATGTTGCTAACGATCGTGCCGCAGCGTAATTGATGCCGCGGTACGACCGCTGGCAGGTCGTAGCTGTATCAGAAATCCTATGTGCACTCCACCAAAGAGGCACCAAAGATTCATATTTTCGCGCGTGCAGCCGCGCATGCGCACACCTTCCGGATAATGCGCCGGTGTCGACACCTGTCGCGATCAATACCACGCGATTCAGGCGAGCCCCTCCGGTCCCAACACTACCCAAGTATTCTAGTACACTGTAGCACAAGTTCGTGTGCTTCGGGGCGCCGCCGCCGTCATCTGACCGGCGCGCAGGTCAATCACGTTTCCTTTGGGCTCTAAAAGTTACTTATTAATCTTAGTTTTTTTGTTATACTTCAAACAAAGATGAATAAGTTACTTTTAGAAGCCATAGGAAGCTTCCGAAAGAGCGCAAGCACCACGTGACAAATATGGGCCCGTCACGTGATAAATAAGGGCCGCTTTCGCGGGCGCCAACTACAAATTCGTATAGCGCCATATATATAGCTCTAAAATTTTTTTTCTTCGTTGTAAAATCGTTTTATGATATCCTTTTTTCATCTTAGCTGTTTAAAAAAAATTTTCTTAGCATGTGTCCTTTAGAGGACACATGCAAAGAAAAAAAAACATTTTTTTTTAAACGGCTTAGATGGAAAAAGGATGTCATAAAACGATTTTACAACGAAGAAAAAAAATTTTTAGAGCTATATTTACGGCGCGAGATGATTTTTTGTCAAGCGTGGTGTAACGCTCCTCCTTTCCACTTTTGTCGAGGCAAACCGCACGCTTCTCGTGCGGTTTGCCTCGACGCACGACAGCAGGTTCACGTCGCTCGTCTCGTCACTCGACAAATCGTTTAGATTTGTCCAGAGACGAGATGCGATTTGGCTTTAAAGTCACGCGTTGGGTTCGCTCGCTGCGTGGTTCGAAGGTCTCCGGGGCGAAGTGACGAGAGCACACCCAAACATTCTTCTCGCCAGGAGTGCCAGGCGTACGCCCGATCGCCTCTAGCCAGATCGCTCTGAAATGCTCGTCCGCAGTACCGCATGTTTACTGAAATCCTCCTGGTCACGATCACGAGAACTGCAGCCTTTAGTCGAGCAGCGGCGTCGCTTTCGGTGAACCGGCATGTCAAAAACAACACCGCGCCGACCGCGCTCCGCCAGCTCCGCGCCCCTTCGCAGAAAAAATGGCGGTCTTTGTTTGGTTTCGTAAGCGTCAAAACGGAAGTGATGATTTTTTGATACTTGAAGTTTCCCAAAAATCAAAATATTCTGTTACAAAATAAGTGCAACAAAAAATTAAGAAAATAAGTAACTTTCAAAGCCAATAGAAAGCTTTCGAAAGAGCGCAAGCACCACGTGATAAATAAGGGCCAGTCACGTGATAAATATGGGCCACGGGCGCCAACTACAAATTCGTATTGCGCCGTAAATATAGCTCTAAAAATTTTTTTTTTTCTTCGTTGTAAAATCGTTTTATGACATCCTTTTTCTATCTAAGCCGTTTTAAAAAAAAAAGTTTTTTTTTTTCTTTGCATGTGTCCTTTAAGTCACGAGGCCACACCCGATCGCGTTTTCTCTGTTTCTTTTCCTTCGGCTTTCTGGCCTTGCGAAGCAGACGAAAACGCGCACGTCGCACGTCGCACGAAAAATCCAAAAGTCAAGCACTTTGTGCTTGACGTTTGCACGTTTTTCAAGCCCTTACCAATTCGTGTCCGTAAGACGGGCGATGTCTTAAGCCAGGAGAAGGGGCGACGACTCGGCGACGTCTTCGTGCGAATCAGCTTGGTGGTCGGGCGTGCCGTATAGAATAAATCCTAATTGTTTTGATCGGCAGCCATTTCTCTTTCGAAGCTAGACAGATTCGCCGGTACCGCGAACAACACTTCTGAAGTAGGGATCTCACGCCGTCGTCCGGCGCTATCGCTAGTCCGCTTCGTTCAGCCATCCAGCCCGCGACTTCCGCGATACGCCGCCATGTTGAGAATTACGCAAAGAATGCACAGAGTGCTTCCGGTTCTCTGTGAAACTTCTTTTTTTTTTTTCAATCAATGCATTTGTATTTTTTAGAAGCCACAAAAAATGGGTATCATATTTTTTTTTTCTATTTTCAATATTGAGTTTGTGCCTAGATGACCCACGACTTCGATCATATTTGGAGTGGGTGTCTAAACCATAGAGAACGGCACGTGACCACGGAGAAGAGAGTGAGCGCGACTCAAACGGTCCAGTTCTCGATCGGCGAATTAAAAATTTGGATTGGGCTAGTTGGTTCATTGTTATCTAGACGACTTGAAAGCGTAAAAAACACGGACGAACGAGAGAAAGATACAACACGGACTGGCACTAACTTTCAACTGATTTAATCGAGAAAAACCACCGAACACACATGCGTGAACACTCTTTCCTATCTTGTGTGGTATACCTATTTGGTACCACACGGAGGACGTTTTAATGCTGTTCGGGACAACACCAATCAATCGGGAGAAATTGGGCTACAAAATTCTACAGCTGTCAGCAGTGACCACTTTTTTAGTGTCGATGGAATTTTATCTGCGGTCGACGGTCGTCAACTTTAATGATGAGTTTCACGTGCAAACATCGTGTATTTCTATTGGTTCCTCGGTAGCCACAGTTTTGTATGATATCTTGATAGCATCCATGGACAAGCGCATATTGGAAGGCATTAGTCAGATGCATGTGCTTAGGATTTTTAGATATGTAGACGATATTTTATTTATTGTGGATGATCCCTCGAGGATCTGTTTTAATGATGTTGTTACAATTTGTTTGAGGCCATGTCGGACGGATTGAAGTTCACCTGGGAGCTTCCCATGGACCCGTGTATTCCGTTTTTAGACCTACAGCTTACTTTTGCAGAGGAACACGTGTGCTGGCTGTAAAAACTGCGTTCAAGAAAGGGTCTTGTATTTTGATAGCGCTCATTTTAAGCTGATAAAGCGAGGGATTGCTCTCACCTGTCTTCAGGCTGCTCTGACAAAAAGCTGTCATCACGCTTTGACGACTAGCTTTAAACCTCAGGTAGAACGCTTAGACAAGGCAGATTACCGCACCTGCTTGATTACCAGCGTGTGTGAAAACCTCCTACAAAATATCAAAAGTAAGGCAGCACAGGGGGCGGTCAACGAGAAAAAGTTAAAAAAATTAAGATTTCAAGTGATACCTTATTTACACAAGGTGTCGCACAACCTTAAGAAAATAGCATTAAGTACGATGTCAATGATATCTTCTCTGCTCCATGGAAGCTGCCAAAAGTTTGTCTTATGATGGCTAGACAGAAACGTGTTCAATGCTCCAGAAGCACGTCACTGAGTACACAGCTTGTGCCTCTAATGTTGTTTACGAGATTCCACTAACGTGCGCGCGCGTGTATGTTGCACAGACTGGGCGATGTTTTAATGAAAGGGCGCATGAACATCGTCTAGCGGTTCGTAACAAATCGAGGGGACACTTTGCAGTGTACTGCATGCGGTGCGGGTGTGATCCCTTGTTAGAATTTTAAAAATTTATTAAAAGAGCAAACAACAAGACTGAAAGGGAAATAGTTGAAGCGTATCTGATAAAGTCCTCAGGTGACGACTGCGTCAACGCCTTCGATTTTACTAAATGTCACGGAAATTTCTTCTCTAGATGGTTTTGTGTAGACACGTTGAACTGATACAAATGTTTAAATCATTATAATCTTTTGTTTCTGTTTATGAATTGCTTTTATCACAGGGGGTTGGCAAGATAGGAAATAGTGTTCACGCATGTGTGCTGGATGGTTTCCCTTGATTAAATCAGTTGAAAGTTAGCGCCAGTCCGTGTTGTATGTGTCTCTTCTTCGTCCATGTTTTTTTTTGTTTTTTTTTTTTTTTTTGCTCTTTTAAGTTTTTTTATACCCATCGACGGTTTTCGGGTGGGAACAAAATGAATTTCGAGCCGCAAATTGTGTTCTAGGTATAGTTGGGATCTCATATTTCCTGTAAAATAAAAACCTTGGCGAGCATAAATACCCTGTCAGTGTCCCTTTAAACACGCTGTGTTGAAAGCTTTTCGGCAATACTTCGCTCATACTTGGCACAATCGTTATACTTACCGCCGAATTCACAAACCTCACTCTAATTGAGGCGCCCCTCCACTTCCTCAAGGAAGTCCCGAGGGTCAGCGCTGGCCAATAGCGACGAATTATAAGCAGCCTTGGCCGCCTATCCGTCGTCACAATTATAGGCCAGCGCCGGCCCTCGCGCCTTCCTTGAGGAAGTAAAGGGGCGCCTCAATTGGAGTGAGGTTTGTGAATTCGGAGGGTAGAGTACGTTTTTTTTTTTAGGTGGGTAAATTTCAGTGCAATCGCGCAAGTGGGCTCATTTTCGTCTTCTGCGCATGAGAAAGGAGGTAGCGGTGACGTCAGAACGCCGAGCCCTGATTGGCTGATCGCGACCCCCCTATCTGAGCGTCGTCTGCTCCTTTGCAACGTCGTCTGCTCGCAACGTCGTCAGCTGCTTCTGTCTTACCTTTCCTGCGACTTTCGGACGTGCCGGTCTTTACGAGCGAGCTCGACTTCGCCTTTCAGAGAGGGGAGACGAAATAACTCGAGCGGTACTTTGTTTTTGTCGAACAACTAGCAGACGCGCATCAAGGAGGGAAGTCAAGGGACTCGCTGGCGAGGTGTCCCGAGGCGCCGAGGTTTGTCTGCTAAGAAGCGAGAGTGTCCGCAAGTTCCATCCCAAATACTTTTTCCCTCCTTGCGTGTGCGGCGAGACTCCTCACTCTTAAACGGCGTCGGCGGGTTGGTGCAGTTACGTCGTCTGCTTTACGTCTGCTAGTCAAAGCGATGGCTGCTTTACCTTTCCTGCGTCTGTCGGAGATTCACCGCTTTTTCACCGGCGAGAGTCTCCGCTGCCTCGGAAAACGAGGCGATGACAAGAGGAAGAGATTGAAGGGTTCACAAGGGTCGCGCGGGCATATTCCATTCAGCACGCCAGCCGGTCGTGGGCAGACGGTCTTGGCCAAGGACCGTCGGAGCACCGCTGCGCCGCTGCTAGGCCTATCTGCCGAGCTCGCTTGGACGGGGTCAGTGGAATCGTGGCTGTTGGAGCATTTCCCGTGTGTTTGTGGATCCAGCGTTCTTGTTTGTCGTGGTTTATTTCAAGTACTTTTTACTTTTTTTCTTGCTGCTTGTAGTCGTGACGCGTGAGAAGAGCACGTACAAAAATAAACGTCCGTTGGTCGTCGCGACCAAGTAACTAAGCGACGCTGTCGGCCATGCTGAGTTGATCGTCGTAGGATTCCGTCGTAACCTGAGCAAAACTTACGATAATTTCGTTTCGTGAATACGAATTTGTTCTCACGTTTTGTCTTACGCACTCTTTTGGCGTAACATGGTTTTGTGAATCTGGCCTCTGCACTTCCGAAAGTCGCAGGAAAGGTAAGACAGACGCAAACGACGTTGCAAAGGAGCAGACGACGCTCAGATAGGGGGCCGCGATCAGCCAATCAGGGCACGGCGTTCTGACGTCACCGGTACCGCCTGCGCGAGAAGCAGGCGAACTTGCCCTCCGCATACCGCTGCAATGCATCCAAAGAACGTCATTGGTTGTCACTCTAGCCAAATGATCGCTTACACCAGCCAATGGGAGTGAGGCGCGAAAAGACCATCTGCGGCACAGCAGAAGAAACAAAAACAAAAAGGGGGGGGGGGGGGGGGGGGGGGTCAATAACAAAGTTTCTATAAAAAAAAGTTATAAATAAGGGTAAGGTGAAAAAGAGAAAAATGTTGCAATATTTTCTAACCCCAGCTCTGAAAGGCGAGTGCGGGCAAGAAGCACCGCGTCCCGCGTCACCAAACCATTGGAATGTCACGTTGTCGGCGTCTGTGTGAGTCTGCATGCTCTTTTCGCGTTGGAATTGTCGATTCTAAGTCCTCATAGCAATGTCTTACAACTTTAATCGCCTGAGCGAAATTATCGAGGCTCGTTACGCCGCTAAACTTTGCGTTAATAGTTTGACGTGCGGCGAATCATTCGCATGAACGCCGCAGAATGGACGCCAAAACCATGATGACATTCTTCTAGCTATTTTCGGTCGCGACGTCGCTCGTGCTGCAAAAGTGTAGAAGGTAGCGGCGATGATCGACGTCGATACTGAAAATCGGAAGCGGGAACGGACCAAGCGTAACAAGTCGGTGATGGCTACTGGTACCAATGATCAACATCTTCTATCTACTGCTTAAACCGAGGCTACTTAAGTCTTTTGAGGCCTGCAATTACTTCTTATTGCAATCACCGGGTCAAAGTTTGGTCTACGGGCCGCTTTTGTTTGAACGAGCAGACGCCAAAAAGCAGACAAGTTTGAAAGAGCAGACGAAAGTTCGAACGATCAAGCGGCCGAGTGAATTTGAAGACGCACTGAACCCGTGGGTGGTCCGGACAACTTAGCGGTTTTCTTTGGTTCATGTTGGAACAAAACAAATAATCTGGCGACCACAAAGTGTTGCCCGTACAAGCAATCGTAGTTCGACAACGTCCGGTTTGCCCTTTTCACGGCTACTATCCACGTTTTCGGACGAACGGAGGGGGCAGAAACACATGAAAGCTGATCTTCAAACCTTTCCAGACTCTCTTGGTACAGCTCCCGTCGCAGCATTTTGACGAGAAGGCAAGTTTTTTGTCTGGTTTCTTCCAAAAAGAACCAGGAATGCATGTCTCGCACGGCAACTTCTGCCCACCGCCCCAGACCGGAAGTGCGACCGACGCGCCACCACCGCGGCGTGACGTAGGAGAGTTGAGTTCGTGTATACGCCTCGCAAGTGGGCTCATTTTCGTCTTCTGCGCATGAGAAAGGAGGTAGCGGTGACGTCAGAACGCCGAGCCCTGATTGGCTGATCGCGACCCCCCTATCTGAGCGTCGTCTGCTCCTTTGCAACGTCGTCTGCTCGCAACGTCGTCTGCGTCTGTCTTATCTTTCCTGCGACTTTCGGAAGTGCCGGTCTTTACGAGCGAGCTCGACTTCGCCTTTCAGAGAGGGGAGACGAAATAACTCGAGCGGTACTTTGTTTTTGTCGAACAACTAGCAGACGCGCATCAAGGAGGGAAGTCAAGGGACTCGCTGGCGAGGTGTCCCGAGGCGCCGAGGTTTGTCTGCTAAGAAGCGAGAGTGTCCGCAAGTTCCATCCCAAATACTTTTTCCCTCCTTGCGTGTGCGGCGAGACTCCTCACTCTTAAACGGCGTCGGCGGGTTGGTGCAGTTACGTCGTCTGCTTTACGTCTGCTAGTCAAAGCGATGGCTGCTTTACCTTTCCTGCGTCTGTCGGAGATTCACCGCTTTTTCACCGGCGAGAGTCTCCGCTGCCTCGGAAAACGAGGCGATGACAAGAGGAAGAGATTGAAGGGTTCACAAGGGTCGCGCGGGCATATTCCATTCAGCACCCCAGCCGGTCGTGGGCAGACGGTCTTGGCCAAGGACCGTCGGAGCACCGCTGCGCCGCTGCTAGGCCTATCTGCCGAGCTCGCTTGGACGGGGTCAGTGGAATCGTGGCTGTTGGAGCATTTCCCGTGTGTTTGTGGATCCAGCGTTCTTGTTTGTCGTGGTTTATTTCAAGTACTTTTTACTTTTTTTCTTGCTGCTTGTAGTCGTGACGCGTGAGAAGAGCACGTACAAAAATAAACTTCCGTTGGTTGTCGCGACCAAGTAACTAAGCGACGCTGTCGGCCATGCTGAGTTGATCGTCGTAGGATTCCGTCGTAACCTGAGCAAAACATACGATAATTTCGTTTCGTGAATACGAATTTGTTCTCACGTTTTGTCTTACGCACTCTTTTGGCGTAACATGGTTTTGTGAATCTGGCCTCTGCACTTCCGAAAGTCGCAGGAAAGGTAAGACAGACGCAAACGACGTTGCAAAGGAGCAGACGACGCTCAGATAGGGGGCCGCGATCAGCCAATCAGGGCACGGCGTTCTGACGTCACCGGTACCGCCTGCGCGAGAAGCAGGCGAACTTGCCTTCCGCATACCGCTGCAATGCATCCAAAGAACGTCATTGGTTGTCACTTTAGCCAAATGATCGCTTACACCAGCCAATGGGAGTGAGGCGCGAAAAGACCATCTGCGGCACAGCAGAAGAAACAAAAACAAAAATGGGGGGGGGGGGTCAATAACAAAGTTTCTATAAAAAAAAGTTATAAATAAGGGTAAGGTGAAAAAGAGAAAAATGTTGCAATATTTTCTAACCCCAGCTCTGAAAGGCAAAATTGACGATTTAAGCCGATTCAGACAGATAGAAGTGCCGAGGTTGCAACGGTGAATTCGGCATTTTATTTAGCAGTCAGGTCTGCCGCCGTGACACGAAAATAGATTTATTACCGCCTATACTATTATCTGTGACATTTAAACAGTCGATAGATAAGGCCTTTATGGCATAATTTATCTATTTTGTATGCGATATTTGTTGTTGTTGTTGTTGTTTTTTTTTTCTCTTGTGAACTTGTATTATGAGCTTTCTCAAGGCCGTTTCTTAGTTTGAAATATCGGTGCTGAAAGTGCCCTTCAAATGCGTCGCACATATCAGTCAATGTTTGTCAAATGATTTCCTAGCTCACAAAAATATTTACCTTCATGACGACGGTTTCAGTCACATGTAATAGCTCCACCCATTGTTGTCAAGCGATACAGCATGAGCTGGTGCACCATGCTTTGCTTTATTTCATCTTCATTTTCTGCAATATTATTTGCCTTCGTACACTAAAGGCCCGTTCACACATTTGCGATTGACAACGACCGCCTTCGACACGACCGGCTTTTAAGCCTTTTGTGACGGCTTACGACTGCACTCTAAGAAATGCCTGCGCATCTACTTACCCGCAAAACACTCGAACAGCCAATCTTTGGGATCTAGGAAATCAGCTCAACGAATGATGAGGCGGAACATCTGTTTAGACCTAAAAATTAAGACTGCGCTGTTGCATTACGCAATGCAAAGCGTCATGTTTGCATTGCGTAATGCCACAGCGCAGACTTCCTCTGTGGATGTAAACGGATGTTCCGCCTCATCATTCGCCGAGCTGATTTCGTTGATCACAGAGATTGATTCTTTGAGCGTTCTGCGGGTAAGTAGACGCGCAGGCATTTCTTAGAGTGTGGCTGCGCTGCTGCGGAGCCGGCCGTAAGCTGTCACGAAAGGCTTCAAAGCCGTTTTTTAGCCTTTCCGATCCTAAGAAGTCGCAAGTGTGTAAAGGGGCCTTTACGGCCTCTCCTGCTCTTCTCATAGCACTCCGTTCTTCCCCTTGATTGCTCTCTCTCTCTCTCTCTCTCTCTCTCTCTCTCTCTCTCTCTCTGACGTCTAAATTCAAATCACCCCGAACGTTTTGGGACATTCGCTTCTTGCGCCTTCTCTCAACAGTTTTCAGCAAAAAGCTGCAAAAAATCCGAGTGTGTTCACGCTATTGCTTAACGTGTGTCACAGCGACTGCAGCTCAGCGCTCGCGTAATTCGCTATCATTGCGGCGTCGCTATCGCTTTTGTGCGTCTTCCTGAGCAGGATTCTGAAAAATTTTCAGGCCATTTTTGCTTCCGCTCTCGATTCCACTCCCGTGCGTGATCCGAACACCGTTTACGACGAGCCTCCTCACTGCGCAATAACTGAGAGTCGCGTTCTTCGAACCAGAGCGCCCGAGCTAAAAAACTTTCGAAATCTATTGGGGAGGAGATCGAACGGTCACGCCTCTACCGGTATACGCTTCAACTGTGGAGACAACAAACCGTATTTTCTTCTTTGTTTTTGATCCGAGCAATCAAAGGTGATGATTCGAAGGCCCCTCCTCGTGCGACTAAAGCACTGGTCAGAGCGAAGCGCTCCTGCCCAGACCGTGCTAGGCGAGGTTCAATTTCTTGGTTATGCTGTGTTAGTAACACCGTGGTTAGTAAGCACCAGACTTGTGCTCGTTACTTGAAAAATGTGATGGATTACGATCACCAATTACCGAGCCTGAAATGTAATGGATTACCATTACAAATTACTTTCGCTGAAAAGTAAAGGATTACTTTACTCGTTACGTTACAAATTGCTTTCACATTACTTTTTCCGTACACTTATCCAAAAAACAATAGAAAAAATTGATACTTTTCAAAAATCTTCTGCAAGTGACGACTTTTTATTGCTCATACGCCCGCAGTATGGTAGTCCTTGCAAAAATAAAATATTGTATTTAAGCAAAAGGTTGCAGGTGCACTCCGTTCACCTGTAAGCTGACAAGGCACCCAAAGGTGCAACCACACCCGCCATCCCGCTAGCTTACGGCCTCCGGAAATGATCCCTGGAATTGTGTAGAAAAAGCTAGCGGTCCGCAGTGCTCAGCAGAAGCCTCTACCTCCGCTACGAGATTCGGAGCAAAGAAGCGATCTACGAAAGTTCCCTTTTGACTCGGGTGTTTCGCCTGTTATTCACAAGAAAAGAAAAACTTGGTTCTAACCAGACTTGTACATGTTACTGAAAAAAAGTAACCGATTACAATTACGATTACTTGACTGCTAAAAAGTAACCGATTACAGTTACAATTACAGCCTCAAAAAAGTAATCGAAATATTACTCTAAAGTAATCGATTACTTCCAACGTTACTTTTCATTCAACCTTTTTTTATCACGGTAGCATAATCCTTGGTGTCTCGCGCTCAGTTGTTCCGAAAAAAAATAAAAAAGAAAGCCTTGACCATTTTTGCTTAGAGCTGAGTGAGTGACGCCAACACACCCAATCCCTCTCGTGGAAAAAAATGAAAATAAAAATAGGGTTGTTTAAATACATTACTCACAAGAGGCTGGATAAGGTCATTTTTCATATTCGAACGTAGTCTCCGGTGCACAAAAAAAAAAAAAAAAAAGTACCCAGGGAACAAAGCAAAGTGAAGTGGCCTACTAATCCTCGAGGTCCCGTGCTTAGTGGTTTCAAAAAAGAAAAAAAAAATTGACCGTTGCTTAGAGCTGAGTGACTCCAGCACATTTACCCCCCCCCCCCCCCGTCCACAAAACAAATTGAGAAACATTGTAATGGGCAATTTTGAAATCGATTACAGCAAAACAGTAATTCAATTACAAGGATCGTTACTCCTTAAAGGAAATATTTGAAGCGCTACAAAATTACAGTAAAATGTAATCGATTACAAGTAATCCATTATTTGTTACGCGTTACGTACAAGTCTGGTTCTAACGTTACAATATATAGTCAATGCAGAACGCAGGTGTCCCAGCATACCTTTATGTGTTTTCGTAAATTAGAGTTTGTTGTTCTTGCTAAAGACAATGTGTTTTTTTTGTGTGTTTTTTTTTTGCAAGCAAAGTATGCATTGACACTCTAGGTTTTCGTTCTCCTTAATGCCCTAAATTTTTAACATCTCATTAAGAAAATGGCCATGGAGACGACGGACACTCCATGACCGAAAACTCGACCAGTCAGAGAAAAAGTGGCGGTTACGGGTTATCAATCGTTCAACGGTTCTCACTTTCATACCAGTATTCGTGGAGGCCTGGGGAGGGGAGGGTATAGAGAGAGAGAGAGGCGGTGGCCATCGGTCTCACAAAACATTAGAGGATCACACCACTTTTACGCGTTCTCTCTCTCTCTGTCAGCACTCCTTATGTAGCCTAACCCCCTCCCCCGCCCATATGTTGACAGTTGACTGTAAAGTGAGCAGTGGACTCGACCACCATGCCCAAACAAGTAAACCAAAAGACGTATCGTCCGTACCTTCGAAGACGACGCTCTTAGCCTCGCGCCGGGCGCATTTCAGCCGTGCCTCAAGAGCGTGCCAGAATACAGTAGCGCACATCAAAGACAAAGAGAATTCGACCCCCTCGCGCGAGGCTCGTCTGTTACGCGAGTTGTGAATCCGCGAATCGAGGGGGCACGGACCCGCGTTTGATGTCTGTGCAGGCGGCGGGAGACTTCGAAGGAGTTGGAAAGGGTGAAACGTTGTAAAAGTCAAAAACAAATAAACACCAAGCGCTTTCTCCTGTCCTGGAGAAGAAAAAAAACACGATGGAAGGCGACGGAGAGCCCACTTGGCGTTGTCTTACTTGACCTTTGTCTTCCGTATATTTGTACATGCCTTGCCCGTTTTTCTAGTGGTTCTATTGACCGGTCATACAAAAAACTGTGTTTTGTTTTCGGCTATTCTCCCCTTCCTGATGTTTTCTCTTTTGTTGAACTTGCTCTCTTTATGCTGCTGAATGTTCTGCTCGTATTGCTCCAGTTACTGTATTGTGGTCATATTTTAAAAAGTAACTAGTAATTAAAGTAATCCGTTACCTATTTTGTTATGAAATTACTTTTCACATTACCTCAAAAAAAAAGTAACGAGGCAATTCCAAAATTACTTGAAAAAGTAACTGATTACTTTCCAAGTCTGGTAAGCACTGGGCTGCGGGGACAACAAGTAGGGTGCCTACATGTCTATCTGTTTCAGGGTGAAAACATCCATTGTTTCCCTGAATGTGCCAGCGCGTGACGCTCTCGCGCACTCGGTGCGTGACTTAGGTGGTAGAATGGCGTCTATGCATTCGCCAAAGCTACGCACTCGAGCTGAGTGACACCGGATTGCGCGCGCTTCAAAATGCATAAAAAAAACGATTGGGCGGAAAAATGGCTGAGATGTCACCACTCAAGCAAAAGCGCGCGTGCGTATGAAGGCACTCTAACAACAAGCTCAATATAGCGCCCCGTATAGTTCGATCTCCTGCCCAATAGCCATACGGCGTGCAAGCTCGTCTGCTCGAATGGTCGTGCGCATGCGCCGGCACAGCGGCGTGGCAGCTGCAGCCACCGTCAAAATAAAAGCGCAGTCTCTTTTTCTTTTTTTTTTGAACGCCCGGCTTTTAAGTTTTAGCACGCGCTCGTTGGTTCTAGACGCGTCTGCGCGTGCAGGCACGATGCACCGGAGGTTTTCGCCAAGGAAAACAGGGCGCAATTCTTCGGGGAGGTTCCCACTAGTTTCCACTAACAGCTGTGTCTGTAACATATTGATCTCAGTCGAACAACTGCAAAAAGGGTTACATCTCCCGAAACGCATAAGGACGATGGGCACCGTGACGATGCATTCTTGGCCGCTGCTTGACTGGGGCTCCATCCTAACGTCGACTGTGGTAGGACTTCATGTAAACGCAGTGTAGTCTAGCAAGTGGTAGGCATGCGTCCCTCTTCCCTAGCAGGACGCAGATCTTTGACCGGCTGGTTAGCACGCTGGAATTTTGTTTTTCGCTATGACCCTAAACCACAGTCCCACCGCTGATGCATCTATCAAAAGACAAAGTGTTCGCTGCAGACATAAGATAATTGTCTGCGGACACGCCTCAATTATGCTCAAAGCATGTTGGCCTTATACATACAAGGTGTGGCTATTAAACAACAAGACCATAGCCTCCTCTATACTGACAAAGCCTGGCAGATCGTCACGTGACGCGGGCGCAGAAAGTGAAAAGGTAGAGCAGCAGATAAGAGTCATGTAACGGGCGCCCCGCTGCGGCGAGACGCCGAAACACACTTGGAATCGAGCGATGGAATGTCCGCTCGTGCTTGTCGCGATCCTCGGGCTACTGCTTCTTTTCTCGTCGGGTTTGAAAACCATGTTTCGGGTCCTCGCCGCTGCAAAAGCTGTGCGCTGAATACCAGACTCCCCGAGAAATGCCCTGTGCTACCAGATCCTCGCGCTCCAAATCTACCGGGAACTCTATGGCTCCGTCATCTAACTGCCAGGCTTTGTGAGTATAGAGGAGGCTATGACAAAATTCACATTAAAAAAATACAGAATTGTAATGTTTGTTTTTTTTTTTTGTTTTTTTAATGTATACTCCCCTCTCCAGTCCTTACACCGCTCCGCGCGAATCTTCCATTGCTGAAAGCAGTGATGTATAGGCCATCGAGTGATGATCCCCTCGTGAGCTCCGTCGCCTTTACCTTCACAGCAGCATCGACAGAGTCGAACCTATCGTTGCCCTCAAGCCAGGCTTGATCTTGGGGAATAGGGTGAGCACGGCGGATGCTCCATTGCAAGACGGTGATGATATGCTGAGCCATTAGAACGGCGCGACTGACGAGGCTTTTGTGTGCTGGAGCGTTGTCTTCATGAAGAATCCACGAATTGCTCCTCCACACATTTCAGGCCATATCGTTCCTGGCTCAACATAGTATCACCGTGTTGGGGTATCCGCCGTACTGCCCCGACCCGGCCCCATCTGAATTTGTTCTATTCCCCAAGATCAAGACTGGCTCGAGGAACGACAGGTTCGACTCTGTCGATGCTGCTGTGAAGGCAAAAGCGACGGAGCTCCTGAAGGGCTTATCACTCGATGACCTACAACCAAAGATTCGCATGGAACGGTGAATATGAACAGGGGACAACATTAAAATTGTGTAATTTTTGTAATTATTTATTTTTTAAGTGTGAGTTTCGTTATTTAATAGCCACACTTGTACGTATTCTTCCAACAAGTCAGCGGACAGCTTGTGTATGACAAATGTGACTGTCATACGAGAGGAGAAACACGCCAGTGTCTGCGGACTGTCTTTTGTATAGTGTATTAGCAGTCTGTCCGTGGCTTTAAGCTGTAAGCGACCTCCTCCCTTTCACGCCGGTTCAGGGTTAATGTCGGACAGTGATAAACGGCGGCTTCTCCGCAATCAGGAAGAGCAGTCGGTTCGAGGCCTTCGAGGCTGCTCTCCCCGCAACCGCGTTGCTCCTCCGCCTCAACCAGATCTCGGAGAAAAAAAAAAAGCGAACGCACGCGTATATCCGATCCCGTTTTAGGAATCACGATGAACATACTATGCGAAGCGCAAGTTAGTCTGCTTCTCGCGCAGGGGTTTCGGTGACGTCAGAACGCCGTGCTCTGATTGGATCGAATTGGAAGTATAGGGGGTAGACCTCAAAGGCAGCTAGCATTGACGTCTACCAACTATCCTTCCAATTAGAGCCAATCAGAGCTCGGCGTTCTGACATCACCGCAACTCCTGCGCGAGTAGCAGATGAACTTGCGCTTCGCATAGCGACTGACAGTCTGAGAAACGCCTGGCGTGGCGAGTCCCGAATCGCTTATGATCTGTCTGTAGCCAATCAGAGGGCGGGATGAGTCGATCAAAACGCCCAATCACGAACCGAGAAGCTTGAATTTAATATGCCACGCTCTGCTTTTCGTAAGCTGGCGGAGATTATAATAATTCGTACTTATCGAGAATTTGGAACCAGTTCTCAAAAATGCACGATGCTTCCTCAATGGCGATTCCCGTTTACGTATACTTGTCGTGCCCCGACAACGACGATACGCTCCTTGCTTGAAAGGGCTGCGCCGTTATTGCTTTAAGTACTGCATTGAAGTTCTGTTATGCTGCTCCACTATAGCAAATGCTTTTTGCTAATGTCGGGCGACATCGAATCTAACCCCCGGCCCTCTTACATTATAGCCAGGTTATCGCTAGCATCTCTAGTTACTGTTCAGCGAATTAAGGCTGTTCAAAACGACATTCTGACTAAAGTCATAACTCTTAAAAAGAAAAAAAAAAAGCACGAATGTTTCTGTGGGTCAACTGTTTGCCAGAATAAATGCAATCGAGGCAGAAATAGCTGAAGCAAAAGCCGAGCTGACTTATCTTTAAAACCAATGAGACGACCACCGAAATAGGCTTCGACGATCCAGTTCGTTATGTTTTAATTGTCAAGTCAACAAAAAAAAAACGTGCTTCTTTTTTGTTTTGAAAAGTTGGTGATGCAGTAGTACCCTGCCGATCTTGAACGGTAACACCGTTTAGGTCAATTCCAAGTACACAAGAACAGGCCGATAACTGCCAAATGTTCTCGTTTTGAGGACAAATAAAGTATCTTGGACTCCAGGGGTTAAGTTGAAAAAAACTTTGTGCTGTCCGTAAAGATTTTCTTTCTTTTTTTTTTTTTTTTTTTTTTGCTTTAGTGCGGCAGGCTAGAGAATACTGTTTAAGGATGCGAAAAAAAGCCTGAACGTTCCCTTTAAGGTGCGCTTCAATCAATTTCACGTTGGTAATAAGCGCTATCGTTTTGGCCAGTAATTCCAGTTTGTTGTTGAGCAAAGTGCCTGGAGAACAATAAAAAAAATTCAAAGAAAAGGACTATAAGTTCTCGTCGTATTGATACGCGCAATAATTGCATTAATTGTCGCATTATAAAAACCAGCTTTATTTGGTCCGTCTTACTAACATCCTTAGTGTTATATCGAAGCGCGATGATCTTTCTCCTCTTATGAAGGACAGTGGATCCAATATTATTGTGTTAACGGAAACGTGGCTTGTCCCAGTATCGATGATAAGTAGACATTTTCCCATAATGAAATTTCCATAATCTTTTTGTCCCGACAGAGGTGCTCGAAACGAAAGTGGCGTTTTTATCGCAATCAAACAAATTATCTCTTGCTTGATACGCATACGGTTCGTAGATGGAAACATTGGATCGGCTGCTGTATCTTTTTGCACGTCATTTGATAAGGTTGTCCTAGCCGTGTGCTACAGACCACTTAACTGCGATTTATTGTTCGCTATCAATCTTCGGTGTTAGTCGAGATTATACAGCGCCTTCCAAAGGCTGATTTTTTTGCGTGACCTCAATTTCCTATTAATTGATTGGGCCAGTTCGTAATCCGATAAGTAAATTTGTTAAGATATGTCTGACTTTCAATCTAACGCAAGTGGTCAACGTGTCTACACGCTCTGCTAAAGTTCTAGATGTCGTTTTAACTACATCGCCGAACCTTGTAAAATCAATTCATCTCTGTGATGGTTTAAGCGACCATAGGATCCTTCACGTTCGTCTCTCATTCCCGATAGCTGTAAAAAGCCAAATTTGTAAAATTATCTACGACTCTAATAAAACCGATTATGAAGCAATAAACAACTAGCTCTTATATTTTTATAATACATACATAACGGAATTATCGATAAGATCTGTAGAGGAAAACTAGACGCGCTTATAAATAACCTAGTTCAAGCATACGTCCCTACTTTACGTATTAAAAGACTAATGGCGAATCCCACTGGTCGCTTTGAAGCGCGCCAAGATCGACTTTTCTGGAGCGTGCCTATTTCACCGTGCGATCGGGATCGAGACGGTCGCTCCGCCGATTTCGACGAATTCGACGGGAAACCAGCCTGGCCAGCCCTCGGCACGCACACGTGATTTCCTTTCTCGCCTCGGGCATCTCGCATTTCCGCTCGCGAAGTGCCGCCCCCTTTGCTGCTGCTGCTGCTTGATGAGAGTTCGTCGCCAGGTTTCTCGAGCATCACCTCCAGGAGCAGCGGCTCGAGTAGCAGCGACGACGAGGATTGCTCCTATGTCCAGCATGAATTCGACCGCCTTTTCGGACCTCCGCTGAATAGGCCGAAAGTCGAGATGTACTTGAACACCGCTCACCAGTATTCCGATAAAGAGGCACGTGGGCTACGCTGATGCACATCGCTTATCGACACGCATCTTTCACATCATGATTAACTTCGCTCGTTCGTTGAACACGGGTTGTTAGCACCGCGAATGCGAAAACATGTGCTTCGAAATCTAGGACCGCGAGAAGGGGATTCCCAAAAAGGTGAATGACGGGGGCATCCGCCGATCTCGGAGGAGTGGTCAGGTTCCACCGGGGATCCGGAGGCACCGTTAGGATCGGGTGCTCCATCTCGGATCTGGTCTACTGATCCCGGCGCGCTCCAAAACGCCCAATAGAACTCGCCGTAACTCATCGAATCCTTGGCATAACAAAGTACTCCCGTATAAGAAAAAAGAAAAAAACGACTTTTCGCAAAGGCGAAACGAAATATACTTACCTGGCGTCTGGGGCTCCTACTACACTGCACTCAAGAACTATACAAGAAGGCTTATATTTTCTAAGATTACATACTTCTCTCAAGCCCTACCCACAATCCTACGTAATAACCCGAACAAATTCTGCAATCTTATGTCACCTATTGGTGCAGCGCAAACATCAACTTGAGGGATAATACCGGTGAACCTTTTTCAGGGTCTGAGTGCCATAAAGTGTTAAATTAATCACTTATGTTCATATTTACGAATAAATGCCCCCAAAATATTCGCACAAAGCGGTATCATCGATTAATCATTTTTGTTCGTATTTACGAATAAATGCCCCCAAAATATTCGCACAAAGTGGTATCATTGATTTATTTCAGAAACAAAATATCCCTTCCTCAGCGGAACCAGATAATATTAACGCTAAGATTCTGAAACAAAAAATACAGCTAATATTTCCAGTTAAATTTTAAATCTCATGTTTAACCAGTCTCTGACCGAAAGATGCATACCTAATCCGACTGGAAGGTCGGGAAGATCGCCCAGTCTACAAACGGGGAACTCAGTCTTTCGCTTCAAAGCATCGCCCCATCTCTCTAACTTGCATCGCGTCTAAATTTCTCAAGCACATCTGATACTCCCATGTCATATGGCTAACATATCTTCAAACAGTTTTTATTTTCGTCTCCAGCACGGCTTCCGTAAGAGTTTCTTCTGCGAGAACCAGCTCTGTGAGTTTGTTCATGAGTTACAGACTGACTTTAAATTTCATGTACAAACTGACGCCATATTTCTTGACTTTTCAATGGTATTTGACCGTGCTCCCCATCAACGCCTTCTTTCGAAACTATAATTTCTGCGATTCCTGAATTTGTAGTTTTCTTGCCTCTCGTGAGCAATACAAAATTTTTAACGATCATGAATCAAACCTAACAAACGTCATCTCAGAAGTACCACAGGGCTCCCTTGGGCCGCTACCTTTTTTTTGTTTTCATTAACGGCCTTCCATAACTTATCTTCTGTAAAATACGTTAATTCGCGGATGACTTCGTCATCTATAACATCATCACAAAAAAAAAATCCCACGCTTCGAAGTGATCTCATAAAATTAACGACAGGTGCGAAAAATGTCAGATGTCACTTAACAAATCGAAGTGCAAACTAATCCAATCTAATCGCAAAATTTCTTCTTTAACCTTTCAATTCACGATCGTCAAAGACGTGATCTTTATCTTTATCTTTATTCAGGTACCCACTTCGCCATCAGGCATTACAGTGGGGGGAAGGGGGGGGGGGGGGGGGGGGGGGAACAAACAATATACAGACACACAAAAAAAACTCACACATTCAGCGCGGGAAAAAAGGCATCATTGGAAGCTATTGAGACAGCGCGGAATGGAAGGGAGTTCCAATCGCGCGCGATCTCTACAAGAAAGGGGTGTCGCAGTACGTCACCCTTAAAAAGAATCTCTCTAATTTTTAAAGCAAGATAGTTCCTACTGGATACGTCAAAAGGCGCTTTCATATATTTTTCCTTTTCTACACCGGTTTTACCATAATAAATATCGTGAAAAAATTTGAGACGGAGGTGCTTTCTGCGATCTTTTAATAATTGCCAATTGAGTTTATTTTCCATTCAGTCATACTTAGTCGCCAATCGTAATTACTTAAAACAAACCTCAAAGTCAGATGTTGTATTTTTTTTCAAGTTTTTGTATAGAAAAAGCGGTATAAGGGTCCCAGACAACGCAAGCATATTCCAGAATAGAACGAACATGTGAAAAGTAAATAGTTTCTCTGAGCGTCTGAGGTACAGTATTGAAATTACGACGCAAAAAAAACTAGCATTCATGAGGCCTTCGAGAAAATATAGTCGACATGCGCATTCCAACGCAGATCGGATGTAAAGTATACACCGAGATATTTAAATTCATTTAGGGTTTCTAGGACTTTTCCATTTAGCGAATAACGAAATGCTGGCGGTGAAACCTTCCTTGTAAAAGTGACGTGTACAGTTTTTTTTTTGTTTTTTTTTTACATTCAAAGACATTTGCCATGACTGACACCACGATTCAATGCTGTCCAGGTCATTTTGCAAAATCGCACTATCCTGCGCATTATTAATCTCTCTATAGACAACGCAATCATCCGCAAACACTCGAATGGTAGAACAAACATCAACAGCAATATCATTTATGTAAATAATAAATAAAAGCGGTCCTGGAACCGAGCCCTGCGGCACACCTGAAGAGACGTCGGCCATTTGCGATTGGAAGCCATTTAAAACCACATACTGTTTTCTGAACGATAAATACTTGCGTATCCAGTTACAAACTTTGTCATCAAGTTTATAAGCGTGTAGTTTAGAAATTAAAAGATCATAAGGAACGACATTAAAAGCCTTACTGAAATCAAGAAATATACAATCAATACTTCGTCGTTTGTCGATTGCCAAAGAAAGGTCATGAAAAAATTCAACTAATTGCGTACTACAAGAATATCCCTGCCGGAATCCGTGTTGCGACAGATGTAAAAGGTTAGATGCACTAAGATGAGTTATGATATCGAGGGTGTTTCAATGTATAGATCATTTGGCATAAGATTCAGCGTCTATACTTCGTTTCTCTAGTTTCACTTTATCTGCGAGCGAAGCCAAAGCTTGAAGCGCGAGACCAGCGCTTTTTGCATTTCTCCCCAGCTCACGCGCTCGAGCAAAGCCTGAACGACGGAGCTTTCGTGCTCGCGCTTCCAGCTTTGCCTTCGCTCTCACATAAGGTGAAACGAAGTATAACATTTCATAGAAACTTTACACCGAATTCATTGCTGTAGAGGCTTTACCGACATTCGGATTCATCATCAGATTGTAATGTACGACACGCCCCATTTCATGTCTGAAAGAGGGTCTACGAAATTTATATAAGGGCCTAAATTAGAATACGCTTCCGTCGTCCGGAGCCCTCCTCAGGTTTACTTAGTTAATCATCTAGAGTCAGCCCCAAACCAAGCCGCCCGATTCGTCTTATCATTGTATGACTACTTTCCTAGTGCTTCTTATATGAAAAGTCAACTTGTACGCCCACCCCTACAAACCCGGAGGAAGCTATCTCGCAATTGCTTTCTTCATCAAATCTGCTGCCGTTGCCAAAAGCTTTTTAGTGCTTCAACTGGCACTTAATTAGCGGCACTGGCACTGGTGCTTCAACTGGCGCTTAATTAGCGCCAGTTGAAGCACCAGTTGAAGGTTAGCATCAGAAGCCTCTTTGGGGTTTGAGAGGAGCCCACGTTATTGCCAATCCTGGCTGATTTTGAATTTTTATGTCAGTAGACAGGAGGGGATTAGAGATAAAATTTTTCAATAAAGACGGGTTTAATATTAAATAATTGCTTTTTTTGTGAATCGGTGGTATAGTGTATAGACGAAGTTCAGCGAACAAATAGGCATATTGCGGTATACAAAGAACAAAATAAAACACACTCTCAGACACGTGAAGTGTCTACTGTCCCTCAAAACACTCGGAAGAGCCAATCGACGCAAACTATACGGAGGGTACTCGACGAAAGTTCACCCTGTCGCACCGAGCGTGATATTCGTCTTGCAACGTTGACTTTTTTTTGTTTTTGTTTTTTTAGAAAAGCGCGTGTGTGTATTCTAGCCTTGTCATTTGCTGAGATCCTTTCGTAGACCACAGCGATTGCCTCTTCCAAGTGGTTTGCGGGACAGCAGACGCTCCAAAGTTTTCACGAGTGTACGGATGTTCGGTATGCTCTAATCAAAATAGGCGCGAACTCGTTTCAATAATGGACTCCCCTTCCTGAGAGAAGAGCTTCGCTGGTTTCGACCGCGCATTTAAAAATCTACCCTTTTGACACCGTGTAATACTTACAACTTATGTCCAGCGGTACAACTATCTGAAACAGTCAGTAACAGAGAAGCTACTTCAAATAGACACAGATCAGCCAAAACCCTTACACTGCATGTGAATAGGAGCGAGCCTAGCTGACTCGTCATCCGCATTACCTGCTGATGCGGACGGTTATAGTTAGCGGCTGCCGGATAAACAAAGGGATCATTGTGTCGGCTACGTGTGCATGTGTCGGGAAAAGCCGCTCCCTTAAGCGGCTTTAACCAAAGGCAAAATTTAATGACCCGACGGCTCGGGATAAGTATCTCGAAAACTGCAAGGCTCATCGGATGTTCGCGAGCAGCCGTCGTTACTATCCTCAAGAATGAAAGAATAACGGGGGAAATGTTAGTAGACGGCGAGGCGCTGCGCGTCCACGCCTCATCGTAGAATCTGGGCGTCGGAGGCTTTCCCGCTTGGTGAAACAACAAAGGCGGCTACCTGGTGCTCAACGCGGACAGCCAGGTACAATGCAGGTCAATCTACAAGTGTTTCTCGGCACACAGTTCATTGGACGCTAATATGGAACTCCGCAGCAGACGACCCCTGCAACTGTTTTGCGTGCCTAAGGTGAATCAACACGGTGTTAGGTAGGTGGTCACAATGTCTTGGCTGATCAGCGTACTATACGCCGTGGGCATGTGTATAGCGTCGTACGTGAATTTTTAATGAGAAGGAAAGGGGGTTTTGTTTCTTGTATCAAAGCCAGTGCATCTGTTCCACCAAACGATAGCTCTGCAGTACAAATGTACATAGGATTTTCTGATTGATCGACACACTTGATCAAATTTTTAATCTGGTTAAAAATACTAAATTCTAAAATTACATGTTGTGTTTTCTCGGGACATGTATTATTCTTGAATATACAAAAGCGTTGCAAAGTATAGATCCTTGTCTTGTTTTACTTTCGGGTTTATTTTTTTTTTTTTTGCTTTTTTTTTTCATTGCGGCGGGTACGACCGATCTTTCACGCCTCGGTTTTATGTCAAATCGAAAAGAGAGAAAGAAAAAAAAAAATAATTATGATGTGACGGCTTTGAAGGTTCGGCTGCTTTATAAAAGGTGCCGGCTAGCTCTCCAGATTTTAGGATAGGTTTTATACTATACTTCGTCTCACCCTAGCATGGACTAACCGCGAAGGCTGTGCTAGCGCGAGCGGCCAGCCTTGACTGCCTTGACTAGAGCACTTGCTGCACGAGCGCTCGTGCAGCCGCCGCGGCTTCATTCAAAGCGACTAGCTCGCTCTTTTAGCACGCGCGGCTAACAATAGTCCATACTAAGGTGAGACGAAGTATAGTCTGATTGCACGTGGTAAAACTGGCATAAAAAAAGAAAGAAATAGGATCGAGCTGTTTGAACTTTTTTTTTTATGAATAATAAGTTATACTTTTATATTCAATGACAAGGGGAGAACGGCAGAGATGAGTTTCAGTTGTCCTGCCTCCAGTGCGAGCCCCCTACTTCGGCGATAGTGCCTCGAAGGCACCTACGACTGGTGTGGTTAGCGCCCTACTCCGCCCATGTATCGGCTTCCAAGTGGCAACGAATGACGTCACAAAAGCCGTAGTGTCATGCTGGCAGATGTGGCGATCCTGGCGGTTGGTCGTAGAAATGCTGGCAAAAAGCAGGAGGGAAAACGAGTGTCACTGTCGTCGCGGAATCTCGACTCCTGGCTGCGTAAGCTTCCGTGGACCGTCAAGCTGGAGAGAGACCTGCAGCGGAACAGGCGTCTGTGAGATCTCCCACTCCTACTGTGACACGTCCAGGATTGCGGCCGGAAAAAAACACGAAACTCTCACGATGTCAGCAGGCGGCAATTGAGATACCACTTTTTTTTTTTGACGCGGTAAGCAAATCAGCCGGGTTGAAGGCATCCTGCTTCGACAAGACTAGAGCATCTCCTCTTGCGCCTCGAGTATGCGCCCGCAGACACGGCTAAATGGATGGTGCGCGCCTGCTGGAGGCCGGGCCTTCGAATGGCACGCCCTGTCGTTCTCATGCTGTCAGTGGCTATAGACCTTTTTCGCATAACCTCAAACCAGCCAGTAACTGACGTACCCTCGACCTGGTGCATTTTTGGATTGCCCGCTGACACAGGGTATGCAACCGCCAAGGGTATGGGCGAAAAGGCTTAAAAACGGACGTCGTGCATGAGTTAGTTCCGACTTCCGAGTGCTCCTTTTTACCGTGCTGCAATTTCCAAAAATCTACGGTTGTCTGGCTACCACTGCGTGGTCGTGGGATGTATAAATAATTTTAAAAAGCATAAGAGCAATAGCAGAAAGTGTCCCATGAGCACAAGAAGCTGCAGCGCGAGTGTGGCTGCAATGTTATCGAGCTTCGCATTTTCCCCAAGAATTCTTATTTATGAAGTCAGTCGATTGCGAGCTTGAATCGCGAGAGATTCGTATCAGACTCAACGTCACGTTTAAGCTCACCACCACTTCGTCTACGAGAAGAGGACCGCTTTTAATTCCCGGTGCAGGTGGTCCAATTAGGTTATCACTGCAAGCCCCATGGTATCTGAAAGGTATGAAAACGTCTACATGCCACGACTCAAGATGGAGCTATCAAATGCCGAGAGCTTACCTGCATAGACTACATTAAACTGCTCATATATACTTCGCTGTGGAAACTCAATCAAGACACCCCACCGTCTTCGTCGTCGTTCTCTCGAGGAGGCAAGGTGATGGCCTGTGAGTAGCTAGCTGGATTCAACCGGATAAGCTCCAACCAAGTTATTGCAGCCCACCATAGTCAAATCTAGCCAAGTTCCCCCCATACCCACACCGTTGCCTACCCAGATAGCTGTGCTGCCAGAACTAGCCGGTATTTCTCTTTCTAATCCGCTAGACGGCGTCGTCGGCGCCGCAATTCTCAAGATGGCGGCGCCGTTAAAGAAAAGGTCTATAGCCATCGTATCAGCTTCTTGGTACATTCTGACACTTCTCTGGGATGTGCACAGGCACGGATATATGTACCAGGGAACTCGTAAGCCAGTCACATGTACTCAAACTTATGCAGGCTGTTTTCGAGACCCAGCGAAAAATCTTGAATTCATTTATTCATTTATTCATTTTTCGTTTATTTTTCATTCATTTTCAATTCATTTTTCATTCATTTATTTTTCGTTCATTTTTCTTTCTTTCCTTCATTCTTCCATTCATCCTTTTCATCTTTCTTTCATCTTTCTGTCTTTCTTTCATCCTTCTTTCATTCATCTTTCATCCTTTCATCTTTCTTTCTTTCTTTCTTTCATCTTTATTTCTCTCTTTCATCTTTCTTTCTTTCATCTTTTTTCATCTTTCTTTCTTTCTTTCATCTTTCTTTCATTCTTCTTTCTTTCTTTAATACAGCTTCCTTTGCACACGGCGCGCGGATGAGGCGCGGCCTGGTCCATCACGAGTTCACGTGACGTGCAGAGGCGTCCTATCAAGAGCAGGCGCGTCTAACCCGGGCCGTTGTAGCAGACCTCGTGACCTCGACCTGGAGCCAATCGCGCGAACGTCCGCAGGTGAAAGCGCGATGCGACACGAAGAGCCTAGATTCGAGAGAGAGGAATCAACTCAGATCATGGAGAGCGTTTGCAGTCTGAAGCGCCGTTGGCACACTTGCAACCGAGTAGGACGGAGAGAGACAAGACCGGTTTCTACGCCTCTTGCGACGGCGAAGGACCGGATGCGCTGCTGCGGAACAGGTCCTCCGCCGTCGCAAGAAGCTTAAAAACCGGTCTTGTCTCTCTCCGTCCTACTCGGTTGCAACTGTGTGAACGGGGCTTAATGGCGGGCCCCTCCCGAGCAGATTAATCGCAATTGCGCACGCAGGGGTTGTCAAGGGGCGGGAAGGATAGCAGGGTTGCAGTGACGGAGCTAGGCGGAGCGAGGCCGGACGCACTTGCAGACGATGGCCGCTTTCGACTCCGCCCGGCAGCTCGTATTGCAAACGCAGCCCTTAAACCATGTGACCCGCTCTATCGAGCAGGCGGAAACGCTCTCAGATTTAGGCACACTGACGCGACACGCAATGCCAGCACTTGCGCAGTAGGAACCTTCATCGGTCCACTTATCGAATTAAGCACCGTAACGTTGAGAAACAATAGGGAAAAACCGAGGAAGAAAAAAGAAAGCTCACAACGAAAGTTGGAGGCTCGTTCGATAAGCCGTAGGTCACTCCCGTCGTTAGCAGCTGGTGATTATCGCGTGATCGACTTTCGACAAACGCCCGGTCGGCTAGATAACAAAGATAATAAAACATAGAGACAACGAAACGCAGACTAGTACATTCTTTCGTCTTGTCTATGTTTTATTCTTTCTGTTATCTAGTATACTTTACTAACACGCTCGCTAGGAATATAAGCCCGGTCGACTCGGTCTTTTTACGCAAACTGATAACGACATTACTTTCCGCGGATTGCTTCAAACCCCGCGTAATTGACGCGGCGGCTGTGGACAGTCGGTAAAAGTTGTCGAACGAAAAAGGAAGTCCCGTGTGGTGTGTGTTTGTATGTGTGTGTCTGTGTGTGCGTGTTTCTGTGTGTTGCGGAGAACAATCACCAGTGTGCCGGAGTTCCCGGGTCAACGGACTTCTTTTTAGTCGGAATGGCTGTTTCGCTCCTTTGGTAGTATGCAGACCACAGTCCAAAACACCTCATCATGTGACTTGTTTGTACTCAAACTCATAGAGCACTGGATATGACACGACGCGTGACGTAAACTGAATTTGATACGGGCAGTCTTTGTTTCCGAGTGATATGAAAACCCCTTGCGCCGACAACATGAAACCAGGAAAGCCACAAGAGACGAGTAGAAATCGCGAAATGACCTTTCCGGTCAGTTATGTTGATTTCCACTCTAGGTGCCGTTCGTTTTGCTGGTGTCGCGACTACGCCCTGTTCTTCCCTAACTTGAAGCATGGGGAAGGCCAGGGGCGCGAGGTGAAGTGTTGAGTGCCGATTGGTCGTGCTGGGTCGACTGGTGGAACCATCTTCCAAAGCCAAGAATTCCCGCTCGTTACTTTGAATTTGTTTCGCGTTCGTAGCATAGATGAATTTGACAACTGCTGGACTACGGGACGGAAAAAGTTATCACGTAGGAGAAAAAAAAGCAGAAACGTGGCCGTAGTAGACTCTCTTAACTGTAGCACTTGGGGCCAATAGATAACTTATGAAATCTTGTGCGCAGCAAGGACGAGGACAAAAGGGGAGAACAAGGACACAGTAAGGCGCTGCGCACAAGATTGCATAAGATGTCAAACCAACTCGCCCACACAACCACTCTTCCCGATAGATAAGTACCGAGTTCGGCAGCGGTGCATGACGAACACACGTCTAATCCCAACTGCCTCCGTTTGCAGAAATTATGGGCCATCAAAACCTAGTGCTGCGCCAGTTTCGAGTCCAATATCGAGAGGCTGGATGTCTGTACAATTAGACGTTTTCTTCTGCATTAAAATTTCGCTTGTATTGTGGGGTTGTGTGTTTTGTATGTTTCTGTTATCCTTGAGGTAATTCGCGACTCCAGCAAAACGGACGGCACCAAGCGGGAAAATCGGGAACCTGCCGGAACAGGCCTCTTTGCGCCTCTCCGCGTCTCTGGCGGCTTTCGCGGACACGTGTTGTTGGCGCGGTGGCGAACAATGTAATTTAACGAAGGTCCGAATATTTCTTAAGTATGCCTGAGTGTTCATTTCTGTGGGGAAGCCTCAGTAGATTGTTTCCTTCCATCACGTGTTTGAAAGCCCGTTTACTCCACAGCACACGGTCGCGTGCTTTCGATTTCTTGGATGGGGAGGAATGACGGAAAAACGTTTTGATTTCTTGTCTGTCTCGAATCACATTCAAAGTGGCGTCTACTTAGTAACTGATAAGTGGTTTCTTTATAAGGATGTAGAAGTGTGGACTGAGGACGACAGATGAGGTGTTTCACTGGAAAGAACACCAATGTCGCAGTCAAGTGAATGGGAAGGTTCGATAGCTGATGTTCTTGAGTTTAGTTGTGTTCGATTAGCTTGAAGATTGAGCCAGCCGGGCCGGTCGGTGCGTTGGCTATTCATCTTGGCTGCTCTTCGCCGAAAAAGCCTCCGGACCACACCGAAGGAGTTGGGCTGATTTCCCAATTACATGATTCCGGAAAAGCTGCTCGCTGCATACGATTAATGAGGAAAATTGTCTGCTTTCAAAAGGTACGGAACGCGTCTCACAAAGTAAGAAGCTGACACGACATTATGAGCTATCGCGCCACCAATATTTATATTATTCCCCCGTCGAAGCCAGCAGCAATATACGCCTATATTGCTCAGGTTGTCCGGCCACAAAAAAATACTCAATTTCTTTTTTCAGGATTCTAAGTCAAGTTCAATGCAGAGGAGTTCTGCGTGAATCTCCGATGAGGACTATCTTCAATTTGTCCGCATTCGACTCCGTGATGCTGGCTAGAACCATTGACTGAGTTTAAGTAGTAGCTCTCTGTCTGCGAATATACTTTTATTCAACAGTTCACCTAATAGCTAGTCAACTAAGCTCATATTTCAACCCGAAGAATATACTAATATCGCTTTACTGGAACATAGTACGTAAAATAATACATAAACCGCATATTCGTCAAAATGACTTCTCGATTGCTACCAAAACCTGAATTGAGATACAAGTATCAGCAGCTAAGTGGGGCGCCAGCAGGTTAGCATGCTCCTTGGCTCAAAAAGCACTTGCTTAATTTTTGTAATTTTCCTGCAACCTGTGTTGTTGACCGAGCAGACGACTGGAGCTGTTTTTTAAACGCTAATACGCACAAGAGCTTGATTTCGCGGACAAATAAGTCGCACAGTCGAGGCATGCGAGTTAGCTGGAAATTACTCTCGGGGATAACAATTCTGTAGTCATCGCCGCTTTCCTTAGCTGATCAAAACTCATTACAGTCTATTACCGTCTCTCCGGAGCCCATAGTTTCGGTTCCGAACAAATCTTCGAAACAAAAGTTTGACATGAAAATAACAAAAAGCACCGGGAAAACAAAACTATGCTCTGCAAGTTTATGTGCACCGGCTACACTTAACCGTCGCAGTTCAAATACCTCTAAAATAGGATATCAAACAAAATAAAATCTGTTGAATTGAATGCGCCCCCCCTTCAGGCGGCCCGGCCGAGCCGACGCGACCTGTTCCCAGCCGCCATGTTTGTTAGGTGGTGGCGCCCCCTATAGGTCGCTGGAGTAGCGAATACGATTAGTATCATCTTTACAGTCCTGTCATGTGCGTACCTAAATATGTCGTCATGTGCCTAATACATATTATTTATTTGCTATCTTTGATACGCGATTAATTGATGTTGTTATTTTTTTATCGTTTTTTACCTTAAATGTTAAAAACCTGAAAGCCGTAAACATTAACACTTGATATGTAATATGTCGCCATGTGCCAATTGTAAGGCTGCAGAGGCCTTGTCAAGTAAAACTTCTGAATTTTTGCCCCTGCAGCCTACATTAGTTTTTGATGGAAAATAAAGGATTGATTAATTGATTGATTGATTAATTGATCCCTTGCTGACTCCGCATTACATCACCTGCCATCAAGATCGGGAGACCGCAGCGCCACCAAGGACACCGACAAGCCTTAAAACACAGCTCCGGCCGATTTTCCATCAGTTCGGCAGCGGTGCAAGACGAACACACGTCTAATCACAACTGCCTCCTTTTGCAGGTAAGAATTTGATGAAAATCAGTTACAAATATTTTAAGAACTTTCTTTTAATGCACTGCTGCCGAACACAACAAATTTTGTAATATGAAGTAGTACAGCGTGTTGACTGTTTCAACAGTTCGGTTTGTGTCTCCGCATCTCGAGACGACTAAAGATGTAAAAGATTTCACCAAAGCTCTTGAAGACTTGCGACGGGAAATTAGAACCGAACTAAGAGGACTAAAGGAAAGCGTAAACTACTGCAGCAATTCTTGCGACGACCTCAAAAATGTCGCTGACGATATTCAAGAACTACGGAGGGAAATACAAACCCTTACAAAAAACTACAAAGATTTAGAAACGGAGAAGCTCAAACTATAGGTAGCAGGTTGGAAGACATTGAACAATATTAAAGGGCAATTAACCTTGAAATCAAAGCAGCGCCCTCAGTAATCGATCGCATTGCCATTGTATAAAGGAGATTGGAGAGCTTGTAGGCGAGCCTATAATCGACGCGTACATTGACATCTGTCACAGGGTGCCTACGAAAAAAAAAAAACGGCAGAAAAAGACATTATTGTACGTTTCGTACAGCGAAGCAAGAGAAACTCGCTGATGCAAAAATGTAAAAAGAATTGCATGGCGAGTGGGGTTGATGGTGCGGCATCCCCCGTGTACGTGAATGAGCACCTGACTCGACATAACAAACAAGATCTGGGAGAAGTGATCACTCGAAAACCGAGCTAAGCCATTGCAATTTTTGTTTTTCTACGTCGTCGAGGTCAGCGATCCTGATAACAGGGGAGGTTTCACTTTTATGTGCGTCTACCCGTCCTACCGACGACCAAACAAATTTCCATCTTACTGCACGTTTTCGAGCGATCGCTGCTCCCGGATTTTGTTTGTTTTGTCGAGTCAAGTGCCCATTCCTATACACGGGGGACGCCGCATCATCACCACCAAGTTCTGAAGTCGTCATGCGCTTCTTTTTACATTTTTGCATCAGCGAGTTTCTTTTGCTTCGATGTACAAAACGTAAAATATTTTTTTTTTTTTTCTGTCGGGTTTTGTGTAGGCACCCTGTGACAGATATCAATGTCCGCGTCGATTATAGGCTCGCCCACAACCTCTCCAATCTGGTTTACAATGGTGATGGGATCACCTACGGCGGGCGCTCCTTTGATTTCGAGGTTATTTGCCCTTTGGTATTGTTCTATGTCTTCCAACCTGCTACCTAGTTTGCGCTTCTCCGTGTCTAAATCTTTGTAGTTTTTTGTAAGGGTTTGTATTTCTCTCCGTAGTTCTTGAATATCGGCAGCGACATTTTTGAGATCGTCACAGGAATTCCTGCAGTAGTTTACGCTTTCCTTTAGTCCTCTTAGTTCGGTTCTTATTTCCCGTCGCAAGTCTTCAAGAGCTTTGGCGAAAGCTATTACATCCTTAGTCATCTCGAGATGCGGAGACACAAACCGAACTGTTGAAACAGTCAACACGCTGTACTACTTCATATTACAAAATTTGTTGTGTTCGGCAGCAGTGCATTCAGAAAAAAAAGTTTTTGGAAAAATTTGTAACTGACTTTCATCAAATTCTCACTTGCAAACGGAGGCAGTTGTGATTAGACGTGTGTTTGTTCTGCACCTCTGCCGAACTAATAGAAAATTGGCCTTCACTATGTTTTAAGGCTTGTCAGTGTCGTTGGTGACGCTGCGATGAAATGCGAATTCAGCAAGGGATGACTTGGAACTGGCGCAGCACTTGGTTTTGATGGTCCAGAATTTCTGCAAACAGAAACAGTTGTGATTAGACGTGTGTTCGTCTTGCACCGCTGCCGAACTGATGGAAAATCATCCGGCACTGTGTTTTAAGGATTGTCGGTGTCGCTGGTGGCGCTGCGGCCTCCCGATATTGATGGCAACGGGTGGCGATAAAATGCGGAATCAGCAAGGAATCAATCAATCAATCAATCAATAATCCTTTATTTCACATCAGAAACTGATGTAGGGTGCAAATGCAGAAAGTCAAAAGTTTCACTCGACAAGGCTTCTGCATCCTTACAATAGGCACACGGCGACATACTACATATCAAGTGTTAATATTTACAGTTTTGAGGCAGCATCAGCATCAATTAATTACACTATCAAAGATAGCAAAGAAATAATATATATTAGACACATGACGACATATTAAGGCAAGTACATGACAGGACTGTAAAGATGTGATCGTATTACCTCAAGGACAACCGAAATATACGCAACACACGACCCCACAATACAAGCGAAATTTGAATGCAGAAAAAAATGGTACTCAGATCTAGTCTCGATGTTTGACTCGAAACTGGCGCAGCACTTGGTTTTGATGGCCCAGAATTTCTGCAAACGGAGGCAGTTGTGATTAGACGTGTGTTCGGCCGGCACCGCTGCCGAACTCGATACTTATCTATCGGCCTCAAGTGCTACAGTTAAAGAAGTCAACTACGGACACGTTTGTTGTTGTTGTTGTTGTTTTTTTGTTTTTTTTTTCTACGGGATCACTTTCCCCGTCCCGTAGTCCATCAGTTGTCAAATTCATCTATGCTACGAACGCGAAACAAATTAAAACGAGCGCAAATTCTTGGCTTTGGAAGATGGTTCCACCAGTCGATTCAGCACGACCAATCGGCACACAACACTTCACCTCGCGTCCCTGGCCTTCCCCATGCTTCAAGTTAGGGAAAAACAGGGCGTAGTCGCTACACCAGCAAAACGAACGGCACCTAGTGGAAAACGACTGAACTGACCGGAAAGGTCATTTCGCAATTTCTACTCGTCTCTTGTGGCTTTCCTGGTTTCATACTGTCGGCGCAAGGATCGTGGTTCTCAACCAATGATGCTTCGCTGACCCCTTCTGGATCGGCGGGGATGGTGGAGGACACCGTTCGTGACGAGAAAAAGGGAAATGTATGGGTGAACTATGATAATGATTTAATAAGTGGAAATAACTAAGGGCTAGTGTGAAGTTGACTTCTCTCATTGACATACGGACCAGAAAACTCACCCGGAAATTGAAACGCTCCTGCCCAATCTGAAAAAATACAAGTTTTATTGCCGGGCTTGACTAATGAGGCAGGGCTTAGCGGATCCCAAAGGGTCCGCGGACCCCCATTTGAGAACCACTGCTCAAACTCATAGAGTCTGTGAGTTTGAGTACAAACAAGTCACATGATGAGGTGTTTTGGACTGTGGTCTCCAAACTACCAAATAAGCAAAACAGCCATTCCGACTAAAAAAAAAAAAAGTTAATTGACCCTGGAATTTCGGCACAGTGGTCACTGTTCCCCGCAACACACACAAACCCACAGAGACACACACACGCACAGACACACACACACCACATTGGACTTCCTCGTTCGACAACCTTTACCGACTGTCCACAGCCGCCGCGTCAATTACGCGGGGTTTGAAGCAATCTGCGGAAAGTAATGTTGTTATCAGTTTGCGTAAAAAGACCGAGTCGACCGGGCTTATATTCCTAGCGAGGGTGTTAGTAAAGTACACTAGATAACAGAAAGAATAAAACATAGACAAGACGAAAGAATGTACTAGTCTGCGTTTCGTTGTCTCTATGTTTTATTATCTTTGTTATCTAGCCGACCGGGCGTTTGTCGAATGTCGATCACGCGATAATCACCAGCTGCTAACGACGGGAGCGACCTACGGCTTATCGAACGAGCCTCCAACTTTCGTTGTGAGCTTTCTTTTTTCTTCCTCGGTTTTTCCCTATTGTTTCTCAATGTTACGGTGCTTAATTCGATAAGTGGACCGATGAAGGTTCCGACTGCGCAAGTGCTGGCATTGCGTGTCGCGTCAGTGTGCCTAAATCTGAGAGCGTTTCCGACTGCTCGATAGAGCGGGTCACGTGGTTTAAGGGCTGCGTTTGCAATACGAGCTGCCGGGCGGAGTCGAAAGCGGTCATCGTCTGGAAGCGCGTCCGGCCTCGCTCCGCCTAGCTCCGTCACTCCAACCCTGCTATCCTTCCCGCCACTTGACAACCCCTGCGTGCGCAATTGCGATCAATCTGCTCGGGAGGGGCCCGCCATTAAGCCCCGTTCACACACTTGCAACCGAGTAGGACGGAGAGAGACAAGACCGGTTTTTTAAGACTCTTGCGACGGCGGAGGACCTGTTCCGCAGCAGCGCATCCGGTCCTTCGCCGTCGCAAGAGGCGTAGAAACCGGTCTTGTCTCTCTCCGTCCTACTCGGTTGCAAGTGTGTCAACGGCGCTTCAGACTGCAAACGCTCTCCGTGATCTGAGTTGATTCCTCTCTCTCGAATCTGGGCTCTCCGTGTCGCATCGCGCTTTCACCTGCGGACGTTCGCGCGATTGGCTCCAGGTCGAGGTCACGAGGTCTGCTACAACGGCCCGGGTTCGATGCGCGTGCTCTTGATAGGACGCCTCTGCACGTCACGTGAACTCGTGATGGACCAGGCCGCGCCTCATCCGCGCGCCGTGTGCAAAGGAGGCTGTATTAAAAGCCAATCGCGTCGCAACGCTTTGCAAACGGAAGCTGAAGGAGACACGCACCACACAGGCAACGTGAGTATTTGCATTTAAGTAGAAATGTCCCGAGCTAGATACCGACTCAAAATTAGAATACCGCGACTTTTTCGCGAGGTTTTATCGTATTTGCGTACATTTCTGCCGCGATCTAGATATAATGAGGGGGGAATTAAAGTTCATTATGTCAACTGTAGAAAGCATCATCCTTAACTTACAGCTGGAAAAATCCCCTGCTAGCTTGTATATCCATTCAGTCAATGTCTCAGAAAAAAAAAAAAAAAAAGATTTACTGAATCCCGTTTAACGAATCGTATAAAGTGACGCATTTTTTTAAGAGTTTAATTATTTTTTTCTTTTTTAACGTTCACTGCTAATCTTTAGAAATAGGACCCTCTTCAAAGTAGAGATGGTTCTGCGGAATTACAATCGCCTACTTTGAAATTTGGCTCGTATTACTCCGGAAAATAGCGAATAATTAAATCAGCACAATACGATTCATTTTATGCCGTGCTGCTGGCCTCCCGAAGCCACCATCTTCACTTGCCAGTGGTTACTTAAAATAATGCAACGGGTTTTAACAATCTCTCTCTCCCTTTCTTTCTCTCTTTTTCTCTCTCTCTCTCTCTCTTTTCCTATCTCTCTTTATGTTTTTCTATTCGGATGGTGAAATTTTAACGTGAAGCCCTTGAGAAGCTTCAATGAAGGGCCCATACCATTACACGAAGGACCGTTTGCGAAATGACGGTATACCATCAAGTAGCAGGGCGGTTTTGTAGCTAACGTGCTGCGAATGGTCGTCCTGCCCGCAGAAAAAATTAGAAATCAATGACCAAAATTGCATTCTAGTCGGTAACTGGGTAAGAGTTCAGGGGAAACTCCTTCCCCCTCTTTCCCTTTAGCAGAGCGGGCGCTTCTCTCCAGCGTTCGCTGCGGGAGTAGTTTCCTCTGTACTCCTATCCTGTCACGTTGAAAGATATATTTGCTTATACTTTGACAAAGCTTGCACCGCGTGCGCCAGCACCTGCAAAGCGTGTAACTACAAACTCATAATGTTAATTTGTGTTGCAATGATTTATAAAAAGAAAAAAATGTATATCGCCACGGGTGGCCAAACCGGAGCTCATGAGCCTCATGCGCCTCTGCGGGGACTCATGTGCGACTGGCAAGCGCGGCTCAAGAGCAACCCCCCCTCCCCTCCTTCTCGGGCAAGATAAAAAAAACGGCATATATCAAGAAGAAAAAAAAAAACAGAAGGGAGATTATGGCGTTTTGTCAGTTTGTATACAAATCGCAAAACGTTATCTTGGTTTACGAATCGGGACTCACAATAAAGAAACATACTGAACAATCGCTTCATGAGAGTAATTCGCCCTGGCCACCAGCTGAGAAAGAGAACTTTGTTGCAAGTGTCGCGTACGTTCCTTTGCTATTGCGGCTCTACACTTCAAATGCTTCCTTTTTATGGATCTTCGAATATGTCCGTCTGGCTATTCCTTCTATTCTTTCACCAGCCCACCTGACGCCTAAAGCTGGTGTCCTAATGAAAGCGCCAAAATATATTACGTGTGCGTGCGTGTGCGTGCGCGTGTGTGTGTGTGTGTGTGTGTGTGTGTGTGTGTGTGTGTGTGTGTGTGTGTGTGTGTTGTGTGTGTGTGTGTGTGTAATTTGTTTAGTCGGCGATAGCAGATGCAAAAAGACGACGAGTGCAGTTCCATTACGATGCAATTTTGACGCTTCATGATTAGATCGTAGCGTTGGCCATGGTCGGACTTGATGTGAAACGAAGTATAAAAAGCGATGCAAAGCTAAGTTTGACTCCAAAAAAGACTCCCCAGAAACCGGTGTAGATCTGCGGTTATTTTCCGGAGAGGATACATTCCAGAATATTTTCTTGTTGATCCCTTTCAATTCATAGTAGTGAGATATAAAGCAAACAAAGCCATCGCGAGTAAACAATTATAGCGATAGTCTCGAAACAATACATTTCTTAACATGTCACCGACTACGCATCAATAAAATATATTCCACTTTTCTTCTTTTTTTTTCACAAACATTGAACAACATTTTTTTTTTTTTAATATAAACTGCTAACCACATAAATTGTTTTTTTTTTTAATTCTTGTAGTCGGGAAACATTGTTCAAAAGTCGAACTTCGCGGAATATCACTAAACGTTCGATGGTGCTGCGGCACAGTTGAACCTCGAAGATCAATGTCAAATCTCAGGTTGGAAAAAAAAAAAAATCGCGTTATTACCTGGAAATAAAACCGACGGAACATTTTTCTTCCGCAGCACCATGCGGTTCGGGATAGTGACGTTCGCGGCCCTGGCGTTGCTGCTGGGAACCACGTGTTCCCCGGGAAGTGTGACAGCGACCAAGCACGACATCATAAGCTACGGAAACATCATCGACCTCCTCTTCAGGTTCGGCAGCTTCGGGGAGATCAAAAGGGTGAGTCTCATTCGCGCTCCGGTCAATACCACCTCCTATACTCGGATTCAGCTCAAGAACCGTAGTAAAACAAGGTACGGCTCCCCGCAGAACGTTACTACTTTCTCTTCTAATGCTTTAAATTAAGAAATTTGTAGGCGCATCTTAAATTAGCTATATGTTATTGTATCGAGACGCACACGTTTCGAACGCCGAAAGCAGATCGTTTCTGCCTTCAACGACCAAATCATGTAAGAACTACTTTGCGCAGCGCATGAAGCACGCGCAAAACGCCGAAACGCCTTTCTTTTTTTTGGTATAGCGTATGCCGCTTTGCGGCTGGCTCTCGTCGAACTTCAGCACGTTTGCCAAAAAAGAAAAGAAAAGGAAACACTGACCATGGTGACCACAAAATAAACTTTCCACGAGAAGAAACAAATGATGAGCGCAATATTTAAGTCGCGAGAAAAATTTTGTGTTGAGCCTCTACCACGTGGTTTTGTATTTGAGGAAATACTTAGATCGTCTTCAAATCGCCTCCAGCATCTCAAAAATCGAAATATATATATATATATATATATATATATATATATATATATATATATATATATATATATATATATATATATATATATATATATATTCTGTGTGTGTGTTTGTTTGTAGGTTGCAGAACATCATTTTCAAAGTGCTCCTGAAGGCTCTCCTTCCCAGAGCGTGACGTCACAACATGAGCTTTGGCAATCTCCGCTCTCGCGCAACTTCGGCACCTATCGAGGCTAGGCACGTGCACTCTTGCAGTTTCTAAAATGGGCGGAAAAAGACGTCACGACTGGTGCTAGTCCGGGAGAATAGACCTGGCAAGCTTGCGAATGCTCCAGCGGCCCTCGGCCGACACGCGCTTGGCGGCCGGAACATCCTCTTATGACGTAACGACTGGTCAGCGCTTTTTCCTGCTTTTGCGCGTTTAGATACATCTTCAGGAAAAACAAACGTGACATTCAGATTCACGAGATAACACTACGCTATACTTCGTTTCAGCTTCGGTCCGAGCGCCGCCGATGTTATGAGCCGAAGGGCCAATCAAACAGCGAAAGAGGCACAACGTCATAGCGTGCTCTCAGCAGCTGATAGGACCAGCCGGTATTCGCCGTCCCTCTGTGCGTGCTATATTAAGCGCAGATAGCACGCCATGACGCTGCGCTTTGTGTGCTGTTCGATTGGCTCGTCGGCTCATAACATCGGCCGCGCTCGGACCGAAGCTGAAACGAAGTATAGAATCAGCCTCTATCTCATTTTTTGAGAGAAGTGTTTCAGCTTCCCTTTAAGTCGAAATGTGTCGCGGGTGAAGCGCGCGTCGTCAGCGTCGGCGCGCGTCGCTCGAGGTCACCCACAACAACGCGACGCGCGACCCGACGCCGAGACCTGGGCCGGGACAGGTATATCATCACTGAGCGACGCGCGCCCACGCGAGGGGACGCTGACGTGGGTGAAGCGCGTGAAAAATTGTCATGTGGTTTGGCATTTAGGAGTCATTCTTTCGAGCGGTCGTTCTCAATATAAAGGTTAGCTAAGGAATAGCTCCGAACTTCAAATGGGTCTCGTGATGTAAATATTGCGTCAACTTTATACTTTCTTTTTCTAGGGGGGGGGGGGGGGGGGGGGGGGGGGGGGAGGGGGGGATTTTTTTGTGATGTGTGTATTTTATCCAGGAGCTTTAAAAAATTAGTTCGGCCCACTCGTTCTTTGCAGGCCTCAGGACTGCCTCAATAAAAAAACTTTTCAATATTTTTTTTTGGCCCCCATACATATTAAAAAAGATTGTCCGTACGCCTGTGAGTGATCAACATCTTCCCAACTTGTTCGCGTGGGAGCAGTGTA
Source organism: Ixodes persulcatus (assembly GCA_013358835.2). NCBI lineage: Eukaryota > Metazoa > Arthropoda > Arachnida > Ixodida > Ixodidae > Ixodes > Ixodes persulcatus. Next base: position 644,917 of record JABSTQ010009346.1, read on the forward strand.
GCGTGCTACCGCAAGTCCTTAATCTTTCCCCAGCTGCATTACTTTAGAAAGTATTGAACTGAAGTCTGCCAACTATTCCTTCTGTATTTGATTTCCGCGGATTTCGCTGCTGGTCTTTGCAATGAAAAGTGAACGTTATGTAAATTTCGATGCACTAGTGCTTTAACCCCTTCGCCCACAATCACTGAAGGAAGGTCAATCTTTTTAGGGACCAATACATTTTGTTTCCAAGAGCGTTCGAGCAAGAAAAGCACATTTTAAAGGCACACGACCCCTAACGTGCATTCATAATGAACCGTAAAAATGTCGATGTAAAATATTCGCTCTTTCTGTGGGCTTTCGGTGCAATCGGCACCGAAAGCCCACAAAACGTGATTTTGTGGGCTTTCGGTTCTGATAGCTCTGTGCACGACTGCTGAGCGCGTGCTGATGGCGAGCCTCCACAGTTCTTTTGTAACGTGCATTCCGCACCCTCAAGATTGCCGGTCTTAGCAGCCTATTAATGTGGGCTCGTTCAGAGCATGCGCTCTAGACATCACCCACAAATATGGCGCCCAGTGAATACTCTTTATAGTGAACTATTGTTACTTACGCATGCTAAAAGCGCAATCCAGTTGCTTTGCATAAAGCACCGGCGTCTTCACGAGCGCTCGCGGAGCGATGTTGCGTTCGGTATAGGTGACGATGTCAGGTGCGGAACCAAGAGTCGGGGCTGTGGCTCGCTGCTTGCATGGCCCCGAGGAAACAGGCCTGGAGTGGTGTTACGGAAGTAGAACTTTTATGTACAGTTTATGTACAGGAACGATACAAGTAGCATGGTCGACTGGTTATTTGACGATCGGCGACGACTTCGGGCTCCCTGAGCCCGTGTTATATATAGCCCTCCGAGGGCGAGAAGGCCCTCTGAGAGAGAGGAGCCTTCCCCGGTGTTCGAGTGTTCACGAGGTGTCCGAAGTGCGGGGGCGGCTGATGCAATTTCTGGGTGTTCTTTCAGCGAGGGGCAGGTGATGTAATCCCTCGACGTTCTTGCCGCGCTCCGGTGGCTGATGTAAGGAGTCGACGTTCTTGCTGGAACCCAACACCGACAGACCCACACACACACACAGGCACGCACACGCAGGCCGGTGTTTCTCCTTGCGAGGGCCGGCGATTCCAGATGGTCTCGTGGCCTCCGGAAGACGTTCTTTTCGAGTTTAAAGCCCCCAGCGAGGGCCGTCGCAACAGCGAGTGCTCCAGTCAAGGCCAGCCGCTTGCGCTTGGACGGCAGAACCGTGGACGGCAGAACCGTCCGATCCGACGTCCGAACCGACAGTCCGAACGCCGCTCCGAATTGCCGTACGCGACAGTTTGAAACACACGCTTCCGACCTTGCATGCGACACGACGAACCGTTCGGCTCCACTCAGGAGATCCAAGCACTCCAGCGGAGGTCTGGTCACAGAATGAAGCTTTAGCTCGCACGAGCGAAGTTAGGAGCTCAGCTCGTTCTCGCTAGCGCGTGCATTCTTTGCCGGTGCCATTTTCTCCGAATGGATCAGCGGGATCCACGCGTCCGGCTTCCCGTCGCCCGTCCCGTTTTCTTATTCGTCCCGCCCGACCCAGTATGTCATCATGACGTTCGCGCTAGCTGTGCTGTCATTGGCTGGACGCTTCCGACAGTCCGTCCGCCGTGCGAAACTATCTGGCACGTTGACGCACGCCGGATCGCCGATCCGGGATACAGTCCATTCGTCACATGCGCACTCGTCACAGGACGATTGGTCACAGGACGATTCGTCACACAGGAACATTCGTCATAAGATGACTCGTCACGCGGGCAACCGGTCCCACAATAGTTCGTCCCCCAAAAAATGTATTCTTCCATTTGGTACGGGCGGACAAAGTGGTTCACCTTATATCTTAGCATGTCTTTCGCTTCTCAAAGGTGAACAATTTGTAACAAACGGTTTAGCTTCTGATTGGGTCCCGTACAATGAATGTTGGTTCGGCCTGACAAAGTGGGTCACCTCTTATCTTAGCATGTGCTTCGCTTCTCAAGGCGAAGCTTTTGTAACAGACGTTTTAGCTTCCGGTTCCGTCTCGAACTATGAATGCGGAGGTCATATAAGAGCGACTATTTTTAAATTCGGACTGCATTCGAAAGGATGGAGGTGATCGCAACAGAGAGAGGTGGAGCTATGCTGCTTCACGAGGGGTACTCGTACACATGCAGCAGAAAGAATACTGATACTTATTGGATTTGTTGCAGAAGAGGTGCATGCCAGGCAAAAGTAAGTGATTTGGCTGCCAGTCGGACATTCAAGCTAGCATACGCACGCGGGGGACCCAACTGAGATCAACCTGCTAAGACTTGTCATATGATGAAAAGAAAAGCGGATGAGTGCCAAAACCTTTTCTACGTTGAGTATTGTGAGATTAGTTTTTCTAACCATTGGTTTATGTCGCAGTGGGAAGTCGCGAAACTCCTCATCAGGGAACGTGGGCAGTTGTTGAAATTTACAATTTACTATCGTCCCCTGCCCGCTCGATGTGACCAGTTTCCCGCGTGACGAGTCATCCTGTGACAAATGTTCCTATGTGACGAATCGTCCTGTGACCAATCGCCCTGTGACGAGTGCGCATGTGACGAATCGTCCTCATCCCGCCGATCCGACGCCTGAAGCGACCAAATTTTTCGGATCAGGCAGTCGTACTGCCGGATCGGATGGATTTTTCGCGCATGTGTCTCGCGCTTTAGTCCATGATAAGGTTACAGTGTATAAGGTGAGGCTAAGTATAGGTTCTTAACCTGTCACGGAAAATAGTAAGTTTTGGCTCAGGAACAGACGGTGGGGGATTTCGCAACACGCGGCACGCATAGTTTTGCTGCACCTTGGGATGTAGAGGGTGGATTCGTCCTCCGTGACCAAGGCCATCAGCCCGTTTGTCGCTGTTGATGCCCACGTGTGAGCTTCTTTGAAGTGCGAGTTGACAATCTCGCAAGCAAAGTTGTCATTCTTTGTCAGGAACATATCGGGCACAGGAGGAAGCCTGGGTCGGCTCGCTAGAAACAGCGTCTCAGATGAGACGGGAAGAAAGGAAGCACTGCCAAAGCCAGCGCACGAGCTGCGCGGGACTCAAACCACATTTCAAGACGCTCGCGCCCCAGCCTTTGCAGTGCTTTCTTTCAGCTGCAGTCTCAACTGAGACGCTGTTTTATACTTTATTTCACCTTATGATGTACCGCAGGAAAGGCTACAAGCGCGAGCTTCTTGCTTTAGGGCACGTTTCGGCGGCACAAGCTCTCGTGCACTAAGGGCTGCTGCCAACGCTATGAGCTCGCGCTTGCCTTCGCTGCGGAACAACATAAGGTGAAACGGAGTATTGGGGAGGAGATCGAACAGTCACGCCTCTAGCGGTGCGCTTCAGCTGTGGGGACAACAAACCGTATTTTCTTGTTTGTTTTTGATCCGAGAAATCGAAGATGACGATTCGAAGGCCACTCCTCGTGCGACCAAAGCACTGGTCAGAGCGAAGCGCTCGTGCCCAGACCCTGCTCGGCCAGGTTCAATTTCTTTGTTATGCTGTGTTGGTAAACACCGGGCTGTGGGGACAACAAGCTCGATAAAGCGCCCTCTATAGTTCGATCTCCTGCCCAATAGCAAGCCGGCCCTGGTCTAGGGCGTCTGAACGGTGCACTTGTAGACTCTGTTTCACCTTATGTTGTACCGCAGCTTAATGCACGAGAGCTTGTGCCGCCGAGATCTGCCCCAGAGCAAGGAGCTCGCGCTTGTAGCCTTTCCTGCGGTACATCATAAGGTGAAATAGAGTATTCGCGACGTGCGCGATCGAAAGCTTCGTTGTGGTCGGCCTTCCACGATTGGTCGAATGCTCAGTATGACATCAGCAAAGGATTTCTTATTGACGTAAATAAGATAAATGCATGAACTTGGATTTTGACGGTGCTGGCAGTGTTGCTTTGAGAGCGCAATGGTTTCAAGCTTCCACCATGGTAATTACAAACACCACTGAACTTGCTGTTCGCAAGGTAATGACGTCACGATAGGGAACCATAAGAGGGCGCCACCAAAACTTCTCGCCGCTAATAGAGTCGGACAGAATAACTGCTGTACAGAGTTGAACTTGAAAAGAATATAGCGCCGCTCATAATGCCACATATTTCCACTGCTGTTGACGTCGTCGAAAAGTCATTTACTTCGTTTAGAACTTGGACCGAAAGACAAAGGCTGCGAGCGCGACTAAGGGCTCGCGCGCATGTAGCCTATACTTCGTCTCACCTTAGCATGGACTATTGTTAGCCGCACATGCTAAAAGCGCGAGCTATAGTTGCTTCGGATGAAGCCTCGGCGGCTGCACGGGCGCTCGTGCAGCAGTGCGCCAGTCAAGGCTGGCCGCTCGCGCTTGCACAGCCTTCGCAGTTAGTCCATGCTAAGGTGAGACGAAGTATAGTCCATGTAAGTGCATTGATAAGGTTGTGGCTTTTTATACTTCAGAATGCAACTTAATCACAACAATGACAAAAACAAAATATTGAGGAGCAAATCCGCAATGGCAAAGTTTTATGAAGAGTGGTAATATAAAACCCGAAGACATTTAATGTGACATTCACTGGGTTGTCTTCGTCAATCGCATTTGCTCAAAAAGGTGAGCCTTAATATGGTTACGGTCTTCGTGACTATCATAAAATATTCGTCCACGAACAGCTAAAAAAAAAAATAAAGAGCATAGCCGTTGAGTCAACAAACTTTGCGGTAGTCACTTTTTTTATGATTTGAAAATGATTTTAGCGTCATTCATTGATGCACTTAGTTGTTAATATCCAGAAGCTCTTTGGTCGAACCTGCGGGTCTCAGTTGAGGACGTAGCGGAGAAAACAAGCAGTATTACAGGCGTATTACAGCCGTACGGTGAAACAGATATTCAGTCGTTACCCGAGGGGAGAACGCAGAACAGGCAGAGCATGCAGTACACATGAAGTGTCACAAGTATTTGTGTCAATAGATAACAGATTGCAACTATCGTTTTCGAACGTTGTTCCAAACATCAGATCACTTCCGCATGATACAAAGTAGAGCCTTATCGAGAGAAAACACAAATATCGATAACGGAATTCCTTATCATTTCTTCTTTTGGGCTCTCCGACGCATGGACAACGCGCATGCATTGTTTCCTGATCCGTTCTGCGTGTGGGCATTCGGATAAACCAAACAAACGGATCTCTTCAATGTCATGGAGGTTGGTTTGTAATAATGACTTATTTACTTGGGACTACCTAGGGTGCTCGAGCGAGGTTGAATCGTTTACCGAGTGTAGATAGCACGAACAAACAAACGTAATCTAGAGATTACCGAACAAAGTCGCAATATATGAGTGCTGGAAGGGCTGGGCAGCGTTTGAAACAGAGCGTATTTTAAATATTGCGCAATTAAATAGTAGTAATACCCAATAAACTAAAAGAAAACAAAATATTTAAGAAGCCTTTCAGATTTCTGAGAGGAGAAAATGCGCAGGCGAGTCGGTTAGGAGAGGAGGAGAAGGAGGGAAAACTTAGTCGCCAAAAACAAACTTATTCTATGTGGGCCCTACTGCAGGGCTCCAGTGCTTTCCGCCATGAGTTTTGACCGCTCCACCATGTCGCTCATCTTGAGCCGACGAGACGAGCAGCGCAGCTTCCCTGCTCTCTTGAGAAGGGTCGGGGATGGGAGGGAGGGAGGGGTGGAGTTGACAAATCCACGTAGAGACATCATAATTTAAACCGCGAGACAAAAAATAAAATAGCGTTCAGATTATTACATTTTCTACTTGGTATCACTCTCGAACGCAGCAGAAGCTACAAGAGCGAGCTCCTCTGCTTCAAAGTCTTTGCCAAGCACGCGCGCCCGTGCAGTGCAAGCATCGTTGAGGGTATCATGCTCGCGTTTGCAGTTTCGGCTTCGCTGAGGGAGAGGAGGATGTGATGAGAGACGTAAGCGCCGAGCTCTGATTGGAAGGAATAGTGGGTAGGTGCAAAGGCCAGCTGCCTTCGTCCGGAGTTGGAACGCGAGACAATGTGCGAGGAGTAAACGAAGCTCTTGTTCGCTCTAATCGGAGAAAGTCGGTGGATCGACACAAAGCGTTCCCGCACGCTCTCATCTCCTCCTCCCCCTCAGTTCCTTTTCGTATAGATTTATATTCGAAACAGCGCCACATTTAGTGTGTTTGTATAAACGCGTTTAATTTTAATTGTATGTTTAGTTATTCCGCCCATTTTCGCTCAGTGCTAGGCATTCTAATGGGAATTCCCGTGACACTGATGTAATGCCTGCGGTTTATGTTACTTTCATGATCGAGTGTTGTCACCGTCACGTTATGGGACAACAGACAGGATGAAAGGAAAACACAGTCAAGATCTTTCGGGGCAAATGTGCATGCTTTCACACAAGCGCACAGAATCTGTGCTGGACGGCAATGGCGTAGCAGGAAAAAGGGAAGGGACCACCTTAGCCTGGCTCCTCTCCCTCCACCCGCCGAAAAATATCCTACACTACTGCTGGACGGTTTGGTTCCGATCCGCAGTGATTTCCCCAAACACACCCTAGGGGGGTGTACACCTCCCCCCCCCCCCTCCTTGTTTTTCTGAAGGCACCCCCTTCATTCGCAACGACTGCTCGATTCTCAACGCCCCCCTAACCCCACATCCCTAAACATTTAGACCCCGCCTCCCCCCCCCCCCCCCCCTAATATTAATTCCTGGGGAAACCTCTGCCGGCCCGGGTATATTTTTTTAATTTCTTACGCGTCATTATTTTACCGTAAGAATGAATTATGTGTAACAGTGGCATATAAGCGACCATTTCCAGAAAATAGTGCGTGGGTTTGATCTCACAAATACTGCAAAACCGGCCGCCTATACCTCAGAACCAGAAGTGTTTGGGGGCTGTATTTGCACCCTGGCGCCACTACGTTTCAACTGACGCTAGAAAGAGCCCGCCATGTGCCCGGCTTTCTGTCCAGCTATCGGGGACGACCGAATAAGGAGGGCGCCCATTACAATCTTTACTGTAGAGCCCCAGTCGCACTCCTCATACATCATCGAAAATGCACCGCTGCAGACATGGTGACGAAGCTATCTGCGTCTCAACCATGTTCGAAGTGTGTTTGCTTTATACGCATGCATGCTTCGAAAATGTGTGCAGACAGCGTTTGTACGACCATTGTGAAAGGAGTCATACGAGGGGAAAACACGCATCATACAGTGCGTGCAGACTGTCTCTTGTAGGACACTGCGGCCGCAGCTCAACACAATTTCTAGCTCACCTTTAATCTAATAAATAATCGGTTATTTTATTTTATTTGAGTCGCAAAGAATCGTTGACGTATGGAAAATTTTTAAATACGACATAATAGACACATGAGGAGGTACAACTGCCGAGAGATCGCACACCTATACAAAACGTTTCAACACAGCTGTTGATTTATCGTTTTGTATGGTTTACGTTAAAATGCCACGCGGGTTCAAAACACAAAATGAGGAAAAAGCCGAAAGAAATTGATCATTTTTTTATTTTATTTTTTTTACTAACATCAAATTACCAGGTACCAATATTCATTCATTCATTCATTCGAAAGTTCGAGAGTTACTTACCTAGAAATATTTATTTAATTCGAATCCGAGGCGGTAGACCTTATTTGACCCCGGAAGTGATGACGTCACAACATGGCGCCGTGCTCCGAACCAACCGTTGCTAGGGCCGTTGTTACGGATAAATCCATGGGGGCTCGACTTAAGGCTATAATTTGTCCAATTAAAATATATATATCTTTTTTTGTAAACATTGTGTCTTCTATCTAATCATGAAGACTTTTTTTTTTTTTTTTATCGCCTCAGTGTCATAAAGCGATGATGAAAGCCCCAAGTAAAGTTTCACAACCCGCTTTACCTTTCTAGCAGACAACACGACGGCTTCGCGGGTTCACTGGTCATTTCTGAGGAAGTACGCGACCACGTTAAATTAAGTTTGTGACGAGCGATGAAACTTATATTCTCGGGGTCAACTTTTTGCGTGATTTTGGAAGCGAAGAAGGCCCCTGCACAGCTTTAAATTGACTGACGCACAAGGTGCGCGAACGCCTGCCCGTGGAGGTCTCCGCAATATTTAGAAAGATTGAAAACACTATGAAGCCGAATCACGTACGAAGACAACGTGAAGTTAATGAACGTCGAAGCGCAGGCCAGCACACGTTTCGAAGAGTTCTAACAGCACAGAAGTCGCTTCAATGCACATTTGTGTGATCACACGAACTGTCCGTAACAAGTATATAACTTACCTGATGCTTTTATTTTGCTCTTTACCTGTTTGGGGTCTTACTGAGAACTGAAGAATCGGAAGTTTTTTTGTTTTGTTTTTTCTCATTGTAATGGCTACAAGCAGAAACGAAACAGACCCATATTGCGAGCCTGAAGAGCAAAGTTTGGGGTCTTGAACCTTTCATGTTACAGTCAAAATAATTTTCCCGTCCTTACAATGCACGTCAACTGCTAAATCAAAGAGAGGGACTGACGCTGCTTTGATATCATGTTCTAAACAGATGCTTCTCTCGCTGTGTTTTTGGCAGATCTCCATACGCGTGATGATTTTCGTCAGACAGTGCCCCACACTGGACGCAAATACTTTGTTTTTATAAACCTGATGGGTTTTCTTAGGCCCGTCATGTTCCCAATGAATACAAAGGTTAAAATCGTATCATTATGCAAACAATTCAAACTGTTGCAGGCGACATATACTTCAGACCGTATGCGTTCGTCATGCGTTCGTCATGCGTTCGTCATGCGTTCGTCATGCGTTCGTCATGCGTTCGTTGTCTCCAGCAGGCACTTCGAGACGTCTCGAGGACCGAAATATTTCAGAAAGAGCCGTAAACTTCTGTCGTGGTAAGTGTGAAATCTACGCTTCCTATAGACCTTTCCAATGTTTACAAAATCACAGTCCAGCGTGCGATCTTCACAGCCCAGCACGTGCGTGTTCGTCGCTTCGGAAAGCGAGCGAAGCACGCGCCATACGCACGAACGCTCACAATGGCACCGGCCACAAGCTCGTTTTTGGAAAGGTCTATATGCAATACTTTTGGACGTTTAAATTCCACGTCTGACTTTTGAGCGATGGTTCTTTCTGAGCGAAATCCTGTTCCATGTATTCGTCCATAGCAACGCCCCTAGCAACGGTTTGTTTGGAGCAGTGACGTCACACTTACAGGGTCAATCAAAATGCAGCGAGGCGATTTGTTCATCCCTTTTATAAACGCAGGCAGTAGCAGCGTGGGAAAGGCCCCAATAGGATGATATATTCTTCAGTCAGGAGCTAAGCAACAAAAATATTGTATATTTGTAGACTAGCTTGTTTATAATCGTTGAGTTCTGCTTATCAGTGCGGTTATTTCAAGAAAAAGCTTGCAGCTCGTTTTTGGTAATTCCTGTGAAAATTATTGAACGCAGAATACGGTGCGATTGTGCTTACACCGCGACTTGTAGACGTCACGTCACGTGATCACGTCACGTGATCACGTGACGTTGATGATATCACTTTCATTGCACTTCTTTCATGTCATTTATCGTGTCGATTTTAAGCGTCGATTTCTTTTCTGCGTCGCTTCTACTATAACGTATAGGTTAATACAAAAAAATGACAAAATGACGTAATAACGAAAGTTTTACAGACAAGATTGACATCAAGACTAAATTAATTATACAGGGTGTCGCAAAAGAAAATTTACAGGGTTATTTTAACGCAAAAATCAACTAGGCATCGCCGAACGCTCATTCTCCGCCCAAAGGTAGCGCTAGAGGTCACAACCAGATGCCAAATTTTCAGCCCGATCCGATAACTTAAAAACGTTATGTGATTTTCTGAAAATTTCAATACGAAAATGGCGACCGACGGAGTTTTCGAATACATGGGGCTCTATGGCACCGGAAACCGAAAACGGGCAAAAATGGGCTTCATTTTCCCATTCAAATTTTTAGAAAATCACTTATAACTTTTGAATAAGGTATCGCATCGGGCTGAAACTTTGGCATCTGGTTGTGACCTCTAGAGCAACATTTGGGCGGAGAATGAGCGTTCGGCGATGCCTAGTTCATGTTTGTGGTGAAAAAAAACCCTGTAAATTTTTGTTTTTTTTGTGACACCCTGTACTTTGCTTATTGATTTCAATTATTATTATAAATAGCTGCAGATAAAGGGTATGAGATTAATTTCTATACTGGCCATTTTCCGGCGTTATGTCCCACTAATTGTTTTAAAAAGCTTTATTTTTAATTTTTTTGTTTTTTGTTTTTTGTCAGCAACGAGCTTTTATGTGATAAACACTTTCGTACACGAAAGGCGGCTGAAAGTTTCGCGGTTTAATCGAATAAATTAGACCACGATTAATGCATAAAGTGATTAATTGACATGTTAATCAATTATTTTAACATCCCTAATAAATAACCTGTACATTAAAAAAAAAGTTTCGCAAATCGCTGGGATTTCTTCGTCGTGATTGGCTCGCATAGTGTTGTGCAGGAAAGTTAACGCACAGGCTTATTTTGAGAGTGCTATTCAGGTAGCGGAGCTGGCGCTGCTGTCGACATGCCGATCGAACTGACGCGCGCAAAAGCTGTTCTATTGTGATACACTTTTGCTCAGTTTTATTTGAAAGCCAGGAGAACATGAGGTTAAAACTTGCGCTCCTGAACTTAGCGGCGCCAAACACAAAAATCAGTTCCGCACACAAGAAACGACAAGCTTCAAACGGACCGACACTGATATGCCAACGGACAATGGCTTTCTTTTATATATATTTTTTCTTCATTTTATTTACGCAGATTAGGAGTTATATTCTCCCAGTCCTCTCGGTTTCGATATGAAAGAGCATCGTTCCGGCGTGCGGTCGTGTAATCACCTTCGCACGATTTACGGTTAGGTTTTACGAGTGCTTGGAGTTTCCTCGTAACCGCTTAACACACTGGTGCACTGGCGCCATCTATCGGATAGCACCCGAACACTCCCGACTTTTGTATTGCTAGACCTAAGGTTTTGCAGTGGTGGCTAGATGAAAGCTACGCACTGTCTCTGATATATAGACGCTTATAACATTGTCAGAATTATTTCGAACCTGTGGCGAAAGAATTATGCGTACAATAATATAACAAATATAGGGTGCCTGAAATACCCAGGCTCGATCTAAAATGGGCCACTAAAAATCGGCGCCTGCCCGCAGCAAGCTAAACTTTTTTTACAAGGTGCATATCGCAGATCGGTTTTATCATGCAAAACTACAAAGCGTATCAGTATCAGTTTTTTGGCTGTCTTTCCACGTATCTTAGTGTTTGTATTTCAGAATACATATTAGGGCATCTCTGCCGAATCCTGATCCTAAGATATGTCGTGGGGCAGTAATGTGAATTATATGGTTACAAATGTACACATGTCAATTTGACATGTCAATTTGACGTACGGTCACAGCTTCAACTCTTCCATTTGCGATGAAAATATTAATTTGCAATTCGTTATTTTACTTCCGCCTAAGTTATTGCAACCTCACCTGGATACAACCGCGGAAACCAATCTTAGCAAAATTTCTCTGCCTCAGAAAAAAGATAATGCTGAGATCTACGTACAATGTACCCTGCAATTGTAGATCGCAGGCTCTTTTTTCAAACGGATGGCTTCAAACGGATGACCATCGCAGGCTTGTATTTCATATGGATGGCTGTATTTTTCCTTCTAAATGTTCGATTCTGGCGAGCGCTTCAAAATCAACCATCGAAGAGCGGGGTGCGTCTCGGGATATCCGTCGCGCCCGCGACTTGCCCGCGACGTCATCGGCCTCCCTATGGCCAAGCGTAATGAGCGCTGACACTTGGTGGCGTCAACGCGTTACTACCTCACTTAGTCAGAGTGACAACACTGCGTCGTCTGCTCAGCGACTTGGCCGTAACTTGACCGATATTGCGACATCGGCCACGTCGGTTTCGGGCGCGAGCTCGCCGCTCTTTGAACAGGACGACACCATCGCGAGGCGGCTAAGGTACCTCTGTTACCTCGCACGGGGCGAGATGCCGGTAATTTTTCCACCTCATGCTGTCTAAGGTGTCGGCAGGATCATGTGTGATATTGGTAGGGCGACGTAATTGCTGCTCACCTGATTTACCATCGACTGATCCCAACAACACAATTGCAACCAAACTCGGCGAGGGCGCCAGCTTCACGGATGAATAAATATAGCTTCGAAGGCACCATACCAGTTGGCATTCTCATTTATTAAAGCGAGCGGGGAAGCAGGCCGAGTCCGGCGAGGCAGCACGGCGGTGGCACCACTCCAGTATTTTACGCAGCGTATCGCATTTGAATAGTGGTGTGACTGTAGCATTGTCACGCCACCGCGAAGAAACGCGTACACTACGACGATTTTGCGACATTCCTTGTCACAAGGACGACCATTAAACGAACGAGGGGACGACATCGGCGTAGAGGAAGCTTGCGCTAGACTCACCGGGACCCGGTTTTTCAAGCGAAGGCACAAAGCACAAAGAACACGACTTCTCACATCGTGGCACAAAAACTACTATGAAAGAACGCTCACATCGCCATGATTTTGCAACGCGACTTATCTCAATGGCGAACACAAACGAATAGAGAAGCGATCGGCACCGCTTTCGTCGGTCTTGACCGTCTCGTCCAATGAGGCTTGCGCGACCACCCGCTTAGCACTTCGACGGCGACTAGGTTGGACGGCGAGACGATCGCTGAATTCTTACATCGTCGCACCAAAGCTACCGAGCACAAAAGCGGATACCGGCACAGCTCTGCGACGTGCCCCCGGGTCACTTCGAGAGGTCGGCGTCCCTCGGCGTGAAAGACTTTGAAAGCAGCGCGCGCCATGTTGGAAAAGATAGTTCATCATCACCTGACGTCAGTGACGTCAAAGAATGACTGGAAGCGATTGGCTGGCGGAGTGAATCCAAGGTGGCCAACTGTGCTTTGGGTTTCTTCGCCAAGCCTTCGGTATTACGTTTTGGCCCGGGTAATCTGTACTGGTGAGCGTACTTCCAATATAGTGGCGCTGCCGTTGGATGCCGATGCCGTCACGACATTCCATCGAAGCTTCATAAACAACAAGCAGGTGGTTTTTGGTTATCATTTAATTCAGTTTAAAATATGTTTTCTCACGTTTTCCAAGAAAGTATTGATGTTTCTCGGGTTCTACTGCAACCTACGTCATGTTGAAGCGAAGCAATCAGCTTCATGATTTCGATTCGTACCTCTTTAAAAAAAAGGGGGGGGGGGGGGGGGGGGGGGGGTTACAACGATTTTTAGACTTCGGTCAAAAATTTGAGGAGGAGAAGGAGGAAACTTTATTGGTCTTCCGGGATCAGGTATTGAGGGTGGTGGAGGCCCAGAGGGTCGCCACGACCGCCAGGGCCCGGGAGGTGGTCAGGACTTGGCCTGACTCCTTGTGGAAGTTACCCTCTGATACTCCAAAAGTAAAAAACAGAAAACCGATTTCGCCTGTGTGTCCTAGTTGATGTGTAAAAAAAGAAAAGATAAATATTGGCATTTCTGACACCCCTCAACTCACTCCCAGTCTTCAAGGTCCCACCTGGTCCGACCCCTAGTGACGTAATTCGGGGTTCCGTGTAGGTTCCCGTGTGCTCTCTCGGAGGACGCTTCCTCTCCCTCTCTCTGCTGGCATTAGCGCGCGTTATGTTGCAGCTTAGAACCGAGCGAGTTCACGTGATCTTCTCGCCGTAGTTCCTTCGGCTGTCACTCGTGGCTGCAGGGGGGGAAAAAGCTCCACTTTTGCTTTTCCTTTACGCAGCGGAATCGCGATTATTTTTAATGAAGGAGGTGTTTTCTCTATCCTCCGGGACACGATAAACAACGTAAAAATGACAAGATGCAAATTCTTATAATCTTAAAATCGTTGCACCCCCCCCCCCCCCCTCTTTAAGTGTTCCGAGTTTATATCACCATTTCTAGGACGTGCTGTAGAAGCTACGAAGTTGGAGATTTAGCAAGGTCCTCTTGCTGTGTTATTAAACATATTTCAGGTGGTTAGTTGTCTTATAGAAGCATCTAAAACTCCTCAACAAATATCTCGTTAGCCTATTCTTTTACTGGGCACAAAATTGGTGCTAAAAAAATATTGTATGGGCGTTGCGAAGAGCGGTGCTATGGTGGAGATTGTTTCCCCTCCCATTTGAGCGGGAGTTCGCGTGGACGTAAAATTCAGAAGCACCTCCTTGGGACATTATCACGCTTTATCGTGTTTTGATGTGGAAAAACAGATTATCTGTTATTGCCGTTGGTATGAAGTAGGTAAAGTCTCCGACCGTTGCGACCGCAGGTGATGTCCGAGGCGTCCGTCGGCGTGGTGTCCCCCAAGGCGTGCGACGTGTGCAACGCGGTGGCCAAGATGCTCCTGGACTACCTGAACAGCGGCAAGTCTATCCAGGCCCTCATCAAGCTGCTCCAGGGTGTATGCTCCTTCTTCAAGATCGCCGGCCCCGAAACCTGCAACGGCGCCATAGACCTCTACAAGGTACGCGCCGGATAAAGCGTCCCTTAGAACTGTACACCGCAGGCACTTCGAACCCGTGAGAGTTTCGTGGAAATGATTGGCTCTTTATAGTCACTCACTGCTTAAAAAAGGCAGGCGAATCTTGAGCGTCGCTCTGCAGACGAGGAGATTTGATAACAACGACGAAGAACCAATCATAAAGTATAGAAGCGTTAACATAATCTGCCGCACCCTGCGTTCCTTAACCTTTCAGTGACTATGAATAGAAACATGAAAACATAAAAGCAAACAAGAGAAAAATAATGCTCCTTCTTGCTACCTGAAAGTCAGAAATAGTCTCCGTGATGTGAAGGTCAAGCTACTCTAGTTCATGCAGATGTTAAAAGAAACTGGCAGGCTAGCTGATTTCACATAACGGAAGATACAGCGCACAAGACAAGGACTATACTTCGTTTCAGCTTCGGTCCGAGCGCGGCCGATGTCATGAGCCGAGGGGCCAATGAAACAGCGAAGAGGCACAACGTCATGGCGTGCTCTCGGCAGTTGATAGGACCAGCCGGTATTTGTAGTCTCTCTGTGCGTGTTGCTCCGCCGGCTACTCCTATCAAGCGCAGAAAGCGCGCCATGACGTTGCGCTTTTTGCACTGTTTGATTGGCCATTCGGCTCATAACATCGGCCGCGCTCGGACCGAAGCTGAAACGAAGTATAGTAGAAGTACGCAGGACAAGAGCTTATCTTGTGTATTTCTGCTAGTCATTGTTTTTGTTTTCTTTCACTGTGTTCTTTTTTACAGTTATTAATGCACACAGTCACGAAGACATTACTCTGAAAAAATGTTTTTTTTTTTTTTTGCACAAGGCAGTCGCTCAATAGCAACAATCTTTAAAAGAACTCCCTCGCTCTTCCTCCCACACGAGGTATACATGTGTGTACATGTGTGCAATCAAAGCATTTTTTAAATGTAAACGCGAAAAAAAAATTTTTTTTAATTATAGAATGCAGTATTGATCGCTCATTTTCCGCCCAAATGTAGTGGGAGCGATCTGAACCAGATGCCAAGTTTCAAAACTGATCATTATATCAATCAAAAGTTACGTGATTTTCTAAACTTTTTAATGAGAAAATTGGGCCAGTTTTCGCCCATTTTCGGTAACTGGCGCCATTCAGCTGCATGTATTTGAAAACTCCGTCGGCCGCCATTTTCCCATTGAAAATTTCAAAAAATCACTTCTAACTTTTGAATAAAAAAACGACTCAATTTTTAAACTTCGGCGTTTTGTTCGGACCCCTAACGCTACATTTGGGAGGAGAATGAGCGTTCCGATGAGTAGCTTTATATGCAGAAAAAAAAACTGTTTTTTTATGTTTTGTATTTTATAAAAGTCCTTACTGGTGCATGCGTTAGAATTGCACCCCCGTGCAGAGTGCGGCCTGTGCACCAAATTCATGACAAAGAGCAAATGTGTGCACTTCTTCATATCTGAGTGAGTGGCAACGGGCACACTCTAATGCCCGTGTCCCACTAGAGCGACAGACAGAAACAAACGACAGCGACAAGCCTCAAACCAGTCTTTCGCGATTTGAGTGGCTTTGTAGAATAAAGGAGGCTATGCTCAAACACGAGCATCATGCACGCGAGGGTATCTTTGACATGCTTTCAATCGCTCGTACTTACTTCACGAGCACCAAACGACTAAACGCCTGCCAAAGGTACCATCGCGAGCATGCTGCATGGGTTTGAGGCTTGTCACTGTCTTTTGTTTCTGTCTGTCGCTCTAGAGTCTAGTGGGACACGGGCATAAGAAATACTTGCGCGTCTTCTTACCCGCAAAACACTCAAAGAACCAATCTCTGCGACCTACGAAATCAGCTCAGCGAATGATGAGGCGGAACATCCGTTTAGACCTAAAAATGAAGTCTGCGGTGTGGCATTACGCAATGCAAAGCGTCATGCTTTGATTGCGTAATGCCACAGCGCAGACTTAATTTTTACGTCTAAACAGATGTTCCGCCCCATCATTCCCTGAGCTGATTTCGTAGATCGCAGAGATTGGTTCTTTGAGTGTTTTGTGGCTAAAAAGACGCGCAGGCATTTTTTTTTAGTGCATACGAGGCATGGTACAAAACGTATGCCTGCTTCATTGATAAGCAACGCTGTGTAGCTTATCTCAGACAAACAGCTGTATCAACACCTCGATAGGTGCACAGTCGGCTAAGAAACGCGGGGTGGGGCTTAGTATGCTTCCTGCTTCGTGACTTGTTCGTTGGCGTCCTTATCCACCAACGCCCAAGTTTCATTTGACTGCAGGAAGAAATAAGTTCGGACCAATTTGAAAGTGTTGGAGGCTCCTGCATGCTTCCAACCACGGAACATTATGACGACCAGCGCACAAACAATTTGTTTTGTTTTACATGACAACAATTAGATAATTTACTTATAGGAACAGTCTTCAGTAGTCAAGCTGCTTGCGAACGGCTTAATAGTCAGGGGAACAATCGGGTATATTCAAGTTATTAACGTCACGTAACTGAGATTTTAGTTACACGCCGGAACATTTTCAAGTGGATACTTCAATGTTCCAACGAAAAGCAACAACAGCTGTATTTCGCCAGCTTGAAACATAACATTCCCCCCCGCTCCCTCTCCAGTTTATTTTTTTAGGTCACATTTTCTGTAACAAGTTAACAAACGCGCACACTGGGGCACGCTGTCATATCACTGTCATATATGTCAATGAGGTGTTTTGTGTTCGGACCAACTTACACCTTTTTTTATATGAAGTTTGTGTTAATCGACATCAATTTTTCCGCGGCGTTTCTAAGCGGTTTTGTGGGCTTAGCTTCGAACAAGGACAAGCTTATTGCGTTGGAATGAAGGGTATCCAATGTACACCCGTGAGCGATATGAAGGTGAACAGCCCTCTTCTTGTTTTTGACGCTCCTGCAAGTTTTGGAACAAGCTCTGTTTCAGAAGAGGGCTAGAACGCAAAGTTTAGGCCCCAAGCCACGTACCATTTGAGACGTTAAGAGTTAATATAGCTTTAGGGAGCCGTAAAAAAGGCAAGAAATCAGGTAAGGTGTTCACTTTCATATTGCCGGTGGGTGTACCTAGGGTGCCTACATGTTTCCGCCACTCCGCTGTTTAGGGTGGCGACAACGTTTGTGATACCTGTTGCCGACAAACCAGTGTTGCGTACCTCGTTACCATGGCAACCTCCGCTGTTTTCGTCGACCATTTTGTCACACTCGCCGGTCGTGCGCTCGGACTACGCCGCTAATCCTCGTTAGGGCTAGGGAGCGCTCACCGCTCTCGTTCCGACGGCGAGGTTCCGGCGTTCAATGCCGGTCTGTTGCGTTCCATTTTGACGCGGGAACTCGCGTTTCGATAAAAGCAACGCACACTTCCCGCTCGCAACTTCAAAATATGAAAAACACGAATAAAGAGAGCGACAGCCACGACGACCGCCATCCCGCTGAGCCTCCGACTCCTCTTATGAACGGAAACGGAAGTGGCCTCACAGTGTTGCCGCGGTGTGTCAAACCTACAGAAACTCAACGTTGTGTACGTTTAGCGAAATAAGAAGTGGGAAAAAATGGCGGTGGGAGAGGATCTGGGAAAGGGTAACAAGAAGTTGGCGCCACCCTAAAGCGGAGCGGAAACATGTAGGCACCCTAGGTGTACCATGGCGGACAATATGAGCTGCAGCTGTCCTTCGACCTTTTACGGCTTACTCGCCGGTTTTTAAAAAAACTCCGCTCCAAACTGTTTTTATAGAACCCGAAGATTGAGTCCCATTCATTGAATTCCACGATGAATTGAGATATAATGAAAAGTTTAGTGTATTTCAGAAGCAAGTGAAGGCCTGATTGGGCGTTGCAGCTCATATTGTCCACAGAGGGTACATCCCCCAAACCGACACAATATAACCACAAAGACACAAACTTTAACTGAGGATGTGTATTATCAGCTGGTTTTCATTGAGAACTGTAACGTTTTACTGTAACGCCTGGCTGTAACGAAAAATCGACGCCGGAAAACGTCGCGCCCATAGGAAGTCACGTAAAAGACTTGAAAGAAAATTTTCGTCACCTTGAGATGTGAGCCAAGTGCTTTACCGACGTAACTATCGAGGGACTATGATTGCTCTCGCACGGAAAAGCATATACCTTCGAGCAGGCGTGGCCGTGGCCTTGAAAACCTGTGGGAGAATATGGACGGTTCCTCGACTCCTGTCATGATGCGCCATCTCACGGCGTTTGCAAGAAATGGAAGCGAACCTTCGAAACACGCTTGCTCCATGGCGAGGCGGCACCGTTCAGACACCTATCTCTCCTTCCACCGTGGCCATGGCTCCTACGAAGCAGACGGCTGAAGAACGTATGCGAGCTTCTCGGGAAACGGCAGAAGCAGCAGGGAGATCCTTCTCTAGAGCCCCGCAGAGGAACGCCGATAAGGGTGATGGCCTATTACCCATTCTGTGCCTACCAGTCTTTGTCAGCATGATGAAGCTTGTATAATTGTTTTATGATCCTCGGTGGTCAAACATTTTGCATGTTTCTTTTCGCGCTTTTCATTCTACTGAAAGCACCAAGAAACTTTGCTTTACTTTTACAGAATCTTTGTGAGGCCATATTACTCCGACCACGGTGGTAGAGGAGAGAGCTATGTGTCTGAACGGCACCGCCTCACCACGGAGTAAGTGTGTCGGAGGCTCGCTACAGATTTTGACGAACGCCGCGAGATGACGCAGCATGAGAGGAACTAGAGGAACCGTCCATATTCGCGCACATGATTTCAAGGCTGCGAGGAGCGCGGAGCCCCAACCCGACAGTGCGCTCACCAAGAGATGCGCGAAGCCCGAGTACAATTTCGACACCCTCTCTAACCTCGTTCCGACAGCTCCGTTTTCTTCCACCGCCACTCCGACCCCATGGGTTCGTGGGCGGTTACTGCTTATACTGCCTGGATACGCTGTGATAGTGTCTGGACGCGCAGGACGAGGTCATCTATATCATGAGGAACCTCAAGTCGCCCCCGCACGAGCTGTGCACCGTCGTAATGGGATCCAGCTGCGGGCCCCTTTCCAGTCCCGTGCACAACTGGACGGTGCCCCTGAACGGTCGGCCCAAGCCCGCAATCGACGCCAGAACGGGTAGAGGACTCACGGTGAGTGCCGAATCGTGTCCTGTGATTGTTTTAGGCAGATTCGGCCCCAGTGATCGTCTGGTATCTCCGATTTTGACACAAAATTTAGTCAGTGCAGTTCCACTGTTAGTCTGGAGTCTTGAACGTGTATCACGGAGTAGTGATACACGATTGCGCGCCGCCACGCTCATCCAGATTCAAAACGAGCAGGGGTAGGAATCGAACCCAGGATCCCTGGGTTCTGCAGCGCGAGCATGCATGTGCTTCGAGCTGCGGTAGACACTTACACATTCGGCCATCTCTCCCCTCCCCCTCTCCCCTGGTGAGTGATTGCCATGTCCAGTGTTTATAGAAGACAATAAACAAACGCGCTGACCGGTTCCGTACAATGGAAACTACACGCGCGCCAAGCGAACTAACACTGATATGCCACCAGTGAAGGGTTGACTGTTTCAGTGTCGGGAATTTATCTGCGTGTAGACCCGGATTATATATCAGTGCAATTTGCTCTCCTTCCGGCGTCGTACCGCCCTGCGTGCTTGCGTTTAATCGCAACTGCAGCTGTGGTCGGTACTCTTAACTCGAATTGTTTTTATGGCATAAAAACAAAAGGAGCCATATCCGGACTAAAATATTAAAACGGGCTAGTTGTTTGGGCATTACGAATGTATATAGCGCGAAGGACAGGCAAGGACAAGGGTAAATAAATAACGCTGGTCCCTTTTTTGTGTCCGTGTCCTTGTCTGGTTTTCGTTTTATTCACATTCATTGTGCTCCTATTCGTATACTGCCTATTTGACTTTCTGACTGAGTTTACAATGAACGCCGTATGACTGCCGAAAGGGATTCGGTGATCAATAACAACCCCCATGTCTCGCACAATGCTAACAGCCTTAACACTCATGCCGCCCTGCCACCCGAAGACGTGTGGTAGAATTTTCTCTCAGTTTTCTTGGTCAAGAAAATGACCTTTCTTTTTTTGTGATGCTAAACAACTTAAAATAAAGCTAAAAAAAACAAGAAAACTTGAAATTGACAGAAAAAACGAAGAAACAGAAAACGTCTGTTTGCCTTTTTCCTGTCCCTTTCACTTTCGGATATTTCCGATTTCCCTACCCCCGTGCTAGGTTATTTAACGCCATAAAAAAAAAAAAAAATCCACCCGTACACTTGGCTGCCTTTTCAAGAAACTCTTGTTTGCTTTGGCATTCAAGAGCGAACTTTTGAAAACTTGAATTTTATATGCTGCTAATATTTACTCAAAGTTACAAAGAAACTTGAATTATTAAAAAAAATTGTAATGACGCGTCGACGACTGATAAGCGTTACCAACACCAGTGACGCAGTCGTTCACGAAATGACGCACAAGGAAACGGTCGAATTTTAGATCCATGTGGCACACAAGGGTTTGAGATAAAATGGCCCGACAACGCTTTGTAATGTGTTCCTTATTACTATAAAACAAAATGTATATGAATGGAACCAGCCCAGGTACGTACTTCGGACAAAAACTAGCAGTAATATTTTATATCAAAAGAAAATATTTCTATGTGTCAAAGACCATATACGGTATACCAATAGGGTAGATGGCCCGAACTGTCTTAACCACCTGTAGAAAATAATGAGTAAACAAAGCACATGTCTCCACCCTTGACTACAGTACTTGACACGGATAATTATCTTCACGCATCAAGGGGTCAGTCTTCCTTTGAGTGAATGTAACTGATCGTTTCCGTCATCCGCCCAGTGTTAACCAAGCGAAAGCACATCCCCACAATGTCCGTTCGAATTGGAATTCAACAAATCCCACTGGGGGCCTGTAGCAGACGCCACACTCGAAAGCTTTGTCCTACTTCTGAACGTATTCGGCCACCGACTTTCCCCTCCGTGCTCAATGTCGTCGTCTCGGATCGCAGGACGGTCTTGGGAAGCGTCATCTTAGGGTGCTGCACGTCTCGGACACGCACTACGACCCTGAGTACGAGCCCGGGAGCAACGGCGCCTGCTCGGAGCCCATGTGCTGTCGCGGGGCGAACGGCAAGGCGCCTTCGGCCGAGACGAAGGCGGGCAAGTGGGGCTACCTGGGCAAGTGCGACATCCCGCTGCGTACCCTCGAGAGCATGCTGCAGCACGCTTCCCAGAACCACAAGGCAAGCGGAACGCGTGTCGAGCCACTCTGCGCCACTATTGATCTCACTATGGTCACTGTTGTTCGCTTCTTGCTTCGCTATTCGTTTTCGTTGTTGTTTTTTCGCGTTTTTATAGGTTAATGCCGCAACCTTATTGGCTGCAGGGTGATGACAAGTTTCTCGGAACTCGCCTTGCACTGTCTAGTTTAAGCTCTCAGCCACTATGCGGAGCGCAAGTTCGTCTGCTTCTCGCGCAGGGGTTGCGGTAACACCAGAACGCCGAGCTCTGGTTGGCTCTGATTGGAAGGATAGTGGGTAGACCTCCATGCAAGCTGCCTTGAGGTCTCCCCCCTATTCTTTCAATAGGAGCCAACCAAAGTTCGGCGTTCTGACATCACTGCAACCGCGTGCTCAACAAGAAGCGGACGAACTTGCACTCCGCGTAGAGTTACTAAATAAGCTACGCTTCAGAGTAGCGACACTGGAGTCATCTTGGTGCTTAAATCCATGGTGGACAGTCATCTGAACATGTATCTGACATCACAGAAGACGCTTTTCCCTCCTTCAAAAATATAAATAAATAAAACAGCCCGCGACAGAGAAAAACAATATCGCCCGAGTTTCCTGACACCGTATATATACCTAAAGCTCAGGAAGTCGGCTTTTCCTAATTGTAACTATCGCCAAGATCGCGCCCGCTCTGCACTAAGCACCAAAATGCCAGCGCCCACAAGACAATCGGGGCACCGAGAGCCGATACTATATAAGCTTATAGCTGATGTTATGGTATGACCGGACGCCCCAAGAAAGGCTCGCGTGTCCCTTTCCCGCTCTGCACTCAGAGCATCGATCATCCTTCTAGGAAACTGGCCTCAGTCGCAGGGCCCAGGTCCTGTTGAGAAAAAGGGCGCGATCTGCCCTGAAGTACTGAGAGGGTGGGACGTCATTTTCACTGCCCCAATGCACATATTTGTAGTCAATACTGACAGTTTTGAGCAAGGCTGAACGAGGCTTATTACATTCACGCTTGTTGCTTCCTGACTCGTTGATCAAGCTGTCAGTTGATCAGAGACTATAAGTAGAGCCCTGCATATCCGTGGATTACCCGCGGACCATCCGCAGATATTCGCAGTAAACTGGTGGATACGGATAAAAATGAATCAGATTTGACAAATTACGGATTGGATGCGGATGCCAAGGGCTGTAAATGCGGATCTGACGCGGATCGGATGTGGATATCCGCGGATCTGGATCTACATTTTTGCCGAGGCGGCCCATAAACGTGAGCGACCGCACAGTGTAAAACAAATAAATAAGTTCTACTGTTTTTTTATTATTCTTTGCTTAGCTGGCCCATTGAGCAATGAACCAACTAACGCTCGGCTTAAGCCCGGACGAGTGACACTATATATGAAGTGCATCATCGAACGTATTACGGGAGAAAATACTCTCTTAGATAAAAGGTGCCAACCGGGAAGAAATGTTTTCCTTACGTCAATTAAGAAAGATCTGATTCTCACCGAAGTTCGATTTAGAACGTTCAATCTCGCCAAAAAGAATGATGTCCATAGGAAAAGTAAAAAATTGTAGGAGCATCAGTCGTCCCGGCAAAGCGTGTTTTTGTTTGGCAGGGAAAGAGCGGAAGACGTTCTTTGGGCAAAGGAAACCCAAAGCGTACGCGCCACAAGAAAGCAGAAGCGGCAAGCGGCTTCCTCCCCTACAAGTAGATCGAAGAAACTGAATTCAATCCTCTGGAGTATCTGGAGTGGTGGAACTTGTGCCAGCACCTGTTTCCGCACCTCATTCTTGTAGCGCCGTTCGTGCATGCCATCCCAGCATCAAGTGCATCAACGAACTTCTCTTTAGTGGGTATTAATTTAAAAGAGGCGAACCAGTCTGAATCCGTCCATGTTGACAATATTCTGTTTCTTCAACACAACAACCTCGACAAGTAAAATGTTGCGTATCTGTGCGTTTTGTTGTTTTTTTTTTTTTTTTTTTCTTGACAGTCGGCATTAGTTGTTTTTAAGTACTATATGGTTCCGCGCACGCAGTTGAGGGTTCGTGTTAAAACTGAAACCGATAGGAGGTGTTTTCATTATTTAATATTGTGATACCTTCCCAATGGAATAATCGCGTCTTACCACATATACACGAGTACTTTGCAGCGGTGAGTGAGCACCTTTCCTCTCCCACTTTTTTTTACTTTTTGGCCTAAATGAAATGGCACAACGTAATTAATCCGTTCTTTGTTAATGTTCATGTTTACAAAAAAAAAATGCGTCTGCTTGAAGTGGTTTCTACAGAACGATAAGGAAACCAATATTAAGGTGTCCTTCCTTTTGAGCTCATTTTCTGGACGGTATCAATGTCATGAACTCCCAAGACGATCTCTCATATCTGCGATCATCTTTCCAGCGATGCGAAATGTCTCTGCAAGGATGATCGCCTATTAATTAAATACAATAAATCAGAATACGATAAAATGACTTTCATCGTATTCTGACACGAAGAGTTATTTGTACAAAGGTAAGCACACGTATTATAATATACCATCCACATGCATTTTTATTTGCTTTTTATCCAGGCTTAATTTTATGATGTTAAATGAATGCGCCGATGGAGGGTCAGATGCGGTTCCGAATTTTACGGATGCGGTTCGGATACGAATACAAAGCCTGCAGATACGGATCTGATGAGGGTATACAATCATTTAAGAACATCGCGGATGCGGTTCGGGTGCGGATACAAAATTTTCGGAAGCGAATCGGATGCGGATGACCAAACTGTTATCCACGCAGGGCTCTAAAAAGATGCGCATCGGGACACTGAACATGACGTTTCACCTGCTCAGTACTTAACGCCCAGTGTTGCTCTCAGTGATTACAATTTTGATGCCAGTCTTCCAACGGTAAAAAAAAAAAGAGAAAAGAGAGAGTGAAAAAGAGAGAGCAAATAAATTAGGTTTTTTTAGAGAGTTTAAAAAATTAAATAAAATCGGCAGTCGCGTGTTCGTGCTAAGTGTGCCTCGCTCTGTACGCTCAAGAGAATTCCGTGTGCATTGAGAGGATGGAAAGAAGACTACGGGGATAGTTTCTACGAAGGGAAACGCGGTGGCCACGCTGTACATAATAATAATAATTATGCGTATAATAATAATAATAATAATAATAATAATAAATTTGTATTCAAGAACATTCATACATACATAATAATAATAATAATAATAATAATAATAATAATAATAATAATAATAATAATAAATTTGTATTCAAGAACATTCATACATACATGCAATAGTGCGGGGGCAATCAAAGCCAACAGTGACTTGTGTGACGCCGCCCAACCGAAAGTTCAGAAGAAAAAAAAAAACAGAATGTCCGAGAACACACAGCTGAAGAAGAAGCGACACATCACAAAGCAGTTTTCAAAAACAGAAAGAAACAGTTACAAAAAATGCAAAATCTGATCACTACACTGTACAGAGCACTCGCGTACAAAATATACACTTAGGTAGTATTTCGGCCTGAAAGATAAAATTTCAACCTTTTTTTAAGCTGACTCAATGAGTTAGCCTGCCGAATTTCAGAAGGCAAACTATTAAAGATCTCAGGCACGTAGACCTCACGCGTATACTTGCCGTATCTGGTTCGGGCAAAAGGTATCTTAAAGGTCTCTTGGAAACGAACCGAACGAGGAGATGGGTTTTTGGTTTTGAAATTATCTGACCAGAAGTAACGTAGGACTACTGTTTGAATAAATAGTGTGCGGAGACATGGCAGTTGCAAATATTGAAACAAGTTAGTACCCTCGGGAATTTGTAGGCCATAAGACACACTTTTCAAAATATTATTCAAAATACAATCAATTTTGTCATGCCAATACCCCGAGCAGTTGCCAAAAACAGTAACACCATATCTTAGCACGCTGTATGCAAGCGCATGGGCGACAATTTTACGAACTGGAAAAGGCATAAGCGATTTTGTGTTATAAAGGAGGCAACAAGCACTCCTCAGTTTGGCAGCAATGCTAGTCAGCTGAGCATTCCATGATAGATCGCAGTCGAATATTACTCCAAGGTATTTTACATTATCGACATATACCAAAGGATCACATTGGCAAGATATACAACTTGAGCTATGTAAAAGAAAAGGAAAATCTAAATTCACATATTTGAGCGGGTTACGAAAACATATGAGTTTTGTCTTGTTTACATTAATGTCCATAAGGTGTCTTTGAAACCAGTCCATGACGGTAGTCGCGGCGCATTGCAGAGAGCAGGCAGCATCTTTGAAGTTAAGATGTTGAGTGACAATTACGGTATCATCCGCGTATTGATAAACCTTTGCCCCAGAAATATATGTAGAAATATCATTGACGTACAAATTAAATAGAAGTGGAGATAGAATTGAGCCCTGCGGAACACCTGCTCTCAACATCGTTCGCGGACTCTGCGACTCAGATATAATTACAAGTTGTGAGCGATTTGAAAGGTAGTTTGATAATAAGGAAAAAAAGGGACCACGAAATCCGAAGCTATACAGCTTTTTTAAAAGTATAGAATGGCTAACGGTGTCAAATGCCTTGGATACATCCAGAAAAAGGGCGCAGCTAACGAGGTTTCTTTCAAAACCGGAAAAAAGTAAATCTGAAAATTCTTCGAGTAATGGTTGTGTACCTTTCTCCTGAACAAAACCAAACTGACTGGGTGAGATAATATTATGTATGTCCAGAAATGATCTCATAACATGAAATACATGTTTTTCTAGAACTTGCGCTATAATCGGTAATACAGAAATTGGTCGGTAATTTTCTATTTTCTTCGTTGCGCCCCCTTTGCACAAAGGCCTTACTATAGCAGTTTTCAGTTCATCTGGAATAACGCCGCTGTAGATGAAACCATTCAGCATACAAAGAAGTACATTCTTAATGATTTCATAATTTCTACAAAGGTCGGAAACTCGAATGCCGTCGATACCTGGTGATTTTGAGGATTTGAAGCTGTATAACAAAGAGGAAAGATCAGAATCGATCAAAGGTGGAAGAAACGCCGAGTGAGTTACAACATTGTCGAAAGTGATGGAGGAGTCTCGGGAGGTTCCTGAAAATATTGAAAAATGACTATTGAAAGCGTTTACGACCATTGCTAGAATAGTACCAAAATTAGTTTTTAAGGCATCATCAATTGAATTTTGAGAAGAGTTACCACGAAACTCGTTGATAAGATGCCAAGTTTTAGTCATGTCGGAACGCGAGTCCGTAAACTTTTTGTAAAAATATCTTCGCTTTGCTGAACGGATCATCGCGTTCACCATATTCCTGCAAGTTTTGAAGCTCGATTTAAGTAGAAGATTGTTCGGAGAGCGCCTATGCCGGGCCCACAAATCATTTTTTTCTTTTATAGCCGCCAGAATGTCGGCATTTAGCCAGTAATGATCAGGCCGGCGTCTTTTAACGTATATCACTTTTCTGGAAGAAAGATCAAAGTTTCTTAAAATGTTCACGAACTTATGATAGATGTCACTAGAACTGACTGACTGAAGAAAACCATTCCAGTCGTAGGAGGAGACAAGACAATCAAACTTTGCGGTGTCAAAAACAGATATTCGAGTGCCCGCTGAGGTGTGCTGCGGGGACGGTTTATCGTTGAACCAACGGCAAGCAACGAAGTAGTGATCAGCTAACTTGAGTGTAATAATTGCTGATTGGACCTTCTGCGAGTTTGTTCGGAGGTTAATGTGGCCTATGCACGAGACGACCAATCTTCCTGAGCGAATTTCTTCCCGTGTAGGTGCGTTTATCAAGGTGGAAAGTCCATTACCAGATAGAATGTTAAGGTAAGTGCATACTGATGACTTAGAAGATGTTAGAGTGTCTATATTGAAATCACCTACAAGGCATAACTCATTGAAAATAAAGTGCTGTCGAAGAGCAACATCTAGTTCATCCAAAAAGCCTCTGACGCACTCTGATGGTGGCCTATAAACTGCTAGAACACAAATAGAGTTGAGCGAATTAGTGATATTGATTGCAATGCATTCGGCGTGTTTAAAAGAAGCTGAAAGGTTAGTTACATACCAGGTGTCACGAACAAATACTGCAATTCCACCGCCCCTGCCAGACGAGCGAGTGGTAAAAGTGCTACTGTATCCCGGTAGAAAAAACTCACTTGTAGCTTCCGCTGCAATATTAATTTCTGATAGAACAAAAACGTCAACTGAGAGGTTAACAGCGCTACATAATATTCTGAATTCATTCCAATATTTACGGAGGCTCCTAATATTTACATGCACTACAGTGCAAGACGACTTTTGTGGTTGTCCTAAAAAACTAAGAAGTCCGTCGAAATCCAAAAGTTGAGCAAAACTCATCTTGGAATCATACGATCTTGTCAATGTCTGTTAGCCGGGTTATACGGATCAAGTCAGCACCCTCACTTTTTTTTGCAAATATTTTTCCCCTTTTCACCCAAATGAATTTATAACCCTTAGCCCTGGCTTTCTGTCTCGCTTGCCAGAACAACTCTTTGTTAGATCGAGTTAGGTTCTCATTAAAGTAGAGCCGGGGGAGGCCCTCTGTTTGACACAGCGAACGAAGCGTGCCACGCTCAGCCATCCAAGTTTCTTTAGCTCTAACCGAATAAAACCGGACTAGCACTGGCGGAATCCCGTCACGTTTTGCGGGCAGGCGATGGATTTCTAGGATATCAGAGGGTTGAAAGGAATCCGCGAGTGACAGCTTACTAGCAAGCTCAGATATACAAGATATCAGGTTTTCCCCGGGAGAGACTGCCAAGCCGTGTAACTCCAGGTTTGGAAGACGAGAGTACTGCTCACTGTCATTTTGTGCAGCACGCACCTGTAGGATCTCTGCTGCTTGAGATTGCACAGTGGCTTGAAGGCTGGAGACCTCGTCCTGGAGAGTTTTCACTGCCTGGGTATTCGACGTGGCAGCCTTTAGGAGAATGTCGTATTTCCCAGAGAAGTCAGCAATCGATGCTTGCACGTCACTCACTGTCGTCGTGAGTCCCTCAACAATGGGCTTCAACAGAAGAAGTTCGTTAAGCCGGGTAGGGATCGTTTGCAGGGCGTCGACACTTTCTTTTAGAGAAAGTAGGGCTTCGAGCTTCTTATTCATCGATGAAAGCTGTGCCTTTAAGGAGTCGGTGTCCGTGGATGGACTGCAAGGCGAAGGGTTTAGAGCTGGAGGGTTATCCCTACTGCGGCAAGATCGGCAGACCCACTTTTCTCTCTTAGCCTGACCCATGGTGGTAAAGGTTGAATCACCAACTCCAGAGCAGTTCTTACCGAGATGGTAGGCGCTCGTGCAGTCTGCACAGACCAGGTTCTTCCCATCGGCCTGAATTTCTTTGTGGCATTTGGCGCACTCCACTGTTGGGGCCATGGTCACGGCTTTAGTCTCGACTGAAAGGCTCGCGCAGGTGAACGAGAAAACGGAGAGCTCACCGCGAAGATGGTCGCGCTAGTCGAGCCGGCGTATTTCGAACGCTGCAAAGCCCATCAAGGCAATAAGGTGGAAGCTTGCCTTGGAAGTCGAGGCCGAAAAACGAAAGTAACGTTGAGGTCTGGGGTCAGGACTGCAGCTGCGTAGAACACAGGGCTTGAACTTGTGTCTCGGACGGCTGGAGTTTTGAAGAGGAGCTTTAAATACTGGTTTCTATTAAAAATTGCTGAGCGCAACCGAAAAGAACGATCGCCCTCGTTGACTTCTTCTTATAATAATAATAATAATTATGCGTATAATAATAATAATAATAATAATAATAATAATAATAATAATAATAATAATAATAATAATAATAATAATAAATAATAAATAATAAACTTGTATTCAGGACACATTCATGAAAGCATACAAGAGTGCGGGGGCAATCAAAGCCAATAATAATAATAATAATAATAATAATAATAATAATAATAATAATAATAATAAATAATAAATAATAAACTTGTATTCAGGACACATTCATGAAAGCATACAAGAGTGCGGGGGCAATCAAAGCCAACAAATGGCTTGTGTGATGCCGCCCAAAAAACTACAGAAAAAAAAAATTGATATTGATATGTTATTATTGATAAATAATAATAATAATAATAATAATAATAATAATAATAATAATAATAATAATAATAATAATAATAATAATAATAATAATAATAATAATAATAATAATAATAATAATAATAATAATAATAATAATAATAATAATAAACTTTTATTTCCATCGATTATAAGTGAACCGCGAAAAAAAAGCTGCGGTTTGCAGCTGATTAGCCCTCGGGCCCTTAGAATGGTCAACTGCTAGCTTGCAGGAAATGCTGATACATAATGCGAAAAATCATGTACACAAACAGCATGTACTAACAGTGGAAAGTTCCATATACACAGGAAATAATGTACAAGAATATACACTTGTCCACTGTGCAAACCATAAAACAATCATTCAGGTTCTGAAATATAAGTGCATATTTTTATAGGTTAGAGAGCCAAAATCAAGATTAGTAATAAATTAAGAGCTGCTTAACAGATGTGGAAGAGTAAACTGAAGCATTTGAGAACCGTAACTTGTTCACTGAGTGACCATCCTCCACTTCTCACTATGACGAGTTGGGTACACCGATAAATTTTCCTTCAGAAACGTAAGGATTTCCAAGAAACATGACCCCCTTGTTTTCTTTTTGTTTTTTTTTTTGTTTTTTTTTTGTTTCTCTTGAAACTAGTGCATATTATATATTCGTATAATTTGTAAATATTATTTTAAAAAAATATTTTATGAAGAACTGTTTTTTTTTTTTTTTTAGTGTGTGTGTTAGTGAATGTCGATGTACAGTCGAGAGCAAAAGTTTGCGGGGCACGGGAGCGCGTGCCGAAATGCATCGCCGCGCCGTCAGACGGCGCGCCGCCGCATTAGGGAGCCGCGCTTTGCGCATGCGCGCCTTTCGTGCTCGCTATCATGTCTCTTTCGCCTGTTTCTTTCCGACGCACTCCTGATAACAGAAATCGGCGCCAGGGACGCAAGTTAGCGCTTCGCTGGCGTCATGCTGCGCGTCTGCTTCAGCCGCCTCAGCCGCCGCGTGGGTAATTATAGGTGCTCCGTCACTGAGCGCGGCTGCTGAGTTAGCAGAAGAGGACGCGAGGCATGACAGTCAGCGAAACGGCAACTTGCGCTCCTGGCGCCGACTCCGGTTATCAGGAGTGAGTCGGACAGAAACGAGCGAAAGAGACATGACTGCCAGCACGAAGGACGCGCATGCGCAAAGCGCGGCTTTTTAATGCGGCGGCGCGCCGTTGCACGGCGCAGCGATGCATTTCGGCACGCGCTCCCGTGCCCCGGAAACTTTTGCTCCCGACTGTACCCCAAACAAGGTTGCAGTATGTTATTAGAGTAAAATAAAGAGTTATAAGTTAGCAATTTAACATTATCCGAAATAACAGAACGGTGACGATTTATAATCCCCCTACGCGCGCTAGCTTTAGAATGAGATAATTTATATGAATATCCCACGACATGCTCTCACTGAAAAACACACCAAGAGTGTTGAAAGCACTAACTATCTCAATTGAATTCGAATTCAAAGTGAGAGATTTAGATATTGCCGCATACTTCTTTTAGGACAAATAGAACTGCTGTCGTTTTACTGCCGTTTTATTTTTCGTTGAGTTGGTAATGGCCCAGGACTCTATCTTAGATAAAGACAGATTAGTCATATCCAATAAATCATAACTTGTTTCTGAAGAAACAAATAGGCTCGTGTCATCCGCGTAGATTACAATTTTTTTCCTGTCCACGCTAACGATGTCATTATACTACCTTGTGGAACACCCGAGGTGATTGGTTTTACTGTGGAAGAATAACTGTTGACGTAGACATACTGTTGACGATGTTTAAAGCAGGACTTTAAAAGCAGCAGTGCGTCCACCTGTGGCATACATTGCAAGCTTTTTAAATAGGACATTATGACTAAAGGCTCGTTCACACAGTTGCGTACGGAGCGACCACTCCGCTTACGAACGAATGCAACCGGTTGGAACAACGAGTTACCATAGCAACGGAGCGCCAAACGGTCGTTTCGTTCGTGTTCGTTTGCAACGCAAGGAGTTGAGCCGGGCTGAACTTTTTCGTTACGTTCGGGAACGACCGCAACGACAGACCAATCACAGGTCGAGGAGAGCTCGGTCGCGCGCGTTGCATGCCGGTTGTGCCGGGCTCCTTCTATCTGCAAAGATGGCGTCGGTGGTGATCGTCGACGTAGACGGCGTGGTGGAAGCTCATCGTTCCCCGTAAAAGCGCTATCCTTGACTGTGAATTTTCGTCGTGTGTCTGATAACCCAGCACGTAGTAGAAGGGAAGGTCCACCTACTCGTGCGGCGATCTCGTGGCAGCACTCTCAAGGCAGCAGAAACGCCCGTGCCGTCGTGCTTGTTTACTTCGACTACAGTGGTGCTTTCTTAGCATTTGTGTCCTCGAACATCGCCCGGATTTCGTTTTTGGCACATTCCATGCGTGTGCTCAAGTTCAAGGTATTACTGGTGCGTACCGTATAAAGGATGCGAATTTTCAAGCGTTTTCATCACCCGTGAAAGGTGATTAGTGTTAGCAATCCTGGACGCTCGCAACATCAATCCGATCACGAAATTATATTTCTACGTTGCTATATCGCTGCCAAGACTACATCGTCTTTTATGATTGTAGAAAAGGCGTGTGGCGAGATTTGTACTGTTGGCAAAGTCGTGTATTAAAGTCGTGATCGTCCAAAACGGCGTACTGCATCTTTTTTCTTTTAATGCACTACCCTGCAAGCGTATCCTGAAAACAAAAATAAAGCTTGAGGTCATAGAAGACGGTCTGTCTATTTTCTGCTACGCAACTGAGTGGCTGCGCGTCCCCCTCTTTTTAGAGGCACCGCTGAAACAGCTGACGGCGGCGGAGAGGCGGTTGCCGTGCTGCCGACCCGCTGCGCTTGTTGCAGTGGTTGCAGCAGTGTACGCGCGGCGCAGAGCGGTCGCTCCCGTCACAACGGACGCAGATGTAAATAACGGGTTCGCTGCAGATGTCTGAACCAGCCTTTACACAGCTATTGTAGGCGCACAGCAGATCTTCGTGGCTGTACTGGCTGTACGCCGTAGCCGAAACCTCCGGCTGCTCCGGTGAGCACCTCGAGTCGGACACGAAACCGTCCGCCATGTTTGTAAGCGTAGCTGGGTTGCTTACTATTGGCTAGGAGCAAGAGCTGAAGCTCGTTTCTTATTGGCTGTTGATTTGTGTGGTTGCATGCGGTTGCATGAGTGTGTACACGCCGCGCACAGTTGTTGAAGTCGAAGCGGTTGCATTTGCTCGTAAGCATAGTGGTCGTTCCGAACGCAACTGTGTGAAGGCAGTCAAAACCTTAAGGCAGTCAAAACCTTTTGAGAAATCCTAAAACACCCCTATACAACAAAATTTTTATTCTCCAAATTTTTCAACATATATTTTTACTGTGCAAAGTTGTTTTAGGAGAGCAAGTTCTTTCTGAAACCAAACTGAGAATAGTCAATAAGATCATATTTGTCCGAAAGCCTTATTAAACGGTGATAAATTAGTTTCTTCGAAGCTTTAGGGGAAAAAAGGCAATATATAAATAGGCCTATAGTTCCCTAACTCCTTTTTATCTATTTTTTTAAATAAAACAAAAGTCTTTGTTGCTTGCATTCTTCTTGAGAATACAGACGCTTCAAAAGATAAATTTAAAGATAAAGGTTTACAAAGGAGCGATTACGTTGACGACATATTTAATAGAACGAACTTGCATTCCATCGGCATCACGACTTCCGCCGTTCTTTAGGTGCACTATTGCATTAATTACTTCCCAACTGATAACAGGCTCGAAAAAAAAAAGAAATAGGACTGCAATTTCTATGCTCAATATATTTGTACAAATCAGTACCATCTACTTTACTCGTTAGATTCACGAAATGGTCATTAAACGAATCTGCTAACTCTTGACCGGATAAATTAACATATCTACACCGCAACGTTTCGATGGCAGTTGAAGCAGGAATACCTTTAAATAATGAACCTAGGTGATTTCACATAACGTCAGTGCACCCATTTGCCACTAGGAGAAAAGTAAATATATATTTATTTTTTATGCGTTAGCATTAGTACCCACATGACAGGGCACCCACTGACGGCGTACCCACTGACGGCGTCCGTCTGCGGACAAAACAGTGGAAAGGGAAGCGCGCCGCGTAGAGAGGAGGAGAGTAGGGAAGGACAAAGGCGAAAGCGAGGCGACGTCACGGGGTGGAAGCCAATGCGCGCGCTGGAAACCGGTGAACATTGGAAGCAGCGTAAGGCTAGCGGATGCTACTGCTAAGCGTGCAAGGCGGGCGAAGACAGAGGAGCGGAAGCAGCGCCTAGCTCGGCTGGACGAAATACGGCGCAAGAGGCAAGCCGATGCGGGTCTGCGTGCGACAGAAACCGGAAAAAAAAAATGAATGAAGATCCATTGGTGGATCCTTAGGAAAGGCGTTAGCTTGACCCTTGGGAAACTCCACACACGCCCCCGTTGGGGAAATGCTAACACTGACCCCGTAACAAAGCCAAAAAGAGGCAGCAAAAATAGAGGAAGCAAGAAAACAAAAAGCCAAAGTAGAAAGCCAAGACAGAAAAGTGAAGGGGTCAGTGTAAGTGTTTCCCGAAAGGGGACGTGTGTGGCGTTTCCCGAGGGTCGTGCTGACGCATTCCCTAAGGATCAGCCAACGAACCTTCCTTTAATTATTTCTTTTTTTGTCGTTGTTTGTTTGTTTGTTGTTGTTTTTTTTATTATTATTTAGGATGTTACGATGAGATTTAAAATAATTGAGGGCATCCGATTCGCGGGTCGTAGTAATTTTTTTATGTAATACATCTTTCGTTCGAATTTTTTTTTAACAAATAGCTACTTATCTACGACTTTCAATTTTTCTTTATTTTGTAAATTTATTTGGGAAATGACGTTTAGAAAATTTTTTGAATGATATTCGATCCGATAATTAGTTCTAGAAGTTCGTTATAAGCATCGTCGGCGGTACATTGCGCAATAACTATGTCCCAATTTTTAGTTTCAATGTCCCGTATAAAAGCGTCGAGGCTATTAATGTTTATATTTTGAACAATCACTGGTTGGTCTTTCATTGATTTTTTTATACATTGTACTGCACACATAAAAATATTCGAAGACGGTCACTCAGGTCAAAACTAATTACCCTGCCCTTTGCTTCTACGTGAAGATTTGTAATAAATAAATCAAAAACAGTTGTTGAGTGTAAGTTGATTCTAGTTGGATTGGCAATCAAGCTGATACATCTGTTAATACTATTATTGCTCTCACAGAAGATATTTATATTGAAATCTCCTCCGCAAAAATAAAACATTATAATAATTTCGTTAATAAATAACAAAAATGTCACGAAAAATTAAAAAAAAAGAAACGCCGAGATGTTGCTATCTGGAGGGTAGAGGCAAACGACAACAAACAACAAAACGGTCTGGTAAACAACAACAAAAACGGTTTGGTTACTTCGCGAGCACAATACTTCCACATATTTTGTGATAAAACAATAATCACTCAGAAGTTCGTAGTCCATGCCTTCTCTAAACAGAATAGCTAATTATCCCGCGCGTTTGGGAGTGCTATTTAAAACACGTGTGTCATATGATGGTAAACCAAAGACATCAAAATTATCAGTGTACCAAGTCTCGGTAAACATAACGACATCAAAAGACACACCAAACTGATTAAAAAGCAATTCAAGGTCGGTATTTTTATTTACAGCTGACTGTACATTTAAATGAAAACCGATTTTTTGCTCAAGGTGGCATACAAGCTGATTTTGAAGTGTTGGATCATGGTTCTTCATTGAGAAAAAAGAAAGAAAAAACATTCTAAAATAAAAAAGAAAAGGGCCGCACTATTTATACTCATGGTTCAAAAGGTCAGCTTCGCTTCACGAAATCCAACCCTTCTAGCCCACTCTTTTGCAACCCGAAAGAACGCCCTGTTCTGCTTAGTCATGTTTCCCATTACGAACACATCAGGCTTCGTTACCAACAGCTTCTTTTTTTTTTTTTTTTTTGCATGCCACTGGTATTTCGTGGCCTGCCTAACGAAGCAGATGATGATATCCTAATCGGGTTTGGCGGGTAATCTGTGTGCAGCAATGACCTCGTTCTCTGTTAGGCGTGAAAAATGCAATCTTGACGCAATCTCGTTAACTTTCTTCAAACAAGTTCGAGGTTTAGCATCCTTCATTGCCACTCTAGTTTGTTGATTTCAGTTCTTAGTTGCCCAATTTATGAGCCGGATTCACCTTTTTCGCAGCATCCATGCATTTCCTCAGCTTTTTACTATCTTGATCATGCCGAATTTTTTTTTCTTTTAAGGATGGCATCATTATTGCCAGAAACATCTTGCACTTTTTTTTAATATTCTCAACGGTATTTTGCAACAATGTCAGGCTGTCAAGCTTGCGGTTTTTATCCGCAAGCAGGATCACAATATCGGTTCAGATTATGATTTGTCGAGCTGGCTTCCTTTTACCTTTTCCGAAATGCAACGTGGGCACCGCCAAGTCTTCTTGTAACTTTCCTTTTTTTTATTTGAAAGTTGTATCAACAACACCAGAACAGTCACCTAAGTGGTGAGAACCGTCGCATTCCGAACATGACAGTGCATCCTCATCGGCGCACAACGGTTTGGGACATTTCGGACAAATAACTTCACCATCGTTCGACATTGTCGGAAACAAAACAAAGAGGGCAACGTAAAAAAGAGAAAAAAGACGCTGTTTGGCAGCAGCAGCAAAAATCCATACACTAAAGTAACATATCAAACATAAAACCAACCTGAAAGTAGTACAGGCAAGAAGTTAGCCGTCTGAGTGCTATCGACACTGCCACCGCCGCTGCCAAAGCTATGCTTGGGAACCATTGATGTGATTCACTGGTTGGCTTCCCGCCTAAAATGCGACAGCTTTGCACGAATACAACCGCAAAGGTGCCTTAGGTTTTATCCTCTACAGTAGATCACGAAGACACTCGCAATCTAAGGCAGCCTCCCTCCCAACGTCCAGATCGACATGATCCTGTGGACCGGAGACTTGCCGCCCCACGACCCGTGGAAGGCCACGAAGGAGGAAACTATCTCGAACCTCCGTGTGACGTCACAACTGATCCGGAAATACTTCCCCAATGCCACCGTGCTGCCGGCCATCGGCAACCACGAGGCGGTCCCCATCAACAGGTGAGTACGCCTCGCTTAGCTTACAGCGTGCGCCCAACGAATCGAAGCAGCTTTACCGCAAAAAGTAAAAAAAAAAAAAAATATATCAGTTTTGCAAGCTCCGGCATTGCAATTCGGCACAAAAATTTAGCTTAGTAGTGTTTTTCGTTTCTCTTCTGAATATAATAAAAAGCAAGTTTGCTTTAATCTAAAGTTCCAACTAAAACTAAAAACATTTCCTATCCTCATGTAGTTAAGCCTTTTTATACTAAAAGTGAAGAAGTGTTTCTGTGCAGTGTCGAACCGGAACCGGACCGTTATCTTTAGCCGAACCTGAACTGAACCGAACCGAAATCTTTGCCGCCACCTTGGAACTGAACCGGAACTCAACCGGAAAAAATATAACGGAAACCGGTTAAAAACGGTTCACGACATTTTTTTTTTTTTGTATTACAAATTGAATGATTGAGAAAAAAAAATTGGCAGCTGTATTTCTATGTAGTGATCGAATTGTCATATATCGAATTGCAATGTATGAGAAATTCTGGGGTTTCGTGGCGTATGTGTATTGGCACTATGATTAATCATGTGTCACGTAGTCACGTGACGTCATGGTGTCAAGATATGCTGTCAAGTAATGTCGCGTCACGTGGCCCCGTGACGAAGTCAAGTGTCTCACTGCATCATGTCGACTTAAATTGAAAACGTCCCGAGGTTTATTAGCGTTGTTGACAGCGTGATGTCATATGGCAGCACTACTTCTCACCGCGAGTCACGTGACACCGTGACGAAAGCGATTTTAATGAGCCCGAGTCGAGAGCTCGAGTTCATAACAATCTGGATCGCCAAACATTCGGGTAATGGCTCGTGTTCAATCAAAGATGAGAATAGTCAAACTCTAACAATGTCTGAAGCTCAACCCATGCTGTATTCTTTGCCAACCCCAGCGCATGACTATGATGAACACTGATATTATATAATTAGCTTGTGAACATGTGGCCGCTTGTTCTAATAACGAGATGAGGAAGGGAAGGCTGTTTTTGTTTTTTTTCTTTTATTATTGCTGCGTCTACCACTGAGCGGAGAGGAACATTAATAGATTTATCTTATGTGAGCACACAGATAAGTTGTGGCATACCCCGCGGCCCGGTGTTTCACCCCGTCAAACAGTGAACGAAAAAAAAAAAACGCTTCCGCAGACTTAGCAGCTGATATATTTTCGAGTATCATCCTCCCATATCGGTCGTTTATGTGATCTGCATGCAGTCAATTTTTTTAGGATAATAAAATTATATTTGATTCCTGACTGAAGATTTGACAACATAAATAGTCTATCCCCTTAAGGATACATCATAAGTAAACGCACCCCCAGTCGGCTTAAGAATGGCCTTTTGCGGCCATTGTTAGGCCGACTGAGCTCGGTTGACAACGAGCGCAGTGCTTTGAATCCCAAGCGAAAGCAAGGGGAAGATTCTGTCGCCCCTTTAGGTTCCTAAACCTAAATGCTCGAAGTGTTGCCAATAAAGCGGTAGAGCTTGAAGGTGTTTTATTGGCATTTAACCCTGATGTGGCAATTATAACAGAAACTTGGCTGCACGGTCAAATACCTGATAATGACGTTTTTCCTCATGGTTTCAAAGTATTCCGACGCGATCGTGGCTCAAGAGGGGGAGGGGTTGCTCTTTCGATCAAGGACACCATTCCATGCATGTCTATTGAGCACGGCCAGGATTGTGAAATGGTCTGGGCCTCTATACGTATTGGTTGCCAATCAATGCTCGTAGGAGCAGTATATAAATGGCCTCAGGCCAGTATTGATGTCCTACAGAGTTTATCTGAGTTTCTTCTAACTAAAACCAAGCAATTTTCACGTATAGTTATCACCGGTGATTTTAATTTGCCAGATATAGATTTGAATTGCGTGATGCCCAATGGGATATGCAATCAGTCTAGGCTTCTTGTTGATATTGCTTTTAGTAATAACTTAAGTCAAGTGGTCAAGTGTCCCACACGTGTG
The DNA here is from genome assembly GCA_013358835.2 of Ixodes persulcatus. NCBI lineage: Eukaryota > Metazoa > Arthropoda > Arachnida > Ixodida > Ixodidae > Ixodes > Ixodes persulcatus. The sequence continues at coordinate 684,013 of JABSTQ010009346.1, forward strand.
TCAAATGATAGGGAATCCTTGCTTGATCTCGTGTTTTTATCTGAGGTCGTTACAAGAAGTATTCTTGACGTATCAATCGCGGATGGCATATCTGACCATGCAATAGTTGTATGTGACCTATCTGCACTGCAGCATGCACGCTATGAAACCGGAGCAACATCTTATCGTGATTTCAACAGGGCTCATGATATCGATATTATAGACTTCTTGGAAATAGCTCTAGGCAGATTTCTTGAGTTTTACGATGCGAACCCGGACTCAGTAGATAAGCTTTGGCTCTTTTTTAAGCAAGTCATCCTTACATGTGTTGATAAGTTTATTCCAGAGCGACCGGCAAAAAGGAAGAGGCACAATCCATGGGTGACGCGCGATATTTTACATATAAAGCGAAAGATAAATCTAATAGATAGGTTCCAACCAAGTTTAAAATTATGCTTCCTCCTCTTCGCCAAGAGCCTCCTCTTCGCCAAGACCCTTGTGCGCACATCTAAATATCGTTACTTTAATGTCACGATGCACAACTTTCTCATAGAAAATCCAAGAAAGTTCTGGGCTCATTTAACAAACAAAAACTGTGATGATTAAAGAGCTTATTAATAGTGGGCAGACATTTGCCGATGAAGCGAGCATAGCAAGTGAGCTTAATTATTTTTCTCTTCTGTCTTCACCGTTGATAACTGCATGTTGCCTTCATTTAATCATGACAGTTGTGGAATCAGTGACTTGGTGGTTTCTACAGAAGGTATTTTTAGCAGTCTTTTGCAATTAGACACTAGAAAGTCGAGTGGCCCAGATGGAATTCCTTACTCTTTCTTACGATGGTACGCTGAATGGTGTTCCAAGTTTTTTTACGTGATTTACTCTCGCAGTTTAAAAACTTGTGACGTGCCTCAAGATTGGAAAGTAGCCAAAGTTGTCCCTATATATAAAAGTGGAGAGAAAAACGTGTTTGCAATTACAGACCAGTGTCATTGTTGAGTAGATGTAGCAAGGTTCTCGAACACTTCATATTTATGCGCATTGTAACTTTTCTAGAATCTGAAACTTTCTTGGTAGATTATCAACATGGGTTCCGAAGAGGCTTTCCGACAGTGACACAGCTGCTTCATACGGTCCACAATTTTGGCTCAGTGATTGATAACAATGGTCAAGTCGACACTGCCTTCTTAGATTTTGCGAATGCTTTCAACAGGGTTTCGCATCGCAAGTTACTGCATAAATTGAAGCAAGTGTTGGGCAATGATCGCCTACTGAGGTGGATAGACTCGTACCTTACGAATCGTAAACAGTTTGTGTGTGTAGGCAATGCTGAATCAATAGAGTTACCTGTTCTTTCTGGAGTGCCCCAGGGCTCGGTACTCGGATCATTGCTCTTTTTGGGTTATATCAATGACCTGCGAGTTGATAAGCCCTCGGTACAGTGCCGTTTCTTTTTTTTTTTTTTTTTGCTTATGATTGTGTATTGTTTTCAAATATATATTGTGTATTTAACCAAAAATGCTTAGAGGAGAGTATTCAAATGATTTCATAGTGGTGTCAAAAATGGCAAATGGGGCAGATTGATACTTTAGACCCATGTTGCGGATAAAAAAAACAGGACGCGGGATGGCCAAAAAACGTGCTTTTCGTGTAAGGCTCGTCAAATTATGAGGCGCTGGAGAAATTCAGCCTTCTACGTTAAGCCCTTATTTCGAACTCTTTTTGTTCGCCTTCCGCCCATTGAAAAGCATGCGGGAAGGGCCTTAGAACGCACCTGGTATCGCTGCGCCGCAGCGTTCTTCCGCACGTCTGCTTTCCTCGCCGTCACCATGGCAACGAACGCCGAATGAATGGAAGCACGCACGGTACCGCCGCGTGAAGCCAGCAATAGCTGACGCCATTTTACGAACGCAGTCTGCTAGCGAAAGCCGAACGCGGTATGTCAGATCAACCACCTCCGCCGGTGCTCGATCGCCGTCGGCGATCGAGCACCGGCGGAGGCGGTTGATCTGACATACCGCGTTCGAACGTTCGGCTTTGGCTAGCAGACGGAAAATGGCGTCAGCTGTTGCTGGCTTCACGCGGCGGTACCGTGCGTGCTTCCATTCATTTGGCGTTCGTTGCCATGGTGACGGCGAGGAAAGCAGACGTGCGGAAGAACGCTGCGGCGCAGCGATACCAGGTGCGTTCTAAGGCCCTTCCCGCATGCTTTTCAATGGGCGGAAGGCGAACAAAAAGAGTTCGAAATAAGGACTTAACGCAGAAGGCTGAATTTCTCCAGCGCCTCATAATTTGACGAGCCTTACACGAAAAGCACGTTTTTTTGGCCATCCCGCGTCCTGTTTTTTTTATCCGCAACATGGGTCTAAAGTATCAATCTGCCGGAAAATGTGTCCACTGTACTCCTGCGACAAAGCTGACGGCCTATTAATCGCTGATTCGTCCTTTGCTGGAATATGCTGACGTTGTATGGGACCCGCACTCGCAATCGCTCATTGACCAATTGGAAGGCCTTCAAAAAAATCGCTTAGGTTTATTTACAACTCATGCGGCAAAGATTCACACGTGTCACCATTGTATACCGCCTCCGGAGTGTCTATATTATCATGTCGAAGGAACGTAAAGCGTTTGACATTTTTGCATAACATAATTCATAATAAAGCTGGTCTAAATTTTGATGATTATTTGCAGTATAACGCGAGTCGTGATACAAGGCAGAAGCACGAGAATTTTCTCCTTGAGTTCCGCCGCAGAAAAGATGTTTTTAAATACTCCTTTTTTCCTCGTTCTGTTAGTGAGTGGAATGAGTTGCCACCAAGTGTGACGGCGATTGCTTCTACCGCTTTATTTGCGGGTACAGTCGATGAATTGTTGTTTGTCACCAATGACTAAGCTACTTGTTTATTTTTGTTTGTTCATTCGACTCATTGATGGTTCCTGATGTTGTCTACCGTGCCTTGGCCCTCAAAAGTTGGCCGGCAGTATTCTCAAATAAATAAAATTATCTTAAATCTACTCTGCAAATTTTTTCCGGCGTTTTTATCCTCGGTTTTACGTCTATAAGTGATTTGGGAGAGCGTTAAACAAACTTCTGATTTTGAAGTTGATTTAAATGACTATGTGTTCCTCAAACATATTTAATTTCTCAGACATATAGAAGTATGTTATTGCCCCTTTTTGTGTGATGGTCAACAATTTTACGTGTCTGTGGGCTGGACAAAAACCCAATTATATACTCGAAGAAACGCCTGCGTGTCTACTTACCCACACAACACTCAAAGAGCCAATCTCTGCTATCTACGAAGTCAGCTCAGCGAATGATGAGGCGCAACATCCGTTTAGAGCTAAAAATGAAGTTTGCACTGTAGCATTACGCAATGCAAAGTGTCATGCTTGCATTGCGTAATGCCACACCGCAGACTTAATTTTGAGATCTAAACAAACGTTCCACCACCTCATTCGCTGAGCTGATTTCGTAGATCGCAGAGATTGGCTCTTTGAGTGTTTTGCGGGTGAGTAGACGCGAGGCATTTCTTAGAGTGTAGGGGCGCGTGGCGGAATTCCGACGATGGAGTGCGCAGATCGTCAGAAAGTGACCAATTAAGTAGCTGCAATGTCGAGTAGAGTATGAAATACTACTTTGTTTTGTTAAAACAAGAGAAACAATTAGCAAGGGTGATGCTTATTTCCAAACTGAATTGACCGGAATCTTTTCAAGAACAAACCCCAAACGCCGAGCTACATGCTGAAAATGTTCACTTGGGTACGCGCTATTTTAGGAAAGATTCTATCCGAGTTCAAAGGTGCGTACAGATTAGAGTTAACAATTTTTATCACTTTTTTTTCTGCATGATTTTTCGCCCGCATCACGGTGCTGAGTGTAAACAATGTTGGTCAGGAATACATGCGTCGTGATTGCCGCTCAGTGTTTCTATAAAAGGTAGAGTGAAAGGGCTTGTCCTACGACTTTCGGAACATCTTGAAAAAAATTTCGCTTTTAGTTCAGTTGCGTCGTCATCATAGTATATTGTGAAACTATATCGTAAACTATATTTCACGATTTTTATGGCGAGGAGGTGCCCATTCTATGACTTTATGCGCTGTAATTAATTCCTAAATTCGAGAGCACAGGATTCAACTTCTAATACTGAGACGCAAAGTTGTACCAGACACTGATATTTTAGGCCGGACCTACGAGAGTGATAAACTTTCGAATCAGATAAGACATATGTGACTAAGGTAAACAAATTGATGTTGAGTTGCATTAACACGATGTTTTGTATGGTAATCTAGCTTTTCTGTTTTGTCGAAATCAAATAACGCAATTTCCTATTTTTGGTACCTGAAAATAAAAGTGATTGTACGAATGATGAAAATTATATAGTTACTCGTTTCACGCTTGAAATAATATTGCCAAAACAACGCGAAAAGTATGTTCTCAATTCAGTAGTACAAACCGGTTCGAACCGTTATTCGTTCTCTCCGGAACTGAACCGGAACTGAATCGAAAGTCGTGAACCCGAACCCGGACCAAACCGATAAAATTTCAACTCGACACTTTGTTTCTGTGGACCATTGAGATGTTTTATTGGACAAACAGAGAACGAAAACAGTCAGAATTATTTTTCACCCCTTTTGTTGTTCCTGTTAAATAAAAAATCCTAAACAATGGCAAACAAACAAAAACTTCTTTTTTTTTTTGTGCTAACAAGACTTTATTTTTGTTTCGTCCTGGGAAGATTAGGGTTCAGTGTAAGTTTCATTTCATGCAAACTTGCTCTTTGCTATTTTACCTCTCCCTCCCCCCTCTCCCCTCCGCCCCCCCCCCCCCTTCCCCCAAAAAAGCACCACCTTGCCGCACCACCTTCTCGCTCAATTACGATGTCAGAGTTTGCGAATCTGTTTTTTTTTTTTTTCCTCTTCGATATTTTCATTTTTAGTGGGTTCGATCAGTATTGGTTCGATTCGTTGGCCCCTCACCGCAGAGTGATCGAACACACTGATTGAACGTAGCGTTATTGCAGCTTCCCTGTTCCCAACAAAGGAAACTACACCGTCCAGTGGCTGTACGACGAGTTCGCCAACCACTGGATGGACTTTCTGCCAGAGTCTACGAAGCCAACTATTAAAAGGTAAGATTTGATATTTGAGTTCGCTCACTACTCGCCGCAATTTGGTTTTGGTTCGATGTCTGTCTTTAAGAAGTAACCTGTGATCATGTTTGCTTCGGTAACTTTTTGACTTTTGATTGGGTCGACTATGCTACGAAGACTTCCGTCGAGTTACATCCGTGAGCCACCGGGACATGTGTTTTAGCAGCATGCCCCAGAAACAGCGGGATCGGATAGATAGGCCTAGCTAATTGCTTTTAAACAAAATTGGAATGGACGCCCAAAAGACATATATAACAGAAACACATGCACGTATGTGAGATATGGTCATAATTTGGTATTCACAATGCATCGAAGCAATGTCTACTTCTTCGTCTTTTCCAGTTTGAGTTGTTTTTGTTGTTGTTGTTTTCTATCGCAATGTAACAACTAGCTCGACTGCATGCACTGCTCTACCTCAGCAAAGTGATTACAGCGCCCAGTAGCTCGTATACAGGCTTCGTCGTGTTTTAAAATCTGATTCGATAACTTATGAGGCGGCGTGTGCATGCGACATTGGCGAGCGCAAGTGCTTCGCTTTCAAAGAATACGCTTCCTGGAACGAACACTCGTAGGGTGGAAGCAGCGTGCTGCAACCAAATCCTCTCGAACCAACAATCGACCTTTTTGCGACTTGTCGGTTGTACTACGTTTCTTCGTCCGTTCTCGTAACCCGGTCGATAGTGCGCCATCGTTCTTCGCTGGCTCAGAGAACGCACCAACTGCACTACACTTCCTATCACCCTCCGATGGACCAGAAGCCAAGGCTACGAGCCGCCAGGCCCAATCATGAACCAGCTAAAAAACACTTGGTGTATTGCTCCGACGTACGTATTGGTGCTTCGAGACAAGCAAATTGGGCAGGCGCACTGATACGCGCTCCCGAGCAATATACCGTGTGGTTTCTAACTTGCTGCTTGATTGTAGCTGAATGCGCCGCGCCCGTAGCTTTCACCTTTAGTGCGTCATACGGCGACACAAAGTATGGGCGTTACTTCCTTCCTTATCAGCATCGTTCACTTTTCCCCGCGCGCTCGGCAACGAAAATTCGATAGCGATTTTATAGAGACGCGGGACGCCACCTCCTAGAAAACAGAAGACGTAGTGCTGGATTTTCCTTTAAAAAAAACCAACGCTGGCCACAAATTGGACAAGAGTGCTGTGTCAGTGTTCGGCAGGGAATCGTGCTCTCGCTGATTCAACACGAGTCTGAGCGGAACGCTTACGTATCACTCATATCCAATATGTGGCCCCCATTGATGCTCTTCAGGGGACGAGTCCTTAAAACGTCCAAGGTGAAAAGCTCTTCTGCTCACCTCTAAGCTGACTGACAGCATTTTCAAAGACTTTCGTCGCGTGGCAATGCGGAGCGCAAGTGCGTCTGCTCCTTGCAGAGGAATTGCGATGATGTCAGAACGCCGAGCTCTTATTGGCTGATTGAAAAAAAAGGCATCCAGAATTGAGGTCTACCCACTATCCTTTTCAATTAGACCCAATCCGAGCTCGGCGTCATTCTAACGTCACCGCAACTCCTGCCCGAGATGCAGACGACTAGCTCTGTGCATTCATTTCAGATTTGTTTTTTGTTTTTTTAGGTGGGGATTTTACAGGTTTACACACAGTGAGGACGTTTTGTAGATACTAAGTGATCGGCCAATACATTCATGCGATACCTTAGTGAATAACCATAGGGCAAAATGATATTCCGACCTAAAAACTCAGGTTGAGTGAAACTTCGTGCTCGGAACAGCAGGGCGCATACCGCATTTACGGGGTTCCTAACATTATATGCCTCTGCTAATTCTCTGCTTTTTCAGTTGATATCAGAACTGGGTTCTTTGCGAGACCCCACCCCTTATATGTACATAAATAAAAACTTTTTTTTTTCTTACGACAGGGGTGCCTTCTACTCTATCCAGGCCGGCAAAGGACTCCGGGTGATTTCCTTGAATACCAATCTTTGTTACATCTACAACTGGTAAGCAATGGTGATTACCGTATATGACAACACGAAGTCGTGTTTACTCTGTCCCCAAAGGAAGTAAGAAGTAACTGAATCAAAACAATAATTTACGGATATTTTCTTCACGTCCCTGTACACAAGCAAGGAAACACACCAGAAGGGCGGAGACCCTTGTACGTGGCTCTGTCGATTCCTCGTCTTTTATAGCAACTCGTTTCTAGGCTGCCGTTTGTACTTCTTTTGCGGATTACTCCAGGCGTCAGCCACCGTAATCAGTGGGAAGAGTCTAGCAACTGATAATGTCCAGAATAATTTTTAAAAGGGAACTTATCATTACTTTCGAACCGATCGAAGCGCCGTGTTCAATGTCTCTGCGAAAATTATTTTCCTTCGAATTGAAGCGTTGTGATCTTAATGAAATTCGCGGTGACTGAACGCTTACACGTCTTCAATAAAATTCTCACGTATGCGGGAGTTTGTGTTCCTGCGTAGCATATGTACATTGAGCGACACTTTTAGCACAAACACAACATTGCTACTCTTTAGCATTTAACCCGGACATGTTTACTTAGTTTAGTGCCCCAAATGGGCACTTCCCTCCAAGCTAGCAGTTATCTTCTTTTTTTTTTTTTATGACAGCCCTTTTATTTTAGGAGAAAGGCAGTGAAAATCGGTGATTGCTTATTCGCACTAACAGTATCGCGCAGTGTACCATGAACCTTTCTCGGCAACTTCGAATGCATTGATGTCCTCAAATTCAGTATTTCATTATCACCGTAATGCATACTCATAAAAGGAAGCAAGAGCACGTTGCCTTCCTCTCGGCAGAAACGTTTTGCTTGAAAGCAATTGAAGTTTTGGCATCACACAGAGCACAAGATTAGCAAAATACAAAAAAAAAATGAAAAGCTCCGGATGGTTACGTTATATTTAAGTTGTCCCGCGTCCGTGGCTTGCAAGTACGGATTATATCATAATCGTGAAGAGTTACAAGGGCGCATAGATATTGTCGAATAAATTTGAACGCATAGTTTCTCATCGCGCTTTTCAACGACAATCGCCGTTTTAGCGTCCGTACGAAATAAATAGCCGACTATACACCGAGTTTCGGAAAGTAAATAAACACCGAAAAACAACCGCCTATTTGTTCCTTATAAATAAACACCGGGAAATGTATGGCTTAGTTATATATATTTTAAGTGATCGCTTGAACAGACAGGCGCTCGTCTGAATCCTCGAATGTGGGCCCGACACAGGTGGCTCCTGTACAACTCGACGGACCCCAAGGGCCAGCTGCACTGGCTCGTCGACGAACTGCAGCGCGCCGAAGACGCCGGCGACAAGGTCTTCATCCTCGGCCACGTGGCCCCGGTGCACCTCGAGTGCATCACCGCATGGGCCAACAGCTTCAGGCGCATCGCTAACAGGTAGGCCATGCAGGAGAACGTATACAGGGCTACGTGTTGGCGGTTGGAAGCGCTTTTCTCGAGTCACACTATAGTCGTCGACAACTTAACGGCCGAAGCACAACCAGAAAGGAGGAAACTCTCTCAATTCTTCCTTTCCCTGTGAGAAAGAGGGAAACCATCCTCCTTTCTACAAGGAGTAGATGGGAGACCCGTTCTTGTGGGGAGAGGAAGAGAGGAGGGCGAGAGTAAATGGAGAAGGAAACTGGGAACCGGGTTTCTGCCCGGCAGAAGATGATTATGTAGGTCGGCCTTTAATTAAGGAACGCAAGGCGCGTCCCATTATGTTCACGCTTCTTGGTTGGTGATTTGTCCTTTGGCGTTCTTATCAGCTAATCTCTCAACCTCGTCGTCTGCAGAGGGATTATAAAATGTCCAGGACACGCCACGTTCTACCTTTATTTAGCTGTCAGCTACTAAAGCAGCACACACGCCGTTCAACCAAATTTCAGCGCGTAAAAAAAATATAGAGAAAACTTTAAATTTTTATTTTTTGAATTTATTTTAAACCAACGGCATTTCTTATTTTGATTTGTAGATTCCATAACAGCGCAGTTCGTAGTAGAATATACTAAAAATACAACAAACAAAAAAGCGGTAGCGCCTGCGGTGCCAGATCGGGCGAGTCTGCGCGTCGTTAAAGATCGTACACTCCAATATCTCGCTATTCGTGTGAGATTCCTTGACGTATATTTGCTGGAAAGGGTCAAGCTCTGAAGAACAGGCCTGTCCCACCTAGCTCCACAGCAGAGTGTGAGTGACCTTGTACAGATGCTCATTCCTGATCTACGTGACGGTCTCCACGAAAAAATTTTTTTTTAATGTTTTTTTTTTTTTTTTTCGCCGCAAAAATAAACTACGCATCCGCGAACGCCCATCCTCCACCCTCTGGAGGTCTGAAACAGATGCCAAAGTTACAGCACGAACTGATATCTTATTCAATAGTAAGAAATGATTTTCTAAAGATTGCAATGGGAAAATAGGGCCCATTTTCGCCCGTTTTCGGTTTCTGGCGCCATAGAGCCCCACGTATGCGAGAGCTCCGTCGGCCACCATTTTCCCATGGAAATTTTCAGAAAATCACTTATAACTTTTTTTTGATAAAACATTGGTTCGTGCTGAAACTTTGGTATCTCGAAATATGAGCGTTCGGCCATGCGTAGTTTTTTTTTTTTTTTTTTTGCGGTAAAAAAAAAAAAAAAAACTATCGGGGGCACTTTATATATAAGCACTGGTTATGGTTAAACACGAAAAAAGAAAATCGCCTTATCCCGGCGAGCTAAACAAAACCGATCCGCAAAGAATGTTACCACCTGTGCAGATAAAGCAACAGTTAGTACGAGATGAACAGTGGGCAGATTCACATGACGCATACATTGCCGTTTGCTTAGCCAGAGCTGCGAATTCACATTCCCGAGCGGTGCCACCACAAGAGAACTGTCTGTGCAGCGAAATGCTCAAAGGTTCCAGATCTTGAACCCGAAAGAACGAGCAATGTGTGGTCGAAGAACTGGGTATCAATCGAGGTCCCCTAGGCCGCACCCAAATGAGCCGCAAGCTGGTGCGTTTTCTCGTTGCCTCCGACGGCTCTCCGAAACTCCCGATCAGCGTCTGCACCTCTAGCGCGGTCTAAACGTCGATCACTACCATCTCCGGGGGAAGCCTTGCGATCCACAAAGAGCTACAAAGCTGTTCGACCGCTTCCGAAAGCCGTACGTAGAAAGCCGCATCGCATTAAAGGCCATTAGAAAAAAAACTGTCCGGGTGAAGATGACTGTAGTCGTACTGAAGACAGTAGATGAGACATCGAATCAGGTGTAACAGTTGAAGAGTTGGAGGATTATTTATTAATGCGAAAGCATTGACTCTTCCATGGAGCGAAGCCGGCGTTGTGTGTAGCAGCAAAGCGAGCCGTAAATTCCCATTAAGGCCCGTTCACACTCTTGCGACCTCTTAAACCTGGGTTCCTTAAAACTTCTTAAAGCAGAGGACACACTGACATTGTGGCGCCATCTATGCGGTGTCCCTGGAACTGAATTTCACAAGAGCGAAGGTTTTGCGGGATTTCCGAGGTCAAATGTGCGTAATACCCATAGAAAGGCTCGTTTATAACATTGACAAAAGTTTTTCGATCCAAGAAAGAAAGGAAAATGCGCGAGAGAAATAAAAAAATATACCGGACCGCCGAGTTTCCAATGCTACCCAATAGATGGCGCCAGTGTGTCCTCTGGTTTAAGAAGTTTTAAGCAACCCAGGTTTAAGAGGTCGCAAGAGTGTGAACGGGCCTTTAGCTGCGTCGCGTCATATCAGATGCTTCCTCACGGTAGAGTGCCTTCATGTGCGTTTCGCCTAGAGTGATGCCAACTGCCTGTTTCCCTTTTACACACCCTCTTCCACCGCCATTTTGTTCCTCTCATTGTTTCCCCGTGCGCCGAAAAGTGGCCTTTGTGTCCATCGGTAATCCCGTCTGAGGGGGAAAATGCTAATCCTCCCTCCGTAGGTTCCACAACGCTGCTCCGAACTTGTGAATAAGTTGCTTGTTTCCGGGAGGGTTATAAGCCCCACAGATTATCGCCCAGAACCAAAATGGCTGCTGGTTTGTCGGCGAGTGGTATTACAAAGGGTGGCATCACCCTAGCAAAGCGCACATGAAGGCTCCCTACGTCACGGAGGCGGGGCCACTCAGGGTCAAAGCGGACGCGCCTCAGAAATAAAACACAAAGAAAAGCACAGTAACGCGGATGCATCGTCACGGAAGCCGTGGAGCCGGCGGCGGGCGCCGCGCCTGCGCACTGGGGGAGCGTGATATCACCGCCAGAGCGCCGTGCTAAGTGTCTTTTTATTTGCATCTATACCTGCCACGCCATTAGGCATTATGCAGAGGGAAAAAAGGGGAGGGAGGGGCACATTGTGAGAAAGAAGCACGAGAGTAGACATGTTTCGGACATATGTTACGTTTCCATGAATGCGACCGAAGCGTATCGAATTAAGCGGGGACCATTCGCACCCACCCAATCCTCATCTCTTCCATCTCCTTCTACCCAATCACCGTCGTCAAATTTCTCTTCGATGCTCTGCGGTCGCCTCTGTGTAAAGGTAGCCATATCGTATCGCAGAACTTGGTGAAGAATCAAAACGCCGGAGCCTCGGTGTGAAGGGTACAAAACGAAAGTGGCGTAATCTGCGGCCCTCTTTAAGTGCGCGGTCACACAAGAGATAGTCTGCGGTCTTACGGAAACAGTTAGCAGACATGATTGAAGCACACATAGAGAAACCTTCTCCGAACATGCATGAGGCATGTTTTGCAGACGATTCCGTCATTATGTCGGCAGACCGTGTCTTTTTGTACGAGCAGTGTATACTGCGACTTTAGGCAGCGGGGGGGGGGGGGGGGGGGGGGGGGGGATTCAGTGTTCACTGTTTAGTTACGATTTTTAGGCCCGCGGTAGGCACGGTCAAAAATCGCAAAGAAGTATGTGTCGACCTCATCATTGGATACTATGAAGTCTGCGGGAAGCCGACTGCTCGCGGATCGCTTCCCCGCAATGCGTCCGCTCCGCTTGTATACTGTATATGGCTTTCCCGAACGACATTCGTGTCACGATTGAAGCCAGCTTGCTTTGCCATTTAAATGAGCACCGACTATGTTGAGTTGTTCGGGATTGTTTTCTTCTTTTTTTTTTTAAATCGAACTGAGCACTACAATACCGTATTTACTCGAGTAATAACCGCACTGTTTATGAACAAAACCTGAGGGTTCGTTTTTCCGCGGAGCACGCGGATTGCCAATCACTGCGATCGACAGCCTGATTCCAGAGGTTTACAGGACAGTGATAACGTCTTCGCGCGAAGATACCATCTGTGACGGTTGCATTTGTATGGAGACTCGTGTTCTTGATCTAGTTATTCGCTATGTTATTTATGCGCAACGCGATGATTGGCTGCATATGCGCTTTACGGGAAAGTAGACACAAGGGCCTTGTTCATAAATAGTGCGGCTATTACTCGAGCAAATACGGTATTCAAATTGTTCTTTAGTTGTTTCGCACGTTTGTGTATATGCCTCAAACGTACTCGTACGTGGGATCCCTATTGTGAAAGATGACAGTATTGAGCTACGAAATTACGCGAGCAATCGATCATTGGTGTCGATTGTCGTCATCGGTGCAATTTTCTTTTGTTCTCTCTGTGCATCACATATAGGCAGGAGTGCTTTCTGTGGTGTTCGGCGACGTGACTAGGGACATTTTAGAACTTTCAGACTAGTATGGGATTTCTGCTACCCTGATACAAAAATTAATGCTTTAAAGGGGCACTGACACCCCAAAGGTCGTATTTTTTTATTGTCTAAAACGATGCAAGTTGTAGTCATAGACACGCAAAAAAAAAACGCATCACGAAAAAAAATTTCCCCGCGCGCGAGCGCGCCTTTTTATTTTTGGCGTTTTTCTCTCCTGCTTCTCACCTCCTCGCTTCTTTTGATTGGTCACGTCAAAAATCATGAAATTTAGAAGCTTTGTTGGTGACATTTCTATAACATTTAATAACGGCAATCGTAAAACATGTTTTTAACGCAATTGCGAACGCACTACGGCCCCTATTTTTGAAATACAAAAACTCAGAGTCCAGTTTGATGTCGCTTCCTGGATTTGTATCCTCCAGTCTTGTACACGTTACTAAAAAAAAGTAATCGATAACAATTACTATTACTCTTGGCTAAAAAGTATTCGATTAGATTACTTGATTACTCGGTGGCAAAAGTAATTGGACATTACTTAAAGAAGTAACCGTTACTTTTCCGATTACTTTATTGTGTGAAGACACATCTTTAGTGCTCATAACAATGAACTACTTCCAACCTATATTTCACATTTGCACAAGTATTGAAGAAGAAAAAACTGGTTCCCTCTTCGTGGTCGTTGCACCTTCACAATGCGGACACAAGCATAGAATTCGTTTGAAGAAGTTTAATGATTTGGGCGTTCGCCAGTGTGTGTGTGTGTGTGTGTGGGGGGGGGGGGGGGGGGGGGGGGAAGCGGAGGGGGTTCTAGATCTTGTTAAGCTTGAGCAAGGGTTGTCGCTCAAAGTTTGCGTCGCTCATTTTATTATTCACATGTGGATGAGCTCGCATGTTATACAAAAGAGCAGCAGCTCCAGGATTCGAAACGGATCATGCGTAGTATCCATTAGCGGAAGAGATCGCCTCGACCACTTCTCAACTCGAAACATTGCTTGTCACAAAGACCACGTAGGGGAAATGGGGAAATATTTCAACTGGCTTTGTTATATTTTGCATCCGCTTTAGGCATTCTTCGGTTCTGGTTCTCCTACGGGCTGTGAGTAGGTACCCTAAACAGGATATTTTTAGTTTTTTTATTTATTTTTTATTTTTTTTTATTTCTGTGTGTGTGTGCGTGAGGGGGCTAGTTTGAACGAAGGACTTACAAAGCTACATTCTGCTCCCTCAAACTTCGCCCTGAATGGCCTTTGTCACGCACTGTGGCTGCCCTGGGGCTTCCCACTCCCAGACCCAGCTCGAAAAAAAAAAAAAAAACGGACATTCCACAGAAAATGTACATAGAAAGAGATTGACCTTGTTTCGTACAGCTCCGAAAAAAATCTTTCTTTTTTTCGTTCGAAAAAAAAAGCAAATTTTATTTTTGTCATTTCAGAAAAAAAAGGCGTGTGCCGGGGGGGGGGGGGGGGGGGGGGTCCCGTGGAAAAATAGTAACGGTTACAAGTAATTCTATTACTTCAAAAAGTAATCAAATTACTCTTGTGATTACTGCCTAGTAAAAGTAATCAACTGATTACAAAATTACTCCAAAAAGTAATCGATTACAAGTAATTTGATTACTTGTAATGCGTACGGTACAAGTCTGGTATCCTCCCTCGGAAAACTTGGCGGCGCTCGAGCAGAGGATGATCGGTGAGTCGGAGGGAGAAACCGCTTTTTTCCCGGTCCGCCAGCGCTTCGGGTCGCGGTGGCAACGGCGCTTTGCTTTGTAGCGTGGAGCGGAGGTCCGAGAGAAAGTCGACTCGCAGGAGACCGCAAAATTTGACGTCATCGCACTGGCGCGGATCGCGCGGGAACTTCAAATTCGGCATTTAGAAATTGTTTTGTTACTTCACAAATACTGAATTCCCAAGTTTCGAATTTTGAGGGTAATGTCCCAGCGTCATTTTCAATCGTTTCGGATAATAAAAAAAAATGATTTTGATGTGTCAGTGCCCCTTTAAAAAATATTGATTAGTAAAAAAATTAAGTTTATGCTTTTTTTTTTTGTAACGGGACACTATATTAGTTGCTGTGTTTGGAGATTTGTGTTTGTCTTTTGTCCCGCTTGTTCCCCTTCTCCAGGCATTATTTTCGTTACTATATTCATGTAATATTTAATTTCAAATGCGTCGAAAAATACCCCTCAGTTTACTTGGTAGGCGTGAAAGATGTCTATTTCGTTCTCGTTGCATCTCTCATTCCTAAAATGATTTACTGCAGTTAATTTCGAAGTTCAGCTACATATGAAGAAGCGGTTAGCAGAGATATCTCTGGCAAATTTAGATTCAGGTAAATGATTTTATGACCCAGAAATATAATAGAACAATATGTGAGGACGGACGCGCGATTCCGAAACAGAGCTAAAATCGGTCTCTCTTTCTCTCTTTTTCTTTCTCTCTCTCTCTCTCGCCATGCCCCCCTCTCTGATCCCAAGCAGAAGTTTTGATTTCGATGGTTACCACTTGTTTTCGCGTGTTGCGTCTTGCGAAGACACGTTTGTCTGAAAAGCGTGGGAAAAACAAAATGGGCAGTAATAGCGTATCATTTCGTTACTTTGCTTTGATTTCCTTTTAAGAAGAGCGGGTTTCGACAAGCTTTTCTCGTCGATCTCGTCGTCACTGAGGCTGCATGCTCACGTCGCGCAGATACGAGTCGACGATCGTGGCCCATTTCTACGGCCACACGCACTTCGACCACTTCCACCTGTTCTACGACGAGAAGGACGAGTCCCGGCCCACGGGGGTCGCTTACATGGGACCCAGCGTCACCACCTTCGTCGAGACCAACCCCAGCTACCGGGTGTACACCGTGGACGGAGCGGGGGACAAGGCCTCCTGGGTAAGTGTCTCTCAGTCGGAAAAAAATCGCCCATTTGCCCCACTATCCTTTCAAAAGGCGCCGGTAAAACAGATTGCGATGCAGCGTCGAGCTAGATGCGATTGCAGCGCCACCGTTTCTGGCGCCGCGGCATCTCCGGCGCCATGACTCCGGGAAGGAAACACCCTGAATGGAGGAGATGAGATAGTTGGAGCTCGTTCGTTTAGCGCGTAATAGGAATAGAGCGCGCCGCTGGAGTCGGTCTCTGATTACGTGATCTGATCGGCAGGAGTAAAGGCTGGTCAGGCTGGTCCACACAGCGCCCTTTTCTTACATTTTTTCACGTTATGCCACCGAAACATTCGTATCTCGAATGTCGCGTGCCAGGCTATCTCCTTGAACTGGTAGCCAAGCTTAATAGGAAGCACAGATGTCCCGGTGACTTGTGGCGTAAGCTTTCGTAAGGTAGCCTGATAAGAAAACGGGGCTGTGTGAAGCATCCTTAAAACTTCAAAAGTGCCCTGAGTAGGTTACTGAGATCGCCTAAAAATGGCGATAACTCACTCTGCTCGTTCTAAGAATCCTAAAAATCCCTAAATCATGACGACACGCGGCCGATTTCCCTATTAAAAACTTGGGGGGCGCTTAAGCTTCTCCTTTAAGAGAAAACGCAATCGTGTTATCGGACCCCGTTCGCAAAGCCTTCTCATATAAACCCGCGCTCGTTCCCAAGCCGTGCAAGCGTGTGTGTGTGGCCTAGTCGGTAGCGTCACGTGACGTCACGTGTGACCTCGTCTGACGTCACGTGTGACGTCACAACAGCCACGTGGCGCGCCTCCCGCTAAATTTGGCAGAAAATTTGTCCACTAAATTTAGCTGAAAATTTTCCCGCTAAATTTGGCGGGAAAACGTTCCGCTAAAATTAGCGGAAACTTTTTCCCGCCGAATTTAGCGGGTCGAGAGGTTCATGACGTCACAGCCACGTTGACGTCACGCGTGTGATGTCACACGCGGTTGTGATGTCATGACCCTCTCGACCAATCAGGATTTTTCAGTCCCACCAACGCCGACGCCGGATTTTCTACGACACGACGGAAACGAAATGACGTGAGCGCGAGCTTTCTACCTCTCGCTTCAAAGTCGGCCAGCGAGAAGCGCAACGCGTATCGCACTCGTGACGTCAATAGTTGTCGCATGGTCAAGGGTACTGTAGTTGCGAGCCTGGCCGCTGGGTGGCGTCAATGCGTGACAATCTCGCCTAGTGGTAATATCCGAGACATGTACGCCCTATGGCCTATACATAGCTTGACCGTGACATCATTTGCGGCCATGCCGGTATTTTATGTTCGCTTCACTGTGTTAGTTTCATACCGCAGAAGTAGTGGCTCGAGGGAACCAGTAAGTAGAAATAACCGTCAGTACCCAGCAATGGCGTATGGTTGGCCTGACAGAGGTCCCCGTGTCCTCAGATCAAGCTCTTCCTTAACATCTGCAAAGAACGGCGATCTCGATGGTGTCGAATGCACGTTGCAGAAGCACTGTGGAGCTGAGACTGCAGCAATGCCACAACCACGAGAGCTCGAGGTCGCTGCTTTGAAGCGTTGTTCCGCAGAACGATCGAGCGCTCGCGCTAGAAATGCATGTCTCAAAGCCAGAAGCGCGGGCTAGCTCGCGCTTGTAACTTTGGCTGCCATTTCAGCTTATGAGCGTTCTCCGCCAATGCAGCCGCCTCGGTGGCTCCGAGGCGAGAGCACTGGCCTACGGATCCCCATGTGGCGGGTTCGAATCCCGGCCGAGGTGCCCGCAATCTGACGGAGGCTTATTGCGGAGGAGGCGCCGTGTAACCGAGCTTTCGGTTGCACGTCAAAAGATCCCCAGGTGGTCCAAATTAATCCTCAGTCCTCCGCTGGGGCGTGCCAGATGCCCGTCGTTGGTTTGGCACGTAAAACCCCCAAATTTGACTTCTCTGCCAAGTCACATTCAGGACTAAGTACCTCTATGAGCGAGCCACACTGCGGCGAACTGGCTCATGCTTCTTAGGAACTCATGACGCGACGGCATTCC
Source organism: Ixodes persulcatus (assembly GCA_013358835.2). Lineage (NCBI taxonomy): Eukaryota > Metazoa > Arthropoda > Arachnida > Ixodida > Ixodidae > Ixodes > Ixodes persulcatus. The sequence goes on from JABSTQ010009346.1 coordinate 701,731, forward strand.
AATGGAGCTTCACAGACCGCCACCAGACGCAATTTTGAAATCTGTTCATTCGTTTTGAAATTAGTTTTCTTAACTTCTCTGCTGCAGCCCAGAAACGATAGTCTATAGGCTAGGGTTTTTTGGGCGGCCGGCAGAACATGGACCACATCTAAACAAAGAAATAAATGTGCAAACATTTCATTTCCGCACCCTTTTAAAGGGGCTATGCAACATTTTTTTTTACTTTGCGCAAATACCACTTACAACGGATCCCTGACGTTAATGACCTATGAAACACGTGTTCGTTTTTCACCCCACGCAATAGAAGTCCCAGAAAAAAATTAAAGAAAAACGAGCAGCGTTCACGCCCTCAACTCGCAGCCAGAACAAGCGGCCACGTGGTCTGGAGCCGATTATATGCCGCCATTGTTGATCGTAGCCACGCGCTGGGGTTGGCAAAGCACAGGACACGCGCTGAGTTCCAGACATTGTTATGGCTCGGCCTGGGCTCGGCTATTGCCGTCATTGCAGCGATTGGACACGGGACACTACCCGAATGCTTCTCGGGCTAGTAATTATCACGAGCCCAAATCGAGTGCCCACGCAATGCTCGGGTCCAGTCCATGAACCGCATTCAAATATCGTCATATGGGTGTACTGCGATCCCCACGTTACGTCATCGAATTTTGCAAAGGAGAGATTGAATGAAAATGATCGCTTTTGTCCTTGAAATTACACCGCAACAAAGGAGTTTCTTGGCCAGTGGCATTGCGTGCGAGTATCCTTGTGTCCCACTAGTGTCAGCAAGCTCGTGTAAAGTGAAAAACATTCCAATTGAATATCGTTGCACAGCTCCTTTAACGTTATAGCGTTAAAAAGGCTCGAGTTACACCTAAGCACTTCTTATGAGTTGTGAACGCGAAAGCATGAATGCCGTTCTTGCGCGCGTTCTCGTCAAGTGGGCACGCCGCGCTGACATCGGCATGCAGCCGCTCCGGAGCATGCCCCAGCGAATTCTGGTCGGGAGGCCCGGCTAGCTAACCGCCTCCTTCTCCCGGCGCGCACTGGCGCGGCACGTAGCGCCATGGGATGGCTCTCCCCGAACTGACGCGCGACGGCCCTATATATCAAATTTCGGCTTCATTTCACTAACGTTTTGCGTGGCTTTTTGCGAGGCTTCAAAGCTGGGATGCCTCAGATCGCGGCTTCACTTCGCTCCATTGGGAGAGGGGAATTTAACGGCCGTTTGGCGCGGCTGATGACATCGGCTCGCTCTATGGGACATTTATGGCTTTCGCATTAAAAACAACCAAAGATCGCAACACATCGAGGTGATCTCCGGCAATCGGAGGAGCATGTTCCGAAACCAGGACCACTGTCAGCCAATAGCAAGCGAAGGATTCTCGAGTCTCTGACCGGTGGACCCGCGGAGTGACATCTCGAATCCGCGCGGCTCGTTGCCCAGCCCGGACTACGATTCAACTCAGCAGCGAGCGAGCGCTTGATAGCTGACGACCAAACCATAGCCTTCTCTACTGGCGACGTGCGCGATCGAAAGCGTCGCTGTTGTCGGCCTTCCCCGATTGGCCGAATGCTGACTATGACGTCAGCAAAGGATTTATCATCGACGGCACGAGAGGGAACCATAGGAGGGCGCCACCAAAACATGGAGCCATAGAGTGCCCGGTCGCAGATTTGGAGCGCGAGGATCTGGTAGCAGAGAAAATTTCTCGGGGAATCTGGTATTCAGCGCACAGCTTTTGCAGCGGCGAGGACCCGAAACATGGTTTTCAAACCCGACGAGAAAAAAAGAGGTAGCCCGAGGAACGCGAGAAGCACGAGCGGACATTCCATCGCTCGGGACAAGTGTGTTTCGGCGTCTCGCCGCAGCGGGGCGCCCGTTCCATGCCTTTTGTCTGCCGCTCTACCTTTTCACTTTCGGCGGCCGTGTCTCGTGGCGATCTGCCAGGATTTGTCAGCATAGAGGAAGCTGTGGGCAAACACATGACTCTCGCGAAAAAGATATATATATACTGCGCTTTGTTTGAGACGATTATTGCAGTATTATGTTCCCTCCCCACGAAAAATGGCCTTTATTGACTACTCTTATGTGCTTTAATCATCCACAAAAGTGTAGACACTTGTAAAACCAGCTTTTGCAATCTCAACGAAATGTCACGTTTTCATTGGTCACATGCCGTCCTGGCTGCCGCCACAATGCTCCTCTCATCGCCGGAGATGACCTCGGTGTTTTCGATCGTTGATTGCTTTTTTAATCCGGAAAAGGCCGCGCATCGCTACGATTTATGGATTCCTAGGGTGCTTAGAGCCCGCAGCGTGAGCTATAGGCCATATTCAGGCGATCTCGGAAACCTGCATATCTATACGAATATATATATATCTATACGAATAAATGAATTCAAAGCCTTCCCCGCTTTGTCGACCGCGCAGGAGGTTGTAGACCACGAGACGTACTGGATGGATCTGGCGGCCACCAACCGAGACGACAAGCCCAGGTGGGCGCTGCAGTACGCGGCCAAGAAACACTACGGCCTCAAGTCCCTCTCGCCGCGGCACTGGCACGAGCTGGCAGAGAGGTTCAACAAGGACGACAATCTCTTCCAAGATTACTACAGGTAACTTATCAACTAAACTCCTCTAAAAAGGTGTTTTTTTTTTTTTTTTCTTAAAGGGAAGTTATCCTTTTTTCAAGAGTGTGCGCCATCTGGTAGCTGCCGCGCTAATTATCCGTGTTCGCCATTGTATGAGTACGTACTCGAAGCATGTATTCGACACGAGGGCCGAGTCAGCGTTCGGCGTGGGCTAGCCTCAGCTCGTATCGAAAACGAATACTGCGTCAGTGTTCGCCGAGGACTCGGAACCAATCGCACGCCTCCTTCCCTGAATGGATGGATGCTAACGGCTGTTCCCTTTATATCGGGCGATAGCTTGCGCCACCTAGCCTAGAAATTAACAGTTAAAAGTATGATTCCTCTGCAATTTCGTAATGGATGGTTAAATGGATAGATGGTAATGGCTATACCCTTTGTAACGGGCGGTAGCTTGCGCCACCTAGCCGAAGTCTAAAAAGACAAAAACGTGATTCCTCCCGCCCTTTTAAGACCAATTTTTCTCCCCCTAACTATCACCAGACAGTGTGGAATATCACCAGGATGACCTTCGGGGGATCGGGCAAAAAAACTAAAAGCATCACCCCCCTGCCTCTTCCCCCCGGCGAGGGAGTCGCCAATTTTCCTCTGGTCAAACCTTTTCGGCGTTACCCCAGCACCGGACCCACTGGGAGACAGGGTTGAGACTTTGGGCCGGAGCCACGCGGGAGGGAGTCCCAATTTTCCTCTGTCCCGCCTGTTCCCAGCTGTGCTAGTTAGTTGTCCATCATTTAATTCTCCCTAGATAATTTCCACCAATCTTCTAACCGTCTCTTTGTCACTGCAATCCTTTTCTCCACCGTCCTTCCATCGTCGCCAGCAAAGCCCAGTGCCCCGGCCAGGGGCCCTAATCTGGACACTTGGCGAAAACGTTGGCGAGAAATTTGGCGGCCCCGATTGGCCAACTCTGCACTTGACCTTGGCGCCTGCCAATCAGAGCCTCCAGATTTCTCGCCGTCTTTCCCGCCAAGTGTCCAGATTAGGGCCCCAGATCTGTTACCCCTTCAGTGAGGGCAGGACGAAGCCCCGTGCACATCAAAACCAAGTGCTCTAGTGTCTCGCTATCATAATGGCAGGCGGCACGTAATGTGTCTGTCTCCTGAAATTTAGCCCTATACGTCCTCGTCCTCAAAACTCCCGTTCTTGCCTCGAACAGCAAAGCACTTCCCAGTGAATTGTCAAAAAGATTTTCCTTTCTTATGTCCTGCTTTCGTGACCTGTACACTGTTAACGCTGATTCCCCCTGCATTCTCCCCTCCCACATTTTCCTCTCTGCCTCCTTCACCCCATTTTTCACTAAAGTAGTCCGTTCAGCGCTATCACCAGTGTGTAGATATTTAAATGTAAGCTTTCGGGTTCGGTTTGTCCATTTTGTGTTTAAACTTTTCATGTATAAATACTTGAATACCTTCCGTGCCCACCGCGTATCATCCATTTCGGACAACCTTTGTTCAAATTTCAACTTACTAATTGCCTCCCTGCTCTCAAAAGACGACCACCCCATGTCCCCCTGTACTCCCTCATTTGGTGTTTTTCCATGTGCTCCCAGCGCCAATCTGCCTACGCTTCTTTGTCGAATTTCTAACCCTGATTGAACCTCAGATTTCATACACAGTACTCCATTGCCAAAAGAGAGTCCTGGTACCATCACTCCTTTCCATATACCTCTGACCACTTCATATCTGTTATAGTTCCATAGTGCCTTGAGCTTCATAATAGATGAATTTCTTTTCCCCTTTCTGATTATATTCTCCTCGTGTTCCTCTAGATATTTCCTTCCCTCATTGAGCCAGACTCCTAGATATCTGTACCTTTCTACGTGTTCTATCACTGTGTCCTGTATCTCCAGGGGTTCCCCCTTCTCATCTTTGAAAACTATTATACCCGACTTGTCCCTAGTAAATTTTAGTCCTAAACTGTCCCCTTCCCTGCTGCAAATTCTAATCAGTTCCAGTATTGTCTCACGACTCTCTGATACGAGTACAATGTCGTCTGCATACATTAACCCTGGCAATACTTGATTTACTTTTGTCCTTCCTCCATGTAATTCGGGTCAAAACCTAGGTTGCACTGCTCTAATCTTTTTTCCATCTCACTGAGGTATATCATAAAGAGCAGGGGAGACAATAGGCAACCCTGTCTAAGTCCTCTTTTCATTGCTGCTGGTCTTGTAGTTTCGGCTTCCCATTTTATAACCACCCTATTCTCCGTATAAACCCGTTCTAGGAAATTAACCATGGTTCCCCCCAGCCCATACCTCTTCAGTTGGTCCCAGAGTTTTTCCTGGTTCACATTGTCATATGCCCCTTTGATGTCCAAAAATGCTACCCATAACGGCCTTTGACTTGTCATTGCTATCTCTATGCACTGAGTGATTATGAATAAGTTATCATCTAGTCGTCTATTCCTTCTGAAGCCGTTTTTTAGTTCCCCCAGAATCTGCTTTCTCTCTGCCCATTCTTCCATTCTTCTTTTTACGATTTGCATAGCTAGTCTGTATATTACTGAAGTTACTGTGATTGGTCGGTATGATTTGATACTGTCTTTGTCTCCCCTGCCCTTATATAGTAATCTCATCCTGCTCAATTTCCAGTCACTGGGTACCTCCCCTCCCATAAGTATCTGGTCAATCACCTGCCTTAGTTTCAATTTGCTTGTTTGGCCTAGAACTTTTATCAGTCTCATTGGTATGCCGTCTGGACCTGTCGCAGTTCCAGCCGAAACCCTTCCTTCTGCTTTCTCCCATTCCCCTATGGTAATTTCCTCTCCTTCACTGTGATCCTCCTCTTGTGTTGTGTAGATGCTATTATTCCCTATGGCCTGATCTGGTTCTAACTCCAAAAATGCTGCTTCGATTGTATGTCTAATGTATTCCCTTGCCTCTTCCCCCTCTACCTTTGTCCCTTCCTGTGTGATTAGTGTCTGCTGGTACCCCTCGGTCTTTTTTTCCTGTGCACTGATGTGTTCCCAGAACCTTTTTGCCGCATTCCTATCTTTTCGGTTTATCTCTATCATCCACTGTACCCCTGCCCTCCCAATTTTGGCCTGTTAGGGCAATGAACAGGGTTGCCACTGGGTTTGGAGTCTAAGTAGCCAAATCACATGCAGAAAGTAGCCAAAAGTAGCCATTTATTCGAGATTTCGCCAACAAGTCGCCACACCAAATATGTACAATATAAAGGTATTGAAAACAAGAAAGAAATAGCGAACACTATACTAGCTGTGTTGAGATTACCGCACACCCGTCCCGGCCGTACTCGGACGCAAATTCATAAATGTTCAGAAGTTCACAAGGGTGAGGATGAAGCGCTTCAAACGCTTCAAACTAATATCGAACACAGCGGCGAAGTTCTAGTAGATGCGGCTGGCCCCAGAATAGTTTGCAGTCATTTTCTGGAGCACTTCATCTGGGACCATGTATCGAGATGACGTTTTCTGCTGCAGTCGGAGGCCAAACTTTATTCTTGGGGTGGACTCCAGACGGTCAAGCTACATCTTATTGCGAAGTTCCGTTTTGGTCAGCGACGGGGGAGAATACCCTCTCTGCTTCGGCATTTGAGACTGGAAGCGTCAGAATCTTGACGGCGCCCGCGATTACTCTGAAAAAGGGCATATAGCAGCAGCATCCCTGAAAACTAGTGCCTAGTACCAAAAGCTTAAAGGGGCACTCAAGCAGTTTTTCGAGAAGCTACTTTTTGGTGCGATGGCGTTAAAGGGGCACTGACACGTGAAAATCATTTTTTTTTTATTATCCGAAACGATTGAAAACGATGCCGGGACATTACCCTCAAAATTTGAAACTTTAAAATTCAGTATTTGTGAATTAAAAAAACAATTTCCAAATGCCGAATTTGAAGTTCCCGCGCGATCCGCGCCAGTTCAGTGAGTCAAATTTTGCGGTCTCCTGCGACTCGACTTTCTTTCGGACCTCCGCCGTTGTCACGGCGACCCCAACCGAGGAGGAGGTGAGGGATAGAAAGGCGCCGGCGGGAAAAAACGGTTTTTCTCCGACTCGCCAACGGGCGCTGCCAAGTTTTCCGAGGGAGGGTACAAATCTAGGAAGCAACATCACACCGAACTCTGAATTTTGGTATTTCAAAAAGAGGAGCCATAGTGCGTTCGCAATTGCGTTAAAAAACATGTTTACGATTGCCGTTATTAAATGTTATAGAAATGTCACCTACAAAGCTTCTAAATTTCCTGATTTTTGACGTCACCGATCAAAAGAAGCGAGGAGGTGAACGCGGGAAATACAAATGCCAAAACTAAAAAGGCGCGCGCGCGTGCGGGAAAATTTTTTTCCGCGATGCGGTTTTTTTGCGTGTCTATGGCTACAAGTTGCATCGTTTTAGACAATAAAAAAAAAATAGACCTTTGGGTTGTCAGTGCCCCTTTAAGGAAGTGTCAGTGAATGAGTATCTTCAGTTTTAGAAGGCAGAACCGCCTATTAATCACGCAGGAATAAAATACGTGTGGACTCTTTTCTGTACTTGCGAGGACCAATGAAATTATCGCATGTTTGAAAATTTTGGCGGCCTTTGTAAAGTTTCGCTAAAGAAACAATTTTCAGTTCATTTAAATATGTTGTGCATGATAATTTCAAAAGACGTAAAATATTTCTAGTTTAGAATACGCGATACTGCAATTATCGTTTCACAAACAAGGGACTACGTTTTCTCCTTGCCTTCCTCCGTGGGGGTGAATTTCCGCTCTCCCGGGATGCGCGGAAGCGCACGTATCTGCGCGCGTTGCAGGCCGGTCGGACCGGTCGTGTCGGTAGCGGGCCGGCCAGGCCTCGGTGGTGGTCGTCGACGTGGACGGCGTGGTGAAAGCTCATCGTTCCGCGTAAAAGCGCTATCCTTTACTGTGAATTTTCGTCGTGTGTCGCTATGATAACCCAGCACGTACTAAAAGGGAAGATCCACCTACTCGTGCGGCGATGTCGTGGCGGCACTCTCAAGACAGCAGAAACGCCCGTGCCGTCGTGTTTGTTTACTTCGACTACAGTGGTGCTTTCTAAGCATTCGAGTCCTCGAACATCGCCCGGACTTCTCATTTGGCGCATTTCATGCGTGTGCTCAAGTTCAAGGTATTACTGGCGCGTACCGTATAAAGGATGCGAATTTTCACGCGTTTTCATCACCGGAGAGAAGTGATTAGTGTTAGCAATCCTGAACTCGCGCAACGTCTATCTGATCACGAAATCATATTTCTACGTTGCTATATCGCTGCTAAGATTACATTGTCTTTTATAACCATAGAAGAGCGTGTGGCGATATTTGTACTATTGCAATGTCGTGTATTAGAGTCGTGATCGTCCAAGACGGCGTACTGCATCTTTTTATTTTCTTTTTTTCATCCACTGTACCCTGCAAGCCTATCAAAAAAAATAATAATAAAGCTTTAGGCTATAGACAACTGTCTGTCTATATTTGGTTACGGCATTGAGTAGCAGTGCGTCCCCTATTAGAGGGGCCGCTGAAACAGCTGACGGCCGCGTATAGAAGCGGTCGCCGTGCTGACGACCCGCTGCGCTTGTTGTAGTGGTTGCAGGTGTGTGTACGCGCGGCGCAGAGCGGTCGTTCCGGTCGCAACAAACGCAGTCGTAGGTACGCGGTCGTTGCACATGTCTGAACCAGCCTTTCCCCCGTCCTCCCGAGGCGAAAGGCAACGTGGCGACATCGTTTGACATCACGTACCAGAGTAACGCTGCGATGTCAAACGTTGGTTCGGTTACGACTTGCCCGAACCGCAAATCGAAGAATGCCCGAAAAGCAGACCGAAAAGGTCTGCGTTTCGCCGTCCTCGGAGCCCGAACATGACTCCGAAGCGCTGCTATCGTCCACATCGCACGTCGAAGTGGCGTCATAGGAAATCATCCCCAGGTCGGCTGTCCGCCGAAGAATTTCAACCTCTAACGGCATCAGGTCCTCGAGCGTAGAGAACTCCGCCATGATCGAAACTCGAATGACAAAGAGGTTCGGCCGATGCGGCTACCTCGGGATCACTGCGCGACGGAACGTCGTCCAACGCCATTGGCCCGAGATCCTTTTGATAAGCGTGCGAGGACCAATGAGAGTGGTTTCGTTTTCGGGTGGATCCGAGGTTTGGCGGCCTTCAATTGCATTTTTATTATAGAAATAATCACCGTATGACTATATTTTTGGTTTTTAGGGATACTTAGGGGTCTAAATTCAGCTGTCATCATCAAAACACGAACTCAAAAACCACTTGAGTGCCCTTTAACGCAGAGCTCGTCTCGTTCGTTGTGAAAGCAGACCACCGTAGTCGGATCTCCGCTTTCAGTCATTCCAAGAGGGCTGAAAAGGTGAGAAGACAAACTGAAAATTCCCGGCAAGCATTGGGCCTCATTACAACCTCCGGGCTGATTGATTGAAGCCTCCGGAGTGCAGATGTTGCGTTAGGAATGCGCGTTTGCAAGTTGACTAGCCATTTTCTACAAAAAACTGAAGCATCGTTCTCGAATGCAAAGTTGGTCCCTGTACAAGGTCAGCGTGTGCAAGGTCCAAGTAAATACTCTCAGTGCTACTTTATTTCTTTCAGTTGGTCTGCTCATTTCCAGCATTTAAACATATATGAACAAAGCTTGCAGAACGAGCACGTTTGGCCCGGAAACATGTCTATGCGATACTACTGAGAGCCACAACGGGCCACAAAAAAGTAGCCAAAAATTTGCCAAATCGCCATGAGTAGTAGTAACAAACATGTACGAACTCGGCCAAACTGTCAACAAACGCCCAAGGGGGCGGAGCCTAACCGATCCGACCAATCACAGCGCAGGAGGGCGGGGCCAAACCCAATTCAACCAATCACAGCGCAGTAGGGCGGGGCCCTTTCCCTCTCTCCTATCCCAGTGACCAATGCCAGGCAGTGGGCATCGGTGGCCCCGCCCACAGGGCATTAGCCAGTGACCAATCGGAGCTCAGCGAGGTCCCGTCACGTGTGAAGTCACGTGCGCGTCGCGTGTCAGGCGCGTGCCAGAAGCGTGTCACTAACCATGACCGCAAACCACAAACCTCAGACCGCAAACCACAGACCTCAAACCACAAGTGTGGTTGACCAGGAGTTGACAGCTGCGGTCAGCATCTGATAGCAACCACGTGATGTCACACAGGGTCCGAGCTTCGTTCGACAGAGGGCGCTATAGGACTTGAATTGCGGCGCTCAGGGCGTCTCACGTGTGATGTCACAGGGTTCGAGCTGCGTCCGACAGAGGGCGCTCACGTGATGTCGCACAGGGTTCGCGCTGCATCCGAAGGAGGGCGCTTCGCTCCGGTCACATGACGCTCACGTGTTTTGAATTTGAATCGCTGCGCGGTAAATGCCCCTTTTATTCGATAAAAAAAAGGCTCCGCGGCCGGCGGGGAGTCGAACTCGTTACTTCGTGCTCACCAGCCCGACGCTCTATACCCTGAGCTACGAGCACATTGCTTCCGAGAGCGCTTAAGTCGGGTTAGTTGTTTGTGTGTGTGTGCATTCAGATCACGTGATGTCCCGCGCGCTACTTGGCTTTTGTAATGCGGTAAAAACCGGATGCTTCATTGCCGCAGGTCCTGTGACCATGGTCGTGTGACGTTGCTCGTCTTCCTATCACGTGATTTCGCGCGCGCGCGATTCAAACGATGTTCACGGACTCGTAGCCTCGTGGCGCCCCCTTAGCTGTTGCATTTGGGGTCTTCGAGCCACTGGATTTTGGCGTCATGTGACGGTCCCCAATAGCAGCAGCTGGGTCCCGCTACATTGGGGTTGAGGTGACTGTAGAATTTTGAAGCTCGCGGACCGTGATTAATGTTGATCCTGCGTAAAGCTTTAAAGTGGCCCAGTTAAAATTTGGGGCCAGCTCGCGAAAACTTTGCAAAGACCCACCGAATTTCGGGAATAGGCGCCATCTAGTGTTCAGACTGTGAAGTGGTCCTCGTTCAAATTGGGTGCCACCTGATGGTAAAAGCTTCGACCCGATATAAACTTTGGACGTCATGTGACGGTCCAATTGGCAACAGTCGCGGTCCTGCTAATTTGGGGGTGAGATGACGCTGAAACTTTGAAGCTGGTGGACCGTGTTAAATCTTGGTCCAGCGTAAAGCTTTGAAAGGACCTGCTAAACGTTGGGGCAAAGTCTTGAAACTCACAGACCGTGCTGGACCCAGTGATTTGTTTTCGAATAAACACCATCTCTCGTTAGAACTTTGAAGTGCTCATCGCCAAAAATTGCTGACATCTGGTGGTGAAAGCTTCGACCCGCTAAATTTGGGGCGTCATCTGGATTCTCTTAGCACCAGCTGGATACCGCTAAAGTTTTTTTTTTTTTGCTGGAGCGACGGTAAAACTGAAGTTCGCAGGCCGTGCTACATCTGGCCCAGCGTAAAGCATTGAAGTTGCCCTCCAGCGCGCTTAGCACACATGGTCAGCGTATCCACTTAATTTGAGGGGTGACGGTAAAAATTCGAAGCTCACGAACCGTGCCAAGTTGAGACCAAAGCGTAAAGTTTTGACGTGGCACTGCCATATTTTGGGAGCTGACCCCAGCACGTAAAACTCTGAAGTGGCCCTAATAAAAATTCGAGCCCAGCGCGTAACACTTTGCACAGTCCCAGCCAAATGTGGTATACCGACACCTAGCGTAAAAACTTTGAACTGGTCGAAGATTATTTTAAACTTCAATGAGATGAAGTTAGCGTTTCCTCTTCTCGATTTCGCGCGCCACAGTTTAAATTCGGGATTTAGGCGTATGAGTTGTCACCTCCGTTCACAGCCCCAACGTTTAGCAGGCCACTTCCAAGCTTTACGCTGGACCAAGATTTAGGCAATGTGCTCGTAGCTCAGGGGATAGAGCATCGGGCTTGTGAGCACGAGTCGCGAGTTCGATTCCCCGCCACCCGCCGAGGCCTATTTATCGA